>OZ012741.1:524779560-525979560 GCA_963859935.3 Lathyrus sativus
TATGTTTTATTTATTTTATATTTTATTATTTTTCTGATTTTTTTATATATTTATTGTTAGTGTTAGTTAGTTTTTTTTTATTATATATTCATATTACAAAAATATTACAAAAATACAATAAAATAACTAAAATATAAAAGAAAATAACTAAAAAATAAATGGGTTGGGCCGGTGGTGATGAACCCACTGGACCCAACCTGGTTCGACCCACACAATGAAAAAGGGATGGGGGATTTGGGTCAGAGAAACCTTAAATTCTCTTCATCTTCACGCGGCGCCCCAACCTCCTTCCTTCTCTCTTCTCCCGCCTTTTCTCTCTCGTCATTCTCTCTTCTACTTCTACATCCTCACGATCTTCTTCTCCTCTCTATCTTCTCTCGCTCACCTTTTCTTCTTCTTCTTCTTCTTCTTCTTTTCCTCTTTGTCTCCTCTCCGTTCACCTTCTCTTCTCCATTCTCTTCTTCGCTTACTTCTCTCTTCCATAAACCCATCTGAAATGCATGCAAAAAAACCAATCAAACAAACAATCAAATATTTAAAAAAAAATGACTTACGGTGTGGAATGGGTTTTGTTGCAGGATTTTGACGGTTTGGCGCAATTTCCACAAGGAAGAAGGTTCTCGGCGACGGCTTCGCGGAGTTTGAACAGTTGGTGATGGTTCGATGATGGTGATGTTAGGGCACGAAGATAAGTTCCTCAACTTCTCTTCTTGTTTGTGAGTTTGGGGTTTCATGTTAATTTCTAATATTTTTGTTCGTGTTGTTTCCGAATGTACGTTCTCCTCTGTGTGTTCGTGAAAACTATTCTCCTCTTTGTGACTGAGATTGGCTTGTCTTTTATAGGCTTGAGCGAATCAATCTTCTGATTTACATATTGAATGCTTCAGAATTTTTGTAAAAGGCTGTTTTGGAAACTATTTCAAATTGTTTTGAGTATGTTTTTGGGAATGAATCTTAGAGTTAATGATGTTAATGTTGTTTCTATTCTGGACCAACAGGTTTGATGGTGTTCGGGACAAGGCAACGAATGTCGAATATGTTGTCGACCTTATTGGTGATGGTTCGATGCTTGCTATTTTCTTGATGTTAACATTGGATCGAGTAGTTTGCAAACCTTGCCTGAATGTCAGCCTCTGATTTTGGATTTGAAACTTCAATGAGGTTCGGTTATAATTTCGCCGCAGTTCAATCACTTCAAAATAAAAGGGCTTCGGTAACTCCACCATTTACTTTTCTAAAAAAAATGTTGCATCTCGTAATGTTGTTCATTTTATCATTTCATCCATGAATTTTGGCCTTGCTTGGATAAAAGGCATGCTTGCGACGACCGATTCACGTTTCCGTCAGCTGCACAGAATTACCTTGAGGAGGGCTGTGAAGTATCGCCTGTGAGCATGAAGACTTGGACTTGATCAACTTGAGCCGGAAGGTGGTTTAATGCTGAAATAAAGTCCTTTGAGTTCAAATAACTGAAAGTGTAGCGCTTGCCAAACAAAATGTCTTGTCTATGAGTTCGGCTATTCAACGGCTTGTCGACAGGGATCAATCGTCTCTTCAACATTAACTTGTACTGTCCTAGGAATGATGCTTTGCTCTTTGTGTTTATAGTTAGCATTTGTTATTCTTGAAACAAGTTGGTGACATTGGACTTTGTAATTTAATACTGTAATGTTGCTTTGGCTTCAAGGTTGAATTGTACAGAGAAATTAAAACTAATGAAAAGGGCATCTTGAACAGTCAATTTTTGAACATTGGCTATTAACATGATGCCTTTTGCATTGAACAGTCAATTTTTGAGCAAAAATCTACTCACAGCTTGAGTTAGGCAATGAATCTACTTGAGTTCTCTTGACTTTTTAGACTTTGGAATTCTTCTTGATATTTATATCTTCGAAACCTGGAAATAATCCTTGTGCAAATCACATACAAACTTGAATGGTGAACCTTTCACGGTAAGCAACTTAGTAACAACTTTTGAACCATTGAGGATCACCCTTGTACCTTGAATAAATGATTTGAAATTTAGAACTTTTACTTCGCAAATCAAGTCTCGCATTAATCTCCTCAAATGGCATGAATTAGAATTTCTTTTGAAAGAAACATAAATTTGCAAGAGAATTTTTGAGCGTTTAGCACTTGGAATCCTTCGACAGAGCCCTAACTTAGTTCTGGTTCAAAATTTTTTCTAAATATCCCAATATAAACAAACTTTGAAATACCATAAACAATGGTCCAAAAAGATATAAAACCTCTAAAGTCCAGCAACTCCAAATTGAGGTTCATGTTCCAAGACTTCATCAACATTCTAAACCACAAAGATTACATCTTGGCCTTGTCTTTACCCAACGTATGGCTACAAAACTCATCGATATATAGACTTGAAATTAGTGCTAAAATATTAGGGAGAAACGGTCCTACACTAGTTGGTTGAGGGATACAAATGAAAGCATATCCTTCTCTTATATCCTCAGGAAGTCAGAACCGCTCTTAACAAAATAGCCTTGACTAGCCTGCATACAGGACCTTCATGATCTCTGAAGTTTCAGCAGCAATCCTGTCTCCATAAAACAAACAAACAGGTTAAAATGGTTAGCTATGCATGAATGACTGACTTAGATGAAATGCGAATGATCAATGAATCTAAGGGTAAAATTTGGGGTATGACAGTTGCCCCTATTTAAATAACTTCACCGGATGATTTGAGCAATGGAGGCTCGAGAAGTCATGGTGAAAGGGATTTAAATACAGATAATCGAAAATTTTGTCCTTAGATGCAGGGATATGTAGTGCTATAGAGAAAACAACAATGCTGACGATTCCATGAATCTAATATGATGCGTATGATGAAAAATGATAAAGAATGCAGACGGAACAACGACACAGGGGAATGACGTGATGAGCAAACACTTACTGGGGAAGATCAACGCACTAGGGAAACAACACGAAACCGGGGGAAATCCAAAGTGATGGACCAACAGGTTCAAGCATGACCAGTTGTCACTTTAGAAAGGAAGACTAGATGAGATCCTCAATGGAGATGGCACCGGAGAGACGGCCTCCACTAGGGAAATACCCAAGAGTAGCTGCTCAACAGGTTCAGGCATGACCGGTTGACACTCTAAGATAAAAAGGTAACACAGGATCCACACGATGGTAGGATCAACCAAATAGAATGTTGGAGCATTGAGCAAGAATAACATCCGAGCTTCTGGAAACTCTCGAGCGAAGATATCAAACGGGATCTTTGATGGAGATGGCACCGACAAGACGGGCTCCACTGGGGAAAATATCCAAGAGTAGCTGCTCAACAGGTTCAAACATGACCGGTTGACACTCTAGGGTAGGATCAAGTAGACAGAATGTTGGAGCATTGAGCAAGAATAACATCCGAGCTTCTGGGAACAGGATCTTTAGGACTTATTAGAAAATATACAGGGTAAAAACCTACTGTATGCCAAAATAAATGGACTTCAAGGGGGAACTGCCCTGATAAGTTTCTCGGGAGAGAACGACTACTTATTGTTGGAAGGGACTCACATGCCAAAATGGATAAGCTCTCAAATAAATAGACTGTCACTTATCCGGGGATACGGATGAAATGATAAGCTCCTCTAAAGGGACTGTCGCTTATCGGTGCTGTAAGATGTGATGATAAGCTTCTCGGAATGATATTGTCGCTTATCTTATGAAAATAAACTTCCATGATCAAAATATGATTCAGGTTCTCCTTTAACCAAATGACTCATTTAGAAAGGGTAAATAAACTTCCCCATACTTCAAAGCTTGTATGCTCTGAATAGGTCTCAGTTTCTTCTTTTACTAAAGGGTAAAATAAACCTCCCCCATACTTCAAGGTTTGTATGTCATGAACGGGTCTCAGTTTCTTCTTTTACTAAAGGGTAAAATAAACCTCCCCCATACTTCAAGGTTTGTATGCCATGAACGGGTCTCAGTTTCTTCTTTTACTTGAAAAGGGTAAAAATTGTCAACGGCGGGACGCCTAAGCATGAGTACGACGACTCAACGTCTTAAGGTTTAGGAAAAGGTAAGGATATGTCCACGGCGGGACGCCTAAGCATGAGTACGGCGACTCAACGTCTTAAGGTTTAGGAAAAGGTAAGGATATGTCCATGACGGGACACCTAAGCATGAGTACGGTGACTCAACGTCTTAAGGTTTAGGAAAAGGTAACAAACTCTTCGAGGGAGATGGCCACTTGTTGCTAGTCATGATGAAGATAGGATGAGCTTCTCAGGCGAGATATTCCGCTTATTTGCAAGGGTAGCAATGATAAGCTTCTCGGATGAGAACTGTTGCTTGTCTTATATAATGATAAGCTTCTCGGGCGAGAACTGTCGCATGTCTGATGTAGTGATAAGCTTCTCAGGTGAGAACTGTCGCATACCGTTGTTTGTAGTGATAAGCTTCTCAGGCGAGAACTGTCGCATATCTGTTGTTTGTAGTGATAAGCTTCTCAAGTGAGAACTGTCGCATACCGTTGTTGTAAAATGTAATGATAAGCTTCTCAGACGAGAACTATCGCATACCGTTGTTTGTAGTGATAAGCTTCTCAGGCGAGAACTGTGGCATACCGATTGTTTGTAGTGATAAGCTTCTCAGGTGAGAACTGTCGCATACCGTTGTAAAATGTAATGGTAAGCTTCTCACGCGAGAACTGTCGCATACCGTGTAGCAATGATAGGCTTCTCAGGGTGAGAACTATCACTTATCTACAAAGGTGTTGTAATAGGGCTCTTCTCTAAAGATAGTGCAAAATAAATGCACGTCCAGGAAGGTTCGGCGACCGACAGGGACCGAAGTTCAATCTAGAATCGAGCTAGAAAGAAACTGTCAAACAAGACTCCATTGAGGGAATGGACTCAAATGGGGATATCTTATCCTAGGCACAAAAAGATAACTGAAATAACCGTCATCCAAGAGGGTTGAACTCTATAAGGAAATTGGAAAATAGTAGGTATTTTATGCCTAGGGTTGACGATCTACTTGGAGAGAACAGACAAACCCAAGTCATGATATCTTATCCCCAAGTGGAAGTTTTCTCCCCAGAGAATTTGGGACTTCGAAGCAAAATTTAGTTCCGCCATCAACTTTCCTATCCCCTGATAGATGTACTTTTGCAGAGGTCACCGAGTTTCCCCATCGAGATGTTTATGTCATCTCCCGTTCGGTCCTCTTTTCATCTGTTTTGTCAGCACATGCATAAGCATGAGCATACTCATTACACTTGCATTTTCATACGTACTGACATACGCATTAGCACCTGCATGTTTGCTATCCCTTGTTGTCTTTTGTCGCTACTTTGGAGAGTCATCTTAAGATTAGAGACTTCTGGGGATAAAATAAATATCCGCTTCATGGGGAAGTGTGGAGCTGGGCCGCTTCATGGAGAAAGTGTAGAAAATTCCTAGGAAACGTACATCAACTTCCTGGGGAAAGTACATCAGCTTCCCTGGGAAAAGTATCTTGACTTCTTGGGGAGAGCATGTCAATCTCCTGGGGAATATTTCCTGAAGAAAGTATGACAACTTCAGCGAGGAAAAGATGGTTCCACTGGAGAGTGGGTCCTCAAATAACATGTATCACTTGGAAGATACTGGGGAGATCTCTGCAGTCTTGAAAGTCACTGGAGATTACCGGCTCGGTCCAAAGTGTTGTCAGCTTATAGTCTCGTTGGGGACTTGCACTGAGGCAATGGTCTAAAAGTGCTTCTGCAACCATGAGACTTACTAGGGAATGATGAATGCCTGAAGTAAGATTCATCAGGGCATGAAGAGCGTAATAGTCGCCATTTTGAAAAACATAATGCCCAGAGTACCTGCTTTGTGAGGAAGAGTCATCTCAAGAGGATTTTACAGAGAACATGGAGTCCAATTGCCCCACTGTTTTCAAACTCTTGGAGAGATTTGCCGAATCTCGATGTAACAGGCTCAAATTCGACAGTGTTATGACAGAATCTTCAAGAAAAAGTTCTTAAGAAAGTCAAGTTTGCATCAGTAAGCGATTTGGAAACCACCTGCCCCTGTCTAAAAGAATCTTCAAGTTCCATTGTTGGTGTCTGTCATACCCCAAATTTTGACCACCTTAGATCCTCATAATCATATTAGAATCATACATCATGAATTTATCTAACACTAATCCAGTTCAAAGTTTCATTGTGAAGTTACAGATGAAATCAGGGTTCTCGCACCGACAAATTCAAAACAATCAAGGAAGGATCAACCAATGATTTGGGCCAATTCAATCATGGAATGAAATCAAAGACAATATCAAAGTCAAATGGGAAGTCAATTTGAAGAAATTGTTTCAGAATCAAGAACAGTGCAGTCAGGAGGCCCCGATTAGGGTTTTTAACCAGTGGAAAGTCAACTGTGGTTTGATTTTGATGTTGGGAAATGTTTTAATGGTGGGAGTGAGGTCCATGAAGTTAATATAGGCTATTAAAGACTATTCAAGAAGTGTCAAAGTCCCAGGATGTCCAGAATATCAACAGGCGACTCGATCGGCACCGATCGATCGTACGGTTGACCGAAAAGTCAACTCCTCGAATTTTGAGAATTGGAATCCAAGTTGTGAATCAAAGTTGTTCCTTATGTCATAATGGACTTGCATATCAATTTTCATGGTCATTGGATCAAAAATGAGAGAGTAATCGAGAAATCGGGAAATTAGGGTTTTGAAAAGGGCTAAACCGTATCTCCTTAACCACACATCCAATTGAGTTGGTTCTAGTCTCATTTGAAAGCTCTTGACAAGTCCTACAAAAGTCCCATACTAGTCCACAACCAGAAAATGCATACTTTTTGAGATATAAGCAAAAACATTCCTAGAAGGGAAAATAACTTAGAAAATTTCTAAGTTATTTTCACCTTAAAAGCTAAAATCAGCCAACTTCAAGGGGGTTTTTCACCTAGTTTCAAATAGAATCAAGATTTCTGGCCAACATGAAAGTTTTAGTACTATGTGAGGGCTTTCTAAAAAGTACAAGTACATCTCAAGGGGATTTATGAGCTGAGAGATACATGTGTTCAAAGTTGGCAATTTGTCACTTTTGTCCCACATTGATGAATTTTGCAAAAGCACCTCTAGCACTCAAGTGGATCAATTTCAATGCTACAAACTCCTTCTATCTGATATACTAACCATCTTTAGCAGGTTGAACCAAAGAAATAGCAAGGGAAGCTCATGGAAATTAATTTAGCAAGTTCATTGCCTAAGTTGCATTTTTTGACCTTTCAAAGCATGAGGTGTAAAGCAACCTCTGCTCCAGCCACTCTATCACACCTCTAGGCATTGAAATCTCTGTAAAAACATCATGAAAACTTGCTAATCAATGCAAAGAAACAGCTAGCAATCAGAAAAAGAGAAGCAAGTAGCCAAATGGATGGAAAATATCAAGGTTTCTTCATGGTGAAGCAAAATCAACAAGCAAGCTCCTCACTCATTTTTCCTATAAATAGAGACCTCTAACTCCTCATTTAGGACCTCAAGATCATTCTGAAAGCCTGTTAGAAGCAAGCACCTCACTATACCTCTCTCTTATTCACAAATTGCAAAATCACAAAAGTAGCCAAAAATGAGCAAAATTCAGCATTTGTACTTTTGATGCCATACTGAGTTCTACACTCTCTAAACCTCAAACAACCATCCATACACTCTCTAAACCATATATATGAGGTGTACCAACCATTAAACCACCCAAAAAAATCACCATATCAAAAAGTCAACATTTCATGGAGCCTTCTTTGACCTAAACCCTCAAAATCTTCCAAAATCTGATCCAAACACTTCCTTGATGTTTTGAACCTTTGTACACCTCAAATATCATATATATGTGCTGTCCAAACCATCATTGATCATCAAGAATCTCCAGAATTCATTTTAGCATCTCATTTGGAGTTGTTACTTCAAGTTCAAGTAAGCTCGTACACCAAATTCTTGGTTCAGCAATCTCTGGTTTTTCTCAACCTTTTGGCTTGCTTATCAACTTGCTAACAGGTATGTGGCCTATACTTTAGTCCTCTTGCATATATATCCATGGTTTGACATTTTAAGCATTATAGGATATTTTGAAAGTTCATGAATATTGGATGTTTATCATGCTTCATGCTTGCATACCAATATGATTTCCCTTGCTTGTACATGGTATGTTACTGTTCCTACAGCTCCACAAGGTCACATATGATATGTTCAAATGATTTAAAGTACCAAAACTTGACTGCACAATGAGTTACATCACATAATGCTTCATGATTCACATAATGCTTTAACTTGCAAAATGAATACTACATACTCATACCTATGTTCCAGTTCTGATTTTTTAATATATACACACTCCATATGATGTATTTAAGGTGTTAGAACAGGTGGAATTGCTTGAAACATCTCAGAACCAAAAATCACTTTTATCATGCATTTCCATATTTGGCAATTTGCAAATTGAATGACAAATGTTTGTACATGTGTTCCAGATCTGATTTTTCTATCTACACATACTTTATATAACATGTTTGAGCTATTAGAATGATTAAAATCACTTGAAACAACCAGAAACAAAAAATCATCTTTGTTATGCATTTCATGATATGTAATTTGCAACTTTCATGTAACAGTCATAATCACTCATGCTTTGGCTCATTTCTTGCTTGCTACATGTTATATGTGATATGTATGATGTGTATGTGCCCTTACCTGAGTTGTAACATGCTTGTATCAAGTTTTCCACATCAATTTGCAAGCCAAAAGCATGAAATTGGTACCCTATCGGGTTTTGAGTAGGGAAAAGAATTTGAGAAAACCAACACCACCATCATCTTCCTCTCATTTTTCTACCCCAAATCCATATAAATTTTGTCTCGTTCCGATAAACGGTTAAAAAGTTATGATACAAAACGTATTTGACTAGACAGTATACTTTTACCGTACTGACAGTACAGATTCAAAACTTCACAGTATCATAACTTTCTCATTTTTTATCGTTTTTCATCCGTTCTTTTTTTGTTATGCTTGATTTAAATTGTAGTTTCATAATATGTAATCAATTTCCATTTTTGATCACTTTGAATTTCGCGCGATCCGCGCACTGACAGTATTAATTATAAGCAGCTGCAGATGAAATTTAGAACTGTTCCACTCACGTTCGTCGGAAATTTCGATTGATATCATGTTTTGATATGTTTGGCAACATATTAAAATATTTTCCTTGAATTGTTATTTTTCATTTTTTCATCTGTCTACTAACAGTCGTTTCAGGTACAGACTGTCAGCGTACCAAGCCTGATATTTTAATCTCTCTGTTTTTTATTCCAATTATTCGATATGGTTGTAATAATTAATTTATTTTTAATGTTTGTATGTTGCAATATTTATTCCTGTAATGTTTGTATGTGGCCCCAAGCGCCGAAGCACGTCCAATCGCCAATATTACTGTCCTCCAAAGGAAAAAGTCTGTCCTGTTGACAATCAATGTCTTGGACCAAAAACCAATTCTATCATACCCTCGACTTTGTCAAGTCACTTTTAACCCTAATTTCATCACCTTTAGACTTTGCTTGAAGTCTAAGAAACCTACCCATACTAGGAGTGTTCTTCACCTAGAACCCTAGGACAGAGTTCGTCAACTCTGTGTAAGAATCATCGTCATGATTTCTTACTTCCCCTTCAATGTAGCCTAGGGAGTTTTGTCAAACTCCACACAAACATCGTCATGTTTGTTCCCCCTTGAACCTTGATCGTCATCAAGTGTTCTTTTTCCCTTGTGAGGTGAACTACGATTGCTCTGATTCTATCCTAGTCAGGATACGTAGGCAAAAGGTGCGACGCCTTTGCGAGCAAACCTAGAAAACCACTTAGGCCTTTATTTTATTTTTATCCCAATTCCCCAATTAAACCGATGCATGTTTCACAGCCTTAGCAAGCAATGAACAGAAGGTTCCTGTAGAGTACTACAGATATTTAGGGTGCTAATACCTTCCCTAGATATAACCAACCCCCGAATCCCCGAATCTCTAAAGCGTTGTTGTTACATCGCGAAAAAGGTTCTTTCTTTCTTTAGACCTATCCTTTGGATAAATTAAAGACCGGTTGTAAAAGAAATACGGTTCAAGTTAATTAATAGCTTGATATCAAATTTTCACCGCAACAGAAAATGGCGACTTCACTGGGGAGTGTTTTTATTGTTTGAGGGTTTAACCTATTCTGCTTATATACTTGCTATTTGTGAATATTTGTGAATATGTGCAGACTTGTTCTTTTGGCTTTTGGGAAATGAAAAATGGTAAGACAGCACTATACCCGTGCTTGAGCGTACTTATGGTAGGAAGGTGGTATATTCAAGGAGGTTTATAGGGAGTTGATTCCCGAATAAGCCAACTTGAAAACCGCTGCTCAATGAAGGTCCTTTTAGAGGGTAATGTTGTTGATCGAGTATTCGTGAAAACAATGTTACTTTCTATAAGGGGCCCATGACATTGAGGACCTTTAGAACACATTACCCCACTTGGCCTTATTAGGATGTAGTGCGATAACTATGAGGGAGTATTTCTGAATAGTTGATGCGCGATACTACACTCAGACGAGACTCTCTTGAGAATATTATTGACCCTCGAGTTATTTGGGCAGTTGATAATATCCGAAAGATGGGTCTAGGACTCTGGGAACTTTTTAGAACCTTGTTCTACAGGTGGAAGAAAGCCCTAGTACACTCCTTATTGGAAAGGGTAGACCTTGGCTCCTGATTGAATTTCCCTAAACCAAAACTTGATGTGTATATGTGAATACTTGTGTTTGCTGCATCCATGCATTCATAACATCATAACATAAAAGTTTTATGGAACTCAGTCTCTCATTTTAAAATTTTAGGAACATCATGGATCAAACAAAAAAGAAAACAATCAAGTACACATACAAGAGTCCTAAGCTGGATGACATCGAAAGGTTGAGCACTTATATCACAGATGTAGAGGGTTTCAAGAGCAGATATGGTAACTTGTTGTCACTACTGAGAACTAAGAAGAAGATGGATTTGGGGCTCCTCTCCACCTTGTTACAGTTTTACGACCCGCTCTATCATTGCTTCACATTTCCAGACTATCAGCTCGTACCAACACTTGAAGAGTATTCTTGCCTAATCGGGTTGCCCATCCTTGAAGATTCTCCTTTTCCATTCACGGAGAAGGACCCTAAGAAGGAAGAGATCGCCAGAGCAATATGCGTGGGAATAAAAGATATACAGGAAAACATGACTACAAAAGGAGGAATCTCTGGTTTACCTGCTGGGTTCTTGATCAAGAAAGCACAGTATTATGCAGACCACCTGAGCATGGACGCATTCGAGGCAATCTTAGCCTTGCTTATCTATGGGATCTTCCTATTCCCCAACATCGACAACTTTGTGGATCTCAATGCTATTAAGATCTTTTTGAAGAAGAATCCAGTACCAACTTTGCTGGGTAGTGCTCATCATTCCATTCACCTCAGGAATCTTCACAAGGGTGGTATGATCATCTGTTGTGTCCCGTTGTTGTACAAGTGGTTCCACTCTCATATGCCCAAGGCTCATGTATTCTGGAGAGAAGGTTGGTGGTCTGAGAAGATCATGGCACTGTCACATTCCGATATTGAATGGTACAGTAGAGATTACGACGGTATAAAAATTATTGACAGCTGTGGAAACTTTGGCAACGTACCCCTCCTTACTACAGATGGAGGAATCAGCTATAATCCAGTCCTCGCCCGACGACAACTCGGGTATCCACTGAAAGACCGCCCTAACAGTGCTCGTGTTGAAAGCTTGTTCTTTTTGGGAGAATCTGAATTGAAAGGAGAATTTCTGGAAGCTTGGAAACATATTCACAAAAGAGGAAAGGAAAGCTTGGGAAAACAGAACTGTGTTTCTTTCGACCCTTATCTCCAATGGGTTCGAAAGAGAGCTATTCAGTTGAAGATGCCTTATGCCTTGCAGGAACCCATGGTCCTAAAAGAAGAACGCCCGTTGATTTTCTTCTCTGAGGAGGAAAAACTGAAGATTGCATTAAGGAAATCACAACAGACGGAGGTATCTTGGAGGTATAAATATCAGGTGGTAATGGAAGAAAATGAAATGCTCCGCAAGCAGCTTCAAGAAAAGGAGGAGGAAATAAAGGCAAGTAAGAAAAGAAAGGCCCAGGAAAACTTGTTCTACTTCAGTAATCAGTCTACTCCGTGGAAGACAATGGTTGAGAAACTCATGGAAGAAAAGATTCGAGTGGAGGAAGAACTGCAAAAAGCAAATGCCACAGTGGAGTTTCTGTCAGAGGATTTCCTTTAGCACTGTTTAGTTTTCTTGTAATGTGTACTAAAAAATTTTGTAGTGCAACATCGAAAAATTAAATGAAATCCGTGACGTTTTGAATCCCGAGATCTGAGTTCCTATAAAACTTTACGCATTTGCATCCACATTTGTATTTTAAACATTCAAGGGGTTTTAAAACCATTTCACAGGTATTAAAAAAATGGATCCAAGAAGAAAATCAACCGCAGAGTTCAAGTTCCGACAACCAGATCTGGAGAATCTGAGAATATTGGGAAGAATGGTAGAAGATCCTGAAACCTTCAAAACCCGACACGGAAAGATATTATCCTTACTTGAGATTCAGGTAGATGAGGAAATATTATCCGCGCTCGTCAAGTTCTACGATTCAACCTATCACTGTTTCACTTTCCCAGATTTCCAGCTGTTGCCAACCTTGGAAGAATACTCAGTGTTGACGGGATTAAATGTTACTCCGAGCCCGTTTTCGGGAAGAGAAAGTTTCCCTGATGAAAGAACTATCGCCGAAGCTATTCATCTTGAAGTAGCTGAAGTACGAACCCTAATGACCGCTCAAGATCTACCTACCAGATGCTTGTTTGAAAAAGCACAGTTTCACGCCGAAGCCAAGAACTGGGAGGCATTTGAAGCTCTATTGGTGTTGTTAATCTACGGACTTTTCTTGTTCCCGTCTGACAACAGTTTCATCCACAAAAACGCAGTCAACTTGTTCCTGCTCCGAAATCCCGTTCCTACTCTCCTGGCTGATACCTACTACGCGATTCACCGCCGACACTTGTATGAGGCCGGACCGATTGAATGTTGCTCCACTCTCCTCTACAAATGGTTCATTTCACGCTTGCCAAGATATCCAGCACTGTGGGATATACGAAACAGTAACCCATGGACTGAGAGGATACTGTTACTCCAGCACACCGACATTCAATGGTACGACCCCACTTATGGAGGGATCCCCATGATCCAGAGTTGTGGAGACTTCCCGAATGTACCACTCATAGGTACCAAAGGGTGCATCAGCTACAACCCGATCCTTGCTCGCAGACAGTTAGGGTATCCAATGATGGGCGAACCAGATTTCAACTTGATGAGGAGTTTCTGCATTCGAGACGGAAAAGACCGAGAATACAAAGCCAGGATCATCTACGCTTGGCGCCGTATCAACGTCAGGGGCATGACTGTTTTAGACTACCCTGACACGGCTGTATCAGACTCCTACCTAGCATGGGTGAAAGAGGCTTCTCTGAAAATGTTCTATACCCGATTCGAACCCGAATCAACAGAACCCACACTCGAGGAAGAATTGCAGACTACATTGGTAAAAGCAGAAGAAGAAGGAAAGACATGGAGGAACAAGTATTTCTTGGCTATGCAAGAAAAGGAAGCTCTCCAGGGTAGAGGAAGAAATCAACCAGAAGAGGGAGGACCTTCAAGTTAGAGATCACTGTGTGATGATGTAATCGCTGTTTTGTATTTCAATTTCCAACTGTTGTAAGCTCCCCAGTAGAGGGATAAAAAAAAATGATTGTAATGTTCCCCTTTTTAATATCTATGAATGACTTCTAAGAACCCCTTGAATGTTCGAAATATTGCATCCGCATGTCTGCATATCATAAGCATATCATAAACATGTCATAAGCATATCGTAAGTGTTGTTTCCTGTGTCGTGTCTCACCCCGCTGTCTGATCTTCAAACAGAGGAAAGCACACTGAATCCAACACACAAGTACAACACGAGAGCCAGAGCCCGTCAACTAATGGAGGCCCAAAATCAAGAGATTGTAAGAATTGACGACGAGCTCGGAGATCTCCGAGGCGGATTCAAGCAGATTATGGAAGCTTTACAGGTGATAAAAGCGAAGATGGATACCCAGGCTACTGTAGTTTCTGAGATTACTAGTGCTGCTATAGATCCAGTTCCAACGGCCGACACCATCGCCAACAATCCACCGTACGGCTTACACCCGGATTTTCTACATCCAACTCCAGTAAATCAGCAGAATGTTCCTTTGAGAGGGGAAATGCCCCAGGCTATCCTTACTTATGCTCCAGCAGCTGTGCAAGCGCAAGTGCGCCCAATGTTTCATAATTATCAACCAGTGGTCGAAGATCAAGAAGAGTATGAAGGAGAGAATGAAGAACACGAGAGGTTGAAGGAAAGTGTCGAGACCATGGGAAGAAAGTTAAAAGCTATGGAAGGAAATGATATATTTGGGGCAGACACCCGGGATATGTGCTTGGTATCTGGGCTGATAATTCCGCCAAAATTCAAAGTTCCAAATTTTGACCAATATTCAGGGGCTTCCTGCCCACGAACACATCTTCTCATGTATTGCCGCAGGATGGCGGCTTATGTTGAAAATGACAAATTGATGATACATTGTTTCCAGGACAGTTTGAAAGGTGCACCGACAAAATGGTATTTGGGTTTGGATCAGACTAAAATTCTCAGCTTCCAAGACTTGGCCAATGCTTTCATGAGACATTACAAATATAACATGGATTTGGCGCCTGATCGAAGGCAATTACTGAGTATGTCCCAAAAAAGTTCTGAATCCTTCAAAGAGTACGCTCAACGATGGAGAGAGGTAGCTTCACAAGTGGAACCTCCGCTTAGTGAGAAAGAATTGACTGATTGGTTTGTTGACACTGTCCGACCAGAGTTCTATGAGAAGATGATCAGTAGTGTATCTGCCAGCTTCTCGGATATTGTAGCCGTGGGAGTCCGAGTAGAGCTAGGACTGAAAAACGGAAGAGTTACAGGCAGTTCCAGCAGTTCAAGTGGTCAGGTTAAGAAAACTGGTAATCCATTCCACAAGAAGAAGGAAGGCGAGACCAACGCCATCACCAGCGGAAAAAGTAGACATACGCAAAAACAACCTTACCAACAGCAACCTTATCTGAATTACAATCAACCAATACAGCCAAGTTATATGCAACAAGGTTACCCCGGAGCAATATATCCACCACAGTATGCCGCACAACCCTATGTGGCAGCTGTTACCCCTGCTTTCACTCGTCCCAACTACCAGGCAACACAACCTGCTCCCGGATATCAACCGTTTCAGCAAAGGCAACAACGAGCGCCCAACGCTCCGCCTCTCCTACAACTACAACAACAACAACCTCGAGCTCCGGCACCCCGCCAGGGCTTTCAAAATAGAAGACCGAAAAACAAGCCAAATTTCCCGCAGATCCCGATGACTTACACAGAATTATACCCTTCATTGGTCCAGGAAGGTTTGGTGACTACAAGGCCCCTAAACCCTGATACAACATCTCCCTTTTACAATCCAAGCGCCCACTGCGCATTCCATGAAGGAGCCGCTGGCCATGATCTAGAAAGTTGCTTTGCCTTGAAGCATTTGGTGAGGGAATTGATTGAGAAAAAGATCCTGTCATTTAATGATATTCCACCCAATGTCAAGAGTAACCCGCTACCGAACCATGGAGGGGTTAACGCTGTGGATGAGTCCTCAACTGAAAGGCTAATTACTGAAGTATCAGAGATCAAAACACCATTAAAGATGTTGCATGAAAAACTGGTGAAAACAGGTTATATCCAGGGTAATCACAACGACTGTGGGGAATGTTCTGTCAATGCTGAGGTTTGTGGTACAGTACAGAAAGACATCCAAAGTTTGATTGATGAAGGATTATTACAAGTGTGCAGTAAGGTCAAAAGTGAAAATATTGCCGTGATAAAACCATCGTTTGATCAACCCAACAAAGACAAATGGATTCAAGCACCCAAAAGTGCAGAACCTGTATTCAACAGATCAGAGATCTCTCAACGCCGAGCCATTGTAATTCAAAGGCCGAAGCCATTTCCGTACAATGATCCAAAAGCAGTTCCTTGGAAATATGGTTTAACAGTGACACCTAGAAATGCGGACCAAGAAAAGAAAGAACAGAAAGAGCAAGACGATGTTACGAACATCGTGGGCACGAGCAAGATGACCCGCAGCGGTCGGATTTATCAACCCAAAATTACGATAGTGACTCCGAAGCCCACTACCCCGGTGGAAACACAGAACAGAGAGGTGACAGATCCCGAGAAAGAAGATGATGAGTTTTTGAGGATTATCCGGAAAAGCGATTACAAGATAGTGGATCAGCTCCACCAAACGCCGGCCAAAATATCTGTCCTGTCCTTATTAATAAATTCCCCCGCTCATCGGGAGGCGCTGCAGAAAGTACTCCAACAAGCCCATGTAACCAGAGATATAACGCTGGGGCAATTTGATTCAGTAGTAGCCAATATCACAGCATGCAATACATTGAGTTTCAGTGACGCTGAATTGCCAAAAGAAGGTCGTAGCCATAACAAAGCCTTACATATATCCATAAAGTGTCAGGAAGATACACTCGCACGAGTCTTGGTAGATAACGGATCGTCTTTGAACGTGTTGCCCGCAAGGTCACTTGCAAGATTGGCCTATGTAGGAGCAGAAATGAGACCTACTTCCTTGATCGTGAAAGCTTTCGACGGATCAAGAAGGGCTGTTATTGGAGAGGTGGAATTACCCATCATGGTAGGACCTCACGTGTTTGATATAACGTTCCAGGTGATGGATATTAATCCCGCCTTCAGCTGTTTGTTGGGCCGACCATGGATACATGAAGCCGGGGCGGTGACATCTACTCTACATCAGCGATTAAAGTATGTGGTAAATGATCAGCTAATAATTGTGCACGGCGAGGAAGACTTTATGGTGAGTAACTTATCATCCTTCAGATACATTGAAGCGGAAGAAGGAGCGCTGGAAACCTCATTTCAAGCATTGGAAATAGCTCATGCGGTAATGGTTGAAGAAACAGTAGCCAAGGGTAATCCGTCGTTCGTTTCAGCCCAGAGCATCAAGTCAGCATTGAAAGAAGGCACTCCTGCAGGATGGGGAGAAGTTATTGAAGTACAGCCAAAGATGAACAGACAAGGGTTGGGTTACAAACCAACTCAGGATGAAGATACAACAACTGGCCAAAAGCGTCCTAGAACAATCCAGGAAGTATTCATCAGCGGAGGGTCCCAAATTAATGCAATAGGGAACGAAGAAGAAAGTGAAGATATCGGACACCTAGTATATCAGTGCAACTCCCCCTTGAACAACTGGGAGGCTATTGACATCCCTGTAGTGTGTCACGAGTTAAAGTAATTTGCTTTGTGTCTTTTTCTTGTTTTATTATTTCAAAAAACTCCATGACCGTGCCCAAGGTCATAGGAATATTTTGTACGGGCCCCGAAATTTCAAAGAATATCAATGAAAATGGACCGTTTTGCTAAATTTCCTCATTTCTTTTGATGCTTTTATCGTTTTCACTTTTAAAAAGAAAATTGGCAATCATAAAAAACCAAAAAACAAATCTTCTCTTTTGTGTGCTGCATTTATCTGTGCATGTTTAATAAAATTAAACCGTTCCCACCTGCAGCCGCATTCAAAAACCCATTGACGCCCATGACCAGGCATCTCCTCCTGACTTTGATTCACCAGTTTACCAAGCTGAAGAGGAGGGCGAAAACTTTGAAATACCTGATGAACTGGTAAGACTAACTCAAGACGAAGACAGAAAGCTCGAGCCTTACAAAGAACAGGTTGAAGTCATCAACTTGGGTTCAGAAGATGACAGGAAAGAAGTCAAGATTGGGGCAAGTCTAGAGACGAATATCAAACAGCAATTAAAAGAACTTTTGAAGGAATATGTGGATGTGTTTGCTTGGTCCTATCAAGATATGCCGGGTCTAAACACTGACATAGTGGTTCACAAGCTTCCGCTCAAGCCAGAGTGCCCGCCAGTAAAACAGAAACTCCGCAGAACCAGACCAGACATGGCACTCAAAATCAGAGATGAAGTAAAAAAGCAGGTAGATGCAGGGTTCTTGGCTGTATCCAAATATCCCGAATGGGTAGCCAACATTGTCCCAGTGCCTAAGAAGGATGGTAAAGTCCGGATGTGCGTAGATTACAGAGATTTAAACAAGGCCAGTCCAAAGGATGATTTCCCGTTACCTCACATTGATACGTTAGTAGACAACACTGCTCGTTTCGAAGTTTTCTCTTTTATGGATGGTTTCTCTGGGTACAATCAGATCAAGATGGATCCCGATGATATGGAAAAGACTACTTTCATCACCCCGTGGGGAACTTACTGTTACAAAGTCATGCCGTTCGGTTTAAAGAATGCTGGTGCCACCTACCAACGGGCCATGGTCACTCTGTTCCACGACATGATGCATAAAGAAATCGAAGTCTACGTGGATGACATGATTGCCAAATCCCAAAGTGAAGAGGGTCATCTCGAACATCTGTTAAAATTATTCAAAAGGCTCCGAAAGTACCAACTGAGGTTGAATCCTGCCAAATGTACCTTTGGGGTAAGATCAGGAAAGCTGCTTGGTTTCATTGTTAGTCAACGAGGAATTGAAGTAGATCCGGATAAAGTCCGTGCCATTCAAGACATGCCGGCTCCTCAAACTGAAAAACAAGTCAGAGGTTTTCTGGGAAGACTGAATTACATATCTCGGTTCATTTCTAACATGACACCAACCTGTGAACCCATCTTCAAACTGTTGCGCAAAGATCAGCCAGTGGTTTGGAACGAAGACTGTCAGCAGGCCTTTGACAAAATCAAAGGATATTTGCAAGAACCACCTATCCTGATACCCCCGGTCCCGGGGAGGCCATTATTTATGTACCTTACTGTCCTTGAAAATTCTATGGGCTGTATGTTGGGCCAACAAGACGAATCTGGACGAAGAGAGCACGCCATTTACTACTTGAGCAAAAAGTTTACTGATTGTGAAAGCCGTTATTCGCTCCTTGAGAAGACATGTTGTGCATTAGCATGGGCCGCCAAAAGACTAAGACAGTACATGGTCTGCCATACAACTCTACTAATTGCAAAAATGGATCCTATCAAGTATATCTTTGAAAAGCCCGCTCAGACCGGAAGACTTGCCAGATGGCACATGCTATTGTCAGAATACGACATCCAATATGTAACTCAAAAATCTATCAAAGGCAGTATCTTGTCAGATTACCTTGCCGAACAGCCAGTTGAAGACGATGAGTCTGTTAAGCTCGATTTTCCTGATGAAGACATTATGGCAGTAAAAGATTGTGAAAGGGTTGATCCTGTTGAAGACCCACCACCAAGTTCTCCTTGGAAGATGATGTTTGACGGTTCTTCAAATTACAGCGGACATGGAGTAGGGGCAGTCTTAATGAATCCTGAAGGTGGTTACACGCCGTTCACAGCGCGTTTGGATTTTGATTGTACAAATAACATCGCAGAATACGAAGCATGTATCCTTGGTCTTGAAGCAGCCATTGACCTCAAAATCAAAACTCTAGAGGTGAGTGGAGATTCAGCACTGGTCATTTACCAAGTTACAGGTGACTGGGAAACCCGGCATGAAAACTTGATTCCGTATAGGGCTTACATTGTCGATATGATCGAATACTTTGAGGAGATCACCTTCAAGCATGTACCCAGGGCTGAAAATCACATTGCAGATGCTTTAGCCATGTTAGCTTCCATGTGGAAAGTCAGGGATGTTAATGATGCCACCCTCATCAGGATTGAGCGAAAAACAGAACCTGCTTACTGTCAGATGATCGATGAAGAGACAGATGGTAAACCGTGGTATCACGACATAAAGAACTTTCTGTTAACACAAGAATATCCGACAAATGCTACGTCTCTCGACAAGAAAACTCTGAGAAGATTAGCGTCAAAGTTCTTCATCAGCAATGGTATACTCTATAAAAGAAATCATGACATGGTTCTGCTCAGATGCGTTGACAAAAGAGAAGCAGATTTATTAATGAAAGATGTCCACGAAGGAATCTTCGGCACTCACGCCAACGGGTACGCAATGTCCAGAAAAATCTTGAGAGCCGGATACTACTGGCTGACATTAGAAAATGATTGCATCCAATTCTCCAGGAAGTGCCACAAATGTCAAATCTACGCGGATAAAATGCATGTACCTCCGACATTGTTAAATGTACTGTCATCACCGTGGCCATTCTCAATGTGGGGCATCGACATGATTGGGGCAATTGAGCCGAAAGCTTCCAACGGGCACCGCTTCATCCTGGTCGCCATTGATTACTTTACCAAATGGGTCGAAGCTGCTTCCTACACCAACGTGACTCGACAGGTGGTGGCACGCTTTATCAAGAAGGAAATAATCTGCCGATACGGGATTCCCAACCGAATCATTACGGACAACGGAACCAATCTGAACAACAAAGTAATGAAAGAATTATGTGATGAGTTCAAGATTGAGCATCATAATTCTTCTCCCTACCGTCCGAAGATGAACGGAGCTGTTGAGGCAGCTAACAAAAATATCAAAAAGATCTTGCAAAAGATGGTGAAGACCTACAAAGACTGGCATGAAATGCTGCCGTTTGCCCTGCACGGATACCGAACATCCGTCCGCACTTCAACAGGGGCAACCCCTTTTTCATTAGTATACGGGATGGATGCTGTACTCCCAATTGAAGTTGAGATCCCTTCGTTAAGGGTTATCATGGAAGCTGAGCTGGAAGAAGCAGAGTGGGTCAGAGAAAGGTTTGACCAACTGAATTTAATTGATGAAAAGCGTATATCAGCAATGTGTCATGGTCAGATATACCAGAAAAGGATCAAGAGAGCCTTTGACAAGAAGGTTCGTATCCGGGAGTTCCGAGAAGGCGAACTTGTACTAAAGAAGATCTTACCAGTTCACAAAGACGCCAGAGGGAAGTGGATGCCCAATTACGATGGCCCTTTCATTGTGAAAACAGTTTTCTCAGGAGGATCATTAATCCTTACAACCATGGATGGAGAGCAACTTACTCATCCAATAAATTCTGATGCAGTCAGAAAATATTACGCCTAAAAGAAAGCCCGATAAGTCGAAAACTCGCGAGAGCGGCTTATGCAAAAGTTAGGGTAAAAAGGAAAAAGAGAAAAAGAGAAAAGAATTGAAAGCTCGCTAAGTTGAAAACCCGAAAGGGCGGCTTAGGCAAAAATGAGCGTCCCGGTGGATTGAAAACCCGAAAGGGCGATCCAGGCAAAAATTAGGGACAAAGGCGTTTCACTGCATCAGAAGGTTGTCACCAATGCAGCAAGTTACACAAAGAAAACTCACTTCCCATCGCTCTCGTCAGAAGCAAGGATGTTGATGAATTCTGGTCTTTAGGGGATAAATGGTCATGGGATTCAATGTAACCTTTCCACAATTGCCATTTTTCGCTTGTACAATGTTCTATGGAATCTAGCCATTGGCAAGATCTCCCTCTTAAATAAAATCAGTCTTGAGCCATTCTTTTGTTTACAACTATTACTTTCCTTTATCATTTCTGTTATGCAAAGCGTTGTTCATTTATCAAATGATAGCTTTGAAAAACGTAAGAGGTCAAGATTTTTTCATAATAAAACTTGAAAAAGATTTGCAAAAACAAACGCTTTAACTTGTGAGACACTCAGCCCGATCATATGCCCCCTGATGTCTCGAGGTGGCAGGAGCATTGATATACATGTGTGTCATTCCCCCAGTTGAAGCATTAACAAATTCGTTCACTTAGGATCGCCTTTGGTCATGTGTAGTAACCAAGACTAAAGAAACCATCATGTGAAGGTTGAAGAACTCACCCTCGACAGGGTTATCAAAAGACAGTGATCACTTGTACATTGCGGATTGACTTGATTAAAGCTCCATTCCTCAGTACAGTTTCAGATTATTTACCACTCGGCCTGGATTCAGTGTGGTTTTCCCCGCCCCCCAGTGTTGTGTTATCTCATTATTTGTTTGTTACTTCAAGTCCAGTTGTCACTGGCATCCATATATTTTATCTCGTAGTTGTCACTACAGCTTTTCAAAGTCCAGTTGTCACTGGCACCGTGTGTTTGTTGGTCGTCACCAACATTCCCTTTTGAAGTCCAGTCGTCACTGGCACCTGATATTTCTGTTGGTCGTCACCAACCTTTCCTAGTAAAGTCCAGTTGTCACTGGCACCGCAAAATCCAATTGTCATTGGTATCGTTTGTTGGTAGTCACCAACGTCCCCAGTCAAGTCCAGTTGTAACTGGCAACCTCCAACCGAACCGTGGTTTGTAATTGTTGTTATTAAATCCCCGTGAAGTCCAGTTGTCACTGGCATCATTAAATCCAATTGTCATTGGTATCTTGTGTTGGTCGTCACCAACCTCCCCATTGAAGTCCAGTCGTAACTGGCATTCTCACCCAAATTGTCATTTGTGGTTGTTACTCAGATTTCCCCAGTAAGTCCAGTTGTCACTGGCATCCTTATCCGACATCACTATTGGTCGTTACCAAATTCTGTGAAAATCCAGTTGTAACCGGTATTGTTGTTTATCCATTCGGTCGTCACCGATACAGTTAGCTAAAGTCCAGTTGTCACTGGCATTCCTTACCTTTTGCTCTGGATGGGTAGTCACCCTTATCCCGGCATGTCTTTGCTTTTCCAGTCTGGTCCTGGAGGTCTAGTAGTCACTAGTATCCCCCGTGTGTCCGGTTCTTGTTTATAGTCCATTCCTGAAGATCCCGTTTGAACTCTTCACTATAGGAAGGCCTTGACTGATCATTCCCAGCAAGGTTTGACTCATTTTCCTTTGTTTCCCCATGTGGAGTCACCCTTTCCCCGGTAAAGTTATCTTTTCCCCAGTGGAACGCATCTCTTTCCCCGGTGAAATACCCCTTTTCCCCAGTGAACGGTCGTCCTCGTCAGGTCCCGCTCCTCCAGTCAAGTTATATTCTCAGTTGTCATCATTTAGTCATGTCTGAACTATCTGATATCCAGTCTCTCTTTCCCCAGTGCGTGTCCTTCTATAAGGACATTCCCAGTGTGTCGAGTCTTCTGAGACTATTCCCCAGTGGATAGCAGTCTGTTTTACCTTTTGCGTGCCTTGCATCTTCATGCATCATAAATCATCATGTAGGAAGCATAGCATTTGAACATTTATCCTTTGCATAGCATCGGATCTAAGGTGCAAAATTTTTGGTTCTTCTGTATTTAAATACCTCTCACTACGATTCTCCGAGGATTGCCATCCCCAGTTCATCTAGTGAAGATATTTAAATAGGGGCAACTGTCATACCCCAAATTTTGACCACCTTAGATCCTCATAATCATATTAGAATCATACATCATGAATTTATCTAACACTAATCCAGTTCAAAGTTTCATTGTGAAGTTACAGATGAAATCAGGGTTCTCGCACCGACAAATTCAAAACAATCAAGGAAGGATCAACCAATGATTTGGGCCAATTCAATCATGGAATGAAATCAAAGACAATATCAAAGTCAAATGGGAAGTCAATTTGAAGAAATTGTTTCAGAATCAAGAACAGTGCAGTCAGGAGGCCCCGATTAGGGTTTTTAACCAGTGGAAAGTCAACTGTGGTTTGATTTTGATGTTGGGAAATGTTTTAATGGTGGGAGTGAGGTCCATGAAGTTAATATAGGCTATTAAAGACTATTCAAGAAGTGTCAAAGTCCCAGGATGTCCAGAATATCAACAGGCGACTCGATCGGCACCGATCGATCGTACGGTTGACCGAAAAGTCAACTCCTCGAATTTTGAGAATTGGAATCCAAGTTGTGAATCAAAGTTGTTCCTTATGTCATAATGGACTTGCATATCAATTTTCATGGTCATTGGATCAAAAATGAGAGAGTAATCGAGAAATCGGGAAATTAGGGTTTTGAAAAGGGCTAAACCGTATCTCCTTAACCACACATCCAATTGAGTTGGTTCTAGTCTCATTTGAAAGCTCTTGACAAGTCCTACAAAAGTCCCATACTAGTCCACAACCAGAAAATGCATACTTTTTGAGATATAAGCAAAAACATTCCTAGAAGGGAAAATAACTTAGAAAATTTCTAAGTTATTTTCACCTTAAAAGCTAAAATCAGCCAACTTCAAGGGGGTTTTTCACCTAGTTTCAAATAGAATCAAGATTTCTGGCCAACATGAAAGTTTTAGTACTATGTGAGGGCTTTCTAAAAAGTACAAGTACATCTCAAGGGGATTTATGAGCTGAGAGATACATGTGTTCAAAGTTGGCAATTTGTCACTTTTGTCCCACATTGATGAATTTTGCAAAAGCACCTCTAGCACTCAAGTGGATCAATTTCAATGCTACAAACTCCTTCTATCTGATATACTAACCATCTTTAGCAGGTTGAACCAAAGAAATAGCAAGGGAAGCTCATGGAAATTAATTTAGCAAGTTCATTGCCTAAGTTGCATTTTTTGACCTTTCAAAGCATGAGGTGTAAAGCAACCTCTGCTCCAGCCACTCTATCACACCTCTAGGCATTGAAATCTCTGTAAAAACATCATGAAAACTTGCTAATCAATGCAAAGAAACAGCTAGCAATCAGAAAAAGAGAAGCAAGTAGCCAAATGGATGGAAAATATCAAGGTTTCTTCATGGTGAAGCAAAATCAACAAGCAAGCTCCTCACTCATTTTTCCTATAAATAGAGACCTCTAACTCCTCATTTAGGACCTCAAGATCATTCTGAAAGCCTGTTAGAAGCAAGCACCTCACTATACCTCTCTCTTATTCACAAATTGCAAAATCACAAAAGTAGCCAAAAATGAGCAAAATTCAGCATTTGTACTTTTGATGCCATACTGAGTTCTACACTCTCTAAACCTCAAACAACCATCCATACACTCTCTAAACCATATATATGAGGTGTACCAACCATTAAACCACCCAAAAAAATCACCATATCAAAAAGTCAACATTTCATGGAGCCTTCTTTGACCTAAACCCTCAAAATCTTCCAAAATCTGATCCAAACACTTCCTTGATGTTTTGAACCTTTGTACACCTCAAATATCATATATATGTGCTGTCCAAACCATCATTGATCATCAAGAATCTCCAGAATTCATTTTAGCATCTCATTTGGAGTTGTTACTTCAAGTTCAAGTAAGCTCGTACACCAAATTCTTGGTTCAGCAATCTCTGGTTTTTCTCAACCTTTTGGCTTGCTTATCAACTTGCTAACAGGTATGTGGCCTATACTTTAGTCCTCTTGCATATATATCCATGGTTTGACATTTTAAGCATTATAGGATATTTTGAAAGTTCATGAATATTGGATGTTTATCATGCTTCATGCTTGCATACCAATATGATTTCCCTTGCTTGTACATGGTATGTTACTGTTCCTACAGCTCCACAAGGTCACATATGATATGTTCAAATGATTTAAAGTACCAAAACTTGACTGCACAATGAGTTACATCACATAATGCTTCATGATTCACATAATGCTTTAACTTGCAAAATGAATACTACATACTCATACCTATGTTCCAGTTCTGATTTTTTAATATATACACACTCCATATGATGTATTTAAGGTGTTAGAACAGGTGGAATTGCTTGAAACATCTCAGAACCAAAAATCACTTTTATCATGCATTTCCATATTTGGCAATTTGCAAATTGAATGACAAATGTTTGTACATGTGTTCCAGATCTGATTTTTCTATCTACACATACTTTATATAACATGTTTGAGCTATTAGAATGATTAAAATCACTTGAAACAACCAGAAACAAAAAATCATCTTTGTTATGCATTTCATGATATGTAATTTGCAACTTTCATGTAACAGTCATAATCACTCATGCTTTGGCTCATTTCTTGCTTGCTACATGTTATATGTGATATGTATGATGTGTATGTGCCCTTACCTGAGTTGTAACATGCTTGTATCAAGTTTTCCACATCAATTTGCAAGCCAAAAGCATGAAATTGGTACCCTATCGGGTTTTGAGTAGGGAAAAGAATTTGAGAAAACCAACACCACCATCATCTTCCTCTCATTTTTCTACCCCAAATCCATATAAATTTTGTCTCGTTCCGATAAACGGTTAAAAAGTTATGATACAAAACGTATTTGACTAGACAGTATACTTTTACCGTACTGACAGTACAGATTCAAAACTTCACAGTATCATAACTTTCTCATTTTTTATCGTTTTTCATCCGTTCTTTTTTTGTTATGCTTGATTTAAATTGTAGTTTCATAATATGTAATCAATTTCCATTTTTGATCACTTTGAATTTCGCGCGATCCGCGCACTGACAGTATTAATTATAAGCAGCTGCAGATGAAATTTAGAACTGTTCCACTCACGTTCGTCGGAAATTTCGATTGATATCATGTTTTGATATGTTTGGCAACATATTAAAATATTTTCCTTGAATTGTTATTTTTCATTTTTTCATCTGTCTACTAACAGTCGTTTCAGGTACAGACTGTCAGCGTACCAAGCCTGATATTTTAATCTCTCTGTTTTTTATTCCAATTATTCGATATGGTTGTAATAATTAATTTATTTTTAATGTTTGTATGTTGCAATATTTATTCCTGTAATGTTTGTATGTGGCCCCAAGCGCCGAAGCACGTCCAATCGCCAATATTACTGTCCTCCAAAGGAAAAAGTCTGTCCTGTTGACAATCAATGTCTTGGACCAAAAACCAATTCTATCATACCCTCGACTTTGTCAAGTCACTTTTAACCCTAATTTCATCACCTTTAGACTTTGCTTGAAGTCTAAGAAACCTACCCATACTAGGAGTGTTCTTCACCTAGAACCCTAGGACAGAGTTCGTCAACTCTGTGTAAGAATCATCGTCATGATTTCTTACTTCCCCTTCAATGTAGCCTAGGGAGTTTTGTCAAACTCCACACAAACATCGTCATGTTTGTTCCCCCTTGAACCTTGATCGTCATCAAGTGTTCTTTTTCCCTTGTGAGGTGAACTACGATTGCTCTGATTCTATCCTAGTCAGGATACGTAGGCAAAAGGTGCGACGCCTTTGCGAGCAAACCTAGAAAACCACTTAGGCCTTTATTTTATTTTTATCCCAATTCCCCAATTAAACCGATGCATGTTTCACAGCCTTAGCAAGCAATGAACAGAAGGTTCCTGTAGAGTACTACAGATATTTAGGGTGCTAATACCTTCCCTAGATATAACCAACCCCCGAATCCCCGAATCTCTAAAGCGTTGTTGTTACATCGCGAAAAAGGTTCTTTCTTTCTTTAGACCTATCCTTTGGATAAATTAAAGACCGGTTGTAAAAGAAATACGGTTCAAGTTAATTAATAGCTTGATATCAAATTTTCACCGCAACAGTGTCTATATGTAAATTTCTAAGATATCAGGAAATATCAGCACGCATGAACTGCTAATCCTGAGATTGTTAATACAACATATATATTTGTCTTGAAGTTTTTTCTTTTTGTTTTGAAGAAGATATCATGATAACTTATGACTGAATCACTAGTTAGGATATGAATTTAATTTATAAAGCCAACATAAAGCTGAGCATAGCTCATAGGAGTCAGGAAACGTTCTCGTCGAGTATGCTTTCAATATAAACCCTACTTTAATTAGGTCTTTTAAAGGTTGTATCGTGGCTTGGTTCACGGTTTAAGAAACAAAGGATAAAGGCTCAAAGTTTATTTGTATCCACCCATTCTTCGTGATGTTCTCCAATCCTACATTCAGTTAACTGGATACGAGCACTCATCTCTTAAGCGGATTCGATATGGTCGAGAACTCATCAAGGCTTTGGACATGGCAGTCACTCACCTATTTTCTTTAGGGTTTGATCACACGACTTTGTTCTTTATTGGGGATTTTTTATTGTAATCCTTTGTTTTTCACGTTTTTATTCCCTAACTTTTGCCTGGGCAAAGTTTTTTTTTTAATTTTGACTTTGGGAGTCCAGCGGGATGCCCCAGTTTTGCCTAAGTCTCCTTCATAGGTTTTGACTTAGCGGCCATTTCTTTTCATTCATTATTGTTTGAGCAAGTCGTGTGACTCTTTTGAAAGGTTTGTGACTGCCTCACTTTTTAGATGGTGAGGGATAATCATTTGTGTCTTTTGACTTCCAACCTCCTAATATGTTAAGGATAAAATGGACTCTCGAATGTTTACTCCTCCTTTTTAAGAGTCTGAGCGCTCGATCAGTTTAACTGAAAAACTACCCTGCCCCAGGTTAAATATTGATGGTTTTTATTTGGAAAAGAAAAAACTCCTACTTCAAGGCTCAAAGAGAGTTAAAGAGGGATTATATTCCTTATATCTCCAATGTATAGGATTTGAAACAATGCTTACATCATCAGCAGGGTTTCACTCGAAATCATATGACAAGAGATCTTGCGTTTTGATTCATCATCCTCCTCCCAATTCTCTATCAAAGCAAAGAGATCGGGTAAAGTTGGCATTATAAATTATGAAAAATAATTTTGTGAGTGAATACAAATGGATTTCTTCAAGACAAACATATGCATTGAATCAATTATTCAAAACAAACAAGTTCGTACATGCTAATTATGCTTTTATAATCAAAGAAATAAAATACATATGAGAAAACAAAATGAACTATCTGACAAAGCCTTCTAAAAGAGTTTATTAAGTCTCTGTATTCAAGACTGGTACAGTAGTAGTGGTTTTTCCTGGCGGAGCCTCGTTGAATTGGGGAGTATAAATACGACCACTGCGTGTCATCTTGCTTGCCCCAGCTATATTTGTCACGGTTTCATTAACAGTCTTCGATTCTTCCCTCAGAATAATCTTCCCAGATTCTTTGTCAATCATGGTCACATCATATTTCCAGGGTACAAATTTAAGATCATTGAAATGAAATGGACTAGGCTTCTGAATAATTACAGGCTTCGGCTGATTCACTGCAGGAGTAACATGCTTATATATGTTGAACACATGCAGAACTTGATCTTGGCAAATTGAATACAGGCACTTTAGCATTTGGCTCTGGCAAATTGAAGACGGGTTCAATCACAACAACTTCATCCTTCTTCACTCTGTTAACCACTTGTAAGAAACTATTGTTGATCAATCTCTGAATATCATTTTGAACCAACAAACATCCCTTAGTACTAACATTGCAGCTTGTACAATTGACATGAGAAGTAGATACTAAACCGGCTTCAAATAACTTTGCATGGAAAACCCGAAGAGGAGTCTTGATCTGAACCACATCAAGAATGAGGCTTTCGTCTAATACATCTTCGATTGCTCTTGACATTCGGCTGAGGATCGCTCTTGACATTCGGATGAGGATCATCAAAAGACAGGATCTTCTTTTCCATTAACTCTCGGACAAGGTGCTTGAGAGCATAACAACTTTCGAGATCATGGCCAGGCGCACCCTCATGAAATAAACAATGAGCGGCAGTGTTGTAATTGGCTGGCAGAGGATTGGGAGGTGGACCCAAAGCTCTGGTAGTAATCAAACCTTGTTATACTAATGAAGGGTACAACTCGGTGTATGTCATCGAAATCGGAGGATACGACTTGTATTGTCTCCTGTTGGGAACATTCTGACGAGGAGCCTGATTCTTCGACTGTTGATAAGCAGGAGTTTTGGGCACTCGTTGATAGTTGGCAAGAGCTTGTGTAGGCTGATAACTAGGAGGTTGTTGATAGACCAGAGGTTGATAAATAGGAGCCGGTTGCACAAGTTGATAAGTAGGAACTTGTTGGTTGAATGTAGGTGTAACAACAGCTACATATGGTTGTTGAGCATACTGAACCGGATAACCTGGTTGTTGAACATAATTCTGCTGGTGTTGATAAGGTTGATTTCTTTGTCTACTCGCAGATACGGCATTAGTTTCACCTTCTTTCTTCTTCTGAGAACTGAATGAAGGTTTCTTGGCATGACCTTTAGAGCTTGAACTACCAGCAACACTTAACATTTTACCATTCTTCAGACCCAATTCAACTTTTACATCAACAACAACGATGTCAGAAAAATTAGAAGTCACACTACCAACCATTCTCTCATAGAATTCTAGACGAACAGTGTCAACAAACCAATCAACTAACTCTCTCTCGGTCAAAGGAGGTTCTACTTGCGAAGAAATCTCTCTCCACCTCTGAGCATACTGTTTGAATGATTTAGAACTCTTCTGGGATATACTGAGCAATTGTCTACGGTCAGGAGCCAGATCCATGTTATATTTGTAGTGTTTGATGAAGGCATTGGGCAGATCCTAGAAACACTTGATACGAGATTGATCCAAAGTTAGATACCATTTTGAGGAAGCACCTTTCAGACTGTCCTGGAAACAATGTATCATCATCTTGTCGTTCTCAACATGAGCATCCATTTTGCGGTAGTACATAATCAAATGATTATTTGGATAAGTAGCACCTTCATAACGGTCAAAGCTCGGAGTTTTGAACTTCGGAGGAATAACCAACCCAGATACCAAACAAACGTCTCTGGCAGCAGCACCAAAGATCTGATCCCCTTCCGTCATTCTAATCCTTTTATCAATAATTTCTACATTCTCACGCAACTTTTCATGTCGCTCGTCTTCGTCTTCCTTCATGTCAGGAATATCATAGACTGGCTCATTTAAATAAGGTTGCACATGACCATGAACAGTAGCTGGTGCAAAAGTAGGAATTACTTGAGGAGCTTCAGAAATCAAAGGAACAACTTGAGGAACCGGTTGAGCAATAGAAACCACAGCAGGAGGAGGCACAAATCTAAACGGAAGACCATAAGGAGGTACACTTACAATAGTAATGGCCGGTTGAGGATCCACAACAGTATTGGTAATCTCGGAAACATTAGTGGGTTGAGTATCCATCCTTGCATTAATAACCTGAAGCATCTCCATTATCTGTCCAACACTTCCCCGAAGGTCTTCAAGTTCATTACTGACACGATCAAGCTCTTGATTTTGTTCAGCCATATTTTTCCGAGCTCGGGTTCTGGTGTTGTACTGATGTAGAGGACTCAAGGTGACCGAACTAGAAGGCGAGAGAACCGAGAATGAGAAACAGGAAGGAAAATGCAAATGCAAAAACAGGATGTAATGCAATGCGATGGTTTCAAGGATTCCAACAGTCAATTATAAATATTTTCTAGGAAAAGCTGGAAAAGGTTTTAGACTTTGAATTCAAGATTTTTGAATTTGCAAAGGACAGTTGGATTCCATGAAACCAAGAATGATATGATGCGGGATGCAATGCACAAACACACAAAGCAAATAAAGGTCCTAGGTTAGAGGAACATGAGTGGAGCCAAGGTCTACCCATCCCGAAAGGTATGTACTATGGGTTAATTGTACCTGCGGAACAAGGTTCTAAAGAGGTGCCCAAAGTCATTAGTCCATCTTTCGGATATTATCAATTTCCCGACTACTCGGTGGTTAATAATATTCTCAAGAGAACCTCTTTTGAGTGTAGCATCGCGTAGCAACTATTTTTGGAATACTCCCTCATAGTCCTTGCATTACGCCCTAATAAAGGCTAAAGTGGGGTTTAGGTAACTACGGTCCTCAGTATCACAGGCTCCAATCGAAAATAGTTAATGTTTTCACGAATACTCCTTCAACAGTACTAACTTTCAAGATGGACTCAACTGAGCGATGATTCTCAAGTCAACTTGGTCGGGAATCACTCCCTATAAACCTCGTCGAATATATCACCTTCCTATAAAAATTGCACTCAAGTCCGGGTGTAGGACTTATCTCACAACAATGCATAACCCAAGCAATGTATAACAATATATATAAGCAAATAATAAAATAAATAAACAAGATAGGGGTAACCCTCGAAAGATAAAAGAAGTCCCCAGTGAAGTCGCCATTTTCTGTTGCAGTGAGAATATGATATCAAATTATTGATTAATTTGAATCACAATCTTGATTCACAACCGGTCTTTGATTTATCCGAAGGAAAGGTTAAAGAAAGGAAAAACCTATTTTGCATAATAAACACAATGCGAGGAAAGATCTAGGGTTCGGGGGTTGGTTAAGCTTAGGGAAGGTATTAGCATCCTAAACTTTTGTAGTACTCTACAGGAACCTCTTGTTTTAAATGTGCTATTTGCTAATTGTTATCTGCTTAAGGGTAATGCTAAGGGTTAAAGATAAAGAGAAGGACCTAAAGGGGTTAGTCCTAAGTTTACTCGCCAAGACTCGCATCTTGTGCCTACGTATCCGAGGTAGGGGATGGAATCAGAGTAATCGTAGTTCCCCTCACAGAGGGAGGTGAGGAACTTCTTGAATATGGTCAAGGTTCCAAAGGGAATGTAAACGTTCATAGGGAAACACTTACATCAGAGTACATCGACTCTGATTTCTACGTTGTAAGTTAAATTGCAAGGGTGTAAGATAAGTATTCCACGGTGGGAAACTTATATGGAGTGCAGCGACTCCTGATCCTAAGGCTAGGATAAAGGGTGGATGTTCACAGCGGGACGCCTAAGCATGAGTACGGCGACTCAATGTCTTAAAGTTTAAAAAGGTAGGGTGTGTCTACGGCAGAACGCCTAAGCACGAGTACGACGACTCGGATCCTAAGGCTAGGATGAGCGAAGGTGAGGACTATTGACACGGCAGACAAACAGTTAGACCTTTCCTTCGGAGGGGGACAAACGGTAATGGAAAATAGTGATTGAAAATATACAAGTGATGAGATAGCAAAGTGATATATGCCAATATGTGTATAATAGCAAATGATTGGAGATTAGATGGAAGTGGAGAAATGGTGATTTATGATTTAGAAGTTAATTGTTTTGGATTGTTTTTGAGAATTAAATGATTAATTGGAAATTAGAACAAAACGTAATTCGAATTAGTTTCTAAATGGTTAAGTTTCTAGAAAAAGACTAAATATTAAGGAATGAATTAAGTTGAGTGAAAAAAGAAAAAGATTAGTTAATTAACTTAAATTCTAAAAACTCTAAAGCTAATCTAACAAGTTAACTTAATTGAATTGATTAGATTAAATAAAATGGTTTTGAATTTTAAAACAATAATTAATTCTAATTTTTTTTTATATTTATTAAATTAAAAGTGACATTAACTAAACTCTAAATTAAACATATATTTTTTGTATGTTTAATTTATTTTATATTTTATTATTTTTCTGATTTTTTAAAATATTTATTATTAGTGTTAGTCAGTTTTTTTTATTATATATTAATATTACAAAAATACAATAAAATAACTAAAATATAAAAGAAAATAACTAAGAAATAAATGGGTTGGGCCGGTGGTGATGAACCCACCGGACCCAACCCGGTCCGACCCACACAATGAAAAGGGGATGGGGGATTTGGGTCAGAGAAACCCTAAATTATCTTCATCTTCACGCGGCGCCCCAACATCCTCCTTCTCTCTTCTCCCGCCTTTTCTCTCTCGTCATTCTCTCTTCTACTTCTACATCCTCACGATCTTCTTCTCCTATCTATCTTCTCTCGCTCACCTTTTCTTCTTCTTCTTCTTCTTTTCCTCTTCGTCTCCTCTCTGTTCACCTTCTCTTCTCCATTCTCTTTTTCGCTTGCTTCTCTCTCCCATAAACCCATCTGAAATGGATGCAAAAAAACCAATCAAACATTTAAAAAAATGACTTACGGTGTGGAATGGGTTTTGTTACAGGATTTCGACGGTTTGGCGCAATTTCCACAAGGAAGAAGGTTCTCGGCGACGGCTTCGCGGAGTTTAAACATTTGGTGATGGTTCGATGATGGTGATGTTAGGGCACGAAGATTAGTTCCTCAAATTCTATTCTTGTTCGTGAGTTTGAGGTTTCGTGTTGAATTTCTAAGATTTTTGTCCGTGTTGTTTCCGAATGTACATTCTCCTCTGTGTGTTCGTGAAAACTGTTCTCCACTTTGTGACTGAGATTGGCTTGTCTTTTATAGGCTTGAGCGAATCAATCATTTGATTTACATATTGAATGCTTCAGGATTTTTGTAAAAGGCTGTTTTGGAAACTATTTGAAATTGTTTGGAGTATGTTTTTGGGAATGAATCTGAGAGTTAATTATGTTAATCTTGTTTCTATTCTGGACCAACAAGTTTGATGGTGTTCGGACAAGGCAATGAATGCGGAATATGATGTCGACTCTACTGATGATGGTTTGATGCTTGCTGTTTTCTTGATGTTAACATTGGATCGAGTGGTTTGCAAATCTTGCCTGAATGTCAGCCTCTGATTTTGGATTTGAAACTTCAATGAGGTTCTGTTATAATTTTGCTGCAGTTTAATCACTTCAAAATAAAAGGGCTTCGGTAACTCCACCATTTACTTTTCTATAAATAATGTTGCATCTCGTAATGTTGTTCATTTTATCATTTCAGCAATGAATTTTGGCCTTGCTTGGATAAAAGGCATGCTTGCGACGACCGATTCACGTTTCTGTCAGCTGCACGAAATTACCTTGAGGAAGGCAGAGAAGTATCGCCTGTGAGCACGAAGACTTGGACTTGATCAACCTGAGCCGGAAGGTGGTTTAATGCTGAAAGAAAGTCCTTTGAGTTCAAATAACTGAAAGTGTAGCGCTTGCCAACGAAATGTCTTGTCTATGAGTTCGACTATTCAACGGCTGGCCGTCAGGGATCAATCGTCTCTTCAACATTAACTTGTACTGTCCTTGGAATGGTGCTTTGCTCTTTGTGATTATAGTTAGCATTTGTTATTCTTGAAACAAGTTGGTCACATTGGACTTTGTAATTTAATACTATAATGCCGCTTTGGCTTCAAGGTTGAATTGTACAGAGAAATTAAAACTAATGAAAAGGGCATCTTAAGGTTTGTACATTTGTACAACTTCTTTGAATTTGGAACATTGGCTATTAACATGATGCCTTTTGTATTGAACAGTCAATTTTTGAGCAAAAATTTACTCACAGCTTGAGTTAGGCAATGAATCTACTTGAGTTCTCTTGACTTTTTAGACTATGGAATTCTTCTTGATATTTATATCTTCGAAACCTGGAAATAATCCTTGTGCAAATCACATACAAACTTGAATGGTGAACCTTTCACAGTAAGCAACTTAGTAACAACTTTTGAACCTTTGAGGATCACCCTTGTACCTTGAATAAATGATTTGAAATTTAGAACTTTTACTTCGCAAATCAAGTCTCGCATTAATCTCCTCAAATGGCATGAATTAGAATTTCTTTTGAAAGAAACATAAATTTGCAAGAGAATTTTTGAGCGTTTAGCACTTGGAATCCTTCGACAGAGCCATAACTTAGTTCTGGTTCAAAACTTTTTCTAAATATCCCAATATAAACAAACTTTGAAATACCATAAACAATGGTCCAAAAAGATATAAAACCTCTAAAGTCCAGCAGCTCCAAATTGAGGTTCATGTTCCAAAACTTCATCAACATTCTAAACCACAAAGATTACATCTTGGCCTTGTCTTTACCCAACGTATGGCTACAAAACTCATCGATATATAGACTTGAAATTAGTGCTCAAATATTGGGGAGAAACGGTCCTACACTAGTTGGTTGAGGGATACAAATGAAAGCATATCCTTCTCTTATATCCTCAGGAAGTCAGAACCGCTCTTGACAAAATAGCCTTGACTAGCCTGCATACAGGACCTTCATGATCTCTGAAGTTTCAGCAGCAATCCTGTCTCCATAAAACAAACAAACTGGTTAAAATGGTTAGCTATGCATGAATGATTGACTTAGATGAAATGCGAATGATCAATGAATCTAAGGGTAAAATTTAGGGTATGAGAACGATCAAAACTACGTCGTACTTTGATGGTGAAATCACAAAAGAAAAAAAATCTATCTATCTAAATAACAGTTACTTATATTAAAAGAAAAAATAAATTTGATTTTATGCTAGAAGAAATTTTAATGATTGACTTAACAAACAAAATCAGATATTCTAAATATCATCAAAGAATGGATTTGAATTAAAAAGTATGATATTTTTCAAAATATGGGTGATCAAACGATGAGTAAAGGCGGGTTGTATGTAACTCAAACCCGATCCTAACACTAGATCTAGATAATTATTTATATATACCCAAACCAGACCATAAACTCGATAAAACTTGATGAGATACGAGTCTAATGAGGAAAAGACATGACAAAGACAAAATTGAATTGGTTCCAAAATAAGTCACATATTCATAAATATTGTTTTTGAAAAAGATTTTTATTTTATTTTATAATCTGTTGTAGTGTTATATTTATGAAAGTCCTCAAATAAGAGTGACGTGAGGGTTCCCGCCTCACGTACTGATGCCTGACACTACCTCTGTAGTATAAGGAAGCTCACCCTCCATATAAGATATGTGTGCAATGTCATTATCCAGGTATGCATACTGAGTCATACCATATCTTCTTGAATAATAGGTAGTCAACATCCTCCCTCAATTAAAGGGGAGACCTCATAAGATTCCTAATTTTTAGGCCAAATTCCTCTATAAATACCACTCCCCAAACAGGGGAAAGAACATAAGATAACTTACTCAAAATACTCTAAGCATTTTTCTTACATACAGAGCCTCTCATCTCGAATGAGTAGGTCTTCTAAACCACCATAAACACATTAAAATATTTTTCATGAGTTTAGACAAAATAAACTTGATCTTTTCATCTCCCACATTAAAGGTAAGTTTTCTACACTTAATGTCTAATATGGTTGTAGCAGTGGCGGGGAAATGTCTACCTAAAATAATGAGGATTTAGAAATCCTCCATTTCCATGATGAAAAAATCGATGGGGTATGAACAATTATCCTATCCTTATGAGAACAACTTCCAATATTCCTACCAGATATTTTGTAGATTAGTCGGCTAATTGAAAGGATATATTTGTGGATTTCATCTCACAGATGTTAAATTTTCTAAAAATTATTAGGGTCATTAGGATCACACTAGCCATTAGATCACATAGATCTCTCTCTCTCTCTCTCTCTCTCTCTCTCTCTCTCTCTCTCTCTCTCTCTCACACACACACACACACACACACACACACACACACAAACTTATCGTTCCAATAACACAAGGAATTGAAAATCTCGTCGGATCTTTTAACTTATGCGGTAATTTATTTAAATTATGGAGTTTCACTCTTATGTAAATGTCATTGTTTAGTTATCTTCCAATTTTTATTTGTTAGACATAATCTTTTTAAGAAATTTGGCATATGATGGTATCTAAGATAGAGCCTCTATGAAGAAGAGGTTGATATATAACTTTTTTTTTATCAACTCTACAAATTTCTTAACTCGTTCTTCTATTTTTTTCTTTAGAAATAATGGATTGCTCGTTTATAAGGCATAGGAGCAACCTATGGTTTCTATTTTCCTTCTTCCATAACCCCATTTGTTGTTTGGAATTTTTCACTCTCCTCACCTTTTTTCTTATCCTTTCACTAATATAATCTAGTTGTTTTTTACTTCTTAATGTGAAAACATTCAAATGTCCTTTCGGGTTCGGTTCAGGCTGACCCATAAATGTTTTGGGAAGAACAGATGATGATACTTATTATTGTTCCACTTGGGAGATTTGAGTCTCCAAGATTTTGTTACGTGTGGTCATTGAATCAACTTTAGACGCTAGTTGTCTAAGAATTTCATTGCTACACGTGTTTTGGTTTTTAAATTCCTCGTTTTTCTTAGCTTGGGCCATGACAAATTCTCCATCATGATTTCGACGTTAGAATTCCTAGGAGTGCTGTCACCCTTTTATCCTTGGAAAACAGACGATCCAGATGCTTATTGGAGAGGATTTTCTCCAAACTGGAGAGAGTTATTTTTGTAGGAAAAATTAAGTTGGTCTCTCCATCCAAGAATATAGGTGTTAGAGTAAGGATTTACTCTATGGGAGTTGTTAGCGTGATTAACATTCTCATGGATGGTTCCTCCAACTAAAATCATATAAAAATTAGCAACAATATATTTTTTGATTCAAAAATTATTACTATTGAGTGTTAGGAGTGACAACATTTACACTAAGTTTATCGAATTTCTGAAATAGGGCATCAACTTCAGTAATTAGGTGGTTTAAGGCATCTACTCCATACTTGCCATATTTTTTAGGAGGTCCCTTCATGGAATTACAGAAGCTTCCTAATTGATAATGGTTATGGGATATATCTTATATGAGGGTTTATACTTCTTCTATATTTTTATTCATGGATGCCCACCAGAAGCAACGTCCTATGTCATTATCTTTATGTACATAATATCAATGTAAAATGTATGTACACCACTTGTCAAGCCCATGATGAGGGAATAACCTCATAATTTCCTTTAATCGCTCCCACGCTTCGTAAATGGATTCTCAATTTTCTGAGTAAAACTAGTAACTTGGTTTCTCAGATGGGTTGTTTCTCTCGGAAGGAAGTATCAAGCCAAAAAGACGATTTTCAGTAGATATCATGTCATAACGAAAAAGGGGAAAACCTTAGTTAAATTGCATCACCAACCACTCAGTTTAGTTTCAGTATGTCGTAATATTCAGTGATAATAGACAAATGCAAGTTTAGTTCATTTGTTGGTGAACTAGAAAACAAGTTCTATTATATTATAGACAACATGGATGACTTAAGCTCAAAATTATTTGTGTTTTATGTCGACCACTACAACCCTGTCCGACCACTTTTAAGGAATTACAATCTTTCCAGAAACTTCTCAGTATACTAGGACTCTCCTCCTGATGGTCACAAAAGATCTTAACTGCATGTGGATCCAACGGGGTCCTCCAAAATTCACTCATAACAAATAGCACTATTATGGAAAACACATATAATAATGGTTGCAAAAGACATATAATGACAGTTGCGCGTCTGTTGTTAGGTAGCGTATGATTTTATGTATGGTGGTTTCCACAACAGGCGTGTGACTATGTTTATAAGCTAGGTAGCGCACTACCTTTCACAACGGTTATATTAAACAACCGCTGTGATATATATATATATATATATATATATATATATATATATATATATATATATATATATATATATATATATATATATATATATATATATATATATATATATATATATATATATATATATATATATATGTGTGTGTGTGTGTGTGTGTGTGTGTGTGTGTGTGTGTGTGTGTGTATGGGTCATGGGTTCGAAACCCAACAACAACAATAATTTATTTGGGATATAATTAATATTTCACCACGGTTACAAAAGATAGCGATTGTTTTTCAAATTGCATTTATACCGTAATTCATCTCTTACTTCTTAACACGTAGTATTTGATTCAATGCCCCAAAATCTTCAAAGCAACAGTTCATTCCTACTTTATTTTGCAAAACATCAATATGTTGACTAATTCAGAATCATCATCATCGCTACCATCATCATTATTTTAATCAATGGAGATTATCATTATGACAAGGATGAAGATGATTCAATTTCTCAACAAATTTGATGTTATGCAATATAAATTAATATAGAACGAACTATTCCTTTGAAGAATTTGGGGAAATAAACCAAGTTCTACATGTTAAAGAGCAATATAGATGAATTACAAGATGAATGCAATTTGAAAAACATGTTTGATCTAAGTTGTATTTCAAATATAACTTATTTTTTGGATTATTATTTTCTAAATCACTTTAAATGAATGCATGTTCAATGAATTCCGAGTGAAACAAACAACTTACATACATTATAATAATCTCAACAACAACATACATCAACAATAAAAACATTTATCAACAACAAGAACATCAACATTTATCAACAAAACAACAACAACATACCTTTTTTTGAAAATATTCATGGAATGATTTGAAGTTGATCTACTTTGTGTTGCCATGAAGGAAAAATAAAAGGCAAATGAAGCAACAACAACCACAACATACAAAAACTTACCAACAATAGCTAACAACAAATCATGTAAAACATAACAAACAATACATTATAACATAACAAGCAACAACAACCACAACGTACAAAAACCTGTCAACCTCAACAACTAACAATAAATCATGTGAAACATTACCAGGTCTTTAATCTTCATGCCTAGTTGAATTCTTGCAGTCCTCAAGCTCTTCATATTTCTCAAAGTCTTTATCTAATTCAAAATCAGATGTATGTTGTTGCGGTGAGAATAGGATATCAAACTATTAATTAGTTTGAATTGCAAATCTTTGATTCACAACCGACTTTGATTTATCCGAAGGAAAAGGTCAAAAGAAGGAAAACCTAATTTTTGCATCATAGACAATGCGGGGAGAGCTCTAGGTAAGGGGTTGGTTAAGCTTAAGGAAGGTATTAGCACCCTAAACCTCTGTAGTGCTCTACAGGAACCTTTTGTTTAAATTTACTATTTGCTTGAAGATATATACTGAGCTAGGGGTTAAGAGTGACCGAGAGGCCTAAGTTTACTCGGCAAGATTCCCATCTTGTGCCTACGTATCCTGGGCAGGGAATGGAATCAGAGTAATCGTAGTTCTCCTCGAAAGGGAGGTTAGAAACGTCTTGACTATGGTCAAGGTTTCAATGGGGAGTGAGCATTTCTTAAGGAAGCGCTTACGTGGAGTGCGGCGACCCCTATCTCTACGTTGTAAAATGTTGAAATTAGGGTTAACTAGGTATTCCACGGCGGGAAACCCTAAAATGGAGTACGGCGACTCCTTGTCCTAATGCTAGGGTAAATGGTATTTTCGTCCACGGCGGGACACCTAGGCAATTAGGGTTTTGAATGTGTCAAAGGAGAGGACTATTGACTCGGCGGTCAAACTGTTAGACCTAATCCTTCGGAGGGTTAACGGTAAATAATGCAAATGACAAATTACTACAACGGTGATAATTGAAATACGGGGAAGTAATGAAAGCAGTTAAATAAAAAAAAGTGCAAAGCAACGATTACTCGCATAAATTACAAAACCCAAAAAATGAGAATAATACAGCGACGATTGCCTCGCATAATTACAACCATAAAAAGTGAAAAATAAAGACAACATAATGTGCGACGATAGCTTCGCATAATTACAATTGAAAAATCAGAAATATACGAATAAACATCATGGATTAGCACGCTGAAATGAATGAGAAGTAACGAGGGTTAGATAAAAATGGCATACATTAGGAGTTCCATATTTTTTGAATTTTTATTTAAAAGAAAAGTTAATTTGAAATTGGAACAAGGATTTTAACAAAGGATTCAAATCGTCCTTAAAATATTTTTAATTATTATTATAAGTTAAAAAGGTTTAATTTGTACTTATTAAAATTTTTTTAACCTTTAATCATTAAGAAAAGGTTTTAATTAAATGTTTTAATTATGAAAAATGGTTTTAATTTTAAAATAGATATATTTGGTTAATACCAATTTTTAAGTTTTAAGAAAAGAAATTTTAAGTTTAAATTATAAAAAGATTTTTAAGTTTTAACTCATAAAAAGGATTTAAGTTTTAATAAAAAATATTTTTAGTTTTAATAAAAAAGATTTTTAGTTTAAATTAAAAAAAAAAGGAAGATCTTTTAAGTTTTTTAAAGAAACATGATTTATTAACTAAAAATTGTTTTATTAACTCAATTATTATGATAGAATTATAAAACAAAACATAATTCATAAAGTCAATAAAAAAATAACAGAACACGGAAGTGGAAACGAAAATAAAATTAAGGGACGGCCGGGGGGGGTATTTGTCTTGCCATTTCCACTTAGGGTTGGAAAATTTCATCTTCCTCTTTCTCTCTGTCCGCTCGCGGCGGTAGCCATTGATGAACCTTCGAATTTTTCGTTCGTTCTCCTTCCTCTCTGCATGCATGTCCGATATTCTTCTTTCTTCACCTGTAAAAGAACAAAGAAAGACCTTTATCAACACCCTATTGCTCACCTTTATAGGGTTTGAAGCGATTCCGGCGTGTTTGAACGGTGATGACGGTAAAACCAACGTCAGAGTTCCGGTTCCTTCGTTCTCCTTTCTGGAACTTCGCGGGCTTCCAGGTTTTTGCGAAAACTTCTCATCTTCTTTCGGTCTCGAAGGGATGATGATGATTCTTTGGCTTTTGAATCCCTCTCTTGCTTCTTCTTGATGAGATGATACGCGGTGATTTTTTTGTACTGATTCCTGAATTTCCTTTGTTCGATAATGACGAGCTTTGTGGTTTTCTCTTCCTCTGGTGGATAATAATGATGAAAACCTTTTTGGCTTTTCTGAACCTCCGCCCCCCTTCGAATGATGACGGTATGATCCTCTTATATTTTCCTTTTCTAGGACAGATTCATACGAGGTTGTTTGCGAAAATGGTGGCTGGAAAGTCGGAGAGATTTGCGTTTTTTTTCGGTTTGTTCATTGGGTTTGATTGCCGCTATTTTCCGGCTTTCCAGGATTTTTACGTTTGACCTATGCGGCTTTTCAGGAGATTTGGTTGCTTTGATTTTGTTTGTTATCGCGACTAAACTTGCTATGCTTGCTGTGATTTGCTGTTGCAAAATGTTAGCGGACTCGCAGGATTTGTTTGTTTGACTTGTTCTGGAAATTATTTGTTGGATAGCGTTTGATCCGTTGGAATTTGTGATTTTGGGGAAATGCTTTCTATGCTGTGTTTGGCTAAAAATCCACTTTTGAATAAGTTCTTTTTTCAAAAGCACTTTTCTGATAATCACCTTTTTTTGCCAACCAGCTTTTTTCCAAAAGCATTTCTAAAAATCACTTTTCCTCTCTCTCTCTCTCTCTCTCTCTCTATCTATCTATCTATCTCTCTATCTCTCTCTTTCTCGGCTTCGACTTCGTTGTTGCCCTCCCGACATACCCCATGATGACACATTGCTGAGGGTATCGGAGTCCGAAAAACCAAATTGCTAACCTTAACATTTTCACTGTTTGTTGTGGCTTGCAGGTTCGAAAAATAATCAGAGACTAGAAGAAAGCAGAAGTGGAGCTTTTAGGACAATTTAGGATTTTTATTTAGACTTAGAAATCGAAAAGATGTATTTTACTTTCCATTGTAATTTGTAACAAAAATAAATATGAATAAAAATTCACATTATTTTTCTCCATTTAAAATTCTCCCGATTACTCTTTTCAACTAACTCGTTACAACCGAATGAATCACTTAAACCAAAATATCCGACTAAACCTAAATGATTAAGTGCCCCCAGATGAACTCGACCGATTAAAACTTAACCGATTAAACTCAACCAAATAGATTAAATCCACCAAATAAACTCGTACGCATAAATCCCATGAAAATTATCTGGATAAACTTTGCCATTCCAATTCCGAATTCGACGACTAAATATATTGCCTGATTGGAACTTGACGTAACTGGATTCTAGACAAATCCCTTTCCAAATTAAGTCGCGCATGATAATAGAAACGGTAAATACGACCTTAAACGAATAAAACAGATAAATTCGATTAACAGCGAAACAAAACTATCCTCCATATTGAAAAATTCAATTCGCGTCTCCCATGGATAAATTCGATGCCATGAACCAACCGGCTGCAAATCAAGACTAAACAGATATAACATATCCAAATGCGAGCCGAAATTTCCACCGTTTTCCTTTGAGATTGGCCGGCAGATAATAGAAAAAAAACAGGAAAATAGCCGTCTGTTAAAATAACTTCCGCAGAGTGAAATCTCGCACCGATTTAAACCACACCAACTGACATGTCAACACAATCAGCCCCATATGATTAAACAACGTCTCTGAAATCCACTGACGACAAAATCTTGGCCCTTGAATAAATTATTGTGTCTCGAGAATCCTGACTTCAAAATTGCCGTAAAATTCCATTCATCCTCAAATAAATCCCGGAACTTTGAAATGGAAACCCTAATTGTTCGAGGGATTCCTGTCGATGACTTTGCTTTTTGATCTGTCAAAAAATCGCAAATTAAATGACCAATTCGCCCTTCAACAGTTAGAGCGCGCATGATGTGATTCTCCTGCAAAAACAACGAACTACACAAACCCGTTAGTGGTTAGTTAAATGTAATGCCTACATGAGATGAAATGCAACATGAATCAACTAATCTAAGGGTAAAATTTGGGGTATTACAAATTTATATTCATTCGGTCATTCATTATAGCCTCTACCTTCTTCATTTTTTCCGGGCTAAGGTTCTTGAAGTGAATCTTCTTATAGCTTGTTCCATCAGACGGCTCAAAAACAGTAGCGTGATCCCTAACAGATTCATCTTTCTTGGCTCTGTTCAACCACAACTCCACCATATAAATAACCTCCATTGTGACTTGAATCTCGTGGATAAGTTTGTTGCTCCCACTACTCATGTTGAGAGAATGATCTGAAATCTGAGAGAAGGATCTGAAATCGAAACAAGAAGAAAAACCCCTTTTCAAAATAACATACAACAACAAGATATAACAACAAAAAACCATAATATCTCAAACAAGAAGAAAATCATGTGTAACATAACAACAACATACACGAAAAATAAAGAACAAGGAAGAAGAAGAATACCTTTATGTATGAAGTGAGAGCTAATAATAGAGAAAAATATACAAAATGTTTTTAGGGTTTTTTGTGTGATAGATATGACAATATTGTCAAGAAGTGAGAGCTAATTCACTTATATTATATATGAGTAAACAATTTCACCACGGTCGTATTCAAAAACCGTTATTAAATGTAATGACTTTCACAACAGTTCACAATAACAATCGCGGTGACAAGTATTTTAATTTTAATTACTATATTATAATTATAAGGACAAAACTCATTGTAACAAAAAAATAGAAATTTGTCAGAGTTAGGATTCGAGCTCTGTCACTCCATAGATGTATAATCCTAGTTTATTAGTTTGACCGTAGTGCAATGTATTTTCGTAAATATAAATAAATAAAGCGCTTCCAAAATTGAGGTAGTACCACGATTAAGAGTGAGATAGTTATGGTTTAGTGTGCGAAAGGTCTATTTTGTAGTAGTGTAGCGAGTCAGTTATTCCTTCTCTACTATGTATGGAGAAGGTGAAAAATTCAAGTAACAAGTTAAAAACTCCATTTCAATTCACTCTTCTCCCTCTCATATTAACTTGAGCATTGGAGTGCTAACCTTGTAGGTCAGTCCCCTCTCCACTGCTTTTGAAGCTTTAATCTACCGTCACCATGACTCCTCACTCCATTTCTGGTTCGAAACTGGAACAATAGCACCGTCTGTGGGAACCGACTTCTAATTATTATGATTTTCACGATTTTATGTTCCCTCTGTGGTTCATCATTTTGTAACCTCCTCATGTCACAAAAATAAGAGAATTCAAAATCGAATAGGAAGATTCATCATGTTCGCTTAAATCATGCATCATTTTGACTTTGATTCCTTTCAAATCTCAAGTACTTATGATTCTTAGACTAGCAACAAGATCAAGGAGGCTAACAAGGGGAAACACCTTTATATCAGTGTCATCACTAGAGAATCGTCCTGGGTGAATCTCCCTTTTAAGGGGACAATTAAGAGTAATATTGTTGAAATTCTAGCCGTCCAGAAGAAGAATGGAATCAGATTAGTGAAGATTCCTGACTGGCCTATGTCGGGGTTCCTTGACTCAGATAAGGTATGAGGGGTCCCCCAATGAAATTTCCTCTGATGATGACGACTACAATCGGGTAATTTTATGTTTCTAAGATCCTAATTGACAATGAAATCTTCCGTGACATTATGTATTTAGAGTTGTTAAAGAAGATGGGCCTTGAAAGAAGTAGTTTATGGCCATATGAAGACTCTGAATTGCTGGCTTTAATGGAACGGCCACCCGTCTGTGGGGACATGAGGAGTTGATGATATCAATAGGCGAATGGAAGGGCATATGTAAAGTTAATTCGAAATTCATCTCGGTCTCTTGCATTAGCATCAATAATTGTATATAGGGAGGGCATTTTATATCCACGATAGACGTCTTAACCTCGCTGTTGCATCTCAAGCTCAAGTATAACAATCTGGAGGGAGAGTCGGTTACCATCAATGTCGATCTTAAGGGAGAAAAATGAATTTATCAGGTACGCTATAAAGATCAAAGAGAAGGAATAATCATAAAGACTCATGTAGCTTTCATTGTCAATCAGCTTAGTAGGATGGGAATTCATCCTCTAAGAAGTGGCTAGACCAACAAAGGAGAGTAGGAAGAATAAAAGGCATCTAGTCCGCCTTATTATGTTTCCTATCTCTCATTTATATTAAATGTTGTGATTTTATAATAATCTTTATTATGTACAGCGATATCTTGCAATTATAAATGAAATATGACATTTTCTCAAATATTTGTTTCTTTGTGATTGTGTTTAGTGGCAGCATGTCTAGGGTACGACCGATGGGATCCAGGGGTGCTTTCAGAGATGTTTTACATGTTTGACTACAACAATCAATTTCCCACAACACAAAGCATACACTAAGAATGTCAGAGGTACTAGGGGATATACTTTGCACGTCTTACTATAGAAATAAAATCCCCACTGAAAGTCAGGGCTGTTGTCAGAGACGTTTTTCAAGTTTTCCTACAGCAATCAAATCCCCACAAAAATCTAGGGGTGTTGTCGGATAGACTTTGCATTTTCGACTACAAGAATCAAATCCCCATAGGAAATAATGATCCACCCCTATAGGAGTTAACCACTATAGAGGCCGCGGTGGGTTGGCCACACATCTACTCCGGACTGGGTTCTTACCTATGGAAGGGGAAGGGGAACCAACCTCGATTGGGAACGGTCCCAATAACGTCCAACCAACTTCGAGGGAAGACCATATAAGTTCGCACAAGATCTAAAGCTCTACACTCAAGATCACACAATCACACCTCATACAGGTAATAATGAGCTCCATTCCAAAAAAGAAAATATATGCAAATATATTTTTCAAATACAAAAATAATGTGCATACAATGCATAAAAAGAACAAGGGCCAACAGGTCTACTCCTACAGAGAAATAATCTCTCCATCCTTGAGAATTAATTCTACCGAATTTTCTCCCTCGAGACAGTCAAAGGACGGTGAAAATGCTCCAGTTGTTGGAAATCATTCTTAAATGTCTACAAGACCACCCCAAGGTTGTTGCTTGTACATTCGGCCAGTTTTTTTAGTCAGAGAAGCATTCTCAAGGCACAAATACTCTAATTCCTTTTAGGTCATTGAAAGAGACGCTTGAGTAGATGATATGTTGACCCAAATAGAAACCAAATCCTAGTTCTTCCTTGCCATCATAATCACTTTATGGATCACTTGGTTGGCAAGAGAACCAGTGAGACTAAAGGAGGTCTGAGCATCTCTTACTCAAGTAAGAGACGTATAAGTTGTCTCTATTTCCTACAGGTACCTGTCCCATTATAGCATCACATGGAAAACATTTTCCTCTGACCGCTTCTTTTCTTTACGGTAAATATTAAACCAAAGAGTGTCCCATCGACCGGTTCTTCCAAGAGCCAAAGCAACAGAGGCATGCCAACTATACCAAGCCAGAGTCTCCGTTTCTTCTTCCAAGACATGCCTGAACAGATTAGAAAAGTACAAATAGTCCTCTTATGAGGAGGGGGTCTTGCAGTATCTAGAGGAATGGTAACTCAATAGCAACAACAACAGGCGAGTGGGAAGACCCAATACACTCAGCGACCTTGAAAGAGTGTTTAAAAAAATTCCACTCCTTGCTGGCTATATTCCATGCCTTATAGTACAGAGGTGTACTTCATCCGTCATCCAATCTTTGCACAATCATTGTCAAAAAATACTCCATGAACATGTAGATTAAAGACAAAAAGGCCAAGAGTTTCTAGAACTCACATTACTATAAAATAGACCTTCGTAACACCATATTACAACAGTCGTCTTGTTAACCGTAGTAATAACTCATTTTCAGGTGCTTTTTTTTGCTACTTACTAAAAGACGTTTCATTACAGCCAATATTAACAACCTGGTGAAATGTAACTAGTGTGTAAAGGTTCGAATCCTAGCACCAACAATTTTCTATTTTTTCGTTACAAAATGCACATGTCCTTATATTTAATCAAGATTCATATTATCCACCATGGTGTAAGGTGGTAACATTTCATCATGGTTCTTATTATCAATTGTGGTGAAATGTTATATATAAGCAAAGTAATCTTGCTTCAGTACATAACAATCGTCTCTCTCAAAACAAAACTATAACATCTATCTCACTCGTAACTTTCATATATCCTAATCACCATTAAAGTTTCGACAAACTTTCTTCACAAACAGGAAAAATGGAAACACCAAATTCATGCAGCGAACTCATCTTTTTTGCTAGTTCTATGGTTTTAGGATTGACAACAAATTTTCTAAAACATGGTTCACAGAAAGATGTTGGAAGAAATGTCCTAACTTGTTGGTCTGTCATCATTAAAGACAGATGTTTTGAAAGATGTTGTGACATGCTATACCAGAACATCAGTACAAGATGTAGTGTTATTCTTAAAGATTTAATTTGATTTTGTAAGATTCCTTTTGGATATATCTCACTTATTTTCACAGGTCAAGAAGATTTAATCTGGAACAATTGATTTGATGTCCAACTATTCATAAGTTTCTAAAATTGGATGTTGAGACAATTTAGGAAACTTGATGATTTGTTCCAAGATTTAAGGATATTTTTCTGCATAATTGATGCAGCCCTCAGCGTGTGGATCAAGCAATATTTGGGTGAAGATTTCAAAGTGCATGGGCTGATGAGGAGTATTTAAAGAGAAACCAATGTATTTACGACTGTCACTTTTGTAAAAATAAGGGGAGGTTTTAGAATCTTAGGTTTTAAGAGTCTTTTTAGTGTGGCTTTGTAAGTCACCCATCTATCTTTTGGCACATTAAGGTAGACTGGTTTTATATTGTTTATTGTTCATTCACGAGCTTTTAAGCAAGAGTGTATTGTCCTTAATTTAAAGCTTTTAAGCAAAACTAAGTATTGTTCTTGGAAGAGTGTTCTTCTATTTTGGATTATTGGTGAGTTGTCACGGGTTTGTGACTGTTAGGAAGTGAGAGGGGGATCTCATATCTAGAGGGTTTTTAGGTAGAATTTGCACAAGGTAGTGATTAGGCGGGAAGTTGTAATTGAGGGAGTTTAACTTTGAACTAATGCTATCATAATGAATTTCCTTCCTGGCTTGGAAGCCCCCTGATGTAGGTGATGTTGCATTGAACTAGGTTAACAATTGAGTGTGTTATTTATCTTTCTGTAATTTATTTTCAGTTCGATTTGTTTGTTATGTCAGACAGAAGATGTTGTAACGTCTTTCTTGACATTATGTTCTGATTTGAGGACACCAATATTAACATGTGTTAGAGTGCAAAAATTTCAATTGGCATTAGAGCTGGAACCCTAGTCAGTTGTTGGGTGAGCTTCAGGGAGATTATTTTTGGTACTTTATGATCATTGGAAGGCTAGAATAGACAACAACTCTTACAAATCTGTCACCAAAGGGTGTGTATGGATTGTTCCTTATGAGAAAGAGTATGAGTTGTCTTTTGTTAACTCTATATGTTTTGTATGCCATATTAAATAGTGTTAATAAAAATGTGTTCAGATTGTTAAACACATGTGTGGTGGCCAAAATTGCTTGGAAACTTCTCAAGACCTCTCATAAAGGCACATTTGGTCAGCAGGATTCTGGGGTTTCTATTCAAGAGATCAGTCTTGAATATGACTGCTTTGTGGAAGAAGATCTAGATATCATCAACATAACTAGACCCGTGTGGGTCATATTTGTTTTCAGTTTTTAAAAGAATAGATTTAAACAGGAGGACAAGGGCATGTATTTTGTCTCCAACTCTGTAGGAGCTTGTGACCTTGTGAAGGGTTACTTAATACTTTATGTTACTTGGGAGGAAATTATACCAGAATTTGAGGAAAGTAGATAAAAAGTCAAGATCAAATGTGATGAACATCAGTTTTGACATCTGTAAGAACTAGGATGTTCTAAGTAGAGGCACTCGGTGTCATGTATTTGAAAGTTTCTTTCAGAATGCCCTACCTGTATCAAGAAAAACTTAAAGGGATTTCTATTACTTGGACTAATGGATGAAGTGACCCTGATGATGAATCTGTCAAGCTTGTTACTTCCTTTTCTAGAAGGTGACCTTCTGCTATAAACCCCTGTATTGAAGAATTAACTCATGATGAGCTGAATGTTTCTTCAAAGTTTTGTGCATCAAAGAAGACGGTCAACAAGAAGGAATATAGAAGTCTCTGAGGATGTTGAACAACTATTTTGATATATTGAAGAAGTTCTTCATTTGAGAAGATGTCTGGAAGCCAAAAAGGGATAAGGTTTAAGGCTAGAACAAGCAAAGAAGAACTCAAGTGAAGAAATTTTATTCCCATCAACAGGCAAGTTGAGATAATGATGTTATCCAAATGTCTCAACATCGTGCCTAACATCAGATATCTCATGCTAAAGGCAGGTTCTTGTGTAGAAGATGTCTCTTCTATGGTAAAGTTCGTCTTATTAGTTTTGTTTAAAGATCCATCTCAACCCAAAGTTAAGCAGTGCTTAAAATTCAAGGAGGGTGCAAATTACCTTGGCTCTCATACCCCTCTTAGATAGTCAACAAAATAAGACTGGTATTTTGGTATTGGGTGTTCGAGACTCATGACTAGAGTAAAGAAGTATCTGATGGACTCTAACTTTCTCTCTTCCAACTCTGTTACTTCTAGTGATGGAATCAAATGTGAAATTTAAAGGGTTTTAAAATTGGATTTTTTAGTCTTGTTGTTGTTTCCATTGTTAAAAGACTGTCATTGTATGATTAAGGTCTTAAGGTAGATTTCTTTAAGGAAGAATGTTTGATCCCTTATGAGATGTATGTTGACAAAGTCAAAAGAGAGTGGCTAGTTGTGTTTACCACGAGAAACTACATGTGCCTTCACATGCTTGATGACCAAGGAAGATGTAGTTCAGATGTTCCTCCAAAAGTTGCAACATCCTATTGTTGCAAATGTTATAGAACATTCTCTTATGGTTCTTATGAGGCCAGTCCAAGGTGTAGTCTTAGTGGGTAGAGGAACATAAGGGAAAAGAGGACCAGACTGAGGTAAAAAGACTGATAGTGGTGATTTGCTCAGTCAACATTCTAATATTTTGGTCAGGCACAATGGTACTTGTTAGAGTGTGCTTCCGTGGACAGGATCCTTTGGTTCTTATTGTGTGTAAAAGAGTATTTCTCTTTGTGGAGTTTTTGTGTCTCTGATCTTCCTTGTAGTTTGTTCTGTTACTGCTGTGTTTAAATTGTGGCTCTCAAGTATTTCAGGAAAAAGGATGTCTCTGGGTTGCTATGATGATAGCATAACCTATGAATGTTAGCTCCAAAACCAAAGTTAATGGTTCAATCTTTGTGAAAGGGACTGACGTCCAAGCATATGTTGGAACATCATCGCATCAGATTAACTCTCCAGAAAATGAAGCAGATTATACATGGGAGCTAATCATGTGTAGTTTGTGTTTACCAATAGATTCAGAATGAAATATCTAATCCTAGTGAATTTTTTGAGTGAAGTATTGGCCAAGTCTGATGGTGATAGTGGCTTTGACAATACTAAAAAGAAGGATCTGTTATGTAGTGCAGGATGACATATTTGATGTCTTAACACCTAACCTGATGTTTTAGAGAATCATGATTTCTCCGGGATTTATATCTTTTGATTCTATGGTGTGAAGCATAGAAATGATCTCTATATTTCTAGGTGATATTTGGTGGTGTTGAGATGCCAAATTGTGACATCATTCTAGTTGTTGGTACTTAAGAAGAAAAGTACTTATGTGATGTGGGTTGTGTGTATGATGCCAAATCAAATGTGGATGACATCTTGCATGCCTGAAGTGGTTTGGAGAACTATGGTTTCTCTTAAATGTTTTATAGGCTTATTTTTCTTCTTTTGTGCATGTGCCTCTGATATGTGAAATGGACAGTTCATGATGTCTTGGGTCTGTCCTTGAGGAACAATGATGTTTGTTGTATGGGAGAATTTATTTTTCTCTGTAGGGTTTGTGGTCTTCAGGAGGAGTTGTTGTTGATTTGTGATGTCATACTAGATGTCTTGACATTGTGTTTAGCTGTTCAGATGCACTTTGTTGGATTCTTAAGCTATGTAATTCAAAGGGAGCTTGTTTTTGTTATCACTATATGGTGTTCTTGTTTGGATCCTGAGTTATTTCCACTGTGTGTTAAGGATGTTTCTTCTTGAGAAACAATTTTTTCTTTTGGATAAGCAAGAATATAATTTGGGGTTTTCTGGTCTAAGTATAATGCTTAGGGAGATGTTGCTCAAAATTGAGTTGGATGCTAAAAGAATACAATGTCAAACAGGATGTCATGACATTATACTGTGACAAGCTGTTCACAATCAGGATTTTCAAGGTTTTTCACTCTGCACAGTTGGACAAGTTCATTGGGACTGGTCATCACTATGTCAGGAGAGTTTTGGGAATTTTTACTAATGAAGATTTATAGCAATTACAGTTTAGGAGGCTTGAAAATGTTTTTTTTGTTGCATGCGTTTTTTTAGAAAACAGTTTTTCAATGACATCGAGTTTGTCATTTCATGTTGCTGACAAAGCTTGGAAAGCGAGAAAGAGGAACAAGATAATGTTTATGTTATCAAGGATAATTTATTTTCCTTCAACAATTCTATCCTTGACTGATCGGTAGATACAAGCGAGGTCGTTTTTTTATTAAAAACCAAGACCTTACTGCTTCTTCCTCCTATTGAGTTGTGTTTCAATAAGAGACAGTCCTCCAAAAATATTGATGCTAAAAAGGCTCTTGTGCTGGATACCAAGAAGGATAAGAGTGTAGATCCAAAATGGGTGGAGTCTGAAGTTGTGACATCTGTTGGATCATCTACTGAAGCATCTAGGACAGGGAAAAAATATGTGACAAAGATGAAGTCTTTCAAGAAAAATCACGCTCAACTACATGACTCTGATGAGGATGCTGATGAAGATTGGGTTAATTTCATTAACTCAGGTGGTTGGAATGGATAACTGGTTTCAAAGAAGGAATTTTTTTTTGCTGTTTTTGTTGGTTGGGTTTGTAATAATTTCCTAACAGTGTTTGCTTCCATCTATCGCTTTGTGTTTCCATTTTATTTTGTTTTGAATTGTTTGTTTCCATTTCCAATTTGTATTTCCAATATTATTTGTTTACATTTACTCTTTTTTTTTGTCAATTTTTGGCTAAAAAGGGGGAGCAAAGTGTTAGTGTGTTTGTATTCCTGGTGTAGGATCAGGTGTCATAACATCATGTCATAGTTTGTGGTTGTTTATTGTATGCAACTATTTAGGGGGAGCATGATAATCTATCATGGTTATGTTGCTGCTACTGATGTGATGCATGTTTGAAATCATGTGCAACCACATGTTCTGGCATTTTTTAGTTCTGAAGAACCTTGGTTGCTCTATGGTAATTGATTACTTTGAACTCTGATTAATGTGTGTGGCTTCTGCAGTATATGTTTCTTATATGTGTGGCTTCTGTTGTATGTGTTTCTAATGTGTGAACTTGGATAGTTCATGTTTGTCTATCTTGTGATTTGGGTTTTCCCCTTGAGAGGGATGTGTGAACTAAGACAGTTGAGGTTTGGATTTCTTGTGATTTGGGTTTTTCCCATTTTTTCCTTGAAGGGAGTATTGGGTATGTGTGACATGGGGAGTAATGGACCTGTGTGAGGTTGCTCAGTTGGAGCTGTGTTTTTGTGATGTCAGACCACATGTCTTGACATCTAATCTATGAAGATTTCTGAAGTTTGAAGGAGTTGTAATCTCTGATGATCTGTAGTTTCATTTTATCTCTGATATCTTTCTGTTTTCAGGTTGTGCAAAATTTACATGTAGCTTGTGTCTGGTTTTTGTAGGTTTATTCCTCTTTCCAGGTTCATTAAGCAAAGGATGTTTTAGCCAAAATTTTCTAAAGGGGGAGATTGTTAGTTCCACGATTTTAGGATTGACAACAATTTTACTAAAACATGGTTCACATAAAGATGTTGGGAGAAATGTCCTAACTTGTTGGTTTGTCAATGTTAAAGACAGATGTTCTGACAAATGATGTGACACGTTGTACCAAAATATCAGTACATGGTGTAATGTTATTCTTGACAGATTTGATTTGATTCTGTGAGATTTCTTTTGGATATATCTCATTTATTTTCGCAGGTCAAGAAGATTTAATTTGGAAAATTTAATTTGATCTCCAACTAGTCATAAGTTTCTAAAATTGGATGTTGAGACAATTTAGGAAACTTGATGATTTGTTCCAAGATTCAATGAGGTTTTTCTGTATAGTTGATGCAGCCCTCAGCGTGTGGATCAAACAATATCTGGGTGAAGACTTCGAAGCCTATGGACTGATGAGGAATATTTAAAGAGCAACATAAACCTAATGTATTTACGACTGTCACTTTTGTAAAAATAAGGGGAGTTTTAAAGTCTTAGGTTGTGAGAGTCTCTTTAGTGTGGCTTTGTAAGTCTTCCATGTATCTTTTGATACATTGAGGTAGTTTGATTATATGTTGTTTATTATTCACTCATGAGCTTTTAAGCAAGAGTGTGTTGTCCTTAGTTTAAAGCTTTTAAGCAAAACTAAGCATTATTCTTAGAAGATTGTTCTTTTATTTTGGGTTATTGTTGAATTGTCATGGGTTTGTGACTGTTATGAAGTGAGAGGGAGATCTCATATCTAGAGGGTTTCTAGGTAGAAGTTGTATAAGGTAGTGATTAGGCGAGAAGTTGTAAACGGGGGAGTTTAGCTTTGAACTAATTCTATCATAGTGAATTTCCTTCATGGCTTGGATGTCACCAGATGTAGGTGATGTTGCACCGAACTGGGTTAACAATTGACTGTATTATTTATCTTTATGCAATTTATTTTCAGATTGATTTATTTGTTCTGTAAGAAAAAAGATGTTGTAACATCTGCCTTGACATTATGTTCTGATGTGAGGACACCAGTATTAACATATATTAAAGTGTTAGAATTTCATTCTTCGAAAGGTTACCTTCATTGCATCAAAGCTTATGAAATATGATTTAACTTCATCAAATCTTAGAAAATGGCTACATTATTGTCGCGGTGAAATTCGGATACCAAACTATTGATTAGTTTGAATCTTTAATTCAATTTGCAACCGAACTTTGATTTGTCCAAAGGAAGAGATAAAGATCTAAATTCCCACAATGCAATGCAAATGCAAGGTTAGAGAGTTATAAGTTCGGGGGTTGGTTAAACTTAGGGGAGGTGCTAGCATCCTAAGTTTCTGTAGTACTCTACAGGAACCTCTTGTTTTATGTTTGCTATGTGTTTATCTGCTTAGTGGTTTAAAGACCTAGGGGTTTATTTCTAAGTATACTCGATAAGATATCACATCTTATGCCTACATATCCTTACGGGGGTGGAATCAGAGTATTTGTAGTTCCCCTAAAGGGTATGAGGAGTTCTTTGACTGTGGTCAAAGTTCCTACGGGTTTAGGGTAGTTGATTGATTGATTTTAGGAGAAGAGATGTGTCTTCATTTTAAGGGAGATTTAACCGCCACAAGGTGTAGGAAAATAGTCTTTGCATCGTCTTAAGAAAAGGGCTTAAGTACTCGGATTGTTTGACGAGTATGCCTTTATTTCTCTTAAGGCAAAGTCCCTACGGCTTGATTGTATTATTGTGGGGTGGAGATTCTATCTCGCTTAAGATGATTGACATCTTTCTCTAATTGTGTTTGAATGTATTATTTTGAATTGATTGTTGAATGCTTGAATATTGTTTGATTTGTATTGTGTTTATTTCTATGTTGAAAGATAAAGGTCCTTCCTATGGGGTAGGTCCTAAACTTAAGAAGATCGACTTGAATGGGATCAAGGATCTTATGGGGAGAATGATGCAAATGTAAATGCACTACACACGATTGTTGAATCATATGTAGGATTTTCCTTTGGACGGATGCGATGCAATAATATAAATGCGATAATGTAAATGACTGGAAGGTAAATTGCGGAAAAGTAAACCATACACGTACGCATGAAAGCGCTAAGTGAGTGTGTGAGTTGTGGATAGATAAAAAGCGGAAATAATAAAGCGTACGCATGAAAGCGCTAGGTGTACAAGTGTGTTGTGTCGTGAAGTGAGTGTGCACGATTAATTTGTATTTTACGCTGTGAGTTGATTTTAATTGGTTAAATTGATTTTAGTAAAAAGGTTATTGTCACATTTAGAAGTTAATTTACTAAAAAGAGTTTCTAGTACAAAAGTGTAGTTTTTTAACAATTGTTATTTAAATTATAGAATGACCTTATTATACAAAGTTATTTCTTACTTAAGTTGTTATAAAAATGCTTTATTTATTATTATATTATAATAAAACAAATTAATTAAATGTGGGACCGATTAATTAAAAGTTGATGGCTAAATAATTTATATAAAAAAAAGGTTTTATATTAAGATAAAAAGTTAAATATATTAATTAAATAAAAAGTGGACTGACCAATTTATAAAATAAATACTTAGGCCTAAGAAACTATAATTAAAATTAATAATGGAATTGATTATCAAAATAAAGAAAAGATTAGATAAACAATTACTAAATGTGGTGAATTTAATACTAGTTGATTAAATAATTTAGAAAACAGAACTAATTATAGGATTAATAGTTATTTTAAAAAGGTTAATTAGTAAATGTTTAATTAAAAATTATTAGTTAGTATTGCTTTTAGAAATAAAAAGAAAAGTCAATTAACGGGTGGATTAGGGGGTGATTAGTGATTACGAGAGGGTTTAGTGTGGTGTAGTGATGTGTGGTGTGTTGGTGATTACAACATAACAGAGATTATCAAAAATAGGGGAAAAGACAAAGAACCCTAATTCCCCTCTCATTCCCCTCTTCGTTCCGCCGTTTGCCCCCCCTTTTCAATCTCTCCGCTTCGCCTCTCCTTTCTTCTTCCGTTTTCATCTTAAACCTGCAACATCAACAAAACATCAATGGCATAAGATTTAGTGCGAATAGGGTTTTTTACCGAGAATTGGGAGCTGTGGCTGGTGATGATTCGTGCGCGGAATGAAGGTTATGTCCGTCGAATCTGCGGCGGATGGAGGTTCACAATGAATAGAGAGATAAGTTCTTTTGCTTGCTTTGTTTTGTATTACGAGTGCTAGGGTTTGGGGTAATTATCGGTTTCTCGCTATGATCTTTCTTCGAGTGCCTATTCCCCTTTTATAGGTCTCAAAAGAAATCCTTCTATGATTGGATTTGATTGAAAGCTTTGAATGCCTGGTCTTGAACATTGATTGGGTTTTGAATGTCCGATTGCCTATTATAAAAAACCTTCCATTCTGGTGTTGGACAAATTTTGAAATATTTCCTTTCTCGTTTGACTGGATTCAATGCTATTGCTGGGTATTGATCTTGTGTGATTTGAGTTGAGGAATCTTTTATTTGATGCTGAAGGATCTGATAGGATCTGAATAGGATCGTAATTTTGAACAGGGTATATTCTTTGATCAATTTACTAACCCAATCACTATGTTTCGGCATGTGCAGATAGTAGAATATTTTGGGCCAAGAGATTATCAACCCGAAGTGACTATGGCAGTAGAGCTAGTGGGCCCAAAGCTTCAACGTGGGTGACAACTATGAGCTTGCAAATTTCTTCTCGTGAAGTAGCTTGCTACTCTGTTGTTGGTTGTAGCTAGCTTGCAAGTGGCATTCGTTGCTATGGAGTTAGGGAAAAGGTCAGTTCAGCTTTCATTTGAAGAATTTGCTCTTAATTCAACTCTTACGATTATTCACAATTACTTGCTTATTTTATTGATTTGTTTAGGTTCCACCTGCAGTCTATTCCAACTCCCTGTTCGACTTATATTTGCTCATGTCTGGATGATACATTGTGGAGGTGATATGTTTTCTATTGTTGGCATTCTGACTGCTCTGATGTGGAGGGATTCTATCAGCAAGGCTTGTTCCAACATCGACATTGCTAGAAGGAAAAGTTCCAATAGTAGGTGCCTTCACATCTCTTTCACTTATGTCATAATTCATTAGGGTATTGCCTTTCTTTTTGACTAATGTTTGGTTTTCTTCTTCTGCTTATTTCGTTGTTTTGGGAAATTGAGAAGATTAACAACTGATGTGCTTGTTTCGTGTTTTGGGCCAGGCAGGGCTTTTGTCAATTGCAAGTCTTTCGCTACCTGCCAAATTCACGAGCCGAAGCTTGCTCCTGGTAAACTCAACACTCATCAGATTTTTAGCCTTTAAATATTGTTCATAGCATGTAATGGGATCCGCTGTTGTGTTCAATGGTTGGTCTGTTGATTAATTCCATCCTCGTGTTTTGCAGGTGTATTGATTATTTGTGGTCTGCATTTGTTGTTGGTGGGAAATTGTTGGTTGCGTCATACTATGGATACTTGTTTGCAGATACCTTTGAGAATATTTGCAGCTGCTACCATCATTCGCTTGTTGTTGCTGGTTATGCTTGCTTGTTGTGAATATTTGCTCGCAGCTAACGATGTTGTACTGCTGACTCTTCTCTTTTCCTTCAGGTTGTCGATGATGGGTTCAGAGTCCGCTTGGCCTTAGCTCCGGCGCCGGGAAACGTATAACGGTGATGATGACTTGATGGTATGAACTTGTGGCTGTGATGTTGGCGCTTTTGAAATCTTTCGAACTCATGTTGAGAGCTGTTCTGAAAAATGGTTGCCTCATTTGTCTATGATTGATCCCTTCGGTGTTCGGTAAAGAGTTGACGATGACCTTGATTATTGTCCTCCTGGCCTCCCGACTTCTAGCCCGATGATGGATTTAAGCTGAGGGCTGCACTTGTTTTGGTTTTCCATTTTCAGACCCTGTATCATATTTGCAATGGTTAATCCTTGTACTGCTGTTTGCTGGGTGCTGGTACTAATATCGTTTATATTATATTGTTAACACTTGTTTGCTGGATGACATTGAGGATGCCTGTAGCTGCTATGCGTATGCCTGTTTGCAAGTGTCATTGTGAATGTATGCTTGTTTTTGTTTTGCGTGACATGACTTTTTCCAAAAGCTTGCCGTCTTTGGTCCCGTAACTCACTGCGATGCTTATTGCTGCTGCTCTTTTCTGCTGTTTGCTATTTGTTTACAGGTGATGAAGTGTTGATGCTTGTGTTTGATATGCTCGTTGCTTGTAACTGGCATGGTTGCACGACTGTTGTTGGTAGCAGTCTGAAGCTTGCTTCTCATGACTTGTTGTGAACTTGTGCTGAGATACCTGGTTCTGTTATTGTTTTCAATTTCTCTGGGGCAAAATCTTGAGCTGTTAGAAACACTGACTTTCCTCTTCTTCTTTCAGGGGAAAATCAAGTCTGGAGGCTGCCGGTCTTGTGCCATCGGCGAGAAAGGATATAACGGTGATGATGACTTATGTCTGAACCAAGTGGGATTATTTATGGCGTTCTGAGATGTGTTAGAAATTGTTCAGAAAGTCGATGTTGCCTGTCCGAATTCGCAATAGCTTCGATGCTCGGTAGGATGTTTGCGGCGACCCCTGTTGTCACCCTTCCGACTGCTCGAAGCCTCGCCCGATGATGAGCTTAAACTGAGGGCTGAGCTTAAAATTAATCTCTTTAGCCTTCACTTTGCTTTTCCAATGGTATTTTCTTAATGAGTTGCTTTGACAGGTGGGAAAGGATTGTGGATTCAATGCTCCCATAATAATCAACTGATGACGACGATTCCTTTGGGTGCAGGGACGTTGAAAGCGGTAGCTGGAGCTGTTGGCGAGTATTGAGGGAGTATCCTTCATGTGCTGCGGGTTTAGACGGCGTGGCAGAATCTCGGGGTAAATGCTATTGGAGTGCGATGATGCGGGATTTAGAACTGATGTGTTGTTGTAACTTGTAGTTTTTCATTTGGAACATTCTTATAATCCATCTTTTGTAACATTTTGAAGTGTTTAGTAATTTGCAGACATACATACCAAAGGCTCCTCCTTGCTTTTATAGTCATATGTGATGTTTGGTATCAACTTGAAAACATATGTAATACTGCAACTTCGAAAGTATTTTATGATATAAGCAACTTTTCTTCCCTCGAGATCGTACTCATAATTACATTCTCGTAACCTTGTAGCTTGGCGTACGGTAAATTGTATAATGTAATTTTTGTGTAGTGCAACCTCGTATCATGTTCTTTTGCAAAGCACATTTTTATAAAAAAAGTTCCTCCTTATGGCTTTAACTTCCAAGTAGAATTAGTGGCCGTTAATCATCAAGTAAGTGAATGATCTTTTATCTCCAATAATTTGTCGTGCCCTTGTAGTAGCCGGTTAAGAAGTCTTGAGTTGGTGATATTCCATAAGCGTTGATCAAATTCGACAAGTATTTTTTGTATGCTTCGTCTTTCATTGCTTTATTTATTTATTGCTTTATATCTGCCTATTTGCTTACTTGTTTATTTGTGTTCTTTATTTCTTTTGGGTTATTATCCTTGAGTGGTGAGACAAAGTCCTACACCCGGACTTGAGAGAAATTAAGATAGGATGGTGATATATTCGACGAGGCTTATAGGGAGTGAGTCCCGACTAAGTTGATTCGAAAATCCCGCTTAGTTAAGACCCGTTTGAAAATGGTTCGGTTGAACGAGTTTATTCGTGAAAACTTTTACTATTCTCAATTGGAGTCCATGATGCTAAGGACCGTAGTTACCTTTAACCCCACTTTGGCCTTTATTAAGACGTATCGGTTGAACGAGATTATTCGTGAAAACTTTTACTATTCTCAATTGGAGTCCATGATGCTAAGGACCGTAGTTACCTTTAACCCCACTTTGGCCTTTATTAAGACGTAGTGCGAGGCTATGAGGGAGTAAGTCCCGAAATAGTGCTACGCAAAGCTACACTCAAAAGAAGTCCTCTTGAGAATATTATTAATCCTCGAGTTAGTTGAGAAATTGATAATATCCGATAGATGGACTAATGACTTTGGGACCTTTTTTAGAACCCAGTTCTGCAGGTACCATCCACTTTTAGTCCTTATCCTTTGGGAATGGGTATACCCTTGGCTCCATGCTCGTTGCAAACCTAGGACCTTTGTTTGTTTATCTTTGTGTGCCCTTATGTGCTTACTTGTGTTTGTTGCATTCATATAGCATCATACTACATTGGACTTCATGGGATTTACCCTTTATTTATGAACATTGTAGGACATTATGGATAGACGAAATACTCTAAAATATACTTTTAAGAGTCCCAAATTGGATGACCTAAGGGAGTTGGGAGCTTTGATTGAAGACCAAGGGAAGTTCAAGAGTAAATATGGGAAGTTACTATCTTTGTTGAGACGTAAGGAAAATGAAGACCTACTTTCCGCTCTGTTATAGTTCTATGATCCGATGTATCACTGCTTTACTTTTCCAGATTACCAGTTGTTGCCAACTTTGGAAGAGTACTATTTTTTGGTAGGGTTACCTATTCTAGAAGAATCCCCTTTTCCTTTCTTAGAAAAGGATCCCGAAGAAAGAGACATCTCTAAGGCCCTTTATCTCAAGGTATCTGATGTTAAGGACAACTTGGTCATTAAAAATGGGACTTTCGGTTTGACTACAGATTTCTTATTTGAAAAAGCTTCATTTTATACTGATTTTACGAACAAGGCTCCATTCTAGGCAATCTTCGCCTTACTTGTCTATGGGGTATTTCTATTTCCAAGTTTTGAGGGGTTTGTGGACCTTAACGCAATTAAGATCTTCATGAAGAACAATCCAGTGCCGAATCTATTAGGTAACACCTACCACTCTATACATCTCCGAAACCTTCGTGGTGGAGGAATGATCACGTGTTGTGTGCCTTTATTATATAAATGGTTCCTTACCCACTTGCCCAAATATGTTTCCTTTTGGCACCTCAATGATAAGCGTTGGTCAGAAAAGATTATGGCTTTGACTCGTGCTGACATCGATTGGTATAGCCGCGAGTATGATGGAATTTTGATTATTGATGGATGTAGAGATTTTGCTAATGTACCATTACTTAGCTTCGGTGGAGGGGTCAGTTACAATCCGATTTTAGCCCGCCGACAGTTGGGATATCCATTGAAGGAACCACCTAAGAGCATACAAGTTGAGAGTGTCTTCTTCGAGGATAATCAAGAACTCCGAGAGAAGATCGTGGAAGCTTGGAAGCATTTGCATAAGAAGGATAGGAATAGTTTGGGAAGGCCCAACTGTGTGTCTATGGAACCATATCTCCAGTGGGTAAGGAATAGGGCGATCAAGCTGAAGATGCCTTACTCTCGCCAAGACCCTATACCTCCAAGAAGGGAGCCCACTTATGTTTTCATGTCTGAAATCGAGAAGTTAGAAGTTGCTTTGAAGAAGTCGCAACATGAGTTAGAGTCCTGGAAGAACAAGTATCTAGTGTCCGTCGCAGAAATTGACGAACTTCAGAAACAGCTACAGTTGAAGGATGAAGAGCTAATCCCCTGCAAGAAAAGGAAGATCATGGAGGATTTATTTTTCTCCGACCCGCAATGCACTATTTGGAAACTAATTGTGGACAACCTTATCCATGAGAAGACACAACTAGAAGAGTAGCTCAAGCAGCAGAATTCGAAACTTCTTTAGTGTCTTTACTAGCTTTTATTTAGCTTTTATTTGGGACTTTTAAAAGCAATTATTTGTATTCCGTTTCGAAATTAATAAAAAAAAAAGTTTTCTTTTATTACAATGCTTATAAATAGTTGGGGATCCCATGAAGTCCCACTCATATTGCATTACATTCTTTGTTTATTCATTTCAAGAAACTCAATTTTATTTCTCAGGTATTGTAACCATGGATTTCAAAAGAGAAGCCTTGGAGTACACTTTTCAGAGCCCTAACATTGAAAGCTTGAGAGAGCTAGCTGATCTAATCGAGAATCATTATGCCTTCGCAGCAGAATATGGAGAAGTCTTCCGTTTTCTTGAACTCAAGATGAAAGGAGGGCTATTGGAGACCCTTGTTCAATTTTATGATCCGTTGTACCACTGCTTCACCTTCTCGGATTACCAGTTGATGCCGACACTGGAAGAGTATTCTGATTTCCTGAGGATGCCTGTGACGGCCCGTCCCATATTCACTGGCCATGAAGACACGCCCAGTCATCAAGAAATTGCCAATGCCACTCATCTCAGTTTGGCAGATGTTCAGGCGCACCTAATCACCAAGGAAGGAGTCCTTGGATTCCCTGCTGACTTTTTGATTGAAAAAGTCCGCTACCATGCTGAAAGAAAGGAAGTCCTTATCGTGGAAGCCACTTTTGCTCTGTCGGTCTATGGGATTTTCTGGTTCCCAAAGATCGATGATTTCGTTGACATGGACGCGATTAAATTATTCATACTCAAGAATCCCATTCCCACCTTGCTCGCTGACACATACTTTTCTATCCACTCGAAGAATGCTGAAGGAGGAGGACATATCGTTTGTTGTACCGCTTTGCTGTATTCCTGGTTCATTGCTCGCCTAACTCGGCACCCGTCTATTTGGGAAGAGGAGGAGTCACCTCGTTGGTCCGAGATAGTTATGGCCCTTACCCACTCCGACATTGTGTGGTACGACCCTACCTATGGCGGTACATGTATGATCCATAGCATCAGAGGATTTACTAACATACCGCTCATTGCGAGAGAAGGATGCATAAGTTACAATCCTGCTCTGGCTCGTCTCCAATTTGGACATCCCATGATTGAAGTACCCGACCAGACTCTGTTAGAAGGAATCTTTCTCAAGGAAGGAGAAGACCCAGACCTGAAGACCGTCATAATCTATGCATGGAGATACATCAATAAGGAAGGAAAAGTTGCTTTAGGATACCCCAATTGTGTTGTCTCTAAGGAATATCTACATTGGGTGCGAGAAAGAGCTCTCGACCTCAAGATGCCGTTCATTTTCCATGAACCTATGGTATTGGCTTTTCACGATCCAGATTGGTTCGACGTGAGCGAAGTAGATCAGTTGAAGACCGCCTTGGATGAGGCTCGGAAACTAAAGGCCACTTGGAGGAACAAGTTTTTCACACTCAAGGTAGAGAAGGAGAAATCCCAGAGGCTGCCAGAAGTAGAACTTGCAAGGAAAAGAAAGGCGCGAGAGGATTTATTTTCCTCTCACACCTCTTCAAGAGCTGTTACCAGTGACGATCTTCCCCCAGATACTATGGCTTGGAAGGAATGTGTCGACCGACTCATCAGATAGAAGACCGAGTTGCAGGAACGCATCAGTCAGCTAGAAAGAGAACTTCGTACCCAGAAAGAGCATAAGGAGTAGATCTCCGAGTTTCTCTTTTGCTTTTGATTCAATGTAATAAACTCTTAAAAGAGTACTCCATTTTGTAATGCTTCGATCACCAAAATAAAATAAGTTTTTCTCCAATGTTACAATACCAGAATAATTTGAGTTTCTTGAAAGTTTCACACTCATTTGCATTTTGCATAAGCATAGCATCGTTTGCATTCCAGGGTCTCACTCTTGCTTCATCTCCGCAGAACAAGCTGAATCACCGATACAACACTCGAGCTAGTCAATGCCAGAAGATGGATCAACTAGAGCAAGAGAACAGAGTGCTCCGTGATGAAGTTGCAAGTATGAAAGAAAGTTTAGAGAAGTTGAATGGTCTAGTGGAAGCCTTGTCTAGTCAAATCTCTATCAACAACCAAGAAGTTCCAAGGACTGTCGTATCTGAAGTGACGCCAACATCGATCCCAGTGGTGTTTTCTGTTGCTGAAGTATCCTACAGTATGCCTCAAGGTTTCCCGTGGGGATTGTCCCCTAATTTCTTTTCGGCCGGTTACCGTCTGCCTGTATCTGAGATCCCTGTTGTGACCACTGTTCAAGCTACTCCTATAATTTCTGCTGTGATGACTACCGCATCTCCGCATGTGAACGTTGTTCCGTATATTCTAGATGAACCAATTTTACATGGGTCGCCAACCGAAACTGTGGGCTTAGAAGAGAGGATAGATGGATTTCAAGACCAGTTTTCTGAAATACAAAAGGAGTTGAGAGCCCTTCGTGGAAAGGACTTATTTGGTAAGAGTGCTTCTGAGCTGTGCTTGGTTCCAAACGTTAAGGTCCCACCGAAGTTCAAAGTCCCTGATTTTGAAAAATACAAGGGGAATACTTGCTCTCAGAGCCATCTCATTATGTATTCCAGGAAGATGTCTGCCCAAACTGATAATGATCAACTACTCATTCACTACTTTCAAGACAGTTTGACAGGCGCCGCACTCAAGTGGTATATGGGGTTGGATAGTACGAAGATTCGAACTTTCAATGATCTAGGAGGAGCTTTGTCAAGCAGTATAAGTACAATGTGGACATGGCGCCCGACCGAGATCAGTTGAGAGCAATGGCACAAAAAGATAAGGAGAATTTCAAAGAATATGCTCATCGTTGGCGCGAGTTGGCCGCGCAAGTCACACCACCATTAGAAGAAAAAGAGACGACCAAGATTTTTCTGAAGACTCTGGGTCCTTTCTTTTATAAGAAGATGGTAGCCAGCGCGCCCAGTGACTTTACTGAAATGGTCAATATGGGAATGCGTTTAGAAGAAGGTGTTCGCGAAGGAAGATTGACCAAAGAAGAGAGCGCTCCTAAAAGGTATGGGAGCAGTTTTGTGAAGAAAAAGGAGCAAGGTGTAAATGCCATTCAAAAGGGACAATTCAGAAAGAGGTACATGCCACCATACCAAATTGCAGTGGTATCGCCAGTGTTTAATGCTCCGGCTTATCAGCTACAGTCTCCACAACCCCATCAGCAACCTCAGTCTCCCGTTGCTCAACAACCCCAACTTCAGCAAAGCCCACAGTACCCTCAGCAGAATCGGCCATCCAGCAATCAAGGTCGTGTGTATAGAAAAATAAATTTTGATCCGATCCCAATGACATATGTTGATCTATTCCCCGCTTTGATTAAAAAGGGTCACATTCAGACAAGAGCTCCACCTCCGGCTCCCACGAATCCTCCCCCTTCTTATAGAGCTGACAAGTTTTATCCTTACCATCAGGGTGCTCCAGGACATGACATTGAGAGTTGTTTCGGTTTGAAAATGGATGTCCAGAGGCTCATTAAAAATGGAATCTTGTCTTTTAGGGATTCCGACCCTAATGTACATAAGAATCCATTACCACCACTGATCGCGACTTTCTATATCTAATACAACTAACTGCAAGTGCACAGTCTATCGCGTAGTAATAAAAGATATTGATCCCACAGGGACTCGTAATCAAACTAGTGTTCTCGGGAGTTACTATGTTTAGCTAGGTAGAATATTTTTTAAGGGAATAAGATTGTCACTAAAAGAGGGAACTAAGATTACTATTTAGATTTTAATTAATTGAATTGATACGTAGTAATTGTGTTCTTCAGGGATTTGATAATTTATTGGTGTATGAAATAGTTTTCACAGTTTATTTAAGCAGAAAATGGAGATTTGAAGACTCTCGTCTCACGATGGTTGTTGACGCTAATCATAATCCTAAGGGCCGAACGTACACTTTCGTATCCCGTTCGGGGTTAAAATCATTTTTTGGAAATCTCTAAGTTCTAATTCGTTTTAAAGTGCTTTCGCTGTTATTAAAACAAATGCCTAGTGTTTACTATCTGACCTTATCGCAGCTTTCGCTTGTTGGTTCGTATCTTAATTAATTTCCCACTTTCGTGGCAAAACTACATTTAAATAAGTTCTCGCTTTCGCGACGAAGTTTATTCAGTGAATCAATTTTAAACACTTAGACCATAGATTATTTTTGTGAAAAGAAAGTTTTCAAACAAGAGTTATCAAATCCCATTCGAATTATTACTACATATCGATTACCTAAGTTTAGCTAGACATGGAATTGGGAAAAACAAAATATAAATAAGAATAATAAATAATAAATTGCATTATAATAAAACAGAAGTCGATCAAAATGAAAACCTGTAAATATGCCAATTGGCCTTTGGGCAGATCCTCCACAGATGTTGGCAGGATTCTGGTCTTTAGTGCCAATTTGATCGTACAGTGCAATAGCAATTACAAAAGAGCGGAAATGGGAATAAGGAAATGTAAAGGAAAATGAATACAAATAAAACTGGAAAGTAATTTGCTCTGGAAATTAAATTCGGCAGCACTTCGTGGTATGAATGCAACACACTTTTTGAAGTCCCCTGCTTCCCTTTTTATAGAAGTGGAATCCCAACGGTTATCTCTGAGGATGATGGACCTTGAGGCAGATAATTTAGGGAGTAGTGATCCACTTAATGGGAATTGGAACTGCTCTTTTGACGTGAAATCTGAGTGGGGCGTTTTTGCCTGCATGACGGTCGTCACCCGTGTGACGGTCGTCATGCATCTGTGACGGTCGTCACATCATCAAAAACAGTCTGCTGCGCTTTTAATTGTGTTTTCACTCCTTTTTCGTCCATATTTCATCTGGGATTGCTTCTTTTCTTCATGTTGCCTTGTTTAGGCGTGATCGTTGAATACCTGCAAAAACATCAGACAAATACACGGAAATAACCCGAAATCGGATCGAAAACGGTTAGCTTTTAGTCGAATTATGCATAAAAACATCTATATGATTTCGTGTTATCAAACTCCCCTAAGCTTGAATCTTTGCTTGTCCTCAAGTAAAACGTGGAAAAGTCGGCAAGTACGAGGCTGCTTCTTCGTTCGCAGAGTTTGGAAAAACCGGGATTCTTGGTAGGAACAAGACGAGTATCATGACGACACTGGACTACGAGTCTCCGGAGGTCTCCTTTTTATGCAAATCGGTCTCGGTCATGCTACTGTAGCTCGGTGTCAAGGTTCTCGCGGCAAGTTCACCCTGTTTGTTCTAGCGCAATCACATTAAGCCCGTTGTCCGCACACTTTCATGGCAAGTCGACCTGTTAGTGAATGTGATCTCATTTCTGTTTTTGATCTTCTTCATTGATCATAATTTTATGTCATTGATTTTCAATGAGTTTTTCGTGCCGTTGGGCTAAATGCTCGGGTGAGGAGCACCTAACTTAGAAGGAAATGTATCTTATATTCTTGGGCTTTTTAGCTCTCTTTTCATGATTTTTCATCTTTTTGGAGATCATACACTTATTTGCATCGGTCGCTCGCTTAGAAGTGTTTTTAGGATGGTGCTGACTGCTAGTATAAACTACTTGGGGCTGAGTTTGCGTAGACACTTGAGACTTTGGTACACGTAGGTGGTGAAACCGACTCGCATAAACTAGAGATCTAAGGTGTCTGGACGATACTGGTTTTGTTAGAACTGTCATTTCCTCGGAGTTTTCAAAACTTGTTTTGAACTCAGGTGCATTCTCGTGATGCTTTTGCTTTTGAGGAACAAATGAAAGTTTTTGTTTACGTTGAATAATGTGGGGATTGTTTGCGTAACGTGAAAAATATATAGACGAGCTTTATTTGCTAGAAATAGAAAGTGTAAAAATAAATATTACTAAAATTCAAAGTGCAGTGAAATGGAAATAAAGGAAATAAAGGAAGTTCAGAGTACAGTGGAAATAAGGCTCCGCTCCCACACTATCTCGATCAGTGTCCTCACTGATTCTTGAAGCATGCGAGAGGGAGATACAACTGAAAATGAAAATACAAAATATAGTAAACAATGAAGGAAAAAAATGAAAATCTAATCCCGGCCTCTGTCACGTCTGCGCTGGCGTCCTCTAGCTCTAGCAAGGGCTACTCTATCCTCATAGCTCATGGCTCCAGTGTGGTAGACCGTATCTCGGAGTCCTTCGACCTGCAGGGTCAGATTCGCTAGGCTCTCAGTGATCGTAGCTTGGCCGGTGTGAAATTGTTGCATTTGAGTGCGGTGCCAAGCCTCGAACTGGTCAGCTCGCTGATTCTGCTGCTGCAGCATCGTGAGTATCTGTGCTTGCTGGTCTAGGGAGCGACGGAGGTCCTCTTCTGTGTAGTCTGGCACGGGATGGTGACGGCGGCGGCGAGAAGATGTACCTACTGGAGGAGGAGGCTGCGATGCCTCTGGCTGCTCGGACCTGTCCAACTCAGCTTGGATTTCATCGTCGGAATCATGAGTGGTATCCTGAGTGGGAACAGCGGCAGCAGGAGGGGCAATGAGGTCGAACAACCAGTTGGTACGGTCCTCTGGATGGATACGGGTGCGGGACAGAAGGATGATGCTTCTGACGGTCTTGCCACGCACAACCGGATGGTATTTCCCGTCAGCTCGGGAGCGGATGAGATGGGAGGCCCTGCAGTGGTCGGTGTCAAGGAACACCGAGGGGATAGAATGGAGGTGCTGGAGGCGATCTCCAAGGTTCAGTCCAAGTGCAATAGCCGTGACAATCCCGCCAAAGTAGAATGGATTCGAGCCACGGTTGCAGTTGGCCTGAATGTGAGCCAGCAGGAACGGGGCAGCGTTGACAGGTTCATTGTTGAAGACGCAATGAAGAAAGAAGAGCTCCTTGGAGTTCACTTTGTGGTTGCTGTCTCTGGCGAAGATGGTGTTGCTCAACGCTCTGTGAAAGTACCTGATGGTGGGGTTATGAATGTGAGTGGCGTGCAGGGAGTCCCAACCATCGGTATTTAGGCCGGTCAACGTCGTCCAATCTGAGTAACACGGCATCCATTTTGTCGGTGGTTTCCTCAGGGACAGGCTCAGGATAAGTATTGTAGTGTGGAGGAGTCATAGGGTCTACTTCAGTTTCAGAGGCGGCGTCCTCATAGTACATGTAGTCGTGTGCCTTAGAGATGTGGTCACTGTCATACATATAGTTCTGGGGTGTTGACTGTGGTGAAGGAGGTCCCATAGGCTCATCTAATTCGTAGAGCCAGTTATCCTTGTTGTGGATGCTTGTCATCAGATGATCAGGCAGTGTGAATAGATGTACTGGTTTTTCATTAATAAGGTACTCATACGGTCCAGGTCCCATAGTCCCTAAGATGCGCCTGTTAAAGCAGAATTGTATGTTCATGGGTCTGATGGTACCAAAACGAGTGCTGGCATTTAAATGGAATCTAAGGCCAAGCTCGTGGGCAATCATTGTTACTAGTCCTCTTATAACAATAGATGTCTGAGGTTCCAGCGTGAGGCGTTTGAAGGATCTCATCATGAAAGGCACTGCATTTACTGTCCGTCCCTGAGAAGCACAGAACATGATGAATAACTCTTCCTTAGGCAATGTAGTAATATTTTCTTCTTTTCCAAACAAGGTGTGAGCTAGTATCTTATGGAAGTATCTGAAGGCTGGGTTATGAATGTCATCATTGTACATTTTGTCTGGTTCAGGGTGATAGTCGCCTGTGATTCTACCCCAGAAGTGATCGAGTTGCAAATCAATATCGTCATCTTCTACACTGATGAACACATGCGGTCCGCTAGGGAATCCTAGGAGGTTAGCTAGTGACATCCGGCTATGGGTTTGGTCCATTCCAAACAATCGAAAGGTAATCAACTCTGTGCTGGATCCAAAACCATAGTTGGGTGTATATCTGAAGGAACTAAGGAATTCATAGGTAAGATCCTTGTAGGTAGCGAAGTGTGTTTTTAGAGCAGTGTTCTCCCAACCCAGTTGATTGAACAGGTATTGAATGCTATCCGTGATCCCTAGTTTATCCATAGTAGCCTTGTCATAATACAGCGTTAAAGCGAATTCTCTTTCGGTCAGTGCTGCAAATCTTGCCTTTTGAGCGAGTCCTCGGAAGTGAACCTTTGTGAAGTCGTACTCGGCCATATTCGCAGGTAATTCGGAGAAAACAGAAGGAATGTTTTGAAGACTTTAAAAATCCTGAAAAGTTTGAAACAGGAAATTGAAGTCAGGATTTTTAGAAACGAAAAGTGGTAGAAACAAAAAGACAGAAGAGAAAAATGAAATAAGAATAAAAGTACGAAAATGAACGAAAGTAGAAAGTAGTAGTAATTTTAGAATTTTTGTTGGATTTTTCAAAGTAAAATTTTAAAGAAAAGTGAAATGCAATAACGAGGGAAAATTTGGGTTGCCTCCCAGTAAGCGCTGTTTTTAACGTCTAAAGCCTGACGATAGCTTGGTGAGAAGCTATTCGGGTGTCTGAGCTGGAAGCTCGAGCAATGTTATATTGCTGACTTGAGGACTGTTGTCGTTCTTATTGTAATGTTTTAGACGTTGCCCATTTACGATACACGGTGCATTTGTCTTATCGGTAATTTTAACAGCTCCACTCTGAAGTACTTTAGTCACTTCATAGGGTCCAGACCACCTAGATTTTAGTTTTCCTGGGAAGAGTTTTAACCGTGAATTAAAGAGCAATACAATGTCTCCCACACTGAATTGTTTCCTGATTGAACGTTTATCATGCCACTTTTTAGTTCGTTCTTTGTAGATACGGGCATTTTCGTAAGCGTCTAATCGAAGTTCTTCCAACTCGTGTAAGTTCAAGATTCGCTTTTCTCCTGCCTCGGTGTAGTTGAAGTTGAGTGTTTTAATGGCCCAAAAGGCCTTATGCTCTAACTCTACAGGGAGATGGCAGGATTTACCGTAAACTAATTTATAGGGGGTAGTACCTATTGGTGTCTTAAATGCGGTCCTATAAGCCCATAAAGCTTCTTGTAGCTTTGATGACCAATCTTTTCTCGAGGTAGCGACAGTCTTTTCCAATATCTGTTTTATTTCTCTGTTCGAGACCTCTACTTGTCCGCTAGTTTGCGGATGATAGGGTGTAGCTACTCGGTGCCTGACTCCATATCTAGAAAGAAGTTTATCGAATATTCGTGATATGAAGTGAGATCCTCCGTCACTAATGACGAGTCTGGGTACACCGAATCTGGGAAAGATTGTGTTCTTGAAGAGTTTGATTACTACTCGTGCGTCGTTTGTTGGAGCAGCTATGGCTTCTATCCATTTAGACACGTAATCGACAGCGACGAGTATGTAGTTATTTCCAAAAGAAGGAGGGAAAGGTCCCATGAAATCTATTCCCCAGACGTCGAAGATTTTTACCTCTAAGATTCCTTTCTGAGGCATTTCATCGCGTCGTGAGATGTTGCCAGTTCGTTGGCATCTATCGCACTTTTGCACAGCGATGTGAACGTCTTTCCAGAGGTTAGGCCAGAATAGGCCGGCTTGGAGAATCTTAGCGCACGTCTTGGACGTACTAGCATGACCACCATATGGTGCTGAGTGGCATTGGGAAATAATATTTTCTGTTTCTTCCTCTGGGACACAACGACGATATATGTTGTCAGCCCCTCTCTTGAAGAGTAGGGGTTCGTCCCAATAATAGTGTTTCAGATCGTGGAAGAATTTCTTCTTTTGCTGATAAGTAAGATCTGGTGGAAGCACGCCCGCAGCGAGGTAATTAACGATGTCAGCATACCAAGGTAATGTGACTTGGGCATAGACGGCTTCTACGGCTTTTTCGAATTCTGGATCTTCCGAGATTGAGTTGGGTATGTCACTTTTTAATTTGGTTATCAGACGTTCGTACGGGAAATCGTCATTTATCGGTACTGGTTCGTGTCTGATGCCTTCTATTCGGGATAAGTGATCCGCAACAACGTTCTCGGTTCCTTTCTTATCTTTGATTTCTAAGTCAAACTCTTGTAATAACAGGATCCATCTCAATAATCTTGGTTTGGCATCCTTTTTGCTTATTAGGTACCTTATGGCAGCGTGGTCTGTGTATATGATAATTTTTGCTCCTACTAAGTAAGAACGAAATTTGTCAAGCGCAAATATAACTGCTAGAAGTTCCTTTTCTGTGGTAGCGTAGTTCATTTGGGCAGGATCTAAGGTTCTACTGGCATAGTAGATAGCATGGAGTTTCTTGTCCTTCCTTTGTCCTAGAACTGCGCCTACAACGTAATCACTCGCGTCGCACATGATTTCGAACGGTAGTCGCCAATCGGGTGGCTGCATGATTGGTGCGGTGATAAGGGCTGATTTCAATGTTTCGAATGCTTTTAAACAGTCGTCGTCGAAGACGAACTCAACATCTTTCATTAACAGGCCGGTCAGAGGTTTGGTGATTTTCGAGAAATCTTTTATAAATCTTCTGTAGAAACCGGCATGTCCTAGAAAACTCCGTATTTCTCGTACGGATTTTGGAGGTTGGAGATCTTTTATAATCTCTATTTTAGCTTTGTCTACCTCAATCCCTCTATCTGATATGACATGTCCTAGAACTATTCCTTGTCGGACCATAAAATGGCATTTTTCCCAATTTAGGACGAGGTTTACTTTTACGCAACGTTCTAGTACCATTTCTAAGTTTTGTAAGCATCCTTCGAAACTTTGTCCACATACCGAGAAATCGTCCATAAACACTTCCATAATGTCGTCTATGAAATCTGCAAAGATTGCCATCATGCATCTTTGGAAGGTTGCTGGAGCGTTACAGAGTCTGAACGGCATTCGGCGGTAAGCAAAAGTACCGTAAGGACAGGTGAATGTAGTCTTTTCTTGGTCATCAGGATGGATGGGAATTTGGAAGAATCCCGAGTAACCATCTAGATAGCAGAAATATGAATGTTTGGCTAATCTTTCCAACATTTGGTCTATGAAGGGTAGCGGGAAGTGATTTTTGCGCGTAGCCTTGTTAAGCTTCCTATAATCAATACACATCCTACTTCCAGTCACGACTCTTTTTGTTATCGATTCTCCTTTTTCGTTTTTAACTACCGTGACTCCTCCTTTCTTTGGTACGACATGAACTGGGCTAACCCATTCACTATCGGAGATCGAATAGATGATTCCTGCATCTAGTAATTTCTTTACTTCATCTCTGACTACAGTGCTCAGGATGGGGTTTAGTCTTCTCTGATGCTCTCGAGAGGTTTTAGAGTCTTCCTCTATTGTAATTCGATGCATATAGATCGAAGGGCTTATACCTTTTAGATCGCTTATGTTATAGCCTAACGCGGTGGGGTACTTCTTTAGGACTTCTAATAACTTTTTGGTTTCTGGTTGTCCTAAGTCGGCGTTGACTATCACTGGTCTTTTTAGTTCATCGTCTAGAAATTCATATCTGAGGTTTTTGGGTAGTGTTTTAAGTTCTAAAGATGGGTTCTTCGGACCTGGCATATGATTTGGTGTCAGTGCTAAGTTTTCGCTTAGGCTGTCGTCCTTGTACGGTTTACGCCAATTATCGTCTTCAGAAATGTCGGGTATTTGAATCTTTATTATTTCTGAATACGTGGTCTCTTCATTTTCAAGTTCTCTTATGCATTCGTCAATTTCGTCTACTAAATAGCAGGTATCGTCTATTGCTGGTGCTTGTAAGAACTTGGTGAGAATGAACTCTATCTTTTCTTCTTCTACTTCGAATGTTAGCCTTCCTTTCTTCACGTCTATAATAGCTCCGGCTGTAGCTAGGAATGGTCTTCCTAAGATAATTGGGGTTACAGTATCTTCCTTGATGTCCATGATTATGAAGTCGGTTGGAATGTAGAATTGTCCTATACGTACTGGAACGTTTTCCAGTATTCCGACGGGGTATTTTACTGATCTGTCAGCTAATTGTACGGACATTTTGGTTGGCCTGAGGTCTCCCATATTCAGCTTTTTGCATATAGATAAGGGCATAACACTGATACTGGCTCCTAAATCGCATAGAGCTTTGTCTATTACGAACTTTCCTATGACGCAGGGTATGGAGAAACTACCTGGGTCTTTTAATTTAGGAGGCATGCGGTTTTGAATAATAGCGCTTGTAACACGGTGGGAGAACTGACTTTAAACAATGTTGCGGATAGCAAGAGTCGCCACCGACTTTTATTTTATCCATAAGGAAAGGTTATAAAAGAACAGGAAAGACCTTAGAGAATATTTTGGGTCCGGGGGGTAGGTTATGAGAAGGGAAGGTGTTAGCACCCTTTTCATCCATGGTTATCCATGGGCTCTTAGGTACTTAAGCTCACTTTTGAATTGTTTTGAAAGTGTAGTGTGTGAATAGCAAAAAATTTCAGAATAGTTTAATAATAATCCGTGCATGGATGTGAAAAAAACTTGTTTGAAAATTTTGTTGGAAATTTGTTTAAGTGTGAAAAAGTTTTGAAGTGAGCAAGTATCTAGGAGTAGCCTACCCTAATGTTTTAAGGTCTTTCTTATTCTTTATCCTTTCCTTAGTAAGACTATCCCTACTATAATGGAGTAGGTAGTCCTTACTTTGGATGTTAAGGGACATGTGAGGGACAATTGGATTTTTGAAGGCCATTGTGGGGTGTAATAAGCAAACTAGAGGGACTATCATCATTTTTCGAAAGGGACTCGATTCGTAAAGGCAACCATAAGGGACTTTGATGATTTTTCTATTTGAGGGACTTGCTTTATACACCCCACTTAACCATTATTCGTAGGCAACTTGAGGGATATCCTTAGGAAGTGAGACGGCGATTAAAATCGACTTACGTGTGTGACGTGTTTATTTTAATTATCTTTATTTAAAAGTGATCTAAATTTATTTTAATATTACATACATGTTGTTGCACTCCCTTATTACTAACCATAATAATAATTAAATAATTAAACAACTTTACATCCAAGAAACAATTACAAAATAATAAGCAAAATAATTAAATAGCAAAGATAAATAAAATATAAATAAGCAATAATAAATAATAAAGGGGGTTAATTCTAAGTTTACTCGGCAAGACATCGCATCTTGTGCCTACGTATCCTTACGGGAGTGGAATCAGAGTAATCGTAGTTCCCCTCAAAAGGGAGGTTAGAGACTTCTTGACTGTGGTCAAGGTCTCAAGGGGAATAAACGCATCTTAAGGACACGCTTACATGGAGTGTAGAAACTCCAAATCTCTACGTTGAATTGTTAAGTTGTAATTAGGGTTAAATTAGGGATTCCACGGCGGGAAACCCTAAAATGAGCGCGACGGCTCTTTGACCTAATGCTAGGGGTAAAATTGTAATTTTGCCTGCGGCGAGGCATTTGTGAAAAGTAGGGTTTGAATGTGTGAGGGTTTATGGATTATTGGCGCGGCGGCCAAACAGTTAGACCTAACCTTCGGATGTGTGCAATGTGACAGAAATAATGGTAAACGCGTGAGATAATTGAATCATGCAAACAGAGAGATAATGTCATAATTTAAACCATGCAAGCAGAAATTTAAAGGCAGAATTTAAAGAGCGATTGTTAAGTTCGCGAGGTTACATGAGAGGAGCAGATACAATATGATAATGAAATTTGAATTGAACAATAATAAAATAAAATAAATAACGGTTCTAGTTATTATTTAAAAAAAAAAGATTTTAGTTATTATTTTAAATTTATCTAAAAAAAAGTTTTTCTTAAAAATAATAGGTTTTCATATTAATTTGGAAAAGATGTTAATGTTGTTTATTTTAAAAAAACAGATTTTTATATTATAACAAGTTTTAATAAATTAATGATAACAATAATAATAATAATGGTAATAATAATGATAATAATGATAATAATAATAAATAATGATAATAATAATACTAATAATAATAATAATAATAATAATAATAATAATAATAATAATAATAATAATAAAGCAATAATGAATTTTAAATGTGCCAAATAACCCAACAATGTTGCTAACGCAGAAATGCGCTCATCGCAACCAGATCTAAATCGGACGAAACAAAATTTATCGCAAAGAAAAAGAAATTAAGCAAAAAATAGTATTATTGCTCACACAAAAATGCGATCATCGCAACCAGATCGAACTAACACAAATGTCACGCGTCATGCACACAAATGTGCAAACATCGTATCGACATAATTCGATCAAAAATTAATCTTATATATATAAACTCTAACAATTTAAAAATTATATATATATATATATATATATATAAACGTAACAGTAATAGATAAAGAAAAAGAAATAACGGTAATAGATGAAGAAAAAGAAATAACGGTAAAAGATGAAGAAAAAGAAACAACAGTAATAGATGAAGGAAAAGAAATAACGGTAAAAGATGAAGAAAAAGAAACAACAGTAATAGATGAAGGAAAAGAAATAACAGTAAACGATGAAGAAAAAGAAACAATAGTAATGGATGAAGAAGAAAACTAAATAACGGCAAACGACACTCACTCCTCTTAGGTTTTTTTCATTCTCCCCTCTTTTCCAACAAGGCAACACATGTATATATAGGGAACAAATTAGGGTTAACACCAAATTGTCAATAATGTCCCTAAAGCCCATTTTAAAGCCCAAACTAAATAATTAGTTAAGAAAAAATAAAATTTAAATAATTTAAAATAATTAAAATAAACTTAAAATAAAAACTAATAATCCTATTGATTCCTAAAATCAAAAATATTATAAAAAGAACAAAAAATTTTTTCAATATTTTTTTATTTTATGATTTTTTGGATATTTTTATGAATAATTTAGAAAAAAGTGAAAAAAATAATATTTTAAAAAATGATTTAATTAAAATACGAAAATAATAATTAAATAATAATAAAAAACTATTTTTGTTATTTTTTTAATGAAAGATAGAAAAATTTAGAGTAAAAATAATAAAAAACAAAAAAAAGTGACAAAGGTGAGATTCGAACTCTCAACCTCTCACACTCATAACTCCTTACACATGTCCTCCTGCCAATTGTGCCATTTTTACTTTTTAGAAAAAAAATGCATGCCATATGATATTTACCTGCAAAAAGTCAAACGACTACACAAATTTGTTAGTAATTGATTAAATGCAATAAAAATGCAATGAAATGCGACGACAAATCTTAGGGCAAAATTTGGGGTATTACAGTTATTATGATAATATTTCTCACCCAACCTCTCTTTGATGTTGGCAAAAAAAATCATGAAGTTTGACTTTGGTTTGACCACAGTTGACCTCAGTTTGACTTTTTAACTGCATTGACTGCTTTTGACTCATCTGATCATCTGACTGAGCAAACTTTTGAGAAAAGTCTTGAAACTTGACATGGGGGTTCTTATACACATATAAGATGTTATGAAGCTCACTTGAAGTCTTGGAAGTCCATTTAGCCTGATTAAAGTCAAAACCCTAGTTTTGGATGCACTGCTTAGGAGGTGCATTGTCTGAGGGAATTGTCAACTCTTCTGACCAATTGTGAATTTTGTGAACCTTGTGAACCTTCTTGGAACACAAAGTCTTGTATTGTGAGGGCAAATTTTGGGGTGCAACAGCTGCCCCTGTTCAATTTTCTGAAACCTGAGGGGTTAGATTGGTATATTTGCCAGTCGTAACCTGGAAGGTTGAAGGGGATTGAACACAAAAGCCCAAAAATTTGCACTCACCAGTGCATGGAGTGATATTGATGGTTGGTTGAACATGATTGAGTGGGCTTAAAGATGCCACTAGGGGAAAGTTCTTCAGTAGTATAATGAGAACTGTCAGGAGTCTGGAGTAATACTGATGTAACAGCATGTCTTCATGAGGATAGAGCAATCAATAATGATAACCCTAAAGCAGTCTTGAAGTGATAAATCTGACCTCAGGAGGATAGAGCAATCAATAGCTCTAAAGCAGTCTTGAAGTAATAATGGCTTCAGGAGGATAGAGCAATCAATAGCTCTAAAGCAGTCTTGAAGTAATAGAATGGCTTCAGGAGGATAGAGCAATCAACAGCTCTAAAGCAGTCTTGAAATAATAATGTGATATGTCTTCAGGAGGATAGAGCAATCAATAGCTCTAAAGCAGTCTTGAAGTGATGATCTGACCTCAGGAGGATAGAGCAATCAATAGCTCTAAAGCAGTCTTGAAGTAATAATGGCTTCAGGAGGATAGAGCAATCAATAGCTCTAAAGCAGTCTTGAAGTAATAGAATGGCTTCAGGAGGATAGAGCAATCAACAGCTCTAAAGCAGTCTTGAAATAATAATGTGATATGTCTTCAGGAGGATAGAGCAATCAATAGCTCTAAAGCAGTCTTGAAGTGATGATATGATTTCAGGAGGATAGAACAATGAATGGCTCTAAAGCAGCCTTGAAATAATAATGTGATATGTCTTCAGGAGGATAGAGCAATCAATAGCTCTAAAGCAGTCTTGAAGTAATAATGTGATATGTCTTCAGGAGGATAGAGCAATCAATAGCTCTAAAGCAGTCTTGAAGTAATGATTTCAGGAGGATAGAGCAATGGATAGCTCTAAAGCAGTCTTGAAATAATAATGTAATTTCAGGAGGATAGAGCAATGGATAACTCTAAAGCAGTCTTGAAATAATTAGATGGCTTCAGGAGGATAGAGCAATGAATAGCTCTAAAGCAGTCTTGAAGTAGTAATATGACCTCATGAGGATAGAGCAATGAATAGCTCTAAAGCAGTCTTGAAGTAATAGGATGATTTCAGGAGGATAGAGCAATCAGTAGCTCTAAAGCGGTCTTGAAATAATTAGATGGCTTCAGGAGGATAGAGCAATGAATAGCTCTAAAGCAGTCTTGAAGTAGTAATATGACCTCATGAGGATAGAGCAATGAATAGCTCTAAAGCAGTCTTGAAGTAATAGGATGATTTCAGGAGGATAGAGCAATCAGTAGCTCTAAAGCAGTCTTGAAGTCATGAGAGGCTATCAGGAGGATAAAATAACTCTGAGGTTACAATAAAGCAGTCCCAAAGTAATAAGAAGCTCATCAGGAGGATAAAGTAACCCTGAGGTTACAATAAAGCAGTCCCAAAGATCATAAGCTTGTTTGTTGGATAATTAACCTGAAAACAAGGTAGCATTCTGTATAACAACATTAGTTTATGCTTTATGTATGCATGTATGACATGATGCACTTAGGTAATGTACTATAGACATATATGTTATGGTATGATGTAAATGATGTATGTATGCTATGACACTGCTGGAAGTGTCTGGATATCCTTGTATAACAACTGCTGGCCAAGGAAAATAAATCCCGATTCGTTGTTGAAGAATATATAACCCTCCGTCTGCTGGGGATAACAAGGTATAGATAACCTCCCGTTGTTGGGGATAACAAGGTATAGATAACCTCCCGTTGTTGGGGATAGTAGGGTATAGATGACCTTCGTTTTCGTTTGATAGTAGGATAAGTATAACATCCCGTCTTCGTTCATCGTGCCCTTATCGGAAAGTAATTTCCCGTATATCCGTATGAGGATAAAAGAGATGGATATAAATTCCAGGGGAGATTAGACTTTGTGAAAATGGATTAGTCCTACTGATGGTTTGTAACTGTCTTGTAAAGATGAACCGGCGAAGCTTCGTTGAAATCCTTCCCTCGTTCGTCCTTAGTAAATACTATTACTGCATTTTCATGCATTTCTGGTAAACATCAATCATATTAAAAGCATACATGCGTTTCTGGTAAACATCAATCATATTCAAAGGCATACATACATTCAAACACAACCAATGGACGTTTCGCTTATGTAAATAGGGTAAAAGTAAATCTGGATTCAAAAGATGGAATTTATTTATATCAAAAGTGACCCATACACGGATAAGTTTGTACAAGGAGACATAAACCCTAGTAAGAGAATTTTGTCATGAAGTTTTACAAAAAGAATCAGCTATGTGGGAAATAATCCTATTGAGTTTCAATTCTACTATTGCCACTCAAGTATCTCATCTTCTTGCTGTTGAGACGGAAACGATTGGATTGAGCTTTATCTGTTTGAGCTTGAGTAAGTAGTACAACTGGTTGCAGTTTCATGAGTGATCCAAACGAGACATAGTCATACGCTTTAATCCCTAACTTTTGTCTGGATTGCCCTTTCAGGTTTTCAATCCACCGGGATACCCTTTTTTGCCCAAGCCGCCTTTTCAGGTTTTCGACTTGCCGGGTGTACATCTTTTTATATATATATCCCTAATTTTTGCCCAAACCCTTTTGGTTTGCCGGGATGCCCTTATTTTTGCCTAGGCCTGTCAACCTAGCGGGTCTCTTTTTATGCGTAGTATTTTTTAACTATGTCTGCGTTTACAGGTTGTGGGAAGTCTTCACCATCCATTGTAGTCAGTATCATGGCACCTCCTGAGAACACTGTCTTGACTACAAATGGTCCCTCATATGTTGGAGCCCACTTGCCCCTAGGATCACCCTGTGGTAATATGATACGCTTGATTACCAAGTCACCAGCCTGATATACCTTTGGCTTAACCTTCTTGTCAAAAGCTTTGATCATCCGTTTCTGGTACATCTGGCCATGGCAAACTGCTGCTAACCTTTTCTCATCAATCAAATTTATCTGGTCAAGTCGAGTCTGAATCCACTCATCTTCATCCAAGCCTGCATCCTTCATAATTCTCAAGGAGGGGATCTGAACTTCAATAGGCAGAACTGCTTCCATACCATAGACTAAGGAGAATGGGGTTGCCCCTGTTGAAGTACGTATTGTAGTACGATAGCCATGCAGAGCAAATGGTAACATCTCGTGCCAATCCTTGTAAGTAATAGTCATCTTCTGTACAATCTTCTTAATGTTCTTATTAGCAGCTTCAACTGCCCCATTCATCTTTGGACGATACGGAGAAGAGTTGTGATGCTTAATCTTGAACTGCGCACAGAGATCAGTAATCATAGTGTTGTTCAGATTAGAGCCATTGTCAGTGATAATCCTTTCAGGGATACCATACCTACATATGAGATTATTCTTAATGAACCGAGCCACAACATTCTTAGTCACAGATGCAAATGAAGCTGCCTCTACCCACCTCGTGAAGTAATCAATAGCAACCAGGATGAAACGATGCCCATTAGAAGCAGTAGGCTTGATCTCACCAATCATATCAATGCCCCACATGGCAAAGGGCCAAGGAGCAGTCAACACATTCAATGGAGATGGAGGTACATGTACTTTATCAGCATAGATTTGACATTTGTGACATGTTCTGGAGTGTTGATAGCAATCAGCTTCCATGGTAGACCAATAGTAACCTGCTCTCAAAATCTTCTTTGCCATGGTATGACCACTAGAATGAGTGCCAAAGGTCCCATCATGCATCTCTTCCATAATTTCTGTAGCTTCCTTCTTATCCACACAACGAAGCATAGTTGAATCATGATTACGCTTATACAGAATGCCATTACTCAGAAAGAACTTAGCAGAAAACCTTCTCAGGAACTTCCTATCTTTGACAGATGCCCCTTCAGGGAACTCCTGAGCTTCAAGATAGTTTTTCACTTCATAGAACCAAGGCTTCTCCTCTGCCCCTTCAGTGTCAATCTCATTGCAGTATGCAGGCTTCTCAAATCTATCAATGGTAATCTTGGGAGCTTCATCATCCCAGCTTATCTCAAACATAGATGCCATGGTGGCCAATGTGTCTGCCAACTGGTTCTCTCTTCGTGGAATATGTCCAAAAGTAATCTCTTTGAAATGTGGGATCAAAGACAACACATGTTCTCTGTAAGGAATGAGATTATCATGCTTTGTATCCCAATCTCCTTTAATCTGACTTACTACCAGAGCTGAATCTCCATACACCTCAAGGAACTGAATCTTCATATCAATAGCAACTTGCATACCCATGATACATGCCTCATACTCAGCCATGTTATTGGTACAATAGAAACAAAGTCTGGCAGTAATCGGGGTATGACAACCTTCAGGGGAACTAATCACAACACCAACACCATTACCATGTGCATTGGAGGCACCATCAAAAACCATAGTCCATCGGGATCCTTGTTCAGGTCCGTCATATTGTCCAGGTTCTTTGGTAACAGACATAATGTCTTCATCAGGGAACTCAAAATTCATTGACTGGTAATCATCTACTGCTTGATGAGCCAAATGATCAGCAACAACACTCCCCTTAATGGCCTTTTGAGTAGTATACTGTATATCATATTCCGTCAAGATCATTTGCCATCTTGCAATTCTTCCGGAGAGAGCAGGTTTCTCAAATATGTACTTGATTGGATCCATCTTCGAAATCAACAAGGTAGTATGGGTCAACATATACTGTCTTAGTCGGCGAGCAGCCCATGCCAAAGCGCAGCAAGTTTTCTCGAGCAGTGAGTATCTTGTTTCACAGTCGGTAAACTTTTTGCTAAGGTAGTATATTGCCTGCTCTTTTCGACCAGACTCGTCATGTTGCCCCAATACACACCCCATTGAGTTGTCTAATACTGTTAAATACATAATCAAGGGTCTTCCATCAACTGGTGGCATTAAAATTGGAGTTTCTAGCAAATATCTCTTGATTTCATCAAAGGCAGTCTGGCACTCATCATTCCATTCCATCACCTGATCTTTCTTCAACAACTTGAAGATTGGCTCACAGATGGTAGTTAATTGGGAAATAAATCTTGCAATGTAGTTCAATCGTCCCAAGAAACCTCTAACCTCCTTCTCAGTACGGGGAGCTGGCATCTCTCGTATAGCTTTCACTTTTTGTTGTAACAACCTAGCAAGCTCTACAGGTATTTCACAATCGTCCTCGTTTCCGTCTTCAGTTTGATAGATCGGATTCTCGAAATTGTAATTGGCAATAGTAGAACTGTTATCAACTGGATCCAGAGTGGATGAGGATCTGCATTTTAGTGACGTGGGTGTGTGTAAGAACACATAGCTGATAAAGCAAAAATAAAAGAAAAAGAAAGACAAGGAACACAATATTTACGAAAACGAAACGTCCACTGATTTTATTGAATGAAGTATGCAAATGAAATGACAACCCGTAACAAGCACACCATTGTGCCCCGGGTAAGGCACATGGCTTGAAAGTTTTAATTGTTCCAGAAATTATAAATTTAAAAACATAACACAGTAATAGTATTTACTCCTGACTAAAGGAGATAGGGATAACATCTTCAGCTTTCCAATTATTGAGTCCAGCACCCACAGTAGGAAAAATCCATGCCTCCAAGTTGTAGTCTTCATCTTGATCTCCCACAGCATTGATAACCCCTTGATTGGTGATACGAACAGCACGAGCACGACGAACAGCCTTCTGGGACTCTGCAGTGAAACCCAAACCAAACTTGTCAGACTTGTATGGAATATCAGGAAGCTGACCCCAAATAGTACAACCACCTTCTTCCACCACAGCTTTTGCATCATTGAGGGAGGCCATTGCCATTGTTGGAGGGTTTCTGATGACCACAGGAACCTTCTTCACAGCAGGAGGAGTCACACAATCCTTAACAGCCCAGGGAACCACTTCAAATGACTGACATGGAGTTTCAATGTATTCACCTTCTACTTCCAGATACTTGAAAGTGTTTACATGGCTGACAAAGTATTCTTCCTCTCCAAAGACAGTAACAACTTTTCCATTCACCGGATATCTCAACTTTTGATGTAATGTGGAGGTCACAGCACCTGCCCCATGGATCCAGGGACGACCAAGCAGACATGAGTACGAAGGACGAATATCCATCACATAGAATGTAGTAGTAAACACCTGAGAGCTAACCTTGATTGGAAGATCAATTTCCCCATGCACTACTCTTCTAGAACCATCAAAAGCCTTTACCACAATATTACTGGGCTTCAATACCGTATCTTCAGGACTCAGCTTGTTCAGGACTTCCTTAGGCAACACATTCAGAGAGGAACCATTGTCTATCAGCACATGAGACAGGGTAGTGCCCCTGCATTCAATTGAAATATGCAAGGCCCTGTTATGATCCCTCTTGGCAGGGGTCAAGTCAGCATCAGAAAATCCTAACCCGTTGTCATAGGTCAGGTGAGCAACACAATTCTCAAACTGGTCCACAGAAATTGCACTGGGTACATGAGCCATCTTTAGAAACTTGATCAATGACTTGGCATGAGCCTCAGAACATAATAACAGGGAGAGCATAGAAATCTTTGAGGGAGTATGCCCCAGCTGATCAACAATATCATAATCACTCTTGCGAATGATTTTCAATACTTCTTCCATCTGCTTAGAGAGGTCATCAGCAGCTGGCACATCAGTAGATACAGGCTCAATAACAGGACCCTTGCCCCGAGCATCAGTGGTGGAAGTAACAACAGGAGTAACTGCACTCTTAGAAGCAACTGGAGGAGAGAAGACTCTTCCACTATGAGTGATCTTGCTAGATCCAGCAATATTATCAATGTCAACAGGCATATCAGGTAAAGGCTCCTGCTTGACACCATGGATGTAAACATCAGACCCATAGTGCCAAGGCACAGCTTTGTCAGATGTATAAGAAATAGGACCAGGAGTGGTAATGATCAGAGGAGCTACTCTGGCTTCAGCGACAACTTTCACAGGACCTTCAGCAGTAATCTTGATTGGACCCTGACGAGTGATTTTAATGGGACCCTTTGAAGTGATTCTTAGTGGTACTTTGTCAACCATGTCAACCTCTTCAATCTTCTTACCCTGAGTCAGATGATCCACCATACTTTCTACAGATGCTGGTCTTCTTTCAAACACTATAGTATATTTATCCATGAGACGTTGAATCCCATCTCTCAAAATGAAGCAACTATCCGGCTTATAGGTACAATATAGACAATCTTCATGACAACCTGGAAAGATCCCAGCTTGTACTAACCTCTTTTTGATAACAGACAATGGTGTGCTCAACTCTATAACCGAGTAGACATGCAGATCTTCATCAATATCTTCATCAATGCCGTTGACAGTCTTCTCGTGATTTGGCATTGGAGCGGTAATCACATTTGGAGTACCTGGTGGATCAAACTCAATTTCTCCAGCATCAATCATATCTTGAATTTTGTTCTTCAAGACCTAGCAGTTATTAGTATCATGTCCTGGACAGTTTGAATGATATGCACATCGTGCATTGGGATTGTACTTGGGAGAGGTAACATTGGGATTCTGAGGAGCCTCCCTCAGGGTAATAAGTTCAGCCTTCAACAAGTGTTGCAATGCCTGAGCCATTGACATGTTGATCTTCATGAACTGTCTTCTAGCCCTCTGTTGGTTGCCTTGAGGCTGTTCTGTTGTTGCAGGAGTTGGATTTGAAATATGAACTGCACTAACAGACTGATGCCTTCTGTTACGATCAGGCTGACCATACACAGCATTAGATTCTTTCTTCCCAGTGGGAGGCTTCTTTGCAGCACCTGATGAAGAAGTGCCCACTTGGATCTTACCACTCTTGATACCATTCTCTACTCGCTCTCCTGTCATGATCAACTCAGTGAAGCCAGATGATGAGCTTCCAATGAGATGACTGTAAAACGGACCATTCAGCGTACACATGAACATATCAACCAACTCCCTATCAGTCAAAGGGGGTTGAACCCTTCCAGCTAAGTCTCTCCACTTCTGAGCATACTCCTTAAAGCTTTCTTTGGCACCCATAGACATGCTTTGAAGCTGCATGCGAGTGGGGGCTAAGTCAGCATTGTATTGATAGTGCTTGTAGAAAGCTTCAGCAAGGTCATTCCAATCTCTGATGTTGACACTCTCCAACTGATAATACCACTCTAGCTGAGCTCCAGATAAACTTTCTTGAAAGAAATGGATCCACAACTTTTTATCAGCAGTGTGGGGTTGAATTCTTCTGACATAAGACCTCAGATGCAATTTGGGACAAGAGACCCCATCATAGACAACAAATGTAGGAACTTTGAATCCAATGGGTATGACCACCCCAGATATCAAGCTCAAATCCTCAAAATCCAGCCCAGATGATTTCTGTAATTCCATAGCATCCATTCTATCCACCAGCATCTTGAATTTGTCTTCGTTAGGCTCATGGTAGTAGTTAGCCTCAGAATCAGAGTCCCCCATAGTGTTGTGGAGACTGCCTCTCTCCTGCTCAGATTCTTCAGATTCATAGTCTTCAACCTGTTCCTTGGTCCTGACAGGACCTTTGAACCTTCTTCCCATGTTGAGCAACCCAGCAGACCTTCTAGCTTTCTTAGTCTTCTTGGCCAGCAGTGTCTTCAATTCATCCTGCCCCTTGGATAGGTTCAGGATCAGCTCTTGGAACTGTGCATTCTGTGCCTGGAGATCCTTAACTGATTGTTCAAGAGCCATTGCTGAAATAAACAGCGAGGAGATGAGAAACCTGTGCACAATTATAAACCTGTGATGCAATGATATGGGAATGCATATGCAATGTTTTCAAGGACCGCAGGATTTAAATTTGCTTAAACAAACAAGAAAGTAACTTTTTATTAGTAATAACTTGTTTTGCCTTTTAGGCTTACAAAAAATGAAAACGAAATAAGTACAAAAGATGGGGTTTTAAGTCTCCCATGGACGTTTCCTCTTGGTGTTGAGGTATGAGTTGAGGTTTCGTTCCTCATGAAGTAGCTTTGTTAGCTCTAGGATCCTTGCTTGGCTTGCTTTGTAATGAGCCTCGAAAGTATCCCTTTGCTCTTTCAGTTGGATCCATGATCTCTGCAAGTCTTCCATATCAGTAGGCATGTCTGGGTGAAGGATGGTATAAGCTGTGTCTCCTTCAGCAACAGGTTCCATGGTAACTGGTAGGATGGCAGGATATGGCATCATGAGTGTCTGAGCACGAAATCGTACCCATCTGAGATAAGCCTCCATAGGAATGGTGTACTTAGGCTCCAGTGTCTTGCTGTCAATCCTGTTTACCTTTCCCCAAGCTCGTATGAATCTCTGACGGTAACCCTGAAGATCGTTGTCGTAGTCAAACACAATGCCCTGAATCAACATGTCATGTGGACCATCGCTCCGGGCGTAACCAAACTGTCGTAAAGCTAGAGATGGATTGTAGGTGATGCCTCCTCTTATGCCTAGAAGTGGCACATTAGGAAACTCCCCACAACGGTCAATGATGGTGACATTCTCCATAGATCTGGAGCACCAATGGATGTCTGAGTGAGAAAGTGACATGATCCTCTTGGACCATCTGAACCCTTGCTCATTCTTCATTACTGAGCGAGGAAGGTGAGAAATAAACCACCTAGAAAGTAAAGGTATGCAGCACATCAAAGTTCCTCTTGCCCTTGTAGTACGGGTGTGAAGAGAATGTAGGATGTCTCCAAGTAAGGTAGGCACTGGATTGTGACTCAGGAATATGTTGATGGCATGAACGTCTATGAGCTGATCAGGATTGGGGACCAACACTAAGCCATAAATCAATAAGGCTAAGATCTCCTCAAAAGCATCGTAGCTCATAGCCTTCAAGAACATTTGAGCTTTATCCACTAATACCTTGGCAAGAATACCTTTAACTCCACTTCTCGTCTCTAGAACAATGTCAGACTTCTTCAGATGTAGAGCTGCAGCAATAACTTCTGGTTTAAGCTCCTTCTCTAAGCCTGTGAATGGCTTCTGATCAAGAACAGGTATACCCAGAAGTTTAGAGAACTCCTCCATGGTTGGAACCAGCTGATAATCAGGAAATGTAAAGCAATGGTGCTTAGGGTCAAAGAACTGAAACAGCACACTCATCATGTCTTCACTGAACCCTGAAGTAACTAGATCCAATAAGTGACCATGTCTCTTGTTGAACTGGGAATGATCAGGCACTAGGGAAACCAACTCCTTGAGCTTAGCAGGTATCCCTACAAAGTTGATCCTGATGGTGTTTCTACGAGCAGAAGCCATGACCTGCAACAAAGAACAAAGATAAATCCTTTGGTCCTTGAAATGGTTAGGGAAAATGATATGCTTATGATGCATGATGATGTCATGATGTCATTCTCAATCACAAACATGTGGCACACACAAACAAGTCACACCATAGCCCTAGGTTTAAAGGCTTGCATGAGGTTCAAAGGCAAGTACCCTCCCCTGAAGTTAGATGGTTCATCCTGTCCTACAAAAGTAACCAGGTTCTAAGGGATCTCAATATCATTGATCCTTCACAAGGGTGGTTGTTCAGAAGGCAACTTACTTGCCAACCAAAACCCTCCAAGTTTAAGATCTCAATGAGCGTAGTATCGAGTGTCAACCAACTTCAGTCTGCACCAAAGCCGGTTACCTCACTACTTTCTAAAGGCCAAGATGAGTTAACTAGGGTTCTAAAAGTCAGTTAGTGCATTGACAACATATGGCAGCCTCAATATTATCCTCAACTTGACTTAAGGAATATAAGCACCAACCAAGAAGTCGCACTAACTATGGCCACCAGATCAACCGTTTCGATATACGTCGTACAGTTTCCTTGGTCTATTGCCATTTACCTAAGGTACACTAGATCCGGGTTAGGACCTTTCACACATAAGAGCACCCCAACAATATAAAGCAAACAAGGCAAACAATTTAAAGTGATCTTAATTCCTAAGGGTACCCCTCTTAAATAGATCCCCAGCAGAGTCGCCAGTTCTGTAACACGGTGGGAGAACTGACTTTAAACAATGTTGCGGATAGCAAGAGTCGCCACCGACTTTTATTTTATCCATAAGGAAAGGTTATAAAAGAACAGGAAAGACCTTAGAGAATATTTTGGGTCCGGGGGGTAGGTTATGAGAAGGGAAGGTGTTAGCACCCTTTTCATCCATGGTTATCCATGGGCTCTTAGGTACTTAAGCTCACTTTTGAATTGTTTTGAAAGTGTAGTGTGTGAATAGCAAAAAATTTCAGAATAGTTTAATAATAATCCGTGCATGGATGTGAAAAAAACTTGTTTGAAAATTTTGTTGGAAATTTGTTTAAGTGTGAAAAAGTTTTGAAGTGAGCAAGTATCTAGGAGTAGCCTACCCTAATGTTTTAAGGTCTTTCTTATTCTTTATCCTTTCCTTAGTAAGACTATCCCTACTATAATGGAGTAGGTAGTCCTTACTTTGGATGTTAAGGGACATGTGAGGGACAATTGGATTTTTGAAGGCCATTGTGGGGTGTAATAAGCAAACTGGAGGGACTATCATCATTTTTCGAAAGGGACTCGATTCGTAAAGGCAACCATAAGGGACTTTGATGATTTTTCTATTTGAGGGACTTGCTTTATACACCCCACTTAACCATTATTCGTAGGCAACTTGAGGGATATCCTTAGGAAGTGAGACGGCGATTAAAATCGACTTACGTGTGTGACGTGTTTATTTTAATTATCTTTATTTAAAAGTGATCTAAATTTATTTTAATATTACATACATGTTGTTGCACTCCCTTATTACTAACCATAATAATAATTAAATAATTAAACAACTTTACATCCAAGAAACAATTACAAAATAATAAGCAAAATAATTAAATAGCAAAGATAAATAAAATATAAATAAGCAATAATAAATAATAAAGGGGGTTAATTCTAAGTTTACTCGGCAAGACATCGCATCTTGTGCCTACGTATCCTTACGGGAGTGGAATCAGAGTAATCGTAGTTCCCCTCAAAAGGGAGGTTAGAGACTTCTTGACTGTGGTCAAGGTCTCAAGGGGAATAAACGCATCTTAAGGACACGCTTACATGGAGTGTAGAAACTCCAAATCTCTACGTTGAATTGTTAAGTTGTAATTAGGGTTAAATTAGGGATTCCACGGCGGGAAACCCTAAAATGAGCGCGACGGCTCTTTGACCTAATGCTAGGGGTAAAATTGTAATTTTGCCTGCGGCGAGGCATTTGTGAAAAGTAGGGTTTGAATGTGTGAGGGTTTATGGATTATTGGCGCGGCGGCCAAACAGTTAGACCTAACCTTCGGATGTGTGCAATGTGACAGAAATAATGGTAAACGCGTGAGATAATTGAATCATGCAAACAGAGAGATAATGTCATAATTTAAACCATGCAAGCAGAAATTTAAAGGCAGAATTTAAAGAGCGATTGTTAAGTTCGCGAGGTTACATGAGAGGAGCAGATACAATATGATAATGAAATTTGAATTGAACAATAATAAAATAAAATAAATAACGGTTCTAGTTATTATTTAAAAAAAAAGATTTTAGTTATTATTTTAAATTTATCTAAAAAAAAGTTTTTCTTAAAAATAATAGGTTTTCATATTAATTTGGAAAAGATGTTAATGTTGTTTATTTTAAAAAAAACAGATTTTTATATTATAACAAGTTTTAATAAATTAATGATAACAATAATAATAATAATGGTAATAATAATGATAATAATGATAATAATAATAAATAATGATAATAATAATACTAATAATAATAATAATAATAATAATAATAATAATAATAATAATAATAATAATAATAATAAAGCAATAATGAATTTTAAATGTGCCAAATAACCCAACAATGTTGCTAACGCAGAAATGCGCTCATCGCAACCAGATCTAAATCGGACGAAACAAAATTTATCGCAAAGAAAAAGAAATTAAGCAAAAAATAGTATTATTGCTCACACAAAAATGCGATCATCGCAACCAGATCGAACTAACACAAATGTCACGCGTCATGCACACAAATGTGCAAACATCGTATCGACATAATTCGATCAAAAATTAATCTTATATATATAAACTCTAACAATTTAAAAATTATATATATATATATATAAACGTAACAGTAATAGATAAAGAAAAAGAAATAACGGTAATAGATGAAGAAAAAGAAATAACGGTAAAAGATGAAGAAAAAGAAACAACAGTAATAGATGAAGGAAAAGAAATAACGGTAAAAGATGAAGAAAAAGAAACAACAGTAATAGATGAAGGAAAAGAAATAACAGTAAACGATGAAGAAAAAGAAACAATAGTAATGGATGAAGAAGAAAACTAAATAACGGCAAACGACACTCACTCCTCTTAGGTTTTTTTCATTCTCCCCTCTTTTCCAACAAGGCAACACATGTATATATAGGGAACAAATTAGGGTTAACACCAAATTGTCAATAATGTCCCTAAAGCCCATTTTAAAGCCCAAACTAAATAATTAGTTAAGAAAAAATAAAATTTAAATAATTTAAAATAATTAAAATAAACTTAAAATAAAAACTAATAATCCTATTGATTCCTAAAATCAAAAATATTATAAAAAGAACAAAAAATTTTTTCAATATTTTTTTATTTTATGATTTTTTGGATATTTTTATGAATAATTTAGAAAAAAGTGAAAAAAATAATATTTTAAAAAATGATTTAATTAAAATACGAAAATAATAATTAAATAATAATAAAAAACTATTTTTGTTATTTTTTTAATGAAAGATAGAAAAATTTAGAGTAAAAATAATAAAAAACAAAAAAAAGTGACAAAGGTGAGATTCGAACTCTCAACCTCTCACACTCATAACTCCTTACACATGTCCTCCTGCCAATTGTGCCATTTTTACTTTTTAGAAAAAAAATGCATGCCATATGATATTTACCTGCAAAAAGTCAAACGACTACACAAATTTGTTAGTAATTGATTAAATGCAATAAAAATGCAATGAAATGCGACGACAAATCTTAGGGCAAAATTTGGGGTATTACAGTTATTATGATAATATTTCTCACCCAACCTCTCTTTGATGTTGGCAAAAAAAATCATGAAGTTTGACTTTGGTTTGACCACAGTTGACCTCAGTTTGACTTTTTAACTGCATTGACTGCTTTTGACTCATCTGATCATCTGACTGAGCAAACTTTTGAGAAAAGTCTTGAAACTTGACATGGGGGTTCTTATACACATATAAGATGTTATGAAGCTCACTTGAAGTCTTGGAAGTCCATTTAGCCTGATTAAAGTCAAAACCCTAGTTTTGGATGCACTGCTTAGGAGGTGCATTGTCTGAGGGAATTGTCAACTCTTCTGACCAATTGTGAATTTTGTGAACCTTGTGAACCTTCTTGGAACACAAAGTCTTGTATTGTGAGGGCAAATTTTGGGGTGCAACAGCGCTACACTCTGCAGTAAGTGTAACTGTTTCGTTATCCTCGATCTTTCTCTTATTTGACAGGATCTCTTTGAGAAATTTGGCGTATGACGGCATTTGAGTTATTGCTTCTGTAAAAGGAATAGTAATATTCAACTGTTTAAGGAGCTCTACAAATTTCTTAAACTGTCCTGAAGTTTTAGAGTTTATTAGTCTTTGCGGATAAGGAATAGGTGGTTTATATGGCGCTGGAGGTGCTTGAGGTTTTTCACTTGCGGTATCCTCCTTCTCGTTGTCCTCCTTCTTCTCTAACTCAGATTCCTTTTCTGCTTGTTCAGTCGGTTTTTGTTGCATGGCTGAGTTTTCGGTCCTCGGATCGATCGGTTCGTCCAATTCTTTTCCACTTCTTAGTATCACAGCATTTGCTTGGCCCTTGGGATTCGGTTCGGGTTGTCCAGGAAATGTGCCAGCAGGTGCGGCAGCAGATGCTTGTTGTTGAGCCACTTGTGATATCTGAGTTTCTAACATTTTGTTGTGGGTGGCTAAAGCGTCTACTTTTCCTGTCAACTGTTTAATTTGCTCGCTAGTGTGTATGTTTTGATTCAGGAACTCTTTGTTCGTTTGAGCTTGAGTAGCTATGAACTTTTCCATCATCAATTCGAGGTTAGATTTCCTAGGTGCATTCTGAGCAGCTGGTTTCTGATATCCTTGCGGAGCAGTAGGCATTTGCAATGCATTTTCGCTTTTGTAAGAAAAGTTTGGATGATTTCGCCAACCTGGGTTGTAGGTATTCGCGTAGGGATTTCCTTGAGCATAATTTACCTGGTCTGGCGGGATTCCGGCTAGCAATGGGCATTCGGGTGCATTATGAGTGGTGCTTCCGCATAACTCGCAATTTGGAGTTACTGCAGCAACAGTTGCAGTGGGGTTAACGGTCAGACTATCGATCTTCTGTGCTAGAGCATCTACTTTAGCATTGAACTTTTCAAGGCTGCTGATTTCGTACATCCCACCTTTCGCTGTGTTTTTCTCAGTTGGAGTGCGTTCACCTCCCCATTGGCAATGGTTTTGTGACATGTTTTCTATTAATTGATAGGCTTCATCGTATGGCTTATCCATAAGTGCACCGCCCGCGGCAGCGTCTATTATCAATCTAGTATTGTATAGAAGCCCATTATAGAAAGTATGGATTGTCACCCAGTCTTCTAGACCGTGGTGAGGACATGTTCTCATCATATCTTTGAATCGTTCCCATGCTTCGTAAAGAGATTCAGTATCTTTTTGTCGAAATCCGTTGATTTGAGCTCTAAGCATAGCAGTTTTGCTTGGCGGAAAATATCTCGCTAAGAAGACGTTCTTCAATTGCTCCCACGTCGTAACGGAGTTGGATGGTAACGATTGTAACCATGTCCACGCTCTGTCTCTAAGAGAGAATGGGAAAAGACGAAGTCTTATCGCGTCTGGAGTTACTCCATTTGCTTTCACTGTGTCTGCGTATTGTACAAACTTCGTTAGATGTTCGTTCGGATCCTCAGTTGCGTTTCCTGAGAATTGGTTTTGTTGTACAGCCGACAACAATGATGGTTTCAGCTCAAAATCATTTCGGGTAATAGCTGGGGCAGCAATGCTACTTCTAGGCTCCATCTGGGATGGTGTAGCGTATGCCTTCAGCGGTTTGTTCGGAGGTCCTTCAGCCATCTCTGGTTCTTCTTCTTCTGATTTGGGAATGGGAGTGAGAGGTTCGGGAGTGTTATGTTTGAGTTGTTTGAGTTGGTACTCAATGATTCTACTTCTTAAATGTAAGAAGCGTTCTAGTTCTGCGACTGAAGGTTTTACGATATCGCTTTGCGGGAGATTTCTTGGCATACAATCGACAGAACTAGTAGAGAAAAAATGAAAATTGTTTACCTAGTCTATACAGCGTAACAGAAGGTTACACTATTGACTAAACGGGTCCCCGGTAACGGCGTCAAAAACTTGATCGCGACTTTCTATGTCTAATACAACTAACTGCAAGTGCACAGTCTATCGCGTAGTAATAAAAGATATCGATCCCACAGGGACTCGTAATCAAACTAGTGTTCTCGGGAGTTACTATGTTTAGCTAGGTAGAATATGTTTTAAGGGAATAAGATTGTCACTAAAAGAGGGAACTAAGATTACTATTTAGATTTTAATTAATTGAATCGATACGTAGTAATTGTGTTCTTCAGGGATTTGATAATTTATTGGTGTATGAAATAGTTTTCACAGTTTATTTAAGCAGAAAATGGAGATTCGAAGACTCTCGTCTCACGATGGTTGTTGACGCTAATCATAATCCTAAGGGCCGAACGTACACTTTCGTATCCCGTTCGGGGTTAAAATCATTTTTTGGAAATCTCTAAGTTCTAATTCGTTTTAAAGTGCTTTCGCTGTTATTAAAACAAATGCCTAGTGTTTACTATCTGACCTTACCGCAGCTTTCGCTTGTTGGTTCGTATCTTAATTAATTTCCCACTTTCGTGGCAAAACTACTTTTAAATAAGTTCTCGCTTTCGCGACGAAGTTTATTCAGTGAATCAATTTTAAACACTTAGACCATAGATTATTTTTGTGAAAAGAAAGTTTTCAAACAAGAGTTATCAAATCCCATTCGAATTATTACTACATATCGATTACCTAAGTTTAGATAGACATGGAATTGGGAAAAACAAAATATAAATAAGAATAATAAATAATAAATTGCATTATAATAAAACAGAAGTCGATCAAAATGAAAACCTGTAAATATGCCAATTGGCCTTTGGGCAGATCCTCCACAGATGTTGGCAGGATTCTGGTCTTTAGTGCCAATTTGATCGTACAGTGCAATAGCAATTACAAAAGAGCGGAAATGGGAATAAGGAAATGTAAAGGAAAATGAATACAAATAAAACTGGAAAGTAATTTGCTCTGGAAATTAAATTCGGCAGCACTTTGTGGTATGAATGCAACACACTTTTTGAAGTTCCCTGCTTCCCTTTTTATAGAAGTGGAATCCCAACGGTTATCTCTGAGGATGATGGACCTTGAGGCAGATAATTTAGGGAGTAGTGGTCCACTTAATGGGAATTGGAACTGCTCTTTTGACGTGAAATCTGAGTAGGGCGTTTTTGCCTGCATGACGGTCGTCACAGGGTGTGACGGTCGTCACCCGTGTGACGGTCGTCATGCATCTGTGACGGTCGTCACATCAGCAAAAACAGTCTGCTGCGCTTTTCATTGTGTTTTCACTCCTTTTTTGTCCATATTTCATCTGGGATTGCTTCTTTTCTTCATGTTGCCTTGTTTAGGCGTGATCGTTGAATACCTGCAAAAACATCAGACAAATACACGGAAATAACCCGAAATCGGATCGAAAACGGTTAGCTTTTAGTCGAATTATGCATAAAAACATCTATATGATTTCGTGTTATCAACCACATGGTTTGCCCTCTGTCAATATGATTGAAGATTGTTTGGAAAGTGATGGTCAAGAAGTTTCAAATGAAGAGGCTGAAGAAGTTTGTGTCATAGTACCCCACTTTAAGGAAGTGGAACGTATAGAGATTGTTTACAATAGCAAGAAGCCAACTGTTACTCCTTTAGTAATCAATGTGCCTGGACCTGTCCCTTATACCTCTAGTAAGGCTATCCCATACAAGTACAATGCTACTATGTTGGAGGATGGGAAAGAAGTGCCTTTGCCCATTGTACCCTCAATAGTTAATATTGCAGATGTCAGTAGAGTGACAAGAAGCGGTCGAGTCTACCCGACTGTGCCACCGAAAGAAAAAGAGGTTTTGTTCGAACCATCAGGCTCAAAAGACCCAACTATGGGGAAATCTGGTGGGTCTAATTTATCCAACTCCGATGAATGTTTGAAAGTAATCAAAAGAAGTGAATATAAGGTTGCAAATCAGCTTCTGCAAACCCCATCGAAGATTTCTGTGCTACAATTGCTGATGAGTTCTGAGGCTCATAGAGAAGCGCTTCAGAAGATTTTGGAACAAGCCTATGTCGAGCAGGATGTGACTATGGAACAATTTGATAACATCATTGGAAGTATTACTTCAAGTGATAATCTGGGTTTCAATGAAGACGATCTCCCAGAAGAAGGAAGGAAACATAACATGGCTCTACACATTTCTGTGAACTGTGGAAACGACTCTCTGTCCAGTGTGCTAGTTGATACTGGATCGTCTCTAAATGTAATGCCTAGAACTACTCTATCTAAGTTGTCGTACCAAGGACCGCCGATGAGGCCAAGCCGCGTTATTGTCAAAGCTTTCGATGGGTCAAGGAAAACGGTAATTGGTGAGGTAGATTTGCCCATGACTATTGGTTTACAGACTTTCATGATCCCGTTTCAGGTCATGGACATTCGTGCCGCCTATAGCTGTTTGCTAGGGAGGCCATGGATACATGAAGCTGGAGCAGTTACTTCTACCCTGCATCAGAAGCTGAAATATGTTTTCGAGGGGAAAATAGTTACAGTTTGTGGAGAAAGAGCTTTGGTGGTAAGTCACTTGTCATTATTCTCATATGTCGAGGCTGAGGAAGAAATTGGCACGCAATTCCAAGCCTTGTCCATTGTGGGTGAGGGTGCCCAAAAGTCTCGAGCATCCATGTCATCATTCAAAGACGCACAACAAGTAGTGAACAGTGGTCACCAAACAATGCGGGGAAAGGTGTTGTCTTTGCCAGAGAACAAAAATAAGGAGGGTCTCAGTTTCACCAGCAGTTCTGCTCAACAAGGCACCAAGAATCAAAGGTTTCCGCTGATCACTGAAGTGTTCCGTAGTGGAGGGGTCGTCCATCATCCTCAGATTAATGTTGTGTCAGAGGACGAACTTGAGGGCTACATATCAGACGGTTCTGCAAGGTCCACGATTCCTTACGAAGACTATGAGCCCTATATGGAAGATCCAGGCTACGTGTCGGATGGATTTGACTATACCTTTGGAGTTTATGCCATCACCGAGGAAGATCCAGATGAGGACCTCCCAGACTTCGTGACCCCAGGCGTTGTAGTCAAGAATTGGAGTGCGGTTGAAGCCCCCTACTGCCATTCATATATCTAAGTAAAGCATTTGTTTTAAAAAATTTTCGCTCTGCCCAAGGCGAGATTGCATTTGTTAGGGCTTATTTTCAATAATTCCCTTTGCTCTGCCCAAGGCAAAGGTGACTTTGTTGGGCGTGTCTTTTTGGTTTTGCTATCATCAATAAACTACTTTCATTTACATTTGTGTTTTATATTTATTCACGATGTTGGAAAATAATAAGTAGCATCTCGCGTACACACACTTTCCACCTTACAAAAAAAAACTTATCAAAAATCACATCACTTGCGCAGATTGCTATATAAATTACATCCTGGGAATAATGATCCGCTACCTTCTTCGAATTTTGAGTTTCCCATGTATGAAGCTGAAGATGAAGAAGATGATATCCCAAAGGAAATTTCCAGACTGCTTGAGAAGGAAGAGAAAGCTATCCAACCTCATCAAGAGTCGGTGGAAGTAATCAACTTGGGATCATAAGAAATCCGTAGAGAAGTGAAAATTGGAGCTCTGCTCAAACCCGATGTGAAGAAACAGCTGATTGATCTGCTTGGAGAGTTTGTTGATGTGTTTGCTTGGTCATATCAGGATATGCCTAGATTGGACACGGCTATAGTTGAACACCGTCTGCCTTTGAAGCCAGAATGCCCACCAATAAAACAGAAGCTCAGAAGGACTCGACCTGACATGGCTCTAAAGATTAAGGAAGAGGTACAGAAACAGATTGATGCAGGTTTCCTTGTCACTGCCGAGTATCCACTATGGTTAGCTAACATTGTACCCGTTCCGAAGAAGGATGGTAAAGTTCGCATGTGTGTAGACTACAGGGATTTGAATAAAGCCAGTCCGAAAGATGATTTTCCATTACCTCACATTGACATTTTGGTAGACAGTACTGCAAGATATGAGGTTTTCTCCTTCATGGATGGTTTTTCAGGTTACAACCAGATTAGAATGGCTCCCGAGGACAGAGAGAAGACGTCATTCATAACGCTCTAGGGCACCTTTTGTTACAAAGTTATGCCGTTTGGATTAAAGAATGCAGGGGCAACATATCAGAGAGCTATGACTACTTTGTTCCATGATATGATGCACAAAGAGATCGAGGTGTATGTGGATGATATGATAGCTAAGTCGAAGACCGAAGATGATCATGTTAAACACCTGGCTAAGCTGTTTGGTCGTTTGAGGGAATAAAAGCTTCATTTGAACCCCAACAAGTGCACATTTGGAGTACGATCAGGGAAACTATTGGGTTTTATTGTCAGCCAAAGAGGGATTGAAGTGGACCCTAACAAAGTGAAAGCTATCCGGGAAATGCCAGCTCCCGCCACCGAGAAACAAGTTAGAGGATTCTTGGGACGTTTGAACTATATCTCCAGATTTATATCCAACATGACTGCTACATGTAAGCCTAATTTCAGGCTTCTGAGGAAAGAACAAGGTTACGTTTGGACTGAGACTGTCAAAAGGCTTTCGATAGTATCAAAGAGTATTTGCTTGAACCACCTATCCTGATACCGCCAGTTGAAGGACGACCTTTGATTATGTATTTGACCGTTTTAGAAGATTCAATGGGTTGCGTACTCGGTCAGCGAGACGAAACAGGAAAGCAAGATCATGTCACTTATTACTTGAGCAATAAATTTACTGATTGTGAAACAAGGTACACTATGTTAGAGAAGACTTGTTGCGCTCTAGCGTGGGCCGTCAAGCGTTTGCGCCAGTATATGTTGAACCACACTACTTGGTTAGTTTCGAAGATGGATCCCATCAAATATATTTTTGAGAAACCCACTTTGACTGGGAGAATTGCCAGATGGCAGATGTTATTGTCTGAATATGATATCGAGTACCATACTCAGAAAGCTGTTAGAGGAAGTGTTTTGGCTGATCATCTGGCTCACCAACCCATTTTTGATCATCAACCCTTAAACGACGACTTTCCCGATGAAGATGTTATGTTCTTAAAGATGAAAGATTGTGAAGAACCCGTACATGGCGAAGGGCCAGAGCCAGGTTCTCAATGGAGTTTAGTTTTTGATGGGGCTGTCAACGCTCATGGAAAAGGGATAGGCGCAGTTATTGTGACTCCTCAAAGGACCCACTTCCCATTTACCTCCAGATTAACATTCCAGTGTACTAATAATGAAGCTGAGTATGAGGCATGCATTATGGGTCTCGAAGAAGCAATCGATTTGAGAATCAATAATTTAGATGTGTTTGGTGATTCTGCAGTGGTGATCAATCAAATTACTGGAGAATGGATAACTCGACATGATAATTTGGTCCCATACAGGGATTACGCTAGAAGACTGTTACCGTTCTTTGATAGGGTTGAGTTTCATCACATCCCTCGTGATGAGAACAGAATGGCAGACGCGTTGGCAACTTTGGCCTCGATGATTGTGGTAAACTTTTGGAACGAGTGTCCTCGGATTGAAGTAAAACGTCTTGATAGACCTGCCTACATCTTTGCTGTCGAAGAAGTTGGAGATGGCAAACCCTGGTACCATGACATCGAAGTGTTTCTTAGAAATCAAGAATATCCTTTGGGAGCTTCCAACAAGGACAAGAAAACTTTGAGAAGGTTGGCTGGAAATTTTCTTCTGAGTAACAACGTGTTGTATAAACGGAATTTTGACATGGTCTTGCTGAGATGTGTTGACAAGCAAGAAGCAGATATGTTAATGATGGAAATTCACAAAGGATCTTTTGGCGCTGTTGTACCCTAAAATTTGCTCAACCTTATTCACTTGGTTTATGTTTCAATATCATTAGCATTTGCATATAGAGTCATGTACATAAGTTACTTATCTGCATAGCATAAGCATAGCAAGTCAGCCAACAGGGAACCAATCATTATTCTCATCTCTAGAGGCCTATCAAGAGGTTATTATTCAAATTCAATCTCATTCAAGTCATCAGAAAGAATTGGGAAGCTATCAAGTCAATGGATCAAGCAGTTCATTTATCTCATATCTGAGGGTCTCTAGGCATCATCAAGGAAAGTATGAGCTGTGAATTGAAGGCATGGGGAGTATCTAGACATCTTGAAAGACTTAGAAAGTCATTGAGAGAAGGATACAAGGTGTTGATGTGATCACAAGAATTGCAGTTGAAGACAGTCAACTAGGGTTTCATCTGGGGTCAACTCTAGGTCAACTTTAGGTCAAATGACTGATTGAAAGGCATTAAAGGCTATTGAAGAGATGTGGGGTTCATCATTTGACATATAGAAGAGGATATGGTGGTATGCCAAGGAGAATTCAAGAGAAATCAAGGAGAAGAGGAGTTTCTAAATTAGGGTTTCTATGTAAAATCCCCTAGTTTAGGTCAAATTTCCAAGCAAGATAAGTCAAAATGCAAGCTTCAAATGGATCCTTGGCCAACATGAAACTTGTAGAGGATCTCAAGACCTTTAATTTGAGTGGTGGAAGACATCAAGGAGATTTATAGAACTCAAGTTATGGTCCTTGCAAGTTACAGGTCATCTGAGGTATCTGAAATTTTGTCTGTGGAAGTGACTTGACCTCCAAGCTATTTTTACCCCTCAAGGAGATTTTAAATGAATTTATGGTCAACATAAGAATTGTTCCTCATTGTCTTATCTTTCTAGAATGGTATAGTATGCCTTCATATGATTTGTGGAACTCTACTTATGGTCTTGTCAAGCAAAGGGTATTTTGGTCATCTGAGAATTACAGGTCATTTTAACCTATGCCCAAAACTCATACAAGGAAGCTTCAAATGGAAAACTTTACAACATCAAACTTGTTCCAAATGACATTTTGAGTCTAGAAAAGTGACCATGATAGATTGTAAAGATTCATAGCACAAGGTTTCAAAATTGTTGGATTTAATGAATAAAAATGGACTTAAAAATGAGTTTTTTCATATTTTGGCCAAATGAAGCAAAATTATAGGTCATTTTGAATGGAAAGATCATTTTAAATACATTGGATAAAGTAGAATTTTGAGCTTAGTTCACATTTTGGGAGTTATTCATGGTTGCTTGTAATGGAAGATACATAAACCAAATCCAAAGGAAAGAATGCAAGGGAAGCTTCTCCAAGCTTCTAGGAGTTTCTAACATCATGTATATATTGATATGAGATGGTTCATGCCATGGTTGGTGATTACATTTTCTCAAAATCACAAGTTTCATTCACTTTCTCCATTTTGCAAAAGTATCTCAAACTCTCTCAAATCTCCATCAATTCTCACACTTCTTGATCTGAACTTCATCACCATCATCCATAGATTACAATTCTCATAAGAATTTGGCTGAATTGAGCAAGGATAGTGCCATACAAGTTTCATCATTCAAGGTACAAGAAATTGGAATCACATGATACAAGAAGTTTGAGCCAAGATCTTTGCATACAGAATTCATCATCAAGGTCATTGATCAAGTTCCAGTCACTGCAAGCATCAAGTTCAAGGGTTTCCATAGCTGTTTCCACCATTTTTGCACCAGGTTAGTTTCCTTCGAATTGGCTGAATTAGCTAGAATCATGGATAGTTATTAGGTTAGAATGGTTAAGCATAAGTAGAGGATTGATTTTGGTAAGTTTGGACAAGTTTCATGGAGTTTGACCAGAGTGCACAAATTCTGTTAAGGTTCATAACACATGGAACATAGCGCGATAATCCTCTTTTTATAGCTTAGAATGACCAGTATGAGGTGTAGATTAGGTTAGGATAAGTTTTGGCAAGAATTGAAGCATTTGATAGCAGGTGTTAATGGTGGATTTCATCTGTTACACCTATCGGGTTTGGAGCTTGGATGAGTTTTAGAAGGATCTAACACCATGGCTGTATAGAGGGTGAGGAGGAGAGTGTTTTTTGTCTTTGGATCGTGTTATTTCATGGAGTGAGTAAGGAGAACGAGGAGGTGGAAATATCATGCATGGAAGCTGGTTTGGGAAGAAACCCTAGCTGGAGGTTGAAGACAACCTCCCAGCCGTCCGATGGTCCCCAATTGTTGACTATTTCGTATGATCACACGGCCAGGATTCAATTCAGAAGAGGAGGGAAATTAGAAATGTGAAACGATGCGTTTCACTAATTGCATCAGCATGGGCTTGAATTCAGATGACTATCCACACCCCCAATTGCCAGGCCCAATGAATTATAATTGTTTTCTTTACTATCTGCACCGTTTACGTTTTTAATTTTTTGTTTAAATTCTGAGTGCAACTGGGCCTAGTGCCCATTGCTATGCGCACCTCCCAGCTGGTGGCCCACCTGGAAAAGTAACTGAGCGCATTGGCTATTCTCACCCCCTCCCTCTATTTCTTTATAATTCATTTTAATTTCTTTTCATTTTGCATTCATTTTAAAAAAATCATATCAAATTGAAAAAACATTATTTTTTAATAATTCTTTTTGCATAATTTTCTTTAAAGAGTCTAGAAAATTATAAAAGATAGAAATTGCATTTTATTTTTTATTCGGTATTTTCCCATATTTTCCAAATAAATAGCATTTTAAGTAGTTTAATTTCATACATGAATTTGTTAATTTTGGTTCTAATAGTTGCTTTAATATTTTTTGCCCATTCTTTTTAGGTTGATTAATAGACATTGTTAGCTTGTATATGCAATTTATTTCATATTTTTAGGACTTGATTTTAGGGGTTTAGTTTAGGTGTGAACAACATGAACAAAATTAGGGTTTTAAATCAACTTAGGTGAGATAGTTTAATTTTTTTAGGAAATTTTCATTTGATTTTTGGGGTATGGACTATAGGGGTTATGGGTATAGGATAGTTCCCCTTAGAAATCACTAGGATTCCCCTACTGCTATTAGTATATTACTGTATTTGATTTACTGGTGTGGTGTGCCCTCTGGGGATTATTGATTTGTCTGTGTGGGTATTGGGATTGTCTGGGGATTGGGGGAGCTGAAGACTTGTGATGTTGAAGCCATTGGAGATCCAGAGCTTGAAGAACAACTTCCAGAGTTGATGAGGAGATTCCTGCTAGCAGCTGTTGAGGAGACTAGGGTTTAGGAGCTAGGCAGAGCTCTAGATTAGAAAGTTTGTTTCTCAAACATGGAATGCCTTGTCTGCATCCATCCTTTCTCTATGATTCAAAGTCTCTTTCAAATATCCACCTCCTTCCTTTGGAAGGATCAGTGAATGTATTTGAAAGATAGAACTTTTAAGAGGAAACTTTCTGTTTAATGTTAACAATTGATGAACCACCCTTGGTAGGCAATTAACTGTCTAGCATTCATTCACTTCATCTGGTTGACTGATGTTTCTCCTGGAGATTGAGACTTGAAGAGAAGCCATTGCAGATGGAAGACTGATGATCAAGACCTTGCTGAAAAGCTGTGGAGATAGAGATTGAGGCTTGCTGAAACTTGTAGCTGTATGGAGATGATTTGAAGATGGATACTGATGCAGAGTTGATGTGGCTGTTTATTTTTGTTGATGTATTTCATTTCTGATGTATTGATTGGTTTTCTGGACTGTATTGTTTGCTGTTTACCCTGTTGGATTGAAAGTGAATCCTGTTCACTTTTGCCTATTGTTTTCTAGGTTCGAGGTTGAGTGGGACTCCCTTGCCTCGCTTGTATTGTTGCATCCATGCATTTTACCGATTTACTGTATATATCTGATATTGTTTCTGTTGCCGTCTATTCCCTTAGGATCTCTGTTTCTCTCTGTGCAAGAGAGGAGCATGATAGACACTAGGTCTTAACCCATGCATGATAACATTAGGTTAGTTTGTTTCCCTTCGCAACCGTAGGTTAGGGTTCTGTCTCTTCTTCCTCAAAAACAAACAGAAAAACACAATAAGATTTCAAACACAATAAAAGACACTTCTTCCGTAAAAGAATGTGAACTCATCAAAACGTCATTTTTGTCCGCTTGGACCAGTAATCAGAAAAACCTTTTTCAGAAGGAATAAAAATAATCAAGACAGACTTGTGTCGTACGTGGCCCGAACTACGTTTGCTCTGATCTTCCATGCGGTGTGGAAGTACGTAGGCATAGGATGCGATATCCTAGCGAGCAACCTTCCCCTCCTTTCCCGTAGGTAGGCGAACTACGTTGACTCTGATTTCTCGTTCCAGACGGGAATACGTAGGCATAAAGTGCGATACTTTGCCGAGTCATTTTATTTTCTTTTAACCCCTGACCTGTAGAGTAGATAGAATAACAATCCGTACCCGAAAACAAGCGTGGATCCCGTCGAGTACGACGGACGTGAGGGGTGCTAATACCTTCCCCTTGCATAACCGACTCCCGAATCCAGGTTTTGGTTGCGATGACCATTCCTTTCCCCGTGTTGCGGTAGGTTTACCTCGAGCGTTTCCTTTCCCTCCGTTGGGATAAATAACGCACGGTGGCGACTCTTCTGTTCAGCCGGCGCCGATTTTCGCAGTAGCGATAGCTGGCGACTCTGCTGGGGATCCAACGTCCCCTGGCTGCTAAGGACTGCGATGGTTCTTATGCATTTGGGATCCAATGTCCCTTAAGAGAGTCGATTCTAACGCTTGCTTTCCCGTCGAGGATTTTGTATGGATTTATATTTCTGACCTTTATTTTCAGCATTATATATATATATATATATTGATTATTGCTGTATTGGGGTGTGATGGGTGGTTCTATGATTGAGAGATAAGCCGGACCTGGGCTTGAGTGCACCTAGAATTAGAGTAGAAAGTAGTGGGCGCGTGCCGGCTTTGCTTGCATTAGTGTCTCATGAAATCTACACTCGGACAAGGTTCTTCTGGTTGGCTTCTTTTTCTACCCTTTGGGTCGAAGGGGTTGTTGGTCAGCTGAATTGTCGACTCCGGGAACCGATCATTTGGAAGTTGGCTAAGTGAGGCCTCTTCAGGATTTGATGATGCCACTCCTTCTGGGAATCGTATCATCAACCCTGAAAGTCTGTGACGCCGACGACCGCATAGGATGCCATACTTTGTGTCAGTTACTAGGACATCCACCTGTGAGAGGGTTTGGGGTTATACAGGTAACTGGACCTTCAGACTACCGGTTTGTTCCTTGATCAGAGATCTTGGTATTTATGGAGAGTTCTGAGGTCTGTTAGAGACCAGTTGGAGAGTTCTGAGGTCTGTCAGAGACCAGTTGGATAGTTCTGAGGTCTGTCAGAGACCAGTTGGAGATGTGACTTGAGGTCTATCAAAGACCAGTTGGAGTTATGGTTTGAGGTCTGTCAGAGACCATTGTCGGAGCTTTGTTTTAGGTCTATCTGAGACCAGGGTTTGAGGACTTCTATAGAGTCTATCTGAGACCTCTTGATATGGTTCAGGCTATTCAGCTACGGCAGTTGGTCCCTGTTGCATGTTACTTGCATTGCATTGTTTGCATACCCATTATCATTGCATCCCATTAACGTGTGTCTGTGCTGCAGGTGCATTTGCATACCCTCCGATTCTAGTGCCCAGACTTCTGAGTATTGACTATGGCCGGTTTGAGGAAAACAGTCGCGTATAAGTTGCCTTCACCTGATATTAATTCTTTGCTTGGTCTGATATCTCTTGCTGATGAAGAGGTTAGGAGAAGCTTCAGAATGAGTCATGGGAGATTACTGAGATTAGTCTGCAAGCCCACTGCTGATGAGATGAATGGGCTGTACACCTTGATGCAGTTCTATGACCCTGCATTGAGATGTTTCACGTTTGCTGACTTCATTCTAGGGCCTACCATTGAGGAGTATGTGGAGTTTACTGAGCTACCCGTACAGAACAAGGTTCCCTTTATTCACTCTGCTGCTGAGCCCAAGCTAGAAGACTTAGCCAAAGCTTTGCATATGGACGCTGCAGAACTATTAGTGACTTCTTGGCTTGGGGTTTCAGGTTTCTCTCTTGATTTCCTGGTTGGCAAAGCTCAGGAGTATGCCAAGAGCGGATGTTGGGTGGTTTTTAATGCTATATTGGCTTTATGCATTTATGGAATTGTGTTGTTTCCTAACTTGCCTAATTTCGTAGACTTGGACGCTTTCCATCTATTTGCTGCCGGCAATCCAGTGCCAACATTGATCGGAGACTTCTACCACTCCTTGCACTACAAGAACGAAAACAGAAGGGGAAAGGTCGTTTACTGCTGTGCTCCTTTGTTGAATATGTGGTTCAAAAGTCATCTTCCCATGAAGGGGTCTTTTGTGGAGAGTGCAACCACAGCTAGCTGGTCAGAGCGCCTGATGAGGCTATCTTCCGAAGACGTCGAATGGTTTGATAGAGATCTGCTGGGATCCGAGCTTATCTTCAGTTGTTCTGGTTACCCTAATGTCCCGCTGATAGGAAGGAAAGGGTGTATCAACTACAACCCATCGCTGTTGGTCCGTCAGTTCAGATACGCGCTGAAGAACCCACCAAAGGAGGAGGAAGTACAGGAATCTCTGTACTTCACCGGAGACTTGAAGGGGGAGTTATTGGCCAAGCTGCAGCATGCCTGGACGCGTATTAACCGAAGAGGGAAGCCGTTGTTAGGGAAGAATGACTGTCAGGCCTATGCACCTTACAGGGTTTGGATCCAGGATAAAGCAAGTCAGTTGAGGATGCCATTTCCAGATGCACCAGTTCTTGTTCCCATTCCGGTAGCAGAGCCAACTATTGTTTCTAGGGAGGCCCACGAGCAAGTTGTGAAAGAAAAAGAAGCCTTGATGAAAATCAACGAAGGGTTAGAGCAGGAGCTAGCCCAGACACGCAGTGAGAAAAACAAGGCCGTGTATGCTTTCCAACAGTAGATTGAGCTGGTGAATAGACTAGGGGCTGAGTTGACTGAGGAGAGGAAGAAGCGCGAACGTCTGGGGCAAGAGTTCAGAAGCTCCCATGACATGCTTGAGTCCAAGAAGAAAGCGCTTGACATCGCTCACCGAGAGATCTCTTCTTGCAATAAGACTTGGAATGCTACGATCACTAACAATAAGAAGAGGGAAGATAAGCTGAAGCAGCAAATTGCCGACCTCGAAGAGCAATTGAAGTCCAGCATCAAGAAGTGTGAAGAAGAAGTGATGACCCGGTACAGTCTCCAGAACGCGCTAAACAAGGCCATCAAAGGCAGAGATGAAGCTGTGTCTCAGAAGCGTAAACTAGAGGATCGCTTCGGAGAGGGGATATGGGAAGAAACTGCTGAAGACGTGCGGCGTGTTCTTAAGAAAAGAAACCAACTTGTTGAAGGGCTGTTGGATCGACCAAGCCATCCGGAGACCAAGAAGCTGCTAGAAGAGTACCAGACTTACGGGAGGCTTTGATCACTTCATGTAGTAACTTGTATGCTTTATTTGCATAATGCTGACCATCACCAGGATTGTTGGTTGAGGTCATGCCTTCCTGTTGTACTCTCAGTGATATTGTATTCTTGGCTTATTGGTTTCTCAGCAATATATGAGGCTTTCTGTAATTCAGCTCCGATCTTTATATTGATAGCACTGTCACTGCACCGGCACCTTTACACTAGAATCGGGGAAGGAACTTCCCTAATGCACAGACACACATTGCATTACATTCATATTCATATTGCATTACAGGTAATCTTTGGATGATGTCTTATTTCCTGCTCTGTACCAGGTACTTTTCAGGATTGCAGATCAGCACCCGCACCGCTATTCCACTCGCACCAACTGTCGAAGAATCATGGATCAAATGCAGAACGAGATGCAAGATGTGCGCGAGAAGCTAGCTCTCTTTATGCAGACCATGGAAGCTATTGCAAAAGGTCAGGAGAATTTGCAAGCCATGGTGCAACCTCTGTTGGCCCGAAATGCTGGTCACGGTAACGAGGAGCATCAGTCTGTGCGAGTCGATACTGTTCATGGAGATGGCACTCCCACGCCAGTGGCTCCGCCTGTAGTCAATATACCTGCTGCTAATGTCAACAACGCTACCGCTGCTGGGAACGGTAACGTCGGAGTTGGGAACGAAACTGCTGTCCATAACGTTGGGCTTGGTGACGTCAACTTGGGTGATAATATGGGAGGCAACGGCTTTGGCAATACTGGATTCGGGTTCAATGATCAGGGATTCGATAATGCTGGGAAATATGGTTTCAATGCTCAAGGCTTTGGGCAAGATGGTTATGGTGTGGCCAATCAGGGTTACGGAGGTTTCGGAAATGGAAACGGCGCTGGGTTAATGGCTTTTGGGCCTGCTGGAGGTGTTTAAGGGTACGACAACAGAGGCCGAGGCCCGGTGATGAATCAGATCAGAGCTGGCCGCAATAATGGATATGATGGGTATGGAGCTGGGAATGGTATGTGGCAAGAAGATCAGCAGGAGGACGCTTTCTCCGGCGGAGGTTTCGAAGGGCCGATGGATGACTCCCAGAAGATCAGAATGCTAGAAGAGCAGATGAGGGGGGTCCTGAACCAAAGTGCCGTGGGCTTGGACATGGCAACAATGGGTCTGGTACCTGGCTTGAGGGTGCCAATCAAATTCAAAGCTCCTGCGTTTGATAAGTATAAAGGGGACACATGTCCGAAAGTGCACGTGCGGGCTTATTACAGAAAGATGTCTGCATATTCAACTGATGAGAGAATGCTAATGCATTTCTTTCAAGATAGTTTGTCAGGCCCTTCCCTGGAGTGGTATATGGGGTTGGAGCCAACCAATATCAAGACATGGAAACAATTAGCAGAGGCATTTGTAGCTCACTACAAGTATAACAGCGACTTGGCACCCAATCGGGTCCAATTGGCAGGGCTGTCTCAGAAGAAGGGGGAGAGCTTTAAAGAGTACGCGCAAAGGTGGCGCGATATGGCTGCCAGGGTCCGCCCTCCTTTAGAAGACAAGGAAATGAATGACATGTTCGTCGGCACATTCACAGGCTTATTTCATGACATGTTGTTTCATACATCTCTGGCCAGTTTCTCAGATTTGATTCTGATGGGAGAAAAGATTGAGCGTAACATTAAACAAGGAAAATTCCAGGCTGAGGAATCAACTGCATCTGGCAGTAATAGGAAGGCTTTTGGTGGGCGCCGTCAGGGCGAGGCAAGCGCAGTATTTGGAGGCCGAGGCCGAGGCCGAGGCAGAGGTCGGAACCAATATCATCAGCCGCAGCAGGTGGCGAGTGTTACTATCCCATACCAGCAACAACCACTTCAGCAACAACAACCGTTTCAGTAGCAGCCAATGCAGCAACAACAGCAACAGCAGCAGCAGCCACAGCAGGGTGCGCAGCAGGCTCAGCGAAGATTCCAGGGTGGTAAACCGAGAAGAGTGTTTGAGAAGCCTCCCTCAACCTATGCAGATTTGTTGCAGACGCTGTTGGGTCTGAATTTGGTAGAGAAGAGAACTCTGGCACCGATAACGGGAACTCCTCCGTATGGTTATGATGCAAGCAGGCACTGTGAGTTTCATTCTGGGGCGCCGGGCCACGATATAGAGGGTTGCCATGCTTTTAAGCACGTTGTGCAGGATCTTTTGGACAATAAGACTATCAATTTCGGAACGGCAGGTCCGAATATAGTGCAGAAACCCATGCCCAATCATGGGGCAAACACCATTCTGACTGAGGAAGGGTTGAATCTGATTATGAATGTCGACGATTTAAAGACGCCGCTGAGCGAGATAAAAAGTAGATTGTTGCAAGGGGGTGTTTATCCAGGATGTGACGAGTATTGCTTAGAATGCTGGACCCTAGCTGGAGGGTGTGATGATTTGAAGAAAGGCATTCAGGCTTTAATTGATGGAGGCACATTGCAGTTTGACCGAGCAGCAACTGGAGAGCCTGCAGGGGCAGTAGCAGATGATCAGAGTGATGTGGCCACTGTAACAATTCCTCGAAAGACAATCACTATTGCAGCACCGGTTCAGCGACCACCGATCACCATAACTAAGGCCGGACCGATCCCGTACGAGAACACAAAAGCAGTCCCATGGCCATATGGGTTGGAGGTGTATTGTGACGGGATAAAGATCGATGTTGATAAGCAGCCAGCTGAGACTGTGGATAACGTTGTTGGTTCAGGAGGTATGACAAGGAGTGGTAGGATCTTTATATCACCGGAAGTGGAGGCCGAAAGATTAGCAAAGGGGAAAGGAAAGATGGTTGAGAATGTCCCCGTGCAAGCAAGCGACAAAGAATCGGCATCGAAAGACGTAGAAGAGTTCATGCGCTTGATTCGAAAAAGTGATTATAAGATTGTGGAGCATCTGCAACAGACGCCATCCAAAATATCCATCTTGTCATTGCTCTTGTGTTCGGAAGCTCACAGAAATGCTTTGTTGAAAGTCCTGGATACTTCCTTCGTACCCCAAGACGTCTCCGTGAATCAGCTGGAAGGAGTGTTGGCACATGTAAATGCAGGCCACAGCCTGGGCTTTACCGACTTTGATTTGACCCCGAAAGGGAGAGATCATAATATGGCGCTGCACATATCTGTCAAATGTAGAGGATCAGTAATGTCGCATGTATTGGTCGACACCGGATCGTCTTTGAATGTGATGCCCAAGAAAGCGATGATGAAGCTGGATGTCAGAGGAATCCTGTGCACACCCAGTGACTTGGTAGTTAGAGCGTTTGATGGCACGCGAAGAACAGTCTTTGGATCGATCACATTGCCTCTACAGGTGGGGCCGGAGGTATTTGCGACTGAGTTTTATATCATGGATATACAGCCTGCCTATAGCTGCCTGCTCGGAAGACCCTGGATTCATGGGGCTGGGGCAGTCACGTCTACCCTGCATCAGAAGTTAAAATATATGGTCGGAGACAGCGTAGTCACCGTATGCGGAGAAGAAGACATCCTGGTCAGCCATCTGTCGTCACTTAAATATGTGGAGGTCGACGGAGAGATCCACGAAACGCCCTGCCAGGCATTTGAAGGGTTGTGTATCAAGGACAAAGGTCCCGGGCCGAGCAAAGCGTCGGAGATAGCCGTCTCGTCGTATAAAGAAGCTCAAGCTCTGGTGGAGGCAGGAGAAGCAAAGGGCTGGGGCAAAGTGCTGGATATTCCTGTAAAGATGGACCGGTTCGGGCTGGGATACCAACCGTCGTCGTCAGCACCCGTTGTGGGAGCACCCCGTTTCAGAGGGCCAATCACCATCTCTGCCAGTGGAGTATGTCATGAAACCATCAATGCTGCTTCGGAGTCTGACGAAGGAGACAGCGACTGTGATATGGATGCCTGGATTCAGCCAAGCACGCCAGGCCAGGGACTGTGCAACTGGTCTATTCAGGAGCTTGTTCCTGTGACTCTCAAACAGTAATGTTTTGCTTTATTAATTGTTGAATAATCTGATGTCTTGCCCGGGGCATTGTGATTTGCTTAGGGTTGTGTTGTTATGAACATTGCGTGTTAATCATTAAATAAACGGCGTTTTTTCATGTGCAAATACTGTAATCTCTGTCTTTCTTGTTTTGTATTTTTCAATAAAATGGCAACGTGGTTATTCGCTTTATACGCATTTTGAAGCACTTAACCATTCCTTTTGCAGGATAACATTTTCGGATGACATCCTTGAACCACCTATGACTCGTCCCGACTTTGAGCACCCGGTATTTCAGGCCGAAGAAGAGGTTGTCGAAGATAGTGACGTTCCTGAAGAACTGTCTTGGTTGGTGAAGCAAGAGGAGAGAGCCATTCTGCCTCACGACGAGGTCATCGAAATTATCAACTTGGGGTCGGAAGGGGTTGAGAAGAATATTCGTATCGGAGCCGCGCTGCAGGGCGATATCAAGCGAAGACTGGTTGAAATGCTCCAAGAGTATAGTGATGTATTTGCTTGGTCATATGAGGATATGCCAGGGCTCGATACAGACATGGTTGTGCACCGTCTGCCACTGAAAGAAGAATGTCCGCCGGTCAAACAAAAGCTTCGCAGAACTCGACCAGATATGGCAGTAAAGATCAAAGAGGAAGTTCAAAAACAGTGGGACGCTGGTTTCCTGGCTGTGACAAAATATCCCTCATGGGTTGCTAACATCGTACCAGTGCCGAAGAAAGATGGCAAGGTTCGAATGTGCGTGGATTATAGAGATTTGAATAAAGCAAGCCCAAAAGACGATTTTCCGCTTCCTCATATCGATGTGCTAGTTGATAATACTGCTCAATACTCCGTATTCTCCTTCATGGATGGCTTTTCAGGCTATAATCAGATTAAAATGGCGCCAGAGGATATGGAGAAAACTACTTTCATAACGCCTTGGGGAACATTTTGCTACAAAGTGATGCCCTTTGGTTTGAAAAATGCTGGGGCAACATATCAGCGTGCGATGACGACTCTTTTCCACGATATGATGCATAAAGAGATCGAAGTTTATGTTGACGATATGATTGCCAAATCCTAGACGGAGGAAGAGCATCTGGTGAATCTGCTGAAGCTATTTAAGAGGCTTAGGAAGTTCAGGCTGAGACTGAACCCTAACAAATGCACCTTCGGGGTGAGATCGGGTAAACTGCTGGGGTTTATCGTAAGCGAAAGAGGAATAGAGGTCGATCCTGCTAAAATAAAAGCGATCCAAGAAATGCCGACGCCTAAAACAGAGAAAGAGGTGCGCGGGTTTTTGGGGAGGTTGAACTACATCGCTCGGTTCATATCTCCCCTAACTACTACGTGTGAACCATTATTCAAGCTGTTGAAGAAAGATCAAGCTGTAACGTGGAACGAAAATTATCAAAAGGCGTTCGATAAAATAAAACAGTATTTGCAGGAGCCTCCTATTTTGATACCCCCAGTGGCAGGTAGACCCTTGATCATGTATTTGACAGTTCTTGAGGGAAGCATGGGTTGTGTTCTCGGTCAGCACGACGAGACAGGAAGAAAAGAGCATGCAATTTATTACTTGAGTAAGAAATTTACAGATTGTGAATCTCGATACTCAATGCTTGAGAAAACTTGTTGCGCGCTAGCCTGGGCCGCTAAGCGTTTGAGGCAATATGTAACACCCCAATTTTTAGTAATTATTTATTAATTAAATTAATTGACTAATTATGTGATTTTAGGCCTAATTGAACTAATTTATGTGATTTATTTGATATAATTGAATTAGTTGATTTATTGAATTTATATAAATTATTTGATTTATTTGAGTTGTTTGGATTAATTGAATTATTGGACATATTCGAAATAATTGATTTAATTTTATTATTTAACTTATATGATATATTTTAATGTGTAGAATAATATAGAATTGTTAGATTAATTGATTGGGCCTATTTGGGGGTGTGAATAGACATGAGTTATTAAGCCCATTGGAATTACTAGGTTAATTAAAATTGTGAGAATTATATAAAATAAGAGAATGGGATAAAAGAGAATAGAAAGAAAGAAAAGATAGAAAGGAGAAAAGAGGCAAAGAGAGGAGTGGAGAAGAAGAGGAGGAAACTCAAGAGAAAGAGCAAAAGTTCAACAAATTCAAGGTAAGGGTGGGTTTTTGCATGTTTATTGAGATTGTTTGATAATAATTAGTGGGTAGAAATGTGTTTAGGTTAAAATCCCCAAAATTTTCCATGAGATTGAAAATTGTTAGGTTTTAATATTAAACTTGAAATTGAATTAATTTTATTGTGTTTTGGAATTGATAGTTAGTATAGTATAGAGACCCATTTAATATTTAGAGTATCCACTATAATTGAAAAAATTAATTGTGATTTCTATCATCCTCACTGTAGCGCAACATTTTCTTTAGCCACATAAAGCATGATTTTGTGTAGATCATTTGAAATAAAGGAAACAAGTGTTACCTTTGTATTACCTACTGTAACAGAAGTGGAGTAATGAGAAATAGCATATGGCTTTACCAAGAACTGTAGCGCACCACTTTAGTAATAGGATAATAATTATGTGAATTATTTCCTTCTATCCTGTAGTGCAGCACTTGAGGAAATAAAATGAAGTACCTTTCATTCTATTTCATTAATATTTAACATGAAAGCATGATAATGTCCTGTAGCACCTTCCCCTTAAATTTCCATAGATATTTAAATGTGAAACAGGAAGATGTTTCATGATAATTAATTAATCTAAGCATAGTAGTAAACGTGACCTTTCCTTTTCATATCCTGTAACAAAAATATAATTAATGAATTGGAACTTATTAAAATATTGATTAATTATTAAATGTTGATTATTTATTATATATTAATTATTTATTTAAAATATTAATTACTTATTAGAATGTTGAATTATTTATTGAATATATAATTAGTTAGTGAATATTAAATTATTTATTAAATATTAACTATATATTAAAATATTGGTTATTTATCTAAATATTGGTTATTTATTTAAATAATTATTGTTTTTTAAATATTGAATTGTTTATTGAATATTGAATATTTATTTAAAATATTGAATTGTTTATTGAATATTGAATTATTTATTGAATATTGGATATTTATTTAAAATATTGAATTATTTATTGAATATTGATTATTTTATGGAGTATCGAATTTTTAATTATTGATGATGATTACTTATTCTATATTTAATTAGTGAGGTGTGTTTCGTGGATTGAGGTTGGATTGTATTGATACTTGTGTATATGCAAATGTGTGGTAATTCAAGTGGGATGAATTATTGAAGATATGCGTTGAAATTAAGATTTGTGTATGGTCTTAATTGCATATGGTTGTTGAATTTGCACACGCATCATTTGTGTCAAGAGGCAATACTTGCTAGTTTCGTGGGAGCTAGTGACTTGTCCCAAACCTAGAGCGGGGTTTGAAAGCTTAGGGAATGGGCTTTTTGTGTGTTATTGGTCTAGGGAACGGACCCGGTTTAAGTGTAAAAACCGAAAAATAATAACGAGTGTTGGTACCACATGGCATGAGTTGCATTGAGTCTTGCATTGAGTTGTGCATTGAGTCTCATTGTGTATATGTATGTGCTATGAGATTATGTGTGATATCATATGTGAAATTGATAAATTGGTGAAGTATGGAGTTGTGTGTATATACTTGTGAATAGTATGGTTACTTGAATGATATTGTGTTGATGAAACTTTTGAAGTGTGAGGATAATTGTGATTATGTTTGTATGCCTTAAAGTATATATTATCTTATAATTTCAATAATTATGTGAATTCTCACCCTTCTGTTGGAATGATGTTTTATACGACATCGCTCAGGTACTGAGGAGTAGAGTTGCTTCTAGCACGAGGTAGCCATTGGAGTAGCTTGAGTTGTGTCTTTATTTATTTTGGGTTGAGTCATGCTCTGATTATGTAACACCGGGGAATAGTTTGATTTCATATTTGGAGAGATATTTTATGTACTCTACCTAATTCTGTTGTCGTTATTTTGAATTATATGAAGAATTGACCTTTAAGCCTAAATATTAAAAATGGGATGAGCATGAGACTTTTATTATGTCTATCATGATTAAAGCAAATCCGCTGCTACATGTTAATGTGAAGGTGTATGAAAAGCAGAAAGTTATTTTTATATCATTGAGCATGACAGGTATTGTGTGATGTTTTTAAAAGTTATGTGACACCCTTTTGTGAAATGCATGATAATTACTCTGATCTATTTATATTTATTTTGCGGGGTTAGAAGGGTGTTACACAATACATGCTGAATCATACAACCATGCTCATCTCGAAGATGGATCCTATCAAATATGTATTCGAAAAGCAGGCGTTGTCAGGAAGAATTGCCCGTTGGCAGATGGTCTTGACTGAATATGACATCCAATACGTCTCGCAAAAGGCTATAAAGGGGAGTGTGTTGTCTGAGTATCTGGCGGAGCAGCCTATTGAAGATTACCAATCGATGAGGTTTGATTTTCCTGACGAGGATATCATGTACCTAAAGATGAAAGATTGTGAAGAGCCATTGCCAGATGAAGGACCAGAGTTGGGTTCTAAATGGAAGATGATATTTGACGGGGCTGTGAATGCTTACGGTAGCGGAATAGGGGCAATCATCACTACGCCACACGAGTCGCACATCCCGTTTACTGCCCGATTGACCTTTGTCGTTACCAATAATGAAGCCGAATACGAAGCTTGTATAATGGGGCTTGAAGAAGCCATTGATTTGCGAATCAAGAATTTAGACGTATACGGAGACTCAGCTCTAGTGGTGAATCAGATAAAAGGGGAATGGGAGACACGACAGCCTAACTTGATACATTACATGAATTATGCAAGGAGATTGTTGCCTTTCTTCGACAAGGTTGAATTGCATCACGTACCGCGGGCAAAGAATCAAATGGCTGACGCCCTGGCCACTTTGTCTTCCATGTACAAAGTCAACTTCTGGAACGAGGCTCCCCGAATCGTTATCTCTCGGCTTGACAGACCGGCTTACGTATTTGCCATTGATGAAGCGTCCGACGATAAACCGTGGTATTTTGATATCCTGAATTTTCTGAAGAACAAAGAGTATCCGGCTGGGGCATCCAGTCAAGATCAGAAGACTCTCAGGAGATTAGCGGGTAATTTCTATTTGAATCCGGATGGCGTCTTATACAGAAGAAACCACGATTTGGTGTTGTTGCGTTGTGTAGACGAAAAAGAGGCGAAGCTGCTCATGGAGGAAATACATGAAGGTACCTTTGGTACGCATGCTGGTGGGCATGCTATGACGAGAAAGCTGCTGAGGGCAGGTTATTTTTGGCTGACTATGGAAACTGATTGTTTCAAGTTTGCGAGGAAGTGCCACAAGTGCCAAATCTATGCTGATAAGATTCATGTGCCTCCGAGTCCCCTGAATGTAATGTCATCGCCATGGCCGTTCTCGATGTGGGGGATCGATATGATTGGAAAGATTGAGCCGACAGCTTCTAACGGGCATCGGTTCATCCTAGTAGCAATCGATTACTTCACCAAGTGGGTGGAAGCGGCGTCTTACGCAAATGTAACTAAGCAAGTGGTGGCCAGATTCATCAAGAGAGATATCATTTGCCGATATGGGATCCCCGAGCGGATAATCACGGACAACGGTTTGAACCTGAACAACAAAATGATGAAGGAGCTCTGTCAGAATTTCAAGATCGAACATCACAACTCCTCCCCTTACCGACCCAAGATGAATGGCGCTGTCGAAGCGGCCAATAAGAATATCAAGAAGATCGTTCAGAAAATGGTGGTGACTTATAAGGATTGGCACGAGATGCTACCTTTTGCTTTGCACGGTTATCGTACGACGGTACGCACATCAACCGGGGCAACCCCGTTCTCGTTAGTATACGGAATGGAAGCAGTATTACCATTGGAAGTTGAGATCCCTTCTCTGAGGGTATTGCGAGACGTTCAGCTGGACGAGGCAGAATGGGTGAAAGACAGGTTGAACCAATTGAGTTTGATGGATGAGAAGAGGCTAGCTTCTCTAGCATACGGTCGTTTGTACCAGAGCCGAATGAAGAAAGCATATGATAAGAGGATACATCCGCGAAGCTTTCAGACGGGCGACCTTGTGCTGAAAAGGATTCTCCCGCCGCAAGCAGATCACAGGGGCAAGTGGACCCCCAACTACGAAGGGCCATACGTTGTCAGGAAAGTCTTTTCAGGAGGGGCTTTATTATTGTCCACTATGAACGGTGAAGACTTTACGTCGCCTGTGAATTCGGACGCAGTTAAAAAATACTTTGCTTAAAATAGACCCGCTGGACAGAAAAAGAGAGTCCAGGCAAAAATGGGGCATCCTGGCGAACCAAAAACAGAATAAAAGGTTCGGGCAAAAGTTAGGGATAAAATTGGAAAAAATGTACACCCGCGAAGTTGAAAACCTACACTGGGCGGCTTCGGCAAGAAGGGGTATCCCGGTGAACTGAAAACCCGTAAAGGGCGGTTCACGCAAAAGTTAGGGATTTGAAAAGCAAATGACTGCGGTCCGAATTTGATATTGCAATGAGCATCAGTGCGGGAGAATATACCTGAAGGGTCGACTATCAGATGCAACCTCTTCAGAAATGTGGATACCGGGAAAGCATTAGAGTCGGATGAGTCATAGGAGGATCAGTTCGTGGTGTTCATCTGCATCCCGTTGCCGACATGTGTACAAAATTTAATTTGTCAAAATATTTATGCTTCTTGTGCATACTTGTATATCTGCTTTGCGTAGCTTCCTCTTTTCAGGAGTTACATCCCGTGTACAAAAATTCCGCCCATTCAGGGGCCCAATCAATAAAATATGTTATTCAGTACTTGATGTTGGTTCTTTACTGTTTTGTGCATGATAAAATGCCTAAGTTTACTGGAACTAGCATGTGTATAACATCACTGGCCCTTGCCAACAATTGCTAAAGCTTTGAATTAACTGAAAATAACGTCACTAACCTGAATCGATTTGGTTGTATAGGCTTGTTTTGTCTTGTTTGTGTTGTTACAGGTTTCATAGCCGTACGAGGAAGATAAGAAAAAGGTTGCAATAACGAAAGACGAGACCCCCACGCAGATCATGCAGGTGCCTCCTGAAGAAGGAGCGAAGTCCCTAGCTAGTCGTAGCCTATCCAGAAGGCATGCTCCAATAAAGCCCTTCATTCTCAGCAGAGTTGGCCATGCTATGATTGTAGGCTGTGTTCAAACAGTATGGTGTCCCCAGAAGGATTCCCCCATCTCGAGCAGAGTGGTTTAGCCTCAAAAGATTGGTGAGCTATGTTCAGGCAGTTTACCTTTCCCCGAAGGGTCATTTACTCTCCCCTAGCGGAGTCAGTTGATTTTCCCCAAGAGAATCATCCCATCGGAGTTCTCTTTTCAGCAGGTGTTTTCATTCCTTCCAGCGGAACTCGAAGATTAAGACTCGCCCCGGCCGGGTTGGTCGCGTGCCCAGGCATTTATTTTGTCAAGATACTGTGTGATATCCGTTCACTCTCCAGCAGAAGTTCAATCATACCAGGCGCCTCTGCTATTCTCCAGCAAAGTTATATTCCCCAGCAGGGGGTTACCTCAACAAGGTGCTTGGTTTAAGTTCCCAATTTCCCAACAGGGTTGACTTCATTCTTCCAGCATTTATTTTGCTGGAACAATTTTGTAGCATCTGGCTATCCCCAGCGGAATCGGCATTATCTGCAGCATTTATTTTGCTGAAGCAGTTCCTGTATCTCAGCAGTTCGAGTCTGCATTTGCATTGGCATACAGTGTCATATTCGCATCCACCCAAATAAAAACGTGTAGCATTTCCATGACAAATGGAGCATTGCATCATTGTCAAGCGCATGCATGTTGAAACATAAACCAGGATGGCTAACCTTTTGTTTCAAGTATTGTTTCTCTTGCAGGTAGAAAGAGCTCTTGCTCAGGAGAATCAATAAACAGTCGAGGTCTCGACGTGAGACATTCAATGAAGTGTCAGCTTTGGCATTACTCCCCACAGAGTTATTAGGCAAAATTTCCCCTTATTCCCAAGCAGAGTTGTTTGTCATCAACGGGTTTCAGGAATCAAAATTTCAGAGGCCACCGCCGGTTATCAGAACAGGCGTCCGATAATTTGGTTTTCAAATGTCCCCAGTAGAGTCAGCCTCAAAATTGCTGTAACGTCAGTGATGAGAAGTTTGCGAACCAATGGAGGGATGAGTCCTAACGTGGACAGTTTTATTGATAGGTTTTCTTCGTACTAGAGAAGTGGGTGTCCTAACGTGGATAATTTTATTTCCCCGGGATGATAAGAGGTGTTAGTTCTAACGTGGACAGGTTCGATTTCTCAGAATTGTCGGAATATGGAGTCCTGACGTGGACATTTCCTCCAGGTGACGAGATGTTTTGGTCCTAACGTGGACAAATTCGATTTCTTGGTGTTGATTGAATGTTGACAAAGTTGGTTACTCTTCGTATTGGTGTCCTGACGTGGACCATTCGCTTCCAGCAGATAGCTTTTTTCGCAATGGTGAAATGTACGTCCTGACGTGGGCAAGTTTATAGTTCTTCGTGTTGACAAGACGTGAGAGTCCTGACGTGGACAAATTTATCCTTCTTCGGGTTGGTGGCAGAGTGTGTGTCCTGACGTGGACGGAGTTTTATTTCCCCAGCAAGTCGAAGACGCGCAAGTCCCGACGTGGACAGATCCTATTACTTCAGCAGGTTGAGATGTGAGTCCTGACGTGGACAAAGTCTTACTTCCCCAGTGGGTCAAAAGTGCATGAGTCCTGACGTGGACAAGTTGTTATTAGAAAGTCGAGTGGTGAGTCCTAACGTGGACAAATCAAGACGAAAAGCGTTTCCTTACGTGGAAAGGATGGAGTCCTTACGTGGACAGATAAAGGAGTGTTCCTTACGTGGAACGATGGGGTCCTTACGTGGACAAATCAAGAAGATTGTTATTCCTAACATGGAAAAATGGGTCCTAATGTGGACGATGCAGTCCTTACGTGGACATATCAAATTGTTTTCCTTACGTGGAAAAGTTCGTATTCCTTATGGGGAAAGAGGTGATTCCTTACGTGGAAAGATTGAGTCCTTACACGGACGTATCAGATTGATTCCTTACGGGGAAAGATAGCATTCCTGACGTGGAAAGATGTGATTCCTTACGTGAAAAGATTGAGTCCTTACGAGGACATATCAAGTTGGAGTCCTAACGTGGACAGATTGAGATTATATTCCTTACGTGGAAAGATTGGGGTCCTTACGTGGACAGATTCAAATCAAAATGTGATTCCTTACGTGGAAAGATAGTATTCCTTACGTGGAAAGAGGCTTGTATTCCTGACGTGGAAAGAAAGAGTGTGTTCCTGACGTGGAAGGGGTTTAGTCCTGACGTGGACAGATTCAAAAGAAGACGTATTCCTTACGTGGAAGAGTTTGACGAAGACGAAGTTCATTCCTAACGTGGACAATATTAGTCCTAACGTGGACAAGTTTGGTTGAGATTTCTTTGTGTTGACGACACAGGCGTCCTAACGTGGACAAAATTCTATCTATGCGATGATAAAATCTTTTTTAGGTTGATGAAAATAATCCCCAGCACGGTCGCACGAGATCAGTGGGTTGCCGTAACAGTCAGATTCAGCTAACGAGTGTCGTTCTTCAAGCAGGGGCGCAGTTTATTTCTGCGGTTAGCAAATTTTTTGGGTTCTTAATATTCAACCGTCTCGTATCGCGAATGTCTGAAGGCTCCAGGCCCTTCACCCAATCAGGTCCAAGTCGCTTGAATAGGGGCAGCTGTTGTACCCTAAAATTTGCTCAACCTTATTCACTTGGTTTATGTTTCAATATCATTAGCATTTGCATATAGAGTCATGTACATAAGTTACTCATCTGCATAGCATAAGCATAGCAAGTCAGCCAACAGGGAACCACTCATTATTCTCATCTCTAGAGGCCTATCAAGAGGTTATTATTCAAATTCAATCTCATTCAAGTCATCAGAAAGAATTGGGAAGCTATCAAGTCAATGGATCAAGCAGTTCATTTATCTCCTATCTGAGGGTCTCTGGGCATCATCAAGGAAAGTATGAGCTGTGAATTGAAGGCATGGGGAGTATCTAGACATCTTGAAAGACTTAGAAAGTCATTGAGAGAAGGAGACAAGGTGTTGATGTGATCACAAGAATTGCAGTTGAAGACAGTCAACTAGGGTTTCATCTGGGGTCAACTCTAGGTCAACTTTAGGTCAAATGACTGATTGAAAGGCATTAAAGGCTATTGAAGAGATGTGGGGTTCATCATTTGACATATAGAAGAGGATATGGTGGTATGCCAAGGAGAATTCAAGAGAAATCAAGGAGAAGAGGAGTTTCTAAATTAGGGTTTCTATGTAAAATCCCCTAGTTTAGGTCATATTTCCAAGCAAGATAAGTCAAAATTCAAGCTTCAAATGGATCCTTGGCCAACATGAAACTTGTAGAGGATCTCAAGACCTTTAATTTGAGTGGTGGAAGACATCAAGGAGATTTATAGAACTCAAGTTATGGTCCTTGCAAGTTACAGGTCATCTGAGGTATCTGAAATTTTGTTTGTGGAAGTGACTTGACTTCCAAGCTATTTTTACCCCTCAAGGAGATTTCAAATGAATTTCTGGTCAACATAAGAATTGTTCCTCATTGTCTTATCTTTCTAGAATGGTATAGTATGCCTTCATATGATTTGTGGAACTCTACTTATGGTCTTGGCAAGCAAAGGGTATTTTGGTCATCTGAGAATTACAGCTCATTTTAACCTATGCCCAAAACTCATACAAGGAAGCTTCAAATGGAAAACTTTACAACATAAAACTTGTTCCAAATGACATTTTGAGTCTAGAAAAGTGACCATGAGAGATTGGAAAGATTCATAGCACAAGGTTTCAAAATTGTTGGATTTAATGAATAAAAATGGACTTAAAAATGAGTTTTTTCATATTTTGGCCAAATGAAGCAAAATTATAGGTCATTTTGAATGGAAAGATCATTTTAAATACATTGGCTAAAGTAGAATTTTGAGCTTAGTCCACATTTTGGGAGTTATTCATGGTTGCTTGTAATGGAAGATACATAAACCAAATCCAAAGGAAAGAATGCAAGGGAAGCTTCTCCAAGCTTCCAGGAGTTTCTAACATCATGTATATATTGATATGAGATGGTTCATGCCATGGTTGGTGATTACATTTTCTCAAAATCACAAGTTTCATTCACTTTCTCCATTTTGCAAAAGTATCTCAAACTCTCTCAAATCTCCATCAATTCTCACACTTCTTGATCTGAACTTCATCACCATCATCCATAGATTACAATTCTCATAAGAATTTGGCTGAATTGAGCAAGGATAGTGCCATACAAGTTTCATCATTCAAGGTACAAGAAATTGGAATCACATGATACAAGAAGTTTGAGCCAAGATCTTTGCATACAGAATTCATCATCAAGGTCATTGATCAAGTTCCAGTCACTGCAAGCATCAAGTTCAAGGGTTTCCATAGCTGTTTCCACCATTTTTGCACCAGGTTAGTTTCCTTCGAATTGGCTGAATTAGCTAGAATCATGGATAGTTATTAGGTTAGAATGGTTAAGCATAAGTAGAGGATTGATTTTGGTAAGTTTGGACAAGTTTCATGGAGTTTGACCAGAGTGCACAAATTCTGTTAAGGTTCATAACACATGGAACATAGCGCGATAATCCTCTTTTTATAGCTTAGAATGACCAGTATGAGGTGTAGATTAGGTTAGGATAAGTTTTGGCAAGAATTGAAGCATTTGATAGCTGGTGTTAATGGTGGATTTCATCTGTTACACCTATCGGGTTTGGAGCTTGGATGAGTTTTAGAAGGATCTAACACCATGGTTGTATAGAGGGTGAGGAGGAGAGTGTTTTTTGTCTTTGGATCGTGTTATTTCATGGAGTGAGTAAGGAGAACGAGGAGGTGGAAATATCATGCATGGAAGCTGGTTTGGGAAGAAACCCTAGCTGGAGGTTGAAGACAACCTCCCAGCCGTCCGATGGTCCCCAATTGTTGACTATTTCGTATGATCACACGGCCAGGATTCAATTCAGAAGCGGAGGGAAATTAGAAATGTGAAACGATGCGTTTCACTAATTGCATCAGCATGGGCTTGAATTCATATGACTATCCACACCCCCAATTGCCAGGCCCAATGAATTATAACTGTTTTCTTTACTATCTGCACCGTTTACGTTTTTAATTTTTTGTTTAAATTCTGAGTGCAACTGGGCCTAGTGCCCATTGCTATGCGCACCTCCCAGCTGGTGGCCCACCTGGAAAAGTAACTGAGCGCATTGGCTATTCTCACCCCCTCCCTCTATTTCTTTATAATTCATTTTAATTTCTTTTCATTTTGCATTCATTTTAAAAAAATCATATCAAATTGAAAAAACATTATTTTTTAATAATTCTTTTTGCATAATTTTCTTTAAAGAGTCTAGAAAATTATAAAAGATAGAAATTGCATTTTATTTTTTATTTGGTATTTTTCCCATATTTTCCAAATAAATAGCATTTTAAGTAGTTTAATTTCATACATGAATTTGTTAATTTTGGTTCTAATAGTTGCTTTAATATTTTTTGCCCATTCTTTTTAGGTTGATTAATAGACATTGTTAGCTTGTATATGAAATTTAGTTCATATTTTTAGGACTTGATTTTAGGGGTTTAGTTTAGGTGTGAACAACATGAACAAAATTAGGGTTTTAAATCAACTTAGGTGAGATAGTTTAATTCTTTTAGGAAATTTTCATTTGATTTTTGGGGTATGGACTATAGGGGTTATGGGTATAGGATAGTTCCCCTTAGAAATCACTAGGATTCCCCTACTGCTATTAGTATATTACTGTATTTGATTGACTGGTGTGGTGTGCCCTCTGGGGATTATTGATTTGTCTGTGTGGGTATTGGGATTGTCTGGGGATTGGGGGAGCTGAAGACTTGTGATGTTGAAGCCATTGGAGATCCAGAGCTTGAAGAACAACTTCCAGAGTTGATGAGGAGATTCCTGCTAGCAGCTGTTGAGGAGACTAGGGTTTAGGAGCTAGGCAGAGCTCTAGATTAGAAAGTTTGTTTCTCAAACATGGAATGCCTTGTCTGCATCCATCCTTTCTCTATGATTCAAAGTCTCTTTCAAATATCCACCTCCTTCCTTTGGAAGGATCAGTGAATGTATTTGAAAGATAGAACTTTTGAGAGGAAACTTTCTGTTTAATGTTAACAGTTGATGAACCACCCTTGGTAGGTAATTAACTGTCTAGCATTCATTCACTTCATCTGGTTGACTGATGTTTCTCCTGGAGATTGAGACTTGAAGAGAAGCCATTGCAGATGGAAGACTGATGATCAAGACCTTGCTGAAAAGCTGTGGAGATAGAGATTGAGGCTTGCTGAAGCTTGTAGCTGTATGGAGATGATTTAAAGATGGATACTGATGCAGAGTTGCTGTGGCTGTTTATTTTTGTTGATGTATTTCATTTCTGATGTATTGATTGGTTTTCTGGACGGTATTGTTTGCTGTTTACCCTGTTGGGTTGAAAGTGAATCCTGTTCACTTTTGCCTATTGTTTTCTAGGTTCGAGGTTGAGTGGGACTCCCTTGCCTCGCTTGTATTGTTGCATCCATGCATTTTACCGCTTTACTGTATATATCTGATATTGTTTCTGTTGCCGTCTATTCCCTTAGGATCTCTGTTTCTCTCTGTGCAAGAGAGGAGCATGATAGACACTAGGTCTTAACCCATGCATGATAACATTAGGTTAGTTTGTTTCCCTTCGCAACCGTAGGTTAGGGTTCTGTCTCTTCTTCCTCAAAAACAAACAGAAAAACACAATAAGATTTCAAACACAATAAAAGACACTTCTTCCGTAAAAGAATGTGAACTCATCAAAACGTCATTTTTGTCCGCTTGGACCAGTAATCAGAAAAACCTTTTTCAGAAGGAATAAAAATAATCAAGACAGACTTGTGTCGTACGTGGCCCGAACTACGTTTGCTCTGATCTTCCATGCGGTGTGGAAGTACGTAGGCATAGGATGCGATATCCTAGCGAGCAACCTTCCCCTCCTTTCCCGTAGGTAGGCGAACTACGTTGACTCTGATTTCTCGTTCCAGACGGGAATACGTAGGCATAAAGTGCGATACTTTGCCGAGTCATTTTATTTTCTTTTAACCCCTGACCTGTAGAGTAGATAGAATAACAATCCGTACCCGAAAACAAGCGTGGATCCCGTCGAGTACGACGGACGTGAGGGGTGCTAATACCTTCCCCTTGCGTAACCGACTCCCGAATCCAGGTTTTGGTTGCGATGACCATTCCTTTCCCCGTGTTGCGGTAGGTTTACCTCGAGCGTTTCCTTTCTCTCCGTTGGGATAAATAACGCACGGTGGCGACTCTTCTGTTCAGCCGGCGCCGATTTTCGCAGTAGCGACAGGCACGCATGCCAACGGACATGCTATGGCCAAGAAGCTTTTAAGGGCTGGTTATTATTGGATCACAATGGAATCAGACTGTTACAAGTTTGCTAGAAAGTGTCACAAGTGTCAGATTTACGCAGATAAAATTCACGTACCTCCGACTTTGTTAAATGTTATCTCATCACCGTGGCCATTCTCTATGTGGGGAATTGATATGATTGGGATGATAGAGCCAAAAGCGTCTAATGGACACCGATTTATCTTAGTAGCCATTGATTATTTTACCAAGTGGGTCAAGGCAGCTTCCTATGCTAATGTAACTCGACATGTGGTTGTCAAATTTATCAAGAATCAGCTCATTTGCCGATATGGTGTGCCAAGCAGAATTATTACAGACAACGGTTCCAATTTGAATAACAAGATTATGAAAGAGTTATGTGAAGAATTCAAGATTGAGCATCATAATTCTTCCCCTTACAGACCAAAGATGAATGGGGCTGTTGAAGCTGCCAACAAAAACATTAAGAAGATCATTCAGAAAATGGTTGTTACGTACAAGGACTGGCACGAAATGCTCCCATTCGCCTTACATGGATATCGTACGATGGTACGCACATCGACTGGGGCAACTCCATTTTCACTTGTCTACGGTACGGAAGCGGTACTCCCGATAGAAGTTGAGATTCCTTCTATGAGGATTTTGGTGGAGGCAAAGTTATCATAAGCGGAGTGGTGTCAAAACAGATATGATCAGTTGAACTTAATCGAAGAAAAGAGGATGGCCGCGCTGTGCCATGGGCAGTTGTATCAGCAAAAGATGAAGAAGGCATTTGACAAGAAAGCTCGACCCCGCACATTCAAAGAAGGTGACCTCGTGCTTAAGAAGATTCAGTCTTTCCTCACCGACGTCAGAGGAAAATGGGCCCCAAATTATGATGGACCATATGTAGTAAAGAAGGTTTTGACAGGAGGCGCTTTGATGTTAGCAATAATGGACGGAGAAGAGATCACTCGCCCTGTTAACACGGATGCTGTTAAGAAATATTTTGTTTAAGAGAAGCAAGTCATTATTCCCTTTATGTAATCGATATTGTTTTCCAATACTGTAAAATCGGCGTCACGCTTTTCTGCTGACCACCATTCAATAAAAAGTTTTTCATTGATCACAAATCTGTTTTATTGATAGCAAAATCCAGATTGACTTAAACTTTTTCAAAACTTTATGCTCTACTTGATATATGAATAACAAGAGGATGACCATGGGCTTTTATCTCGTTCGAAGAAAGACAACAATATGATATGCTTCCCCAAGGCAAGAGGATTTATTTTATCCAGACACGAAGGTTGCTTCTGTTCGAAGACTCTCTTCGCAAACGATAAAGGATCTATGGAGATTTTGCTTGAGTACCCTTTCGTTTGAGGCGTTTATTTCGTTTCTCCCAATTCGTCGGCATACGCATAGCATATAAGTAGACAACATGGCATGTGCATTTTTGCGTTCTCTGTGTTTGTTTTATTCTTTCGCTTTGGCTATAGTTATCTATAGGTGTTTGGGTGTGTCTTATCCTTCCAAATAGATTCGTCAACCCTAGGCAGAAAGAGCACAATGTTTCATTTTCCCCATGAAGTTTGACCCTCATGGAAGATGGTTATTTTAGTACGATTCCATTTGAGTTCATATCTCAATGGTCGAGTCTTGTTTGACAGTTTCTTTTTGGCTACTCCCCGAATCGAACTTCGGTTTTTGGCAATCACATCGTGGACATCTCCAACCTTTGAACATGGATTAAGTGTGCATTTATTTTGCACCCTATTCCCCAGGAAGAATATTCATAAAGGCAGACATTTCCCCACGTAGTAGCATCACATGATCTTTCTCAAACAGCTGCATTCGGGCTATAAACAATCTCTTTATTTGAGCAACTCGTTTTGACCAGGATCTTATTCAAAACGACAAACGACATTTTTCACAAGACAGGTCATTTACCCTCAGTGGGTCCTTCAACATCATCAATCCGTCAATGGCATCGCTTCATAAATCCATCAGGAAAGCTTTACCGAAGACATTACAGACATTTCTCTTTATTTGAAAATTCACACATTTCTACAATAACTAGGGTGCTCCTCAGGAATTTATTCCCCAGCGAGTTCATCACACAGGTTTACTTCCGTCAAGTGACATCTCCCCGAAGAAGTCGAAGAAGTTTACCGCAATAGTCTCTCTTTATTTTGAGAAGACATACTTTACAACTCAACCGGCGCACATCTCTTATGAAGATCCCCGGTGAAGCTTTACAACTACATCTACAATTTACAATTACAAATTACATCTACAACAACAGAGTACATTCCAGATTACATCAACAAAATTTACAATCTACAGGGTTCTACAACGAACTACATCTACAGGGTTCTACAACGAACTACATCTACAGGGTTCTACAACGAACTACATCTACAGGGTTCTACAACGAACTACATCTACAGGGTTCTACAAAGACATCTACAATCCACAAAATTTACAACCCCCTGTGAAGATGCTCTCACGAGTTTTCATCATTTTGGGAAGAGACTGAGACCAACTCATAGCATCCAGACTATGACGCTCGGGGAAGTTCTACATTAGAGACTGTGACCAGCTCATAGCATCCAGACTATGATGCTCGGGGAAGTTCTACATCAGAAACTGAGACCAGCTCATGGTTCCCATACCATGATGCTCGGGGAAGTTCTACAACTACAACATTTACAATGACATTTACATCTACATCTACAAACTACAATGATTCTACAACCTACAAATTTTCAACATTTCGAGTAGAAACCAAGACCAGCTCATGGTTCCCATATCATGACGCTCGGGGAGGTTCTACATCAGAGACTGAGACCAGCTCATGGTTCCCATATCATGACGCTCGGGGAGGTTCTACATCAGAGACTGAGACCAGCTCATGGTTCCCATATCATGACGCTCGGGGAGGTTCTACATCAGAGACTGAGACCAGCTCATGGTTCCCATATCATGACGCTCGGGGGAGGTTCTACATCAGAGACTGAGACCAGCTCATGGTTCCCATATCATGACGCTCAGGGAGGTTCTACATCAGAGACTGAGACCAGCTCATGGTTTCCATATCATGACGCTCGGGGAGGTTCTACATCAGAAACTGAGACCAGTTCATGGTTCCCACACTGTGACACTCAGGGAGTTTATACACTTTACTCCCAATTGAGTTTCAAAAAGGGATATACAAAAAAGAGAAAGAAAAATACAAAATAAAACTGAATTATAGACTCGATCAAGAAATCCATTTGGATTGTCACCGACCACCATTACGGTGATAAGCATATCTTTCGACTACAAGCTTCTTTCCCATCACCATATCCCTAGTGTACGAGGTACTGTTATACTTTTGGAGATGTCCCACTAGTGATTGTTTCCTGTCCTCGTGGAGTCCCGCCTCGTTGGGCCTGCTGCCCCTTCGTTTGGCATGTCGCTTCTGGTTCATCCCCTGTGACCTCATCTCCTCACAGAACCCCGTGTCTGGTATCTTCATATCACAGCACCTCATTTGCATTCGGCGGCATCTTACGGCAAAAATTCGTGCAATGTTTGTATTTAAGTCCCTCCTATCTCGTCAAGACGGAGATTTCCATCTCCATATCTCCGGATAGAAGTAACTTAAATAGGGGCATCTGTCACACCCTAATTTTTGACCTTAAGATCCCACTTTTTCTTTATACATACGTGTGCCCCTTTTCTATATATACATGTATATTTTATTAAAAATAACAAGTATGCGCAGGTGTGTTAAAGACGCAAGCAGAGATGACACAAATAACCCAATCCCTCCGGACAAGGTCATTTGGTCCTTATTCAAGTTTGATTCTAAGGCTAAAATAACTCTTTTCAAAATCATCAATTCAAAACAATACATTCAAACACATTAGAGAAAGATGCCAAATCATCTTAGGCGAGATAGAATCTCCACCCCACAACAATACAATCAAGCCGTAGGGACTTTGCCTTAAGAAAGATAGAGGCGTACTCGTCAAACAATCCAAGTACTTGAGCCCTTTTCTTAAGACGATGCAAAGACTATTTTCCTACAACCTCTCACGATTTGTGGCGGTTAAATCTCCCTTAAAATGAAGACACATCTCTTCTCCTAAACCTAATCAAACAACTATCCTAAAACCCGTAGGAACTTTGACCACAGTCAAAGAACTCCTCATACCCTTTAGGGGAACTACAAATACTCTGATTCCACCCCCGTAAGGATATGTAGGCATAAGGTGCGATATCTTATCGAGTATACTTAGAAATAAACCCCTAGGTCTTTAAACCATTAAGCAGATAAACACATAGCAAACATAAAACAAGAGGTTCCTGTAGAGTACTACAGAAACTTAGGATGCTAGCACCTTCCCTAAGTTTAACCAACCCCCGAACCTATAACTCTCTAACCTTGCATTTTCATTGCATTGTGGGAATTTCGATCTTTATCCCTTCCTTTGGACAAATCAAAGTTCGGTTGCAAATTGAATTAAAGATTCAAACTAATCAATAGTTTGGTATCTGAATTTCACCGCAACAATTATAGGTTAGTCTTTACAATAAACAATATAACTTCTTTCATGGTTCAATAATTTATGTCCAAATTTGTTTAATTTAAGATTATTGATTGTATAACCTAAGAAGTGAACTTAAGAAGTGAACTATGTGATTTTATTGACCAAATCTGTTTCCTAATTTGTTGTTTATGTTTCCAAATTTGTTTAACTTAAGATGAGTGAATGTATAACCTAAGAAGTGAGTGTATAACCAAATATGTTTCCAAATCTTTGATTTTATTGACATGTATAATATAGCTTCTTTCATGTTGTTTGTAGGATAATATATGACCTAAAAAGTGAAATTAACACGAGTATAATAAATTTAAAAGTTAACTTAATATGAGTGAGTGTATAACTTAAGAAGTGAACTATGTTGTTTATGTTTCAATAGCTTCTTTCATGTTGTTTGTAGGATAATATGACATGTATAACTTAAGATGAGTGAACTTTCTTCTAGTTTATGGATTATAGAAGTGTATAGATTATAAAAGTGAACTTTATGAATTTGTTATAATTACAATGTCATGCTAATGCATTTTGACTTGTAGGGAAGGTGAATGAAGAAAAAAAATATAAATAGTTTGTGTTTCTATGAAGAAAAAATATAAGAAGAGGATGAAGCGGAAGTGAAAGCTACAAAATTTGGGAAAGACTCAGAATGACATCCATTCAAATTTAACACATGTTTGCAGCTTTCACTTCAAGTTCATCCTCATTTGGTTTTGGATTCCATTTTGAGACAAGTAGATAATTTCTTCATCCTCATTCTCCATAAATCTTTTCAATAAGTCCGTGAAACATTTCATGAGTTGATATATTGTTGTTGTTCAAAATGTTTCCTTGTTGATTTTTTTGTTGATAAGTGTTATTGCTTGTGTTATTGTTAATGTCCTAGAATATGAGTTTATTATGTCCTAGAACAAATTTGTTTTGTGCTTCAAGATGTGATTTCGTTTGACCAACATGCAATTAGAATAAAACATTGCTTAGTCTAAATGAGTTTATTATATCGTATGTATATTGTTTGTTTCACTAACCCCTCAATAAACAAGCATTCATTTAAATTGATTTAAAAAATAATAATATGAAAACTAAGTTATATTTGAAAATCAACTTAGATCAATAAATGTTTTTCAAATTGCATGCATCTCGTAATTCATCTCTCACTCTTTAACATATTTAATTTGGTTCAAGGCCCCCCAAGTTCTTCAAAGCAACGATTCTTCTCTTCTAGTTTATTTTGCAAAACATAAAATTTGTTGAGAAATTTTGATTCATTGTCGTCACTCTCATCATAATCATCATCATTTAAAATAATGATGATGATAGTGATGACGATGAATCCGAATTAGTCAACAAATTGTTGCTTTTCAAAATAAACTAGAAGAGAAGGAATTGTTGCTTTGAAGAACTTGGAGACGTTGAACCAAATTCTATATGTTAAAGAGTAAGAGATGAATTATGAGATGCATGCAATTCAGAAAACAGTGGATCATTTAAGTTGGTTTTCAAGAATAATTTAATTTTTAGGATTATTATCTTCTAAATAAATTTGAATTGTTGTATATGTTTATTGAGGGGTAGGGAAAAAAAGAAATCTACATATATTATAATAAATTCATATTAGATATGTAAATATAGAAAGATTATTATTAGTATTGATTACAAATGATTATTAGAATCATAACCACATAATTGTATTGTGTATATAAATGACTAACAGATCAATAAAACGACACAACCTAAATTATCTTACATGGTATCAGAGCTAGATTTGTTCCCAAACCCTAAAACCAGCCGTCAACCTTCTTTATTCCTATCTTTCATATTTTTTTCTCTTCAACCACTACAAAACATCCATGACTACCACTACTGATTCCTCCAACAACAACTCTTCCTCACACTCCACCGGTCATACTGACCCTCCTTCTCCACCCCCACTCCTACATCGACTCACCCTGCTCTCTCTGTCCCAAATATTACTAATTTCATTAAGATTACTCTGAGCATTGAAAAAGGCAGGTATAACACGTGGTCAAAACTTTTCAAAATTCATGCTTGAGTTTTTCAAGTGATTGACCATATCATTCCCTCTGAACCAGCCACAAATCCCTCTCTCAAAACTACTGATCCACATTTATGGCTTCGTCTTGACCCCATCGTTTTACAGTGGATATATGGAACAATCTCAAATGACCTTTTCAACACTACCATCGAACATAATTTCACCGCTAAAATCGCATGAAATCACTTAATCGACATCTTTTATGATAACAAGAATTCTAGAGCTCTCTACCTATAACAAGAATTTTCACGAACTCATATGGAGCAATTCTCTGATGCTTCCTCCTACTGTCAACATCTCAAGTCTCTCTCTGATCAACTAGCTAATGTTGGTGCCCCTGTATCAAATGAACGTTTAGTTCTTCAACTCATTTCGGGACTAACCAATGCATATGCTACTGTGGGATCCCAAATTTGTCATGCTGATTCACTTCCTCAGTTCTATAAAGCTCGTTCCATGATTATTTTGGAAGAAACAACACTGCAGAAAAAGGTGTCAAGCTCAGTCGAAAATTTATCTTTCATGGCGTCTCACAATGATGCACCAATTAATTCATCGACATCCCGTCCTAACCGCGAAAACAACGACGACCACAATTGTGGTGGCCAAAGAACAACGTGGACGAGGCCGAAGGCGAAACAATGAACGGGGCAGAGGTCGTGCTCTGCAACAACAGTGTCCTTCACCATAATACCCGCATCAGCAGTGGGCTTATCCGCTGTACCCAAATCAATATCAACATTGGAGCTCCCCTTCATAGCAACCATGGGCTACACCACCTTTTCCGTATCCAACAACAAGAAATCCAAAGGAACAACTCGACATTCTTAATCCCAAGCCATCTCACCAAGCTCATGTCGCCAATGCAGTGCCAACCCCTCATATGCTCAAACGGAAATTCAAGTTGCCACACATACTCTCTCACATTCTACTCCTGATGATCAGTGGTACATGGACACCGGATCAACCTCGCATATGACGGCCAAAAGAGGTAATCTCACGTCCTACTTCAATATGAGTAATAATATTACTGTCGGTAGTGGTCAAAATATTCCTGTAATTGGTTATGGACATGCATGATTTCCAAATTCCCTTCATCCTCTAAAATTACCTAATGTTTTACATGCACCAAAACTCAAAAAATCTTATCTTTGTTCGTAAAATTACCATAGATAATGATGTGTCGGTTGAATTTGATCCTTTTGGTTTTTCTGTGAAGGATTTTCAGACAGGAATATTGTTAATGAGATGTAACAGTTCTGGTGATCTCTATCCCATTGCCACAAGACCACGTAATAAAACCTTGCCACCATCCAGCTTTGCCGCGTTATCCATGGAATTATGGCACAACCGTTTAGGACATCCAGGAGCTACTATCTTAAGTTCTCTACACCGAGACAACTTTCTCCAATGTAATAGGTCTCGGAAGAATTACTTTTGTAATTCATTCCCTCATGGAAAAAAAATAAAATTGTGTTTTTATTGCTCTGTGTCTCATACTTTTATTCCTTTTGATATTGTGCACAATGACCTCTGGACTTCACCAGTTCTTAGTTCAGAAGGTCATCGTTACTATGTGTTGTTTCTTGACGATTACACAAATTTTTTATGGACTTTTCCAATTCATACAAAACTCAGGTTCATTCCATTTTTATTCAATTTAGAACTCACATTGAAACACAATTTGAAATAAAAATTATATGTTTCCAAAGTGACAACGGTAAAGAATATGATAACTCTATGTTTCGTAAATTTTGTAAAAATAATGGAATGTCATTTAGATTTTCGTGTCCTCGCACCTCCTCACAAAATGGAAAAGCCGAAAGAAAAATTCATACCATAAACAACGTCATCCATATCCTTCTTGCCCATGCCTCTTTACCTTCATCAATGTGGCATCATGCAATACACATGTCCACTTACCTACATAATATCCTTCCAAATAAAAAGCTTTCCCTATAATCACCCACTAAAATACTCTACCAAAAAGATCCAGCCTATACTCACCTTCGTGTCTTTGGATGTCTTTGTTATTCTCTCATCCCTTCATCATATAGGAATAAGTTACAAGCTCAGTCCACACCTTGTGTCTTCTTAGGATATCCCTTAAATCATAGAGGATACAAATTCTATGATTTATCTAGCCGTAAAATATTTATTTCCCGACGTGTCATTTTTTATGAAACTAATATTCCATTTTCTAATCTAAATGTTCCTACAACGGTTGGCTATAATTTTTTGGATGAAGACACACCCTTCCTTCCATCCTATTCCTATAGTGCTCCACCCCCTAACCGTCAAAATCATACTCCACCCCTAACTACACCAGTTTAAACAAACATTTACCAACCATCACCATCTTCTTTCAATTCGCCTCTGTCACCCTCCCACAATCACACCTCACCAACCATAGCATCAACCCTATCCACAACATCACCTCTAAACCCATCATTACCAACTACCGTCTCATCCCTATCCACTACATCAGTTCCGACTTCTCCACCTTCATAATAAAAACCGTCTCTCTCCCCTCAAATGACAACCAGAGCCCAACACGGTATTGTCAAAACTCACAAACTCTTCAGTCTCCATACCTCAACCTCAACCTCCATATCCCCTCTACCTACAAATCCCATTGATGCATTAAATGATCAAAATTGGAAAATGGCCATGGAAGACGAATATGATGCTCTTATTGAAAATAAGACGTGGGACTTAGTTCCTCGTCTGTCTAATGATAATGTTATTCAGAGTTTGTCGATTTTCAGGCATAAAAATAAATCTGAGGGATCCTTTGAGAGATACAAAGCTCGCCTTGTAGGTAATGGTGCAAATTAACAAACGGGTGTTGATTGTGGTGACACATTCATCCCGGTGGTCAAACCGACTACCATTTGAACGATTCTAAGTGTTGCTTTATCTAAATCATGGTGTTTTCATCAATTAGATGTTAAAAATTCTTTCTTGCATGGGAACCTTCATGAAATAGTATGCATGCATCAACCTCCTGGATTTCGTAATTCTCAATTTCCTGATCATGTCTACTTATTGAAGAAATCTCTATATGGTCTCAAACAAGCACCTCACACCTGGTATCAGTGCTTTACTAATTATGTAGATACAATGGGTTTCTCTCACAATATTTCGAACCACTCTCTTTTTATATATCATCATGGCAATGCCATAACTTATATTCTTCTGTATGTGGATGGCGTTATTCTTGTTGCATCATCTGACACTCTTAGAGAATCTATTATGGAACAACTGAGTTTCGAATTCTCCATGAAGGATCTGGGGCCTCTAAGTTATTTTCTGGGTATTTCTGTCACCCGACATCCCGAAGGCCTTTTTCTTTCTCAAAATAAATACGCAGAAGAAATTATTGAACAAGCCGGTATGTCCTCCTGCAAACCATCCTCCACACCAGTAGACACAAAGGCGAAACTTAGTGGTTCATTCGGTAACCCTTACCATGATCCAACTGAATACCGTAGCCATACCGGAGCATTGCAATACTTGACGTTCACTTGACCAGACATCTCATATGCAGTTCAGCAGGTGTGTTTATTTATGCATGATCCAAAAACTCAACATATGTCTGCCTTGAAACGCATTATTCGATACATTAATGGTACCATTTATTTTGGCCTACATTTGTACCCTTCATCCGTCGACAAACTCATTTCTTACACAGGCGCAGATTGAGCCGATTGTCCAGACACAAGAAGATCTACCTCCGGCTACTGTGTTTATCTCGGTGACAACTTGATCTCATAGTCCATAAAACGCTAACATACTTTGTCTCGTTCAAATGCTGAAGCCGATTACAGAGGTGTAACTAATGTTGTGTCTGAATCATGTTGGTTATGCAACTTACTCTTGGAACTATGTTGTCCTGTCACAAGCTACTATGGTATATTGTGACAACATCAACATAATTTATCTTTCAGACAATCCTGTTCAACATCAACGGACCAAACATATTGAAATGGATATACATTTCGTTTGTGAGAAAGTTGTTTGCGGTCAAGTACACGTTCTTCACATTCCCTCGCATTTTCATATTGCTGACATCTTCACAAAGGGACTTTCGTTGTAACTCTTTGATGACTTTCGTGATAGTCTTAACATTCGTTCACCTCCAGTTTCGACTACAGAGGTGTATTAGATATGTAAATATATAAATATTATTATTAGTATTGATTACAAATGATAATTAGAATCATAACCACATAATTGTATTGTGTATATAAATGACTAACAGGTCAATGAAAAGGCACAACCTAAATTATCTTACTATTCATGTATACATACTACCACAATTGGAATTTATAACCATGATGAAATATTAATTTAAGGCGCTTTAATTCACGTATACATACTATCACAACATTTTTTTAAGATAACCTTGTGATAGGTAGTGCACTACCTAGTCTATCACTATGGTCATACGCCCGTAGTGGAAAGCAGCATACTTACAACCACACCTTACCTCACCAAAGTTTATGAACCGTGGTGAAAGGGTCTTTACGTAGTAGCATCACCAAATATGATCATTCTTTCTTCCCGAGAGTGGTCGGTCCTCCATCAAAAAACATCAAGGAGACACTACAAGTGTTTTCAGTCGATCCACTCCCAGGGGGTACCTTCTCTGAAGTAACCTATGTCGTTGATAAATATCATCTTCCGTTTCTTCTGGTACAAATAATCTTCAATGATATCATCCTCTTTATACGCATACACAATGTTCCCCATAAGGAAATTACTCTCAGTCCAGTACTTGAGGAACAACTCAATGCATCTTTTTGTCTATTTTGTCCCCAACAATGCAAATCGTGATATGAGCTTTCGGGCGGATATGGGTGACCATAAAGAACCAGTCTTCAAAAGGTTACAACTCAAGAAAATTCCCAAAGCTACACACAGATGACTCCAAAGAAAGTAACCCCTTGCTCCACGTCCGAGTCGCAGGGCCACGACAACATCGAAAGAGATGAAAGAAAGGGTCACAGAAGGATTCCATTTCATGTATTTACACCAATATTGATAAACCTTCACATACGTCCAAAAGCAGGAAAGCAAAGTATTAGAGAAGAAGATAACTGTTAAACGGAGGAAATGACTCAAAGAAACGGAAGAAACAACACTAAATCTTCAAGAACTATAATCTAACATGCAAAAGGAACTAGATTATATCAAATGTTCAAATCACTTGCACGAGAAACTCAAGTGTTTCACTTCCCAAGAATCGTAATGATGATACCTTCGAAAATACTTTTTAAAGCATGGAGCATTAAATGCGCGACTCCCTAAGAAAATGAAACATTTCTCTTTCACCCTTCCAAAGGTGAACAAGAGAGTGGTCGACATCCAAGGCTGACGTGACAAACCTTCGCTTCGCTACTGAAAAGTAAGGGCTTAGGGGAAATTATTATGGGCGGACCATAATGACCTCGACTGACCACTCTGAAAGAATTACAATCTTTTAAAAACCTTCCTAGTACATGAGGACTCTCATCCAGATGATCACAAAGGATTTCAACTGCAAGTGCATCCAACAGTCTTCCACAAGTCACTCTTAACAAATATTGAGTTTGTTATTCCCTCTCTACTGTATATAGAGAAGGCGCAAAATTAAGCTAACAAGTTAAAAATTCAATTTCAAATCATCTTCTTTCTCACATGCATACTTGAGCGTTGAAGTGCTAATCTTGCAGGTCATCCCTATCTCCATCGTGTCTGAAGCTTTGATTTCTCGTCGCCACCACTCCGCACTCCATTTCTATTTCTCAAATAAAAAAATTTGCATCTACCGTAGGACGCACAATACTAAATTAGGTTTCATATTTATTCAAGATGCATAGTATTTTAGTGTGCAATTTTCAATCATCGTTTGTTGTTGTTGTCTAAGTCTCATATGTAAAAACCTTTCAGTATCAAGTTTAACAAGGTCTCTAACAATGAATACTCTTCGCACTCAATAAAAAACAAGAAAATTTGACATAAATAAATAACATAAAAATATGTTTTAGTATAATCAATGAAAAAGAAAAATCAATATAAATAGTCCCCAACAACGATACCAAAAACTTCATATCCTTGCAAGCGCATAATTTATATTGATATAGTAAAATTATCTTTCCACTAAGAACATTAAAAGCAGGCCGTAATTCTCTCTATTTTGATTGAAAACCTTGTTGTGTTTTTCTCATAAAGTCCTGAGACCATTACAGGTGTAATAGGCATTATGGACTAGAGCTAATTCCCATTGTTTTACACCAAAATTGCTTTATTCTTCCTTACTATGTTCGAGATGTTGGGACATTACTCGTGATTAGTTTGTACATCTCCTTAATATGGGCTTTGATCCTTCATTCCTTTTCATCCTCTTAAAACACAACTATTGTTGAGATATTAGATATAATCCAAGTTGAATTATGTGGCCTAAGCCCAAAGCTAATTAGGGTTTAGGGTTTGTTACTTGGTTTGTTATATTTGTTGCTTAGTAGTTAAGTCACTTAGGTGTATATAAATAGATACATTGTAATTTAGTTTTCCATTCCATTCCATAGTATCAATCCTTATTTTCTTATTCTCTCTTTCTCTCCTCAATAAAAGTGCCTCACGCACTAACAAATTTGTATCTAGAGCTCCAGTTAGATTCTTAATCATTTTTTTCAAGAATCACCTTTAAGAGACCGTGTTTTTGGGATCGTGGGTTGTTGTTGATCATTCGCTGCAACGATGAATGGTAACTAAAATTTACCAAACTCCCTTCCATCTCTTGATGGCAAGAATTGGCTTCAATGGACAAAACAAATGCAATCTCTATTTGGCTTTCATGAAACCCTAGAGGTGGTTACTAACGGTGTTCCTGCGCTTGGTGAAGATGCAACCGACGCACAGATAACCGCTCACAGGGATGCCAAGAAGTATTACAAGATGGCATTTTACATCCAATCGGCGGTTGATGCAACTAATTTCGACAGAAATTATCATGCTGAATCGACAAAGGAGGCATGGGATATTCTTGTCAAGTACTATGAAGGAGGAGAGAAAGTCAAGATTGCCAAGTTGCAAAATTTGCAACGATAATATGAATTATTTTCGATGGGAGAAGATGAAAAAATTGCAGGCTATGTGTCAAAGGTGTAGAAACTCGTCCATCTCATGAAGGGTTATGGTGAAACCCTAACTAATAAGATGATAGTTGATAAAGGAATGTATACATTGACCTCTCACTTTGATCATGTTATCGTAGCTATTCAATAATCCAACAATCTTGAAACCCTACAACTGGAAGATTTGGTTGGTTCACTGTAGGCGCATGAAATTAGGATTGTCGAAAGGAAATGAGTTTAAGACTTGATACAAACACTACAAGATCAGTCATGGAAGAAGAATGGTGGTTCCAACAAGTTCAAAAGGAAAATCGACAAGACTCAGAGCAAGAAGTCTTGGTCGAATCCTTACAAGAATAAGGTCGATAATAGAGCTTCTGAATCCTCGAAAAGAGGAGAAGGAAACTTCTATCAAAAAGACAAAGAAAAAAATTTGTGCAATGTTATAACTGTGAAAAATGGGGTCACTCGGCCAAACATTGTTGGTACAATAAAGCCAAAGGATAGACATAAGGCAACGAAGAAAGAGAAAACCTTGCATGCCAAGATTCAAACGATTCTGAAGATATGATGGTTATGGCTGCAGTTGCAGATGACAATGTTGACTCCAAGGTTTGGTTCCTCGACTCAGGAAGTACGAATCACATGGCTGGTCGAAAAGAATGGTTAGCAGATTTTGACAAGTCGAAGCAGAGCAAAGTCAAACTTATTGATAATAGCTCATTGCAAGCAGAAGGTACTGGTGACATAATTATTCAAAGGAGCAATTGAGGAAAAGCTATGATCAACGATGTACTCTATGTACCTGGAAAGAAGTGCAATCTGCTAAGTGTTGGAGAACTGGTCAAAAAAGGTTTCTCAGTGATTATGAAAAATGGAGATTTGAAACTGTTTGACACTCAGAATAATTTGGTCTTGAAATCTCCTTTTTCAAAGAACAGGACATTCAAAACCATGATCAGCTTGACTGAAGTACAATGTATAAAAACTATTGTCGACCACGGGCATAGTTGGTTGTGGCATTTGAGGTTTGTACATTTGAACTTTCGATCACTCAATCAATTGATTACTCAAGATATGGTAACTAGTATACCAAGTCTTGAGATGCATGACAAACTTTATGAAAGTTGTCTAGTCAGAAAGCAGTCCAGGAAGTCTTTCGCTTTGACTATGCCAATGAGATCATCCTGCATACTTGAAGTTGTACATTCAGATGTTTGTGGTCCTTTGGACGAGCATACCATTGGTGGAAATAGGTATTTTGTCTCATTTGTCGACGAGTACAATCGAAAGCTCTGGATCTATGTGATCAAACGAAAGGACAAAATATTTAAAATCTTTAAGATATTGAGATACTTGTCGAAAACTAGGATGAGAAGAAGATCAAAGTTCTGCGAACAGATGGAGGTGGCGAATACACATCCAAGATATTTGAAGCATTATGTGTAGAACATGGTATTGATCATGAGATAACTTATCCTTATACTCCTCAAAATAATGGAATAGTAGAAAGAAGAAACAAGACCATATTGGACATGACGAGATGCATGTTGAAGCATAAGAATTTGCCAAAATCCTTATGGGGTGAAGCTATTTCGACTGCTGTTTATTTCTGAACAGGTGGCCTACCACGAAGCTGAAGAACAAGGTTCTCAAAGAAGTGGGGAGTGGAAAATGACCATCAGTGAGTCATCTGAAGATGTTTGGCTCTATTTTCTACAAGAATATTCCTGATGCTAGGAGAAGGAAGCATGATGATAAGAGTGAACCTATGATTCTGGTAGGATATCATAAGACTAAAGCATACAGGTTGTTCAATCCAATTTACCAGAAGATTATGATGAGTTGAGATATTGTGATTGATGAAAACTCCACCTGGGATTGGAATTCTAGTAATGCAATTGACAAGCCATTGATGAGCTATGATTTTGACGAAACAAGTAATGATGTCGAAGTAGAAGATATTTGACAATATTCTAGTTGAAGTCGAAGTAGCTGCTGAATTCCCGACATAGTCTAAGTCGAAGAGGATATGGCTGGCACAAGCTAAAGACGTCAAAGAACTAGAGCTCATCTAGAAAGACTTCAAGACTATGAAATGGTTGTTGATGATGAAGTCACAACAGATGGTGAACTAGTTCATTTTGCTTTACTTGCATGTACTGAACCAATCAACTATAGCGAAGCCTTCAAAGATAATTAATGGAAGTCTTCCATGGTCGAAGAGTTACAAGCAATCGAAAGAAACAACACACAAGATTTGGTCGAATTTCCAGCACATACAAAAGCTATCAAAGTGAAGTGGGTGTTCAAGTTGAAGCACAATGTTGATGGGTCGATAGAAAGTCATAAGGCGAGATTGGTAGCTCGAGGATTTATTCAGAGAGAAGGACTCGACTACTTTGAAGTATTTTCTCCTGTCGCAAGATTTAAAATTGTTCGACTAGTGGTAGCCTTTGCATGCAATCAAGGTTGGTCGACATTTCACTTAGATGTGAAATCAACATTTTTGAATGAAACTTTAGACGAAGAGGTGTATGTTACACAACCTCCTGGGTTTGTGATTCAGGAGGAAGTAAGTAAAGTATACAAGTTGCATAAAGCACTCTATGGTCTAAAGCAGGCACCTAGGGCATGGAATAAGAAGATCGACTCATGCTTTATCGAATTAGGATTCGTCAAATGAAAATTTGAGTATGGTGTTTATGTTCAGGTTGTGGAATAAGATATAACCATCATATGCTTATATGTTGATAACTTGTTAGTAACTGGAAGTAACTTGGAGAACTTGTCGAAGTTCAAAGAGCTGATGAAAAAGGAATTTGAAATGTTGGATCTGGGAAAGTTGTCGTACTTCCTAGGTATGGAATTTCAAATGTCGAAGCAAGGTATGATGCTACATCAAAGAAAGTATATCAAAGAGATACTCAAGAGATTCAAAATGGATGATTTGACTTTTGGATCTTCGCATATCGAACCAAATTTAAAGTTGAAGAAGCACAGAGAGGAAGAAAAAGTCTATACGACTTTGTTCAAACAAATTGTCAGATCTCTGAGATATATGTTCAACCGTCGACCTGATATATGTTTCTCAGTTGGATTAGTGAGCAGATATATGAGTGAACCAATGGTGTCACACATGAAGGCTGCAAGAAGAATCCTGAGATACTTAAGAGGATCGACAAATTATGGAATCTTATTTCGAAAAGACTTTGAAAGAAAAGAATATATGGTTACTTGCTATTCAGATGCTGATTGGTGTGGAGATAAATAAGATCGAAGAACCACTATTGCAAATTTATTTCAAGTATTTAGTTCCCCAATCTCATGGTGCTCGAGAAAGCAACCTGTGGTGGCATTGTCATCATGTGAGGCTGGATATATAACAAGATCATATGTTGTGTGTCAAGCAATTTGGATCAGATATGTGTTGGAAGAGATCAAGGTCGAAGTGAAGAAACCTTTGGTGTTGTAGATCAACAACATGTTAGCCATAAATTTGGAAAAGAATCCAATTTTGCATGGAAGAAGTAAGCACATCAAAGCTAGATTTCACTTCTTAAGGAAAATATGAATTGAGGTGAACTTGAAGTAAGACATTGCTCAAGTGAAGCACAATTGGCCGACATTTTCACCAAAGGATTGAAGATCGATAGGTTCCTAACTTTGAGAAAGAAATTGAGAATAATTCAGATCGACAATGATTAGTGTATTTTGACAACTTGGATTATATGGAGTATGTTGAGATATTAGGTATAATACAAGTTGAATTATGTGGCTGAAGCTCAAAGCTAGTTAGGGTTTAGGGATTGTTACTTAGTTTTTTTTTATATTTGTTGCTTAGTAGTCAAGTCACTTAGGTGTATATAAATAGATACTTTGTAATTTAGTTTTATCATTCCATTCAATAATACTAATTTTTATTTCCTTATTCTCTTTCTTTCTCTCCTCACTAAAAGTACCTCACGCACTAACAACTATAACAACAAATTGAGAGTAAAATAATAATAGAATGAAGAAAATAGATAATAAACCGATAAATAATCAGACTAACCATGTATATACATAAATTGGACACATTAACTACACTATCAATTTTGTATAAGAAGAGTTAAATACTCCCTCGTCCCTATAACACACACGCGTGCGCGCGCACACGCGCACACACACACACGCGCGCACACACGCTCGCACGCACGCACACATGCATACACACACATAACGATTTTTTTTTAATTTTCCTAGATAAACTGGTAACAAGTATAACTCTTCACAACTCACATTTCCCTAAAAGAAACTTTTGCTCTTGCTTTCTCTCTAGCCTCACCCTCACTCAATTTATTCTTTTCGAAATTCAAAACCCATCTTCCATCATGTAGTAGTTTTAGAGATTGGTGGTGCGATAAATGTAGGTTTCTCTGCATCACCTCTTCAATCCGTCGGGGTTGCACAACACAACTTTAAATCCTGCTCCAACTCGTTGTCTTGGACACCAGCGTTACTCGTTTCTTCGGTTCTGACTCGTTGATTGCTCGCAACTCTGATTGAGGTGTTTGATTGGATTTTGTGCCAAGCTTTTTGGATTCCTTAAGGATATGAATTGTTGTTTGTTTATGAGTCGTATTTCTTCTTCTCCTCTCTGACGGTCAAGCTGTAACTCAGATTCACAACCTACTGTCACCGTCATTTGCAAGGTTGTCGGTGTTTTTCAAGGTCCAACTAGGGTCAGATTGTTGTGTTGCTCCAGATATTTTTGGATGCCAGTGGTGATTTAAGTCTTTTTCATTTGATTTCGGCTTTCCTCCTCCACGCGCGTAGGATTGGTTGTTCTCTTCAACTCTCAGTTTATCTAGTTCACTTTTATTGTTTGAATCTAGACTATTATATCAAAAATGACTTGTATGCTTGTTGCTATTGTTGCTAGAAATTGATGGTAAGTGGATTGATGATGCGTTGACGGTTGGTTAGGTTATGCTCGTATTGATTGTTTATTTGTTAAGCTTAATCAGAATTGAGTTCTATTTGTGTAATTTTATCTATTTCGATTGATTACACTTTTATTTAGACTAATTGAATCAATTTTAAGGCTCTTTGTATTTCTCCGGTTTTTATTTAATATAATTTTTGTTTTTTTTGTTTTTCTTTAAAAAAGTATACTACTATGTTTTAATAATAATTATACTTAGGGAAGGTAGGGATATTTTTGTGTGGCATAGATTACTAGTGCATTAATGCATGGGCTTTGTGCAATTAACCATGTCATATTTATGCATGAATATAACGTTATGGTCACATTGTATGCTAGCCTCTAGTGTTATAGTGGTTACTAGTGTCTAGAGTATGTTATAAATGTGGTATGTTTTAATTTGCTGCAAAGGGTTCTAGGCTAGTCCCATATAATAAGTTTCTTTGAAATGGTCAGAAAGTATATTCAAGTTGGCTTATTCCAAAGAAAAGTCATGAATTGATGGATATTATGCATTAATTGGAAGACTATTTAATAAGAAAAGTCCAACCAAATATGAAACGGTTTTCATCACTTACAAAATCAAATGAATCAAGCAAGTCATTTAAATTAGTTCCATAAAAAACCTCAATTTTTGAACGTATTGAATAAGTTAAAACTGAGAACGTTTCCTTCACGTAGCTAAACTAGCTCTGACTAGTATTGCTTAATCAATGGCGATTAATTATTAATTAACCTTCTTGTTTCCACTTAATAATAATAACAATAATCAGAAATTTCATCGAGAAATAAAAGACTAATGAAGTTTATTCCAACCAAAATTCAAAATCAGATTCTTTTAAATAATTTGTTATTTGCTTGATGTTCATTAAACTACTCAAATTCAATCACTTATTTTTTTATTAGAAATTTAATAACTTATAAAAACATATGATCATTAAATAAACAAAGGTCTTGCTAACCAGTACCCTCAGGGCACTATTTAAACATTCCATATTAAGAAATTATTTTTTAAAAAATTCAAACACTTCAATTTCCAATGCACATTATTACACATTATTGCACATACTTTTATAAAAATTTATTATTTAAAATTTTAAAAAGTGCCCTGAGAGCACTTGTTAACATTTCCCAATAAAGAAATATATATGCAATTGCACCGAAAATATGGTTGGAAATCAAAATCATAGCATTAACTTGAAAGGGCTAAAAGTCCTATGTTATTGGAGGACCACTCTGCAATTAATACAAAATATAGACTTCATGAAATGTTGGGGTCTTCTTATGCATATAAATATGGATTAGCAGATGGAGAAAAGATATCAAAGTTGTGTGCTTACATTTTGATATCATTCATCAAACAATATATTACTAAAAAGAAACACTTCAATATGTCTAATATTTTTCTGCTTATCTGTATACTGTCTATTGGATTAGCATTTACAGGTAATTACAATATATATATATATATATATATATATATATATATATATATATATATATATATATATATATATATATATATATATATATAATATATACTTTTATTTTATATTCATAAGGTTACGACTTACGAGTTCGAATTCTGACAAAGTATCTGTCTATGTCTATGCAGGTGTACAATCCATAGGAGTTTGCTATGGAATGATTGGCAATAACCTACCATCCAAGCAAGAAGTTATAGATTTATATAAATCAAATGGCATTAATAGAATGCGTTTATATTATCCAGATGAAGAAGCCCTACAAGCCCTTAGAGGTTCCAACATTGAATTGATTCTTGATGTGGCTAAGGAAACTCTTTCTTCTGTTGCAAATGCCAATGAAGCCACAAATTGGATCAACAAATTTGTTAAACCCTACTCACAAGATGTTAAATTCAAATACATCACTGTTGGAAATGAAATCAACCCTAATGACAATGAGGCCCAATACATTCTCCCTGCATTACAAAACATTCAAAATGCAATTTCAGCAGCCAATTTACAAGGCCAAATCAAGGTCTCTATAGCAATAGCCATGTCTTTGATTCAGAGTTCCTATCCACCTAATAATGGTGCTTTTGTTGACCCAGCAAAGTCATATATACAACCAATAGTTAACTTCCTAGTGAACAATGGGTCGCCATTTCTTGCAAATGTGTATCCATACATCGCTTATGTCGGTGATAAACAAAATATCCCTCTTGACTATGCTCTTTTTAATCAACAAGGAACCAATGATGCTGGATACCGAAATCTCTTCGATGCGCAGTTAGATTCAGTATATGCTGCTCTTGAGAAAGTTGGGGGATCCAATTTGCAGATTGTTGTGTCTGAGAGTGGATGGCCATCTGCTGGTGGAGATGGGGCAACACCTGAAAATGCGGCCACATATTATAGTAATTTGATTAATCATGTTAAGAGTGGGACTGTGAAGAAACCTGGTATGGCTATTGAGGCTTATTTGTTTGCCATGTTTGATGAAAATCAGAAGACCGGTGCATCAACTGAACAACATTTTGGTCTCTTTAATCCTGACAAATCGCCTAAGTATCAAATAAGTTTCAACTGAAAAAATGAACGGTTTTAAAAAAATATATGTAACTAAATATAACTTACTATGAATAATTGTGCGAGAGTGCACATGTCGTTGTTATTGTTGTTTGATGTTCCTATATATATAGTGAATTAAATAAATGAAAGGTGATGTACTTGTTTAATTCTTACTTTTTATTCTGGTCTGTGTTAGATGTTAGGGTGTAAAACATCAAAATCGGGTTTTTCTCATATTCTTATGTCAAATTTAAGTTTGTTGGGAAGAGATAAAAAAAACAACTTTTGCATTAGATAATCATATATCTATTGAGAATAACAAGTAGGAGTTGAAAATTTTGAGAAATAAAATTTGGGGAAGTCTCACACTAATTATAAAAGTGGAGAATTGTGCATTTATAAGTAAGAGAACTCATCACTACAGTAGATAATACTTTTCATGACGAAACTTTCACATCGAACAATAGAAAACTGAGGTATAAAGCGAAAACACGCTATTTTTTTATTAATTAAAAAAATAAAAAATCATACATTCCTTCGGTTTTAAACTATTGCAATTTATAATTTTATTTGTTTATAAGTGTAAACAAAATTTTCTAAATCTTTCGATTTTCTTTTTAACCGAGACATTAAATAATAAGATTTTACTATAAAAGCATTTGTTAAACAGATTTTACCCTAATCCTTACTAATATGAAGTCGCCCCAAACTTGCAAACGTCATTCTTCGGGATGGATCGTAAGACAGAAAAAATCTTCAATGTTTTTCTATCTTTAACAAAATATTTTTTCCCTTACAATTCATCTCACATAACGGTGTTGATATTATCATTGTTGTATTTTTAGAACAATCCTCAGTTAAAGAAGGGAGCTCAACCTTTGAAAAATACTCGGTTGATAGATTGCAAGTGCAGAAAATCATTCTTGCTTCAAGTTACACAGAGATGGAGCTTAACCAACAAGAAATGTAGCTTAACCTTTGAACAAAGAATGGAATGCAAGACTTAGATAGTCGAGTTACTTAAGCAAGACATAAAAAAGAAAATCCCTTAGGCGAAACATAAAAAGGCAAGTCCTCAGAAGAGACTTAGATAGTCTAGTCCCTTAGGTGAGTATCCTAGGAGAGAGTTGTTTAGATTTAGAGGCACGTGAAGTATTTAAGGCTTTATAATGATGAGGTCGTTGATCCTGACGACCAGGGTTTTGAAAAGACTAGCGGGCAAGTGACCCACCTTCATTCTGAATTGGATTCAGACGAGTTTGACTTGCTCATGATTATTAAATATGGACAGCTAGTTGAAAAGGAGGACATGCCCAGCCAAATAAGTGACCCCTTATAACTATGAAAAATGTTACAATTATGGAGAATAAAACCACCAATGAATATCGGCCAGAGAAATGGGAGAAAACTCTTTCCAACTCTTAAGTTTTTTTACTGTAATATCCTGTATACTCTTAAGTGCTCTAAATGTTATCATTTGGGACAAATAGAATAATTAGTGGACTAAGAAGAGATCAACTCTTATTAAAAGAAACTGACATTTATTTATTATTACAAGAAAGTATATTTTGGTAACATTAATAATTGGTTAAATTCTCTCGTAGATGTATATCCCTATGAAATATCCTTTAAGATATTTTATTTACCAACTTTTCTTTACAACCACTCATTTTTCTCTCTCTTTACTATCCACTCGTTTCTACCCATATGCCAACCACACTTTTCCTTGTTCTATCCATCAGTAAGCATGAGTAAACAAAAGAAATATAAAAGAAGAGAAGAGCGGAGAAGAAAGAAAGATGAGAAAAAAGAAGAAGAAGAAGCTTAAGGACGGGAACTTCGGGTTCAACAATCAAGGCTTTGGTAATGACAGTTACGGCAACAATCAGGGGTATGGCTACGGTAATGGTGGATTCGGTAATGTGAATGTGAACGGCGCTGGAGCATTTCCTTTCAACAATGGTTTCGGACCCACTGGGGTCAATCTAGGGTTCGGCAACCGAGGACAGGGTCCTGTGATCAATCAGCAGGGATTGGGCCGTAATATGGGTTATGATGGGTACGGCAATGACTGGAATGTGGATCAACAGGATGGCGCTTTTTCAGGAAGAGGTATGGGACCTGAAGGCCCTATTGACCCTGTTCAGAGGATTAGAATGCTAGAAGAGCAGATGAAAGGTGTGGTTGATCAGAACTCTGCTGGATTAGATATGACTACTATGGGGTTGGTACTAGGGCTGAGGGTGCCATTAAAATTCAAGGCTCCAACATTCGACAAATACAAAGGGGATACCTGCCCAAAGGTCCATGTACGTTCGTATTATAGAAGGATGTCTGCGTATTCCAATGATGAAAGGATGTTCATGCATTTCTTTCAAGACAGCTTATCGGGACCATCATTGGAATGGTACATGGGACTGGAGCCCACTCAGATTAGGAGTTGGAAGCAGTTGGCTGATGCTTTTGTTATGCATTACAAATATAACAATGATTTGGCGCCAAACAGGGTTCAGTTGCAGAGTCTGTCGCAGAAAAATGGTGAAAGTTTCAAAGAGTACGCGCAGCGGTGGCGCGATATGGCAGCGCGGGTGCACCCTCCTTTGGTTGAAAGGGAGATGAATGACATGTTTGTGGGGACGTTTACTGGAATGTATTATGACAAGTTGCTCAATGTTTCGATGGACAGTTTCTCCGATATGATCCTTATGGGGGAAAGGATCGAAAATGGAATTAAAATTGGAAAGATTCAGGCAGGCGAATCTACTCCAGCTGGGGGTGCGAGAAAAGCGTTCGGTGGAAGACGACAGGGTGATACAAGCGCCGTATTTGGTGGCAGAGGCCGGGGCAGAGGCAGAAATCAGTACATTCAACCTCAACAGATAGCCAGTGTTACTATTCCAATTCCTCAGCAACAACAACCACAATAACAGCAACAACAACCGCAGCAGCAGCAAAGGCAGAATCAGGGTCAAGGAAGGTTTCAGAATGTGAGGCCGAAAAGGGTATTTGACAAGCCTCCGTCGACTTATGCAGAGCTTCTTCAGACACTGCTGGGTTTGAATTTGGTCGAGAAAAGGACAATGGAACCACCTACAGGACTGGTACTTCCTAGGGGGTACGACGCTAATAAGCAATGCGAATTCCATTCCGGGGCGCCCGAGCACGATATAGAATCTTGTCATGCCTTCAAGCATAAGATTCAAGACTTGTTGAACAGTAAAGCCATAAACTTTGGCCAAGTGGGGCCCAATATTGTACAACAGCCTATGCCTAATCATGGGGCAAATGCCATCTTAACAGAAGAAAATTTGAACCTGGTGTTGGATGTTAATGAGCTGAAGACACCATTGAGTGAAGTGAAAAACAGGTTGCTCAGAGGGGGAGTATTCCCCGGTTGTGATGAATACTGTTTAGAGTGTTGGACCAAGCCTGAGGGTTGTACTGATTTGAAGCAGGGCATTCAGGCCATGATCGACGAAGGGACCTTGCAATTTGACCGAACTGCGGTTGAGAAGCCTGTGGAGGCATTATGTGATGAGCAGAATGATATTGCAACGGTAACGATCCTGAGGAAGACTATAACGATAACAGCGCCCGCCCAGCGGCCAACTATTACGAATACCAAAGCAGGGCCTGTTCCCTTTAAGAGTACGAAAGCTGTCCTGTGGACATATGGATTAGAAGCATATTGCAACGGTGAAAAGATTGTGGTGAATAGCCAGCCTGCTGGTGTTGTTGATAATATCATTGGAACGGGGGGCATGACCCGTAGCGGAAGGATCTTTACCTCACCTGAAATAGAAGCAGAGAGGTTGGTCAAAGGTAAAGCCAAAGCAAGTGAAAGCGGACCTTCTCAGTCGAAAGAAAATGATACGTCGCTCAAGGACGTAGAGGAGTTCATGAGACTGATTCGTAAAAGCGACTACAAAATTGTTGAACATCTGCAGCAGACGCCGTCGAAGATTTCTATCTTGTCGTTGTTGTTATGCTCCAAGGCCCACCGGAACGCCTTGCTAAAAATATTGGATACGGCATTCGTGCCCCAAGAAGTTTCTGTAAATCAGTTAGAGGGGGTAATGGCACATGTCAATGCTGGACATAGCCTGGGTTTCACAGATTTTGACCTAACGCCCAAGGGTCGGGAGCACAACATGGCCTTGCATATACCGGTGGAATGCCGGGGCACCGTAATGTCGCGTGTATTGGTAGATACTGGATCGTCGTTGAACGTATTGCCAAAGAAAGCCATGATGAAATTGGACATACGGGGAGTTATTTACACGCCCAGCGATTTGGTTGTGAGGGCGTTTGACGGGACGAAAAGATCAGTGTTTGGGTCAATAACATTACCGCTGCAGGTGGGGCCAGAAATTTTTGATACCGAATTCTACATCATGGATATCCATCCAACTTATAGTTGCCTTCTTGGACGCCCATGGATCCATGCTGTAGGGGCCGTAATGTCCACATTGCATCAGAAGTTGAAGTACATGGTAGGCGATAGTGTTGTTACCGTTTGCGGAGAGGAGGATATTTTGGTCAGTCACCTGTCATCATTCAGATATGTGGAGGTCGACGGAGAAATACACGAAATACCTTGTCAAGCCTTAGAGGGGTTGCGGATTAAAGACAAAGCTCAGGGTTCCAGCAAAATGTCAGATGTGGCAGTGTCATCTTACAAAGAGGCTCAGGCTTTAGTGCAGGCTGGTGAGACTAAAGGTTGGGGGAAGGTGCTGGAGATTCCTGTGAAGAACGACAAGCTTGGGCTAGGGTATCGACCGACGTCGTCAGCGTCCTCTTCAGGAGCGCCCAGGTTCAAGGGACCAGTCACGATTACGCCAAGTGGGGTGTGCTTTGAGACTATCAACGCTATTTCCGATGCTGAGGACGGGGATAGCGACTGCGATATGGACGCGTGGATCAAGCCAAGCGTGCCAGGACAAAGTCTCTGCAACTGGTCCATCCGGGAAACTGTCCCAGTGACTTTTAAACAGTAATGATTTATTTTATCAATTGTTGAATAATCCTATGTCCTACCCGGGGCATAGTGATGTTACATTAGGGCTACTTGATTATGTGTATTGCATTGTTTTAATCATGAAATAAAGGCGTTTTTCATATTCAAATATTGTGATCCCTGTTTTCCTTGTTTTTACTTTAACAATAAATGGCAACGTGGTTATTTGCTTTGTTTACGTGTTGAAGCGTTTAACCATTTCCTTTGCAGGACTAATATTTCAGATGACATCTCCTACGAACCGCATATGACTCGTTTCGACTTCAAGCACCCGGTATTCCAAGCAGAGGAAGAGATTGTTGAGGATAGCGACCTGCCAGAGGAGCTGACTCGTTTGTTGAAACAGGAAGAGAGAATCATTCTGCCTCATCAGGAGGAAATTGAAATTATCAACTTGGGGTCAGAAGAAGTTGTGAGAAACATCCGTATAGGGGCTGCACTGCAGAGTGACATCAAGCAAAGGCTGATTGAAATACTGCGAGAGTATGGTGATATATTTGCTTGGTCGTACGAGGATATGCCTGGGTTAGACATGGACATGGTTGTGCACCGTCTGCCACTGCGAGAGGAATGTCCGCCTGTTAAGCAGAAACTCAGAAGAACCAGACCATACATGGCTGTGAAAATCAAGGAGGAAGTTCAAAAACAGTGGGATGCTGGTTTCCTAGCCGTTACAACTTATCCGTCATGGGTCGCTAATATAGTACCAGTGCCGAAGAAAGACGATAAAGTGCGAATGTGTGTAGACTACCGTGATTTGAATAGGGCGAGCCCGAAAGACGACTTTCCACTTCCTCACATTGATGTGCTGGTTGATAACACTGCTCAGTTCTCCGTATTCTCCTTCATGGACGGCTTCTCAGGCTATCATCAGATCAAAATGGCGCCAGAAGACATGGAGAAGACTACCTTCATTACTCCCTAGGGAACATTTTGCTACAAAGTGATGCCCTTCGGACTGAAGAATGCTGGGGAAACATATCAACGTGCTATGACGACTCTTTTTCATGACATGATGCATCAAGAGATCGAGGTTTATGTTGACGATATGATTGCCAAATCCCAGACGGAGGAAGGGCATTTGGTTAATCTGCTGAAACTGTTCAAAAGACTTAGGAAGTTCAGGTTGAGACTGAACCCTAACAAGTGCACCTTTGGGGTGAGATCGGGTAAACTGCTGGGGTTTATCGTGAGCGAAAAGGGAATAGAGGTTGATCCTGCGAAAATAAAAGCTATACAAGAAATGCCGACGCCTAAAACAGAAAAAGAAGTGCGTGGGTTCTTAGGGAGGTTGAACTATATCGCCCGGTTCATATCTCACCTAACTGCGACATGCGAGCTGTTATTCAAGTTGTTGAAAAAGGATCAAGTGTTGACCTGGAATGAAAATTGTCGAAAGGCGTTCGACAAGATAAAAGAATACTTGCAGGAACCTCCTGTTTTGATACCCCCAGTGGCCGGGAGACCTTTGATTATGTATTTGACTGTTCTTGAGGAAAGTATGGGTTGTGTTCTCGGTCAACACGACGAGACCGGACGTAAAGAGCATGCGATTTACTACTTGAGTAAAAAGTTCACAGACTGTGAGTCCCGTTACTCAATGCTCGAAAAAATGTGTTGTGCGCTAGCCTGGGCCGCCAAACATTTAAGGCAATACATGCTAAATCATACAACCATGCTAATTTCAAAGATGGATCCAATCAAATACGTGTTTGAGAAGCAAGCACTCTCCGAAAGAATTGCCCGATGGCAGATGGTGTTAACCGAATACGATATCCAATATGTCTCACAAAAGGCTATTAAAGGTAGTATTCTGTCAGAGTACCTTGCGGAGCAACCTGTTGAGGACTACCAATCGATGAGGTTTGATTTTCCTGACGAGGATATCATGTACCTGAAAATGAAAGATTGTGAAGAACCGTTGCCGGACGAAGGACCAGAATTGGGTTCCAAATGGCAGTTGATATTTTACGGAGCTGTAAATTCCTATGGTAGCGGAATAAGGGCAATTATCACTACTCCTCAGGGGCCGCACATCCCCTTTACTGCCCGATTGACTTTTCCCGTTACCAATAATGAGGCTGAATATGAGGCTTGCATCATGGGTCTGGAAGAAGCTATTGATTTGCGAATCAAACATCTGGATGTATACAGAGACTCAACTCTAGTGGTGAACCAGATTAAAGGAGAATGGGAGACACGTCAGCCCAATTTGATACTGTATATGAATTATGCAAGGAGATTATTGCCTTTCTTTGACAAGGTGGAATTGCATCATGTGCCACGAGCAGAAAATCAAATGGCTGACGCCCTGGCAACATTGTCTTCAATGTATAAAGTTAACTTCTGGAACGAGGCTCCCCGGATTGTTATCTCTCAGCTTGATAGGCCTGCATTCATATTTGCCATTGACGAGGCTCCCGATGGTCAACCCTGGTACTTTGACATCCATAATTCCTGAAGAACAAGGAGTATCCGGCTGGGGCATCCAGTCGAGATCAGAAGACTCTCAGGAGATTGGCTGGCAATTTCTATCTGAATTCGGACGGTTTCCTATACAAAAGAAACCACGACTTGGTGTTGCTACGTTGTATAGATGAGAAAGAAGCGAAGTTGCTCATGGAAGAGATACATGAGGGTACATTTGGTACACATGCTGGGGGGCATGCGATGACGAGAAAACTGTTGCGGGCAGGTTATTATTGGCTAACTATGGAAACAGACTGTTTCAAGTTTGCAAAGAGGTGTCATAAATGCCAGATTTATGCGGATAAAATCCATGTGCCTCCAAGTCCTCTGAATGTGATGTCACCACCGTGGCCTTTCTCGATGTGGGGAATTGATATGATTGGCAAGATTGAGCCTACGGCATCCAACAGACACCGGTTCATTTTGGTGGTAATCGATTACTTCACCAAATGGGTGGAAGCAGCATCATATGCTAATGTCACCAAACAAGTGATCGCCAGATTTATCAAACGAGATATTATCTGCAGATATGGAATCCCTGAGCGGATTATCATCGACAACGATTCGAATTTGAATAACAAAATGATGAAAGAGCTGTGCCAGAATTTTAAGATTGAACATCACAACTCTTCTCCTTACTGGCCCAAGATGAATGGCGCTGTTGAGGCAACCAATAAGAACATAAAGAAGATTGTTCATAAGATGGTTGTGATGTATAAGGACTGGCACAAGATGCTACCTTTCGCTTTGCACGGTTATCGTACGACGGTACGCACATCAACCGGGGCAAACCCTTTTTCATTGGTATACGGGATGGAGGTAGTGTTACCGTTGGAGGTCGAGATTCCTTCCCTGAGGGTTTTACGTGATGTCCAACTCGACGAGGAAGAATGGGTGAAAGATAGACTGAATCAGCTCAGTTTAATGGATGAGAAGAGACTGGCTTCTTTAGCATACAGTCGGTTATATCAGAGCCGGATGAAGAAAGCTTACGACAAGAAGGTATGCCCGCGAAGCTTTTAGACGGGCAATCTTGTTTTGAAAAAGATTCTCCCACCACAAACAGATCACAGGGGCAAGTGGACTCCTAATTACGAAGGTCCCTACGTTGTCAGAAAAGTCTTCTCTGGAGGAGCCTTGTTACTATCCACCATGGATGGTGAAGACTTTACGTCTCCTGTGAATTCGGACGCAGTTAAAAAATACTTTGCTTGAAAGTGACCCGCTGGACAGTAAAAAGAGAGTCCAGGCAAAAATGGGGCATCCCGGCGAACCATAAAAAATGAATAAAAGGTTCGGGCAAAAATTAGGGATAAAATTGAAAAAATGTACACCCACGAAGTCGAAAACCTGAAAAGGGCGATTTCGGCGAAAAAGGGTATCTCGGTGAATTGAAAACCCGCAAAGGGCGATTCACGCAAAAGTTAGGGATTGAAAAAGCAAATGACTACGGTCTGGATTTGATACGGCATTGATTATTAGTTTGGGAGTACTTGGGGGCCGTCTATCCAAAAAACAATCTCTTCTGAAGATCGAGTACTAGGAAAGCGCAGAGTCAGGCGAGTCATAGGAGGATCAGCTCATGGTGTTTGTCTGTACCACGTCGCCGACATGTATACAAAATATTGTCTCGTATTTTATTTATGCTTCTTGTGCATATATGTATGTATGTATGTGCGTAACTTCCTCTTTTCAGGAGTTGCATCCAGTGTACAAAATTTTGCCTATTCAGAGGCTCGTTATCAATAAAACATGTTCTTTACTGTTTTGTTTGTGAAAGACGTCGATGCTTTTGATAAACTTGCACTTGCATAATCTTGCTGGCCCTTACCAATAATTGATAAAACTTCGAATTGACTGAAGTAATATCACAGGTGCTAACCCGGATAGATTTTGTTGTATAGGTCTGTTTTGTCTCGTTTGTGTTTTGCAGGGTTCTTACCTTTGGAGCAAACAGTCAGGGATTGTATTACCCAGCCAAAATCTCTTGACGTAAGACCCGACTCCAGTCGGTGTCATTCCCCAGCTAGTCGCAGCTTATTCCCAGAGAGTTGGAATGACGTTATCCCTTACCGAATGAGGGATTATTCTCCCCAGAAGAGTGTCCTCATGGAAAGCCGTCCATAGGACTAACCCCAGCAAGTCAGAATCAGTGTCCCCTGCAGAGGTTGCGCTCCTTAGCGGATCGAAGGTGCGCACGTTCAATCTCCAGCATAGGAGATTCCCGCAATAGTTAACCAAGTTGATGGTTCGAAAGGTTTATATCCGCGAAGGATGGTTTTCTTGCTCCCCACGGGTCGTCATGCCATTCACAGGATGTTGATCCTCAGCAGGGTCCGAGGCTCCGAATGTGTAAACTGTGCCCAGACAGTGTGCTTTGCCCAGAAGTGTCGCTTCTTCCCCAGCTAAGTTTGTTCACCAGCAGGGTGTTTGTTCTTTCCTCCCAGTGGAAATCGATCTGTAATCTCTCCCCGGCAGAGTTGGTTGTGCTTCCGGCATTTATTTTTCCGGAATACCTTATGATACTTGTTCTCCCCAGCGGAGTTGGCTTTATCCTCAGCATTCATGTTGTTGAGACAACACTACCAGAGTTTCCCAGCAGCTTAATCTTGCATTTGCATTTGCATATATCGTCACATTTGCATCCACTCAAACGCGTAGCATTTCCGTGCCGTACGGAGCATTACGCCACTTTCAAACATACGCATTTTGAAGCATAAGTCAGGTTGGCTACCTCTTTGTTTTTAGGTGTTCTTCCCTGCAGGTAATTGGACTTCTTGTTCAGGATCGTTTTCAGATATTCAGATTTGCGGCATAAGATATGTGATGATAATGTTCGTCCCGCCATATGTTCCCTTATCAGAGGTGTTTGATTAACTTCCCTTCTTCCTCAGCAGAGTGTGCTTTACACGGCTTCATAATTGGACTTTGGAGTTATTGTCAAAAATCACCCGGCGGAGTGTTCCCTCGGGTTGCTGTCACGTCAGCATTTTCAGAAAAAGATTTCAGGGATTAGACATCTGAAGTCATTACTCGTCATCAAGTTGAACGTCTGGCAGTTGACGTCAGAATCTCCCCCGGCAGATTCTCCCCGGTTTGTTGTTATGGCTTCATAATTAGACTTTGAAGATATTACCATCATGATATGGCTTCATAATTAGACTTTGAAGTTCGTTACATCAGCGTTATAAGGCTTCATGATTTGACTTTGGAGTTGTTGTTGGCATTTTTAAAGGGGGATTTCAACGATTAGATAGCTGAAATCGTTACTTGGTGTCACTGCTTCATAATTATACTTTGAAGTTGTTAGCAGCAGTGAATGGCTTCATAATTAGACCTTGGAGTTATTATTAGTTTATACGGCTTCATAATTCGACCTTGGAGTTATTGTCAGTGTTAAAAAACTTCGTAACTAGACTTTGGAGTTGTTGTTAGGGATTCCCTAGCGGATTTTCCTCGCGTAGCTGTTATGTCAGCATTGTAGACTTCATGATTTGACTTTGGAGATTGGCATAGTTTTCTTCGAGTGGTTGTTACGTCAGCGTTACACGGCTTCGTGATTAGGCTTTGGAGTCGTCGTTAGCGGTTCCCCAACAGAGTTTTCTATAGTAGCTGTTACGTCAGCATTGAGCCGCTTCATAATTAGACCTTGGAGTTGTCGTCAACATCAAACGACTTCGTAATTAGACTTTGGAGTTCTTCAGTGATACCGCATCTTCATGATTAGATTTTGGAGTTGTTGTCCGAAAGTTTTGTCCGCATGGAACGGCTTCATAAGTAGACTTTGGAGTTGTTGCCAGATTTTTCCCCACATAGTTGCTTATTGAAGTTTCTCTTATCCGGCCATTGGAGTATTTTCTTCAAGTTTGCTGTTCCGTCAGCATCACAGGGTTTCATAATCAAAATTTCAGAAGTTGTCGCCTGTGGTCGAAATAGGTGCCTGGCAGTTAATTTCGGAGCATCCCCAGTGGGTTTGGCTACTGCAAAGATAAGGCGGAGTTATTGTCCAGTATGATTGACTGAATTGAATTACTATTGGGTGGAAGAATTCGATCCCCAATGAAGTCGCCGTGATTTCTTCGTATTGACGAAATATTATTATCCCCAGTAGAAGCCTCCTTAAAGTCGTTTGTGGGTTGGGCCCAACGGAGTTAGCTACTGCAGAGATAAGCAGAGTTTCCTGTGTTTAGACGGATGATTTTCCCGTATGGATAGGCGGATGAAGTTTCCTGCGTTTAGGCAGATGATTTTCCCGTAGGGATAGACGGATGAAGTTTCCTGCGTTTAGGCAGATGATTTTCCCGTATGGATAGACGAATGGAGTTTCCTGTGATTAGACAGATGATTTTCCCGTATGGATAGACGGATGGAGTTTCCTGTGTTTAGGCAGATGATTTTCCCGTATAAATAGACGAATGGAGTTTCCTGTGTTTAGGCAGATGATTTTCCCGTATGGATAGACGGATGGAGTTTCTTGTGATTAGACAGATGGTTTTCCCGTGTGGAAAGGCGGATAGAGTTTCCTGTGATTGAACAAAAATGTTTCCCAGTGAAGTCGACAAATTTATTGCCTATGATTGATAGGGCCTCCTCGTGTCAGCGAGATGTGGAAAACTCATCCCCAGCGGAGTGTAATACCCTAATTTTTACCCCTAAGATCCCACATTTCATTTGCATATCATTCCACAAACAAGACCATACTTTTTGGTTCTCTCAGCGCACTTGTGTTTTCTACTTGCTTTATGTTTATTTCTGTTTACTAACCTCTAACCAAAATACCAAAAATATTTTTCAATTTGTCTGTTTCTTCTTCTCTGTGTGTTTAGGATTTTGCAAAAGGGATTGATGGCAAGGACATTCATTCGAGTCTAAATCAGATGGAAGTTTGACCTCATCTTGGTCAAACTATCAAGGGATTACTTCATTTGCAAGTTATGTATCAGTGGTCTATTTTCTCAAGAGATGATTGTTCAAGGTCAAGTGGTCTTATGGAGAATCATCAGTTTGTCGAGCAGTGTTTTATGAGAAGTTTTATTCTAGTTTTAATCGAAGATTCAGAGTTTTGTCTGTACAAGTCAAGTTTGGTGGATGTTCAATCAAGATGTTTGTTTTGGGATGCAAGTCCAAAGTGCTCATTCAAGTGTGCCATTTCCAAGTGATTTTAAAGGATGATTGAAGGTTGTCAAGAGTTTAACAAGACAAGATGATTGCCACAATTCAAAATCCAATTTTCAAATATCAATCAAAACTGATGTTGTGCTGGTACATATAATGTTAGACTTTTTGATGATTCAGAGAAATTCACAGTTGTTGACAGACTCACTAAGGACACCTTGCATATACTGGAACCAACATCCATTTCTTTAGAGTCTACACAAGAAGAGGCCAACGCCCGTGAATCCAACACTAGAACTTCCACTGCATATGGTGTTGACTTAGTTTATGGTGGCTATTTATTCTTGCTTGTCATGATGAAAGAAATAAAGTTGTCTATTGAAGCCGTTCAACAGAGGGTTAGCATAGTCGTCTCTGAGCTTCTGTCCCGGCTCCAAGATTGGAACAACAGACGCCAATTTACATCCCCCACTGACTTTCATGCTGATGGGGTGAATGACTCTTTTATCTCTCAGGCTGTTATAGAAAATGCGCAAGCGAATGAAATTTTAAAGCAGGCCGCATTCTTGATACCATTTACAAGCAGGTTTAAAATTTTCACTTCTCAACTAGCTGCTGCTAGGCAAAGACATGGATCTCAGGCTGTATTTACTAGAAACCGGTTCAGAATAAGACGTGATCATATTTTGGAAGATGATTATAATCAAATGAGTCAGTTGTTAGAGGATGATCTCCAAAGACTGATTAGTGTGACTTTTGTCAATGAGTTTGAAGTTGAAGTCAGTAAACGGGATTCTGAATGATGATGTGAATGCTAAAGCTTCTTGGATGCCGTAGATCACCGGCTAACCGTCAACCCGGAAGAGCTTTTATAATACAAGCTGCAAATGAAGTGGATAAAACGACTTCAAAATTTCATCAAACAAAAAGTCAAAAAACGACACACATGCATTTGTTCGAGTAGTACAGATACTTGATATAAGGAATGGTACATGGGGTTTTTTGGAGGGCGTGAAAGTCTCTGGTGCACCTCCACCTAGAAAGGTTATAGTGCAGAAATGCCTTCTGTTGTACCCTAAAATTTGACCAACCGATTCTCCTATCTGACTCGTGGTTTAATCTCATATTCGCCGATCAGACGCATGATTTGTGCACAGGCAGAGGATATCAGGGTTACAGCTTGGTTTTCGTCTATTAGCTATGGCAGATCCAGTCCAGATCATCAGGGTTTTATTTTTCGGGAAATTGTGAGCTCCTCGGTGATTTTTAGCTTGCATAGTGATTTTGGGATATTCTGATGCCCGGGATTCTCTGTTCGATTCGATCTGGTCTCGTGCGCTCTTTTATGGTGGTCATTTGCATTTGTCGGCATTTTTAGGGTTTTAATAGACTTTTGTGGATTTTAAATAGGCATTTTAATCTTTTTTAGGATTTAAATAGATTTTTGGAATTTTAAATAGTTTAAATCTCTTTTTAGAATTTTATATAGATTTTTAAATAGATTTAATAGTTTTTAATAATTTTTAGAATATATTAGATTTTAAATTTGTTTTTAATTGTTTTAGATAATATAGAAAATATTATAGATTTTTCTTTTATGTTAATAGGGATTTTAATAGTTTTAAATAGAGATAAATAAAATTTGTTTTAATATAGATTTAATAGTTTTTTTTAGGATAATAGATTTAATAGTTTTAAATAATAGTGGTAGATTTTAAATAGGATTTTAATAGCTTTTAGATTTTAATGGGAATTTTATAGAAATTAGTAGAAGTTTTATTAATATAGGGTTAATTAGATTTTAATCAATTTTAGGCTAATTAGGATTTAATATTCTGTTTAGATTTTAATTAGGATTTTCATTTAGTTAATTGTTTTTAGGGTTAAGTAGGTTTAATGTCTGATTAGTGTTAATTGAGTATTAGTTGTTAATTCAGTTTTTTTTAAGTTTTTTTAATCATTTTTCGTGGGCCAGAGTACACAGTTGGAGGCCCAGAATGCCATCAAGTCCAATTCAGTTTTTTTGCATTATTTTTGGCCAGCAGAGGACACTTGTCAGTATATAAGGCACGCCACGCGTTCATCCCTGGACCCACCACCACACAACTTTCACCACTCAGAATCCCCACCAGTCTGCCACGTTTCAGACCCCCATCTTCTCCCCTCGCGCCACACGTCCCACTAACTGCCTCCCTCTGCCAGCGCATCTCTCACACGTGCCCTCACCACCGTCTCGCCGGACCCCCTCATCGCCGGCCATGCAGCCGCCGGCCGGACCACTCCCCTCCACCGTAACGGTCGCCGGAGGTCATTACACTCGCCGGAATCTGCAAATTATCCAGAAATCCTAGATTCATACTCCTTTCTTCTCCGATCCTCCTCCGCCTACCTTCATCAATACCTCACCGGAATCTTCATCCGTGGCCGGAAACTCCATCGTCATTCATCGAAGCTCCCAGAAACCCATCAAGTCTTCGTCTGTTCTTCCATCTTTCCCCAGGAAATTGTACTAATCTTCACCATCCGTTCAAGATCTTCAACAACATCCATCAAGATCTTCAAAGACGCGCCCAGATTCACCCGGATCTTCGTCAGTTTCATGTAACCTTCATCCATCGTTCATACTTATTTCCAGAATTCTTCGAGACTGTCAAGAACATTCATAAACTTCAAGCATCCCCAGATCTTCATCAGATAGAGTGGTTCGCCGTCAAACTTCGTCAAAATCCCCGGAGAGCTTCATCGTCTTCGCAACGGACTCGATTTCCGGAATCGTGCACCAATATTCGTAGATCTTCGACTCGTTCTCCAGAGAGACCTGTCCAACTCCAAGATTCATCAAAAACTGAGAGCACCGTTCATCTTCGAGGAAGGTTGGTTCGCTTATTTGTTTTGTAATTTGGTTTTATGTGTTTAATAGGGGAGAGGTTTAGCCTGGTTAATGAGTAGTTGGTAGCGGCTGAGGGAGAGGAGTTAGAACTTAGGGTTTCAGAGAGGGTTTGTGTGAGGAAGATGAGATTCATGAGCGGCTAGGGTTTCGTTATAGATGAACAGTGACCGGATAGAATGGAGAAGGGAGATAGGGTTTTGTTCGTTGGTTAGGGTTAGGGTTTGGGCCAGGCCCAAACGTGTTTGGCTGAAAGACTACTCCCAATTTACTCAGTACCCCCCCCCATGCGTGTGAGAGACAGATTGGAATTGGGCTGGGCCTTATGCCCAAGTGCTATTCGCACCCCCTGGTGCGCAAGCCCAATGGAAATGAACCTGAAAAGCCTACTATCTGCACCCCCTGCGTTTTTTTTCTCTTCTCTTATTTTTAGTGGATTTCTGGTAGTACTGGGCCTGCGCCCTTTGCTATGTACACCACCCATCTTCTGGCCCACATGAAAAATAACTGAAAAACATGCTGTTTGAACCCCCCTCCCTCTTTATTTCAATTTCGTTTTTTAATTTCTTTTAATTTTTTTCTTGCATATTGTAAAATTCATAATAAAATGAAAACAATTGATTTTTGAGTTCTTGTTTTTTCTTACCACTTCATGAAAATGTCTAGAAAATTAAATAAAAATAAAAATTCCATTTTATTTTTGTTTGCTATTTTTGGTATATTTTCCATTTAAATGACTCTTTTAATATCTTTTAGGTCATGCATATTATTAGAAAATTCATAAAAAATAGTAGGTTTAATCAAATAATTCCATTCTTTTTTCTGTAGACTCGTAATTCAATTTAGAATTTTATAGTGCAAAAACATTAGCTTAATCATGCATTTTCATTTTAATTGCATTTTTTGTATTGTTTTGATATTAATAATTGGTTTGTGGATATGTCTGCTTTGTTGATTTTAGTTCTATCATCTGGTATTGGATTTTGTTCTGATTTTTTAGTATGTTGTCATAGAGCCATGTAGGTTTCCCATAGATTTTTGATAGATTTTTGTAGGGCGTTCTGATATGTTTTTGTCTGAGCTTGAGGATAGGAGAAGTCTTGATGGCTTCTGACTTTGAAGTTCAACTGTGGTTGAACTTCAGAGGTAGTTTCTTGTGGTTTGATGGCCTGTGGGTTCTTCTCAAAGATGGGAGCTGGTTGAAGCCCTGTTGGAGCTTGCAAGGATGCAGTGGATTGAGGCTTAGTCTAGGAGCTTGTTCCCCGTTTGTGAGGTTCGAGATCCTGAAGTTTGAAGGGAGTTTATGGTACTTTCCTGAGGAAGGCACTATGAATGACTTTCATTCTTTCTTCTCACCTCTTTCTTAAGTATCCAATGATGTTGGAGCCAACTTGTGAGTTTAATTTCTCCTGAGGAGGAATGTAAACTGATCACAGTTGTCGAGCCACGTAGGATACGATTCCTAAGTGTCAGCCTCCTAGTACTTTCCTGAGGAAGGTCCTATGGGTCTGTTCACTTAGTTCCATTAGTTTATCTAGGATTTCTCAAGTATCCAATGACGTTGGAGCCAACTTGTGAGTTTAATTTCTCCTGAGGAGGAATGTAAACTGATCACAGTTGTCGAGCCACGTAGGATACGATTCCTAAGTGTCAGCCTCCTAGTACTTTCCTGAGGAAGGTCCTATGGGTCTGCCCACTTAGTTCCCTTAGTTCAGATAGGCTTTCTCAAATATCCAATGATGCCGGAGCCTTCATGTGAGTTTAGTTTCTCCTGAGGAGGAATGTAAACTTATCACATTTGTCGAGCCGCATAGGATATGACTCCTGAGTGGTAACCTCCTGGTACTTTCCTGAGGAAGGCACTATGAGTTTGTCTGCTTAGCTCCCTTTCTCTGGTAAGCTTGTTCTGAAGCTTGGAGACTAGGATTGATTCCTCTTGCTTAGGGTTTTGATTAGAGTTTTTGCTTAGATCTTTGCTTAAGATGCTGCATAGGGTTTTGTTTAGAGATAGATTAGGAGTTTGTTTCAGGGTTGTTAGGGGCCCTGCTCAGGGTTGTTGTTTAAGCTTTGGATAGAGGTTTGTCAGGTTAGCTAGCTTTCTCTTTATGTTGTTTAACTTGTATGGTGTTGTGTTGCATTAGACTTAGGTGTTCATCTAGATAGTTCTGAGGTAGGTGCATCTTAGAATTAGGCTTTGCGTGCATGAGAAGTTGAGGTGGTCCTCCTTCTGCTTGTTTGTTATTGAGTGGCTTTGCTTGTTGGTATTTGGTAGAGCTGAGCTCCCTTACCTCCGTGGTTTGCGGCCTTTGCGCCTTGTTTGTTTAGTTGCTGTATTCATGCATATTTTCAGTATTTCTTTACTCTGCAGTTGATTCCTGTTTTGCTGTTTAGTCCTGTTGCCATGATCCCTTAGGAGCTCTGACTTCTCCGCTGCGGAGTCGTTATGATAGACACTAGGATGGTCAACCAGGCATGATATCAATAGGTAGATTCCCCTCTTTAGTCATAGTTTTAGGGTGTCTTTTCCCTTTCCTTTCAGTAGGAGCTTTTGAGTAGCTTGTGTCGTAGTTAGCTGAACTACAGCTGCTCTGATTCCTTGTGTCAGACAAGGATATGTAGGCATAGGATGCGATATCCTAGCGAGCACACTAACAACTAACCCTTTGTTCTCTCGCGGCTGTGCGATCGAGACTTTCCCGCTGACGACTAATTGTTTCCCCTTTCTCTTGCCCGAGCGCATTTGAGACCAGATCGTAGTTGTAGGTTCCCGAACCTTTGAGACCAGTTTATTTTCTCACTGCTGTGTGAGAGCCCCCTGTTTAGCCGTAGTTAGTCGAACTACGTTTGCTCTGATCTTCCATGCTGTGTGGAAGTACGTAGGCACAGGACGCGATGTCCTGGCGAGCAACCTTTTCCCCGTTTAGCCGTAGGTAGTCGAACTACGTTGACTCTGACTTTCCCATTGCACGAGGGAGTACGTAGGCCCAGAACACCGTATGTTCTGTCGAGTCCTGTCCTTTTATTTTCTTTTCAGACCGACCATTAGCGTAGATAGATAAATACACCCTTTTCCTTATAAACACCAAGCGTGGATCCCATCGAGTACGATGGACGTGAGGGGTGCTAATACCTTCCCCTTGCGTAACCGACTCCCGAATCCAGGTTTTGGTTGCGATGACCATACCTTTTCCCGTCTTTGCGAGGTTTACTTCGAGCGTTTCCTTTCCCGCTCTGAGGGATAAATAACGCACGGTGGCGACTCTCCTGTCAAGCCGGCGCCGATTTTCGCAGTAGCGACAGCTGGCGACTCTGCTGGGGAATTATAGCATCTAGGGACTTTTCCCATCCCTTATGCTGGGACCGTTTCCCATCCCCTACGCGAGTCAATCTTAGCGCTTGGGTGTTTATTTGTTGGGTGTTGTGCATATTGTGTTTTACCTTTCTGCACTTTACTTTTTCGTACCTTTACCTTTCCGCATTTATTTTTCAACATTATATTATTATGATTATTGCTGTGGGCAAGGGAGGTTACTGTGAGTGAGAAGCCGGACCTGGGCTTGAGTATGCACCTAGATATAGTTGTGGAGAGTAGTAGACGAACCTGTCTGCTGAGCAGGCACAGTTCCCTACGAAATCTACGCTCAGACGAGATTCTCGCAGAGGTGCTCCTTTCCGGTCCTGAGGATCTGAGGGGAGTCCAGACGTGAGGATTGTCGACTCTGGGGACCGATCATTTGGAAGTCAGCTAAGTGAGGCCTCTTCATGACTTGATGATGCCACTCCTTCTGGGAATCGCATCGTCACTCATGAAAGTCTGTGACGTTGATGACCGCATAGGATGTCGTACCTTTGTCCGTGGATTAGGTCTATCATACCTGTGAGAGGGATTGGGTTATTGCAGGAAAACTGGCCTTCAGAAACCATGATTCAGTACCTTTATCAGACGGTGTTCTTGATTCATCTCCAGGTGTGTTGTCTGGGTCAGATGGGTTTCTTATCTGAGGGTGATACTATTATCAGATGGTTTTCTCGTCAGATACAGAGGTTCAGATGGATTCCTTACCAGGGGATTGATATTTTGAGTATCAGATGATAATTAGTGTCATGAGGTTCTGATGCCCGTGTTGGTTTTCTGTTCTTGATCACAGAGATGTTCCTCTTCAGGCTACAGCATAGCCCCTGTGTTCACAGATTGCATTATTTATCATATTGCATCGTTGCATTACCATTTGCATTCAACTAACATGTGTGTATTGCAGGTACATATTTTCCCTCCCAGTTCTGGTGTTTGTTTTCTAGCAAGACATGGAAACCCTGAAGAGAGTGTTGCCCTATAAGTTTCCGTCTCCGGATATCATTCTATTGTTAGAATTGATTACTATTGCTAAGAAGAGGGTAATGGGTGACTTCAGAAAGAGATATGGGAGGATTCTGACCTATGTTTATCAGCCATCGGCCTACGAGATCAGCGGCATTTATACCCTGTTACAGTTTTATGATGCGGAGTTCAGGTGTTTTGTATTTCCCGACTTTGTTTTGGCTCCTACCCTGGAGGAGTATTCTGCACTCTTGGATATACCGATCCGCGAGCAGATGCCTTTCTATCGTACGGACGCTGAGCCTAATCTGGCTGAGCTTTCTTCCATCCTGTACTTAAGAGAGTCTGAGCTGTCAGGGAAGATGATCAGAAGAGGAGATGTATGGGGATTTCCGTTGGATGTCTTGGTGGAGAAGGCTCGGGCGTATGCCTAGAAGGGTGGCTGGGTTGTCTTTGACGTCATCCTTGCTGTATGTGTTTATGGCATCGTGTTGTTCCCGAACATTCCTGATTTTGTTGATTCAGATGCCTTCTATATTTTGGCTGCAAAGAACCCAGTTCCTACTTTGCTGGGAGATATCCACCATTCAACTCACTACCAGAATGAAAAGCGGCGAGGAAGGAATGTGTCCTGCTGTGTGCCTCTCCTGTGCAGGTGGTTCACCAGTCATATGCCTAAGTCAGGCCCTTTTGTCACCTCTCTTGATTCTCTAGGATGGCCCGAGCGCTTGATGGGGTTGACTTCTAAGGATGTGGTATGGGTCAACGAAGAGGTATTCGGAGTTGAGGTTATACTCAGATGCGAAGGATTCCCGAATGTTCCTTTAATAGGAAGGAAAGGGTGTGTCAATTACAACCCTTCCTTATTGATCAGGCAATTTGGGTATGTCCCTCAGGGAGCACCGAGGCCCGAGGAGATACAGGAATCTCTGTATCTCACTGGGGCAATAGGGAAAGAGATGCTGACCAAACTCGAGAAGGCATGGAAGAACTTGCACAAGAAAGGGAAGCCTTCAGGTAGCAGAGGGGATATTCGAGTTCCTGGCCCGTATGTGGAATGGATTCGTGAGCGAGCTATGAAATTCCTTATGCCTTATCCAACGGTTCGGCCATTGCATCCTTCTCCGGTAGAGGAGCCTACCACTGTGGACATACAGGTATACAAGCAGCTGATGGCGGAGAAAGAAGAGCTAGCAAAGGCTAAAGAAGCCTTAGAGCAGGAGAATGCCCAGCTTCGTCATGAAAAGATTGAAACAGGATATTTTTCCAAGCAACAGGCTGAAACTCTGAAACATCTGAAGACTACGTTATTGGAGTTGACTGAAACCAAGAAGCGTCTGGAGTTAGATGTAGACTCAGTTAGCAGTGTACTGGCTACTAAGAAGCAGGAGCTGGAAAGGGCCTACACGAAGCTAGCTAAGTTCAGAGAGCACTGGGATCTCACTATGACCAAGCGCAAAGGACAGGAAGAAGAGCTGAAGACACAGGTTGCTCAGTTAGAAGAACAGGTCAAAGTGAAGACTGAAGAGCTGGAAGAGGAAGCCTGCCGCCGATACGAGGCCGAGCGCAAGCTGGCTGATGCCGTGAAGAATTTGGAAGATTTTCAGCATAAAGCAGACGCCAAGAGACCCAAACCTGGGGATGGTGCCAATGATAAGGCTTGGGAAGACTTTGTCAGGGACATCCAGGGGACGGTCAGGAAGAGGGATCAGCTAATAGAAGGTTTGATTTATCAACCGGATCATGCAGAGACAAAGAAGCTGGTTGAGGACTTTCGCAACCGTACCCGTACTTGATTTCTCTCTTGTATTCTGTTGTGTTGAGATCACCACCAGGCATGTTGGCTGGGATCCTCCTTATCATATCAGTTGTATGGAGCATAGTTATGTAACCTCTTGACAAGACTGTTATTCTAGTAAATATATGAGGGTTTTTTCTAAATATTGTCTTTATGGTTTATCTCGTCTTGCTACCACTGACACTGGAATTGGAGGGGAAATATCTCCAATGCACACATGCACGTTAGCATTTTTGTATTTCTGTTTGCATAAATCATATTGCATAGCATTACTCTAACAGGCCAAAGCACTTATCCAGCCTTTGTTTTCACCAGAGGGTGATTCTCGGGGACTGTTTGAGGCAAGAGTGGAGTGTCGAAGGCGACCGAGGGGCTGAAGCAGATGTGAGCAGAATCAAGCAGTGTAGTCAGTTACAAGTAATTGGTAGCTATGGCTGAAGGCAATTTCCAGGCTCCTAACACTTTGACAAGGTTTACTATGGCGTCCAACCATCGGTATGATTCTATGAGAGACTTCCCTAACAATCTTGCTGCAGACCAAGTTGTACAGCCTACTGTTGAGAACCGAGATCGGCATGAGCAGTTTGTTGCCCGAAATGAACGTCATCCTCCTGCTAACAATCAAAGTGTTGCTTTCCCTGTGATGAATTACCGGAGAGATATTCCAATGGCCGGGATGGTAGATCCAAGAGCTCTTGAAAAGGATAGAAGACTCCGAGCATTGGAAGAAGGTATAAAAGCCTTAGAAGCGAAAGATGCCGTTAACCTGGACGCTGTAGACATGTGTTTGGTTCCTGACCTGGTGTTGTCGTATAAGTTCAAAATGCCGGAATTCGAAAAGTACACGGGAGATAGTCGTCCGAAGCTGCATTTGATGATGTTCTGTCGAAGGATGACTTCGTTTGTGCGAAATGACCAACTAATGATCCATTGCTTCCAGTATAGCCTGACTGGGGCATCCTTGAGATGGTATGTGCAATTAGAGAGTAATCAGATTCGATCGTGGGTGGATTTAGCCAGAGCTTTCACGAAGCAGTACGATTACAACCTAGATTTGGCTCCTAGTCTCGTACATCTGCAAGAATTATCTCAGGCGGAGAATGAATCATTCAGAGGGTATTTGCGAAGATGGAAAGAATTGGCTGCTAGTGTTTAACCTCCGCTTCCGGAAAGAGAAATGGTTGACATCTTCTTGGGTACTCTGAAAGGCCAGTATTTTGACAAATTGTTCGGTTGCACAAGCTTTGTGGGCCTGATGAGAATGGGTGAGCTTGTTGAGAGAGGACTCAAGAGTGGAAAGTTTCGAGATGTCCCTTACGTCCCAGTTGATAAGATTGAGTCAGTTGTCAGTTCTCAAAAAGAATGGGAAGAAGGAGATGACGCCATCTCAGAATCTCTAGCATCTCAGGATCGGTTTTCAGACACTTCAAGTCAGCGATCATCCTATCGTCAGTCGCGTCAGCACGCCCCACAAAGACCAAGGAAGCCTGAAAGGCAGTTTACTCAGCTACAGGTGTCGTACAGTCAGTTGTTGCCAGATCTGGTCAGAAGTGGATTGATAGTGCCGAAAGAGACTAAGCCGGTGATTCCACCGTATCCTCCAGGTTTTGATGCCCGTGCCCGCTGTGAGTACCATGTTGGGGCACAGGGGCATTCAACAAATGATTGTAAGGTGCTTAGAAGCCAGGTTCAAGATCTGTTAGACTCTAGCCGTATTTGCATCACTCCTCAGGGTTTTGTTCAGGTTAATGATTTTCCATCCTCCAGTTGTGTGGGTTCGTCAGTTAATGTCATGGAAGACTCCACGGGAAGTGTGTGTTCTGAAGAATGTCAATCGGAGAGTTCAGTTGAATATGGGAGAAGTTTCTAGAAGTTTATGTGCCGGGTGTCGCATCTGTTTTCTCTGCATAATCCGTTTAGCTTTTGTGCACTAGTGTTTGCCGACCACCACCAGGATTGTTGGCTGGGGTCATTGTATTCATACTCGTTTGTGCTTACGTGCTGCTTTTGTTGGTTATACATGTGTGGGAGATGTTTGTCTGTGTGCTGATAGCTTGAGTTTCTCTTTATCTTGTATCGAATATGGGTTTGCTTTCTGCATTGCGTTATCGTTTAACAGGTACATCAAAACCGCGAATCTTATTTCCTCGTCGTCCAGTTTGTTGCAGGAACTCCTTCAGAGATATGGAACAGAATCAGATTGAATTGATTGAAGTCCGAAGCCAGCTGGGGCAGATGATGAGAGACATGCAAGAGATGCGTTTGGAGCAGAAGATTCTCAAAGAGGAGAACAGTCAGCTGAAGACTCAAGTGAGCTTGATCATGGAAGTAGTCAAGAATGTGCTTAGGAAAGAGGATGATCAGCTATTTGAAGCCGCAATGAAGAAGCTCGTGCCACCGGTGCCTGTGGAACCGGAGCAGCAGCAGCAGAAGATACATCCGGCTCAACGGAGGATCCAGGAAGGGAAGCCAAAGAGGATATTTGAGGCACCACCTTCAACATATGCTGAGCTCTTGCAGACTTTATTGAGGTATAATCTGGTTGAGAAGAGAACGTTGGAGCCACCCACGAGAGCGCTTCCTCATGGGTACGATGCCAGTAAGCAATGTGAATTTCATTCCGGGGCACTCGGACACGACATCGAGGGTTGTCATGCTTTTAAGCACAATGTTCAAGACCTGATTGACTCGCACGATATTGAATTCACGCCGAGCGGCGTAGCTGTACGTATTACTCCCGTCTCAGTCGATGCTAAGATGACAGATGTTTCTGAAGCTGCAGTGGGTCAGAAGCGTATCCTGGACTCCATGATGTCAGAATCTCCCTGCCCACAACTGTTGCCTATTCCTGGGGCAGATCTGAGAATGAAAATGGCTAAGCACAAGGAGGGCCTTGATCAGTACAGTGAAAGTCAAGAAACCGATGTTGTATTTGCTACGAAGGGTGTTCAAGAGTCAACCCGATACCAGCAACAACAACAACGATCTCAACAGTGGAAAAGGCAGCAGTATCCCAATCAGCGAAAAGCTCAAAATCAGAAGCCATTGAGGGTATTTAAGGCGCCTCCGATGCCGTATGCCGAACTTCTTCAGGTGTTGCTACGATTGCAGTTGGTCGAGAAGAGGAAGTTAGCCCCACTGACAGGTATGCCTCCCGCAGATTATGATATCAAGGAGCGCTGTGATTTCCATTCAGGAGCGCAAGGGCACAACATTGAAGATTGTCTGGCCTTCAAGCACAAAGTGCAGGACCTACTTGATAGTGCAGCCATCAGCTTCGGGCAGGGAAGTCCCAAAATCATCTGAATGAAGAGGAGGGGCTCTATAATCCGGTTGGGTCGTTGAAAGCAGATCAGGACAGCATCGAATTGTCTCTAATAACTGATTGCAAAGATAGCTGGTTCAGCAGCAGGACAGATGTGAAAGCCCGGTTCTCGGAAGCTAGCATTTTTTCTTGTTTTCTCTTGTCATGTCTTTACATTTGTAGTTTCTTTCCTGTTTAAAATGCAATCTTGTTTGTAAAGCTTGTTGTTTTCATTCAATTGATGATAATGAAATAAATATGCATGTTTTGATTGAGTCTATTCGTGTTCACTAATTGTTTTTACAAATGTCCAACGCTTGGTTAAGAAGAATCTGGGGGGGATGACGAAAATGACCGACATGCAACTTCCGACATTGTATGCTTTTGAAATAAAACCTGCTGATGATGTACAGGCATTGTTTCGAATCCCTAAACACCGGAGATATAAGGAAGATAATCCCTTGTCAACCCCTTTGAGCCTAGTAGTAGGAGTTCTTTCTGAAAGCGAAAAACCCTCAATCTTAACCTGGGGCAGGGTAGGTGTTAGCTAATTTGACCGAGCGTCCAAATTGCAAAAGGAGTGTCCGTTCGAGGATCAATCACGTCCCTAGAGGTCGTGCCTAAAAGACCACAGTGATTCAATCAAGAGTGGGGCAGTCACATCATTTCCCAAAGAGTCAGACAACCAGTGTCACACGACTTGTTCGAAAGAAAAAAAAAAGGGAAAAGAGAATCAAAAGCCCGCTAAGTCAAGAAAACTTCAAAACAAATGACTTAAGCAAAAATGAGGGCATCCCGCTGGACTTAAAAAAAAATCAAAAGAAACTCAAAAGGAGTCGGTACAGGCAAAAGTTAGGGGTATGAAAAGAAAAAAGATGAGAAGGATCAAAAAGAAAAAAATCCTCAAATGAAATACGTGTCGTGTGACCTCAAGTGTCAAAGGCGAAAAGTGAGTGGCTGTCACTCCGAAAACTCATAGTTTCTCGAACTATCACTCCTATCTTTCAACCTCTGAGAGGTGAGCGCTAAGGTTGAATTAGCTGAACATAGGATCGGAGAACATCAAGGAGAATGGGTGGGTTAAAATAAACTTTGAGCCTTTATCCTTTCCTTCAAAACCATGAACCTGACCACGTTACAACCGTCAAAAGTCCTAATTGAAGCAAGTTGTTTCGAAAGCATACTTCGGTAAAGGTCGCGTCGATTCTGACTCCTAAAAGGGTTCTTCATACCATGTTGGTACTGATGTTGATATTCTTGATAAACGTTTTGTGCATTTTATGCCATAAACTGTTTTTTCCTTTTCCCAGTGAACAGATTGGATGTCAAAGCTGTCATATGTGTTGCATTAATACATCCTTTACGCAGAACAACTTGTTTTACTTGCGAGTAAGCGCTTGACAGCAGAAAAGCTTCCTACGGTGGAAAGTACGGTCAGGATAGAATGCAGAGCGCCCGAATGTTCCGAGAGCAGGGGCAAGTTATTATTGTGATCCCCGGTCAGGTCAGCCTTTCGAAGTCAGTTATCCTGGGGTAATCAGGTTGAGATTCAGGTAAACACGGCGTAGTCAGGGGCACTACTCTGAATCAGATAATCAGGGGCAAGGTCAGTGCAGTCAGGGGCAGGCCATCTTAAGAGCGCAAAGTTTGTTCTTTATTCGAGGAGCATTTGATGTGAGGCATCTCTCCGAAGTTCAGAATACCGGGGCATGTCATATCAGACCATCAGGGCTCAGATTTGCAGATTTCCTTTCAAGGACTATCCCCCACAGAGGTCCCGCAGGCTGGGGCATATCAGAAGCGAAGGGGTTGTTCTTCTCCGTATCAGCAGGGTCATTCAGAATTATTCGAGCAGATGCAGTCGATTTTCGAGAGCGAGACGAATGCGGGAAGTCGTGTCACTATCCCTTGACTCTTCCACTAAAAGGCTGCGTATTCAGACAGAATGTTTCCCAGCGTCAGTTGTACCTGACCCATCACGGATAGCCTAAAAGCATAGATCCGTGTCAGCGATCACTGTGAGGCCCATCAGTGTTGGTGCATCGGTTTCCAGATCCGAGCTTCATCAGTACGCCGGAAGACTCCGTCTATTTTCTCCAGCAAAGTCCAATTCGTCGTCGGTATGGGTGAGCTATCCCCGGAGAAGTCCAATCATACTTGGCGCATCTGCCATTCCCCAGCGGAGTTATATTCCCCAGCAAGGTATTACTTCGTCGATGGTGTTCGGTTAAGTTTCCAATATTCCCAGCGGAGTTGATTTCGCTCTCCCAGCATTTATTTTGCTGGGATAATCCTGTGATATCCGGTTTATCCCCAGCGGAGTTGGCTTCGTCTTCAGCATTTATTTTGCTGAAATGGTTTTCTGTACCCAGCTTTCTCCGGCAGCTCGAGCCTGCATTAGCATATTGCATGCATCATCATATTTGCATCATACTTGCATGTCATTGTCAAAATGCGTAGCATTTCCATCCGGAATGGAGCATTACGCCGTGAAAAGATTAAAGCATATGCATATGCATACGAAGCATAGGTCAGGTTTTCTGCCAGCCTCATATGGCGCATGAATTACTCTGTGATCAGTTCATGGGCATTTATCCAGCAGCAGTGTTCAGACGATTCAGCGGATTATTTGTATCTCAGATCATATAATAATTGTGCTTTGATCAATCAGTCATCTGGTATTGGCAGACTTTTCTTCCCGTCAATTCATATTGACGACGTGTTCCTCCAATAAGTGGATTTCTCCGTCTATCATTAGACGTCTTGAGTTTGAATGTGGTTTTCTTTACGTCTATCAGTAGACGATGTGAAGTTTTGAGGTGATTTTCAGTGGGGTTCAAGACGAGGTTTCTCTAGCAAGTGGCTTTTCTTTCCGTCTATCAGTAGACGATGTGAAGTTTCAGGTTATTGTTCAGCGGGTTTCTTATTGTCAGATCATACAGATGGTGAGTTTCCCCAGCGAGCCTTCTACGGCTATCTTCAGATATTGAGGGGGTTCAAAACGATATTTCGGATAGTGGTTTTCTTTCTGTTTATTGGATGAGATGACGTTTCAAGGGGGACTTTTCTGACCGTCAATCCTTATTGATGTCGAGGCTTCTCGAAGAATGTTCAGTTTTCGTGATTGTCGATTCTTATTGACGACATGGTTCTTTGAAGGTGGTTTTCTTCCCGTCGGTCCATACTGACGATGTGGCCCCTTTAAGGATATTGGTTCTTTCCATCAATTCCCGTAGACAGAAGGATTCTGAAATTCGAGGGAGGGTGTTGAATTGCGTAAGGGTGTCTTCCCGTCTATCCTTAGACGATGTGAGTATGGAGATTAAGGTTTTCTTCCCGTCTATCCTTAGACAATGTGAATATTGATTTGTTCATCAATCAGGATGATCCCGTCTATCTTTAGACGACGTGAGTATGGAGATTAATGGTGTCTTTCCGTCTACCCTTAGACGATGTGAATATGGAGATTATTTCTTCCCGTCTATCCTTAGACGATGTGAATATTGATTTGTTCATCAATCAGGATGATCCCGTCTACCCTTAGACGATGCGAGTATGGAGATTATTTCTTCTCGTCTATCCTTAGACGATGTGAATATTAGTTTGTTTCATCAATCAGGATGATCCCGTCTACCCTTAGACGATGTGAGTATGGAGATTAATGCTTTCTTTCCGTCTATCCTTAGACGATGTGAATTGATTTGTTTCATCAATCAGGATGATCCCGTCTACCCTTAGACGATGTGAGTATGGAGATTAATGGTGTCTTTCCATCTACCCTTAGACGATGTGAGTATGGAGATTAACGCTTTCTTCCCGTCTATCCTTAGACGATGTGAATATCGATTTGTTTCATCAATCAGGATGATCCCGTCTACCCTTAGACGATGCGAGTATGGAGATTATTTCTTCCCGTCTATCCTTAGACGATGTGAATATTAGTTTGTTTCATCAATCAGGATGATCCCGTCTACCCTTAGACGATGTGAGTATGGAGATTATGCTTTCTTCCCGTCTATCCCTAGACGATGTGAATATTGATTTGTTTCATCAATCAGGATGATCCCGTCTATCCTTAGACGATGTGAGTATGGAGATTAATGGTGTCTTCCCGTCTACCCTTAGACGATGTGAGTATGGAGATTATGGGTGTTTTTCCGTCTACCCTTAGGCGATGAGAGTATTGGTGTTTCCTCCATTCAGGGTGTCTTCCCGTCCATCCTTGGACCATGTGAGTATATTTCGCTTCCCGCCTATCAGTAGGCAATGTGAAAGGTAATTGGTGTTAAAATCAGGATTTCTTTTACCAGATGATTGATCAGTTTGGTGCCGTAATGACTGGGCTCGGTTCTGGACTTTATTCCCCAAGCAATTTTACAGTGTATTCTCGCGATTGGCAAATTTTCGGGTTTTATTTGTATTCAACTGTCTCGTACCTCTGAATGTTTGAAGGCTGAGCGCTCTTCAACCCTTCAGGTCCAAGTCGCTTGAATAGGGGCAGCTGTTGCACCCTAAAATTTGACCAACCGATTCTCCTATCTGACTCGTGGTTTAATCTCATATTCGCCGATCAGACGCATGCTTTGTGCACAGGCAGAGGATATCAGGGTTACAGCTTGGTTTTCGTCTATTAGCTATGGCAGATCCAGTCCAGATCATCAGGGTTTTATTTTTCGGGAAATTGTGAGCTCCTCGGTGATTTTTAGCTTGCATAGTAATTTTGGGATATTCTGATGCCCGGGATTCTCTGTTCGATTCGATCTGGTCTCGTGCGCTCTTTTATGGTGGTCATTTGCATTTGTCGGCATTTTTAGGGTTTTAATAGACTTTTGTGGATTTTAAATAGGCATTTTAATCTTTTTTAGGATTTAAATAGATTTTTGGAATTTTAAATAGTTTAAATCTCTTTTTAGAATTTTATATAGATTTTTAAATAGATTTAATAGTTTTTAATAATTTTTAGAATATATTAGATTTTAAATTTGTTTTTAATTGTTTTAGATAATATAGAAAATATTATAGATTTTTCTTTTATGTTAATAGGGATTTTAATAGTTTTAAATAGAGATAAATAAAATTTGTTTTAATATAGATTTAATAGTTTTTTTTAGGATAATAGATTTAATAGTTTTAAATAATAGTGGTAGATTTTAAATAGGATTTTAATAGCTTTTAGATTTTAATGGGAATTTTATAGAAATTAGTAGAAGTTTTATTAATATAGGGTTAATTAGATTTTAATCAATTTTAGGCTAATTAGGATTTAATATTCTGTTTAGATTTTAATTAGGATTTTCATTTAGTTAATTGTTTTTAGGGTTAAGTAGGTTTAATGTCTGATTAGTGTTAATTGAGTATTAGTTGTTAATTCAGTTTTTTTTAAGTTTTTTTAATCATTTTTTGTGGGCCAGAGTACACAGTTGGAGGCCCAGAATGCCATCAAGTCCAATTCAGTTTTTTTGCATTATTTTTGGCCAACAGAGGACACTTGTCAGTATATAAGGCACGCCACGCGTTCATCCCTGGACCCACCACCACACAACTTTCACCACTCAGAATCCCCACCAGTCTGCCACGTTTCAGATCCCCATCTTCTCCCCTCGCGCCACACGTCCCACTAACTGCCTCCCTCTGCCAGCGCATCTCTCACACGTGCCCTCACCACCGTCTCGCCGGACCCCCTCATCACCGGCCATGCAGCCGCCGGCCGGACCACTCCCCTCCACCGTAACGGTCGCCGGAGGTCATTACACTCGCCGGAATCTGCAAATTATCCAGAAATCCTAGATTCATACTCCTTTCTTCTCCGATCCTCCTCCGCCTACCTTCATCAATACCTCACCGGAATCTTCATCCGTGGCCGGAAACTCCATCGTCATTCATCGAAGCTCCCAGAAACCCATCAAGTCTTCGTCTGTTCTTCCATCTTTCCCCAGGAAATCGTACTAATCTTCACCATTCGTTCAAGATCTTCAACAACATCCATCAAGATCTTCAAAGACGCGCCCAGATTCACCAGGATCTTCGTCAGTTTCATGTAACCTTCATCCATCGTTCATACTTATTTCCAGAATTCTTCGAGACTGTCAAGAACATTCATAAACTTCAAGCATCCCCAGATCTTCATCAGATAGAGTGGTTCGCCGTCAAACTTCGTCAAAATCCCCGGAGAGCTTCATCGTCTTCGCAACGGACTCGATTTCCGGAATCGTGCACCAATATTCGTAGATCTTCGACTCGTTCTCCAGAGAGACCTGTCCAACTCCAAGATTCATCAGAAACTGAGAGCACCGTTCATCTTCGAGGAAGGTTGGTTCGCTTATTTGTTTTGTAATTTGGTTTTATGTGTTTAGTAGGGGAGAGGTTTAGCCTGGTTAATGAGTAGTTGGTAGCGGCTGAGGGAGAGGAGTTAGAACTTAGGGTTTCAGAGAGGGTTTGTGTGAGGAAGATGAGATTCATGAGCGGCTAGGGTTTTGTTATAGATGAACAGTGACCGGATAGAATGGAGAAGGGAGATAGGGTTTTGTTCGTTGGTTAGGGTTAGGGTTTGGGCCAGGCCCAAACGTGTTTGGCTGAAAGACTACTCCCAATTTACTCAGTACCCCCCCCCCTCCCATGCGTGTGAGAGACAGATTGGAATTGGGCTGGGCCTTATGCCCAAGTGCTATTCGCACCCCCTGGTGCGCAAGCCCAATGGAAATGAACCTGAAAAGCCTACTATCTGCACCCCCTGCGTTTTTTTTTCTCTTCTCTTATTTTTAGTGGATTTCTGGTAGTACTGGGCCTGCGCCCTTTGCTATGTACACCACCCATCTTCTGGCCCACATGAAAAATAACTGAAAAACATGCTGTTTGAACCCCCCTCCCTCTTTATTTCAATTTCGTTTTTTAATTTCTTTTAATTTTTTTCTTGCATATTGTAAAATTCATAATAAAATGAAAACAATTGATTTTTGAGTTCTTGTTTTTTCTACCACTTCATGAAAATGTCTAGAAAATTAAATAAAAATAAAAATGCCATTTTATTTTTGTTTGCTATTTTTGGTATATTTTCCATTTAAATGACTCTTTTAATATCTTTTAGGTCATGCATATTATTAGAAAATTCATAAAAAATAGTAGGTTTAATCAAATAATTCCATTCTTTTTTCTGTAGACTCGTAATTCAATTTAGAATTTTATAGTGCAAAAACATTAGCTTAATCATGCATTTTCATTTTAATTGCATTTTTTGTATTGTTTTGATATTAATAATTGGTTTGTGGATATGTCTGCTTTGTTGATTTTAGTTCTATCATCTGGTATTGGATTTTGTTCTGATTTTTTAGTATGTTGTCATAGAGCCATGTAGGTTTCCCATAGATTTTTGATAGATTTTTGTAGGGCGTTCTGATATGTTTTTGTCTGAGCTTGAGGATAGGAGAAGTCTTGATGGCTTCTGACTTTGAAGTTCAACTGTGGTTGAACTTCAGAGGTAGTTTCTTGTGGTTTGATGGCCTGTGGGTTCTTCTCAAAGATGGGAGCTGGTTGAAGCCCTGTTGGAGCTTGCAAGGATGCAGTGGATTGAGGCTTAGTCTAGGAGCTTGTTCCCCGTTTGTGAGGTTCGAGATCCTGAAGTTTGAAGGGAGTTTATGGTACTTTCCTGAGGAAGGCACTATGAATGACTTTCATTCTTTCTTCTCACCTCTTTCTTAAGTATCCAATGATGTTGGAGCCAACTTGTGAGTTTAATTTCTCCTGAGGAGGAATGTAAACTGATCACAGTTGTCGAGCCACGTAGGATACGATTCCTAAGTGTCAGCCTCCTAGTACTTTCCTGAGGAAGGTCCTATGGGTCTGTTCACTTAGTTCCATTAGTTTATCTAGGATTTCTCAAGTATCCAATGACGTTGGAGCCAACTTGTGAGTTTAATTTCTCCTGAGGAGGAATGTAAACTGATCACAGTTGTCGAGCCACGTAGGATACGATTCCTAAGTGTCAGCCTCCTAGTACTTTCCTGAGGAAGGTCCTATGGGTCTGCCCACTTAGTTCCCTTAGTTCAGATAGGCTTTCTAAAATATCCAATGATGCCGGAGCCTTCATGTGAGTTTAGTTTCTCCTGAGGAGGAATGTAAACTTATCACATTTGTCGAGCCGCATAGGATATGACTCCTGAGTGGTAACCTCCTGGTACTTTCCTGAGGAAGGCACTATGAGTTTGTCTGCTTAGCTCCCTTTCTCTGGTAAGCTTGTTCTGAAGCTTGGAGACTAGGATTGATTCCTCTTGCTTAGGTTTTTGATTAGAGTTTTTGCTTAGATCTTTGCTTAAGATGCTGCATAGGGTTTTGTTTAGAGATAGATTAGGAGTTTGTTTCAGGGTTGTTAGGGGCCCTGCTCAGGGTTGTTGTTTAAGCTTTGGATAGAGGTTTGTCAGGTTAGCTAGCTTTCTCTTTATGTTGTTTGACTTGTATGGTGTTGTGTTGCATTAGACTTAGGTGTTCATCTAGATAGTTCTGAGGTAGGTGCATCTTAGAATTAGGCTTTGCGTGCATGAGAAGTTGAGGTGGTCCTCTTTCTGCTTGTTTGTTATTGAGTGGCTTTGCTTGTTGGTATTTGGTAGAGCTGAGCTCCCTTACCTCCGTGGTTTGCGGCCTTTGCGCCTTGTTTGTTTAGTTGCTGTATTCATGCATATTTTCAGTATTTCTTTACTCTGCAGTTGATTCCTGTTTTGCTGTTTAGTCCTGTTGCCATGATCCCTTAGGAGCTCTGACTTCTCCGCTGCGGAGTCGTTATGATAGACACTAGGATGGTCAACCAGGCATGATATCAATAGGTAGATTCCCCTCTTTAGTCATAGTTTTAGGGTGTCTTTTCCCTTTCCTTTCAGTAGGAGCTTTTGAGTAGCTTGTGTCGTAGTTAGCTGAACTACAGCTGCTCTGATTCCTTGTGTCAGACAAGGATATGTAGGCATAGGATGCGATATCCTAGCGAGCACACTAACAACTAACCCTTTGTTCTCTCGCGGCTGTGCGATCGAGACTTTCCCGCTGACGACTAATTGTTTCCCCTTTCTCTTGCCCGAGCGCATTTGAGACCAGATCGTAGTTGTAGGTTCCCGAACCTTTGAGACCAGTTTATTTTCTCACTGCTGTGTGAGAGCCCCCTGTTTAGCCGTAGTTAGTCAAACTACGTTTGCTCTGATCTTCCATGCTGTGTGGAAGTACGTAGGCACAGGACGCGATGTCCTGGCGAGCAACCTTTTCCCCGTTTAGCCGTAGGTAGTCGAACTACGTTGACTCTGACTTTCCCATTGCACGAGGGAGTACGTAGGCCCAGAGCACCGTATGTTCTGTCGAGTCCTGTCCTTTTATTTTTTTTTCAGACTGACCATTAGCGTAGATAGATAAATACACCCTTTTCCTTATAAACACCAAGCGTGGATCCCATCGAGTACGATGTACGTGAGGGGTGCTAATACCTTCCCCTTGCGTAACCGACTCCTGAATCCAGGTTTTGGTTGCGATGACCATACCTTTTCCCGTCTTTGCGAGGTTTACTTCGAGCGTTTCCTTTCCCGCTCTGAGGGATAAATAACGCACGGTGGCGACTCTCCTGTCAAGCCGACGCCGATTTTCGCAGTAGCGACACCTTCGTTATAAGGGCGTATTAGAAGTTCTATGCAACTATGCATCTCCGTCTAAAAAGTTTCAACCTTCGAAGAATGTAATTGGCTTTTGTACTGCTGTTTTTGTTGAACTTTTGGGGACTGTTGTGACGGTTGATGATGATATTGTCAAGAGAATACTTCCTTTTGTGGTCTCCGGTCTTCAGTCAGGTGTTAAGGGTCTTTCAGATCACAAGGCCAATTCATTGATGATAGTTGGCTTGCTTGGGAATAAAGCTGCATTGGCTCCTAAACTTTTGAATAGTTTGATACGTTCAGTTACTGAGGTTGCTCGGGAGGAGGCTAAAGAGTTGATAGATCTTCATTGGTTTCAGTTGTCCCTTATTGCCTTAATCAATCTTGTCCAGTCCCAAAATGTTGAAATACTTCCAATAAAGGCCTTGGAGATTTTAAAGGAACTCAGGGATTTGCCAGAGGTTTTATTAGAATTGTCTAAGGAGTTCAACATTGAAAAGTTTTTTGTTGTTTTATTGGACTCCCTAATTGACTGCAGTTCTAAAGATGAATACTGCCAGCAGGCTTTGCTGTCCTTGATAGAAAAGGTCCCCATAAATGATTCTGTTCATCACGTGGTCACCAAAATCCTATCAACTTGTGTGAAACTATCGCAAAAAAGTTGATGACTCGATATCTTTGATGTCAGCTGGTTGGGCAAAAAAGATTCTAATAATTGTTAATACAAAGTATCCGTCTGAACTCCGTGGAGTAGTTAATCATTTCCTTCAGAATAACAAAGCACATTCAAAGAAAGATGATTCACTGTATAAGATTTTATGTAAAGATGTTGGATGGTAATTTGGATTCATCATCTGATACTTCAGAGTCTAAAGTTTGGTTTGCCTTGTATCATCCAAAGGCTGATGTTAGACGTACTACACTGCGTGATATAAATTCTTCTGGCATCTTGAAAAACGAGGCTAATGTTATCTGCCCTAACAAGCAACAATCTAATCCTCTTAAAAATATATATACGGAGGATGAAACTTCACTCCTACAGTGCCTGCTAGATTTATGGAATAAACAAGATGAATCTGAATGTAAAAGTTTTCATTTTGTTGATGTTGCGGGTGAAGATCCTAATGACGATACATGTGGTATTTGTGGAGATGGTGGAGATTTGATGTGCTGTGATGGTTGCCCATCAACGTTCCATAAAAGCTGTTTGGATATAAAAAAGTTTCCATCTGGTGACTGGCACTGCATTTACTGTTGTTGCAAATTTTGTGGGTTGGTTGGTGGAAGTTCAAACCAAAATGTTGTCAATAACGAGTTTACTATGCCTGCATTGCTCACATGCCATTTATGTGGGGAAAAATTTCACAAATCCTGTATTGAGGCAAATGGTGGTAAGACTGATGATTCTGGCGATGCATTATTTTACGGAAGCAAATGTCAAGAGTTATCCGAGGGATTTGAAAGGCTTCTGAGTGTATCCGAAGCAAAATTTGCAATATCACAGTTATCCAAGGTAGATAGAGGTGACGATACTGATAATGTGAAGTTCTCTGAATTGCTTCATGGTCATCATTCTAAAGTTGTTTTTATTGGATCAACCCTATTTGCTTTTCAACAGCTATCTGGTATAAATGCTGTGTTTTCTTTCTCTTCAACTGTTTTTGAAAATGCTGGGGATCCATTTGTGGAGGAGTTGATCGTGAGGACACAAGGGATGAATACAGAGCCAGAGTTGCTGGAGTTTTTGGAGGGTTTGAATGGAGTTTGGGGAAGTGATAGGAAGAAGAGGAGGATTGTTGATGCTAACTGTCTCCGTGATGTGCTGCCAACTGGATGGAAACTCATACTTACTCTTCAAAGGAGAGGGAGTCGCGCATCGGTTTTATGTCGCCGATACGTAAGCCCTGACGGAAGCGAGTTTGAGACATACAAGGATGTTTCTTCATACTTGGTTTCTTTGTCTGATGTTCAAGACGCGAGCCACTTAAAATCTAGTTATACTGATGGTAGTAAGCAGTTTTCCAGCAATATCAATATGTCATCTGAAAATAATATTGGTCATGTCCCCACAGGTGGCGTTATGATTGATGCCAATGCAAGTTCTCATCATGAAAAGCAAGCCACCATATCATCACCAAATGGAACTGAAAAGCGAAACACTTCTGATGGGAATTTAAATGGTGACCTGGCAGCTATGGATTGTGAATTAGGTGATGCCACCAATGGAGCCTTTGGAGTCTCTGACCATCCAACTGATGATAAGCTACCACTGAAGGCAGATACAAATGATGCTACCCGTTCCAAGTTTTTGGCCCATTTAATGACAGGAACCAAAGTAATCCTGCAAACAGGGCAAGGTCTTGCAGATCATAATAATTACCATGAGTTTTGCCGTCTTCTTGGTCGCTTCAGAGTGAATTACCAGTTGTCAGAGCTAGTTAATGTGGAAGGTTATAGCGATTGGATACGTTTGGTTGCAGAGTTCACTCTTAAATCTTTGCAGTCATGGCAGTGGGCTAGCAACAGTGTCTACTATCTGTTAGGGTTGTGGTCCAGATTGGTGGTTTCTGTTCCATATTTGAAGGGTGATGCACCAAGCTTACTCGGTGAATATGCTCCTAAGATTACTGAAAGTTTCATCACATCAAGATTCAATTCTGTGCAGGCTGGATTACCAGATGATCTCGAGAACCCCTTAGACAATGCTGAACTTCTTCAGGATCAATTAGATTGCCTTCCAAATTTATGCAGATTTCAGTATGAAAACAGTAGCTTATTTATAATAAACATAACGGAGCCTGTCCTGCAAATATACACGGAAAGGGCAAGATTACAAATTAGTGATAGCAATGACCTCTCTGTGATTGAAGACAAACTTGCTTGGATTGTACATATTGCTGCAGCAATTCTCAAGACAAAACAATACAATGGTTGTAGTGTGGAATCTCAGGAAGTGCTAGATGCCGAAATTTCAGCCCGAGTTCTGCAGTTGATCAATATAACTAACAGTGGAGTGCACAGTCAGAGGTATGGTGAAATAAGCTAACAAAGGCTTATTTTGCATTCTTGGAGGTTTTGTTCTACAGCCACCTCACTTTCATCTTGAGCTTGGACACAAACACCTTTGTACATTTGGTTGGCTCCCTCGAATCTGGTCTAAAAGGCTTGGATACAAGTATATCATCACAGTGTGCATCTGCTGTTGATAATTTGGTTGCTTTCTATTTTAACAACATCAAAATGGGAGAGGCTCCAAATTTACCTGCATCAGTAAATCTTGCTCGTCATATTGCGGAGTGTCCCACTCTGTTCCCAGAAATTTTGAAGACTTTGTTTGAGATCTTATTGTTTGAAGACTGTAGCAACCAATGGAGTCTGAGCAGGCCAATGTTAGGCTTGATACTCATTAATGAGAAGACATTATCTGATTTGAAAGCAACAAACATGTGACTATTGAAGCCGGCACTCTTCTGAACGATAAAAATGATCAACAAGTCGCGTCTTCTTTCGGCGGCGATAACTCTTCAAAAGGAACACCAGAATATAGAGAACACTCTCTGAGTTGAGAGTAGTATGGTTTTATTTGCATCTGATTTGTTTTTGCAATTGAGGATAATAATCTATATCAGTTTAGTTGGTCAAAACATACATCAGTAGCTTGAAGTCATGGTGTTGTACAGTATAATACACATTCCCACAGGGATTGCTTCTAATATTGTGAGTGATGTGGCATCAATTTTAGTGGATGTAAACATAGCCGCAAGCAGAGCGAAAGAGACTCGAAATTGAGGTTGAGCTGAGGAAACAAACGCCACGTATCCAAGCAGTATTTTGAAGAATACCAGCTGCAGCAACTGAAACAAAGTCGTACAAGCCAATCGCCGAGCATGCCATTAGATCTAAACTGAAGCTGTGCAGGATGCTGAGGCATGTTAAAAGCACTAGGTTCCCGACTATCTGAACTGTCGGAGGAGAAAACTTCAACTGGTTGTCCGGCAATTAGAAGACATAATGTGCGCAGAGGAGACCAATCTCATTTCTCGGTTTGGTTCACGGGGAACGGTTTGCAAATTAACGACATCATCTTCCTTCAGTTTCTGCATACAAATACCATCTCCAAGTCAGACTGAGATTTTAGAAAATGAAATCCAAGAAAAATTGGAAGTAAGCCATATTAAGAGTTTTACTAGACTACTGTACAATTTTTCAGCTGAGCCACTTGCAACAGGGTAAAAGCAAACTCATCACGTATCTGAGCCATATTTCCAAGTCATGTGAGCCATAAAGCTCATCCACGTCACCCAAGTGAGCTGCAAAAAGAAAAAGTCCAAAACGACATGAAAAAGTTTCTCCTCAAGTCGCGCATAACCGGTAGCAACCAAAACGCAGCTCGCATCAAATTTTCAAAACGCAGAAAAAAGATTCAAACGGCAACCATTTTCCACTCACTCTCAATCTATAAATAGAACACATACCTCATTCATTTCTTCAAGCTTGAAAAGCCAGAAAACTTCTGCATAAATATCACCCCAACCTTCAATCACCTTCAAGCTTCATTCAATTAACCTTCATAATCCTTGAAAATTCATCAACATTATCCTTCATTTTTTTCTTTAACCATCACCATCAAAACCGGATTTCACCTTCGCATCTCACAAATCGCAGAAAATCTTCATCAATACAACAAATCTTCAGAAACGTGAAGGAGAAGAGAAATCCAACTGTTACTCACGAAAATTCGAAGGTAGTTACCGGTTTCGTCGAGGTCTTGTGTTCTAAATTTGATTCTGAAGTTGAGCTTCGTTTGAAATTGTTGGCATATTTAGAATCTGCTGTTGATTTCGAATCTAACCGTGTTGGTTTCGCATCTCGTCGCTCCAATTTCTGGAAAGCTCTGAAACATCCATGGCCGTGAATAGTGGCACGTTGCAAATGAAGAAGATGATATTCTGATTTGTTTTTCTTTCTCTTTTTCCTTTTCAATTATTTCAATTTTTTTTTATTTCTTTTTTTTAAGAATTTGGGCCGTGTGGCCTTTTACTATCATCATCCCCTTATTTTGTTTTTAAACCTCCCTTTTTCTTTAATTTTTTTTTAAATTTTCTTTTTCTCTAATATTTTTTTTAAAATAGTTTCTTAAAATAGATTTGGACCTTGAATTTTGATAAGATCTCATCAATATCAATGGACTTTGGGTGTCGATTTTATCCACCAAGAGAGGTGATTGATATTGATGATGATCTAATCGATTTAAGATTCAAATTGAGGTTTCTTTTCATTTTAGTTCTTATTCTTCTTCTTTTTATTTTTGATCGATGAAATCTATGGATCATAGATTGTTGATTATCAAGGTTGTTTAATCTTCATTATTTCAAATCTATGGACGAATAATCATTGAGATAATTCTCCGTACTTTGGAATAGTGATAGATTACCTTTGATTAATTGATGAAAAATCTTGATTATGATGAGATCACTACCTCTTTTCTTTTTGTGTGGCATGTTTTAGGAGAGTGATTTACATATCACTTCTCTAACATGTGTTAACACTAACATTGTTATTGACCGGCCTCAGATAGTCGTGGTTTCTACATAAACCCGATTACGATTGCTTAACATAGCACTAAAGTGTCCCTTAATCGGAAAATGATCATTCGTGGCTCAAACTTACGTTTAAAAGTCCAAGTATGATTAGTTGCTTGTCTTAAGTCCAATACCTATGAAAATCATTGTTAGGAGGCTTTGATTCTATCAATCCTCTAATGAGTTTTCATTAACCTTGGTCTAAAGTGCAAGAGTTAATCATCATTGATCATATGTTCTAACCACTAACCACTAATTCACTAACATTATCCTTGTTTAATTTTGTTTATATTCTCTTCTTACTCCTTATTTCTTACTTTTATGCTTCCATTTTATCATTTCATATCATATCTTTGTTTATGTTTATGTCATTTCTCTTTTGTCCACTTGGACCATATCTTGTTCAAAACACTAATAAAGGATAAAAAATCTCTAAAAAAACTTGGTGTTGTTAACTTTGTGGTTATTCTCTTGGACTTCATGGACCTTTGGACTTAGAATTAGGACTCTTATTCCTATACTTGGAGTATTGTGGATCTTAGCCTTTATTTGGCTCGCTCATTAGCTTATGCTTTAAATCAGATGGAATTCTTTTTTGCTTGCTATGGAGTGTGCTACAAGTCGGTTAGATCTTTCTTACCTCTAGCTCTTATTTTGGTTTCTAGGATAGTCACTTCATCTCCTCCCCTTCTTAAATTTTCAAAACTTTCTCCCTCTTTCAAAACCTTCTTGGTTTCAAACTTCAAAACCGCTTTCGCAATAAAACCTTGACTTTCGTCAAGTGATTTTTAAACTTTGTTTTTTTTCTTAATAAAAGTCAATCAATGTTAATCATGCTTTGACCAATTTCAAAAGACATAAAAAATACAAAAACTCATCAACTCTTTTTGTGCCTTTATGCACTTTTTCACTTTAAAACTTTTCATAAAGTTTAGACATGATTCATTTCTATAGTTGAGATGTAAATCTCCTATTCCCCATATTATTAAGACTTTAACATTTTCCACGTTGATGTTGAGTGATAGTCTTGTTGATAATCCAAGCAAATCCTCCATCTTTATGTGACGCAGATGTTGTCTTAATACTCGTGGGTGGATAGTCGCAGTTTTCTCCTTGAAATGACGACTTGTCTTTACAGCTAAAATCAATCAAAACCAACAAATTTTTGTCATTTGTACCACGAACTACGGGGTTTTGATTCCATATTGCACTTTATGGGTACGTAGGCATGAGACGATAAGTCTCTCCAAACACAAAAATCTAAAAAAATAATTCTCTTCTCATCTCCCCAATCTCTTTTCAAACAAACCATTTTCAAACCAAAAAGCGTAAATATTTCAAAGGGCTCCTATAGAGTACTATAGACGTTTTGGGTGCTAACACCTTCCCATTGCGTAACCAACCCCCTTACCCCGATCTCTGTCTCGTGTTCTTATTTTAGAACTCTTTGGTTTTGTTCGCTCTTTTTTCCTTTCCTTTATTTGGATAAAATAAAAGTGCGGTGGCGACTCTTGTTTTTTTGAGTTAAGTTAATTAATAACTTACGCTCACGATTTTTACCGCTACACGGAGTAGCCGGGATTTCTCCGTGTTGACGGAATGTAGCGTCCTGACATGGACAAAGTTCTATTCCTGTGTTGTTGAGATTTCTTCGATTTGACAAAATTTGGGTCCAGATGTGGACAAGGTTATTCCTGTGACGACGGAATCTCTTCGTGTTGACGAATTTGTTTCTCTGCTTGTGTTGACAAGGTTAGTCCAGTTATGGACGGAGGTGTTTTTGTGAAAATTGTTCAGTACCTGGGGTGTTACATAGGTGGTTGAAGTTGAAATCATAATTATTATCAGACGTTGAATCAGTTGTTGCCGTAACGACCAGATTCAATTGGCGGATGTCGTTCCCCAAGTGGTTGTGCAGTTTATTTCTGCGGTTAGCAAATTTCCGGGTTTCTTGGTATTCAACCGTCTCGTACCTCGATCATTTGAAGGTTGTTCGCTCTTCACCCAGTCGGGTCCAAGCCGTTTGAATAGGGGCAGCTGTTGCACCCCAAAATTTGCTTAACCTTTTCTTGCCTGATTTATGTTTCATTGCATTTCATTTGCATAGTTACATCATGTACATAGTTCAATCATTTGCATATCATAGCATAACATGCCTCCAACAAGGGATCAAGGGTGTCTATCAAGAGAAGCCTATCTAGAGGTGTTCTCTGAGCCTGAGAGCCCATCCAAGTCATCAGAGAAGGATTTGAAGTCTTGAGAAGTTTGATTGCCTACATGTGGGTTTTGCTCCTATCTTGAGGAATATTGAGAATCATCAGTGAGATGAGAAGCATAGAATGTGAATTTGAGGTGTGTATGGATCTCATGGAATGCCTAGAGGGCCATGTTGGAGTTAATTCAAGTCATTGATTCAAGTGCAAGAGCCACAGTTGAAGTGCAGTCAACTAGGGTTTCATCTGGGTCAATCCTAGGTCAATTGAGTAATTGGAGAGCATCAAAGCCTACTTTGAGATCATGGGGTTCATGGATTGGTATGTTGATACATGTGTGATGTTGTGCCAAGGTTAAGCAAAGAAAGATCAAGAATGTGGGAAGTTGCTAAATTAGGGTTTCAGTGTAAAATCCCCTGTTTAGTGCCTAACTTCAAAGCCACATAAGTCCAAATACAAGTTTCAAATGGATCTTTGGCCAACATGGAACTTGTAGAGCTTCTCAATACCTTTAACTTGAGTACTAGAAGTCTTAAAGAATATTTGTAGAACTCAAGTTATGGTTCTTGCAAGTTATAGGTCACCAGAGGACTATGAAATTTATTTGTGAAAGTAGAAGATTTGTAGAACTCAAGTTATGGTTCTTGCAAGTTACAAGTCACTAGAGGACTATGAAATTTATTTGTGAAAGTCACTTGACTTCCAAGCAACTTTTTCCCCTCAAGGAGCTTTCAAATGGATTCTTGGCCAACATAAGAGTTGTAGGTCTTGATCTTAGCTTTAATTTGAGTACCAGAAGTCCTCAAGAAGATTTGTGAAACTCAAGTTATGATCTTGGCAATCCAGGGGTATTTTGGGAAAGTTGAATTATGGGTCATTTTCAAGCATGTGCCAAAATCTCTATCTTCCATGCCTCCAATGGAAAATTGTTCAACATGAAATGTGTTTAGAATGCTGTTTTTAGGTCAGATAAGTCATCATGGTGGGTTGAATTGGCTTATATCATGAAGTGATTCAAAAGGGCCTAAAATGGAAAGAATTTCAAATGGGATTAAAGAGGGAAAATGTGATTTTTGGATTATAGGTCCCAAATGCATCATGTGAATACTCATTTTGAGTAGAAATTGCATTTTAGAGACATTGGCATTGGCACAATTTTGAGATGAGGCCTGATTACATGACATGCTTTGTAAAGTGATTACTTCATTTACAAGTTACAATTCCAAAACAAAAATCAGGGCAATTCAGGCCAAGCTAGCTATCCAAGCATGTTCACAAGGCCATTTGGAGTTGAATAGATCATTCTAGAGCTAACTGTAACAAGCAGATCGTGACTGTTGCATTGGAGTTTCAAGTGTATGACAGATTTTTGGATCTTCTGAATTGGGCCTCAAGTTGGATCAAAAAGCCCATGGAGAGCTTCTATATATGGATTAGAATGATCTCAGATGAAGGTTGGTGTTGAATTCGTGCTGAACAGAGAGTTTGCAGTTGAGCTTTCAAGGTTTCTAACTGAAAACGGTTTTGGAGTTCAAGGCACATTCAAGCCAAATTGAGGGATGGAAAAGCTTCCTCTTACTTCATTGATCGTGCCTGGAGAGTTGTGGAGCTTGAATCCATCGTTTTGCACCTCTTTTGATCCCATTTTTACAGGTATGTAACCTTAAAATTCTACATCATTCTAGGGAGAATTAGCTAGCAATGTGCATGTGGTTAGGACCTAGGACGATTAGGGAACGTTTCTGGATTGGTTTGGAGTTGATTAGTGACAATTAGGTTTGATGATCATTTTCTGTTTGGAGACGGTTATACATGATCTTGAGGTTTCAAAACAAGTTGGATAGATCATGATGATCATTGAAGGATGGTGATCATTTCTGTGGTTTCAATTTTGCAAATGGTGATGGTTGAGATTTTGGCATATTTTGAAGATTGCTTCGTGTTTTAATTTCCATTGAGAGTTAAGAGATTTGGAGATGATATTCATGATCCTGGTGATTTTTTGAGTGAGATTGATATAAGGATCATTGTTTTTGGTTGCCTGTGTGTGATGCTTCACCGGAGAAGACGGTAGCTGGACCACCGGACCACCGTCTGAGATATTTGACCTTCGCCTGAGTTGAAGGTAGGAGATGAGTTCATTGCCATTGGATCTGCTTGGAATCAAGACTTAGTAGCCTCATCGTGTGGCTGAGACTTGTTCTATTTTGTGGACTTTTGACTGAATGAAACGCAACGTTTCATTTATCCAGTCAGCTGGTGACTGGACCCTCACGTGGGTAGCCTCAGGGCTCTTGGATCTGATTGCCAGTCTCTTGATCCAATGCATCTGTTGTATTCTAGTTTTTAATTTCTTTTTTTCTTTTTTGTATTTTCTTTTATTCCATTTGATTTCTAAAATCCATATTAAATCCAATTTTGATCCAAAAAATATTTTAAAAATATCTCCATGATCTTGGATTTAATTGTGATTTTCTAAAATTAATAAATCCCATTTTCATGCCTTTTTCAATTTAATTTGATTTTTCTTATTTTTATGTGATTTCTTTTATTTTCATATCTGATCATCTGTCTTGTTGAATTTTGTTCTCTTATTTGGTATTGATTTTTGCTTAGATCTTTTAGTATGTTGTAGCCAACTCTTGTATGTTCCCCTAGGAATTTAATTAGAATTTTACAACTTTGTTTGCTATTTTAGTTGTATTTTGCAAGTTGCTTGTGCTTGTGGTGTTCTCTCTTGAGTGCCTTTGTTTGTTTGGGTTGGTTGGCTGCTTTGGAGCTGGACTTGCTTGATTTCCTTTTTGGTGGAGCTTCTGGATTCATTGAAGATGCTTGGGATTGAAGATTAGATCTTGGAGTTGAAGGCTTTTCCTCTTGTGGAGCTTTTTTTAGGAGCTTAGGGAAACTAGGGTTTTAGGGAGAGCATTAGACCTAGTTTTGCTTGTTTCTTCAAACATGGAGTATATTGTTCATCTCCATTCAATCCAATGACATAAAGTCCTCTTAAAGGAGTCACATCTCTCCTTTGGAGGGATGAGTGGCATGATTTAAGAGTAGAACTTTGAGGATGCCATTCTTCTATAATATTAAGTTCTTAGTGGCTTCCTTTGGTTGTCATTAAGTTACTTAACATTTCAATTTGATCTTGGTTGCTTGTTGAAGTTTAGTGCTTGTTGAAGCTTGTTGAAGATAAAGTCAGTTGCTTGATGAAGTTGTTTGCTTGTTGAAGCTGGTTGCTTGTTGAAGCTTGGTGCTTGTTGAAGATTGAAAGTTTGTTGAAACTTGAAGATGGGAGCTATTCATGAAGATGAAGGTTGTTGCTGTCAGAGTTGCTGCTTGTGCTGTTTGCTGTAGGAGTTTGATGATGCTGCTTGGGCTGCCTCCTCTGCTTTGGGGTTTTGTTTTCTGTATTGTTTGTTGGCTTGTGTAGCTTGCCCCCTAGGTTTGAGGTGAATGTTGGTTCACTTTGCCTGTTGTTTTCCCAGGTTCGAGGTTGAGCGGGACTCCCTTGCCTCGCTTGTATTGCTGCATTGCATGCATTTTACTGTATTTGCTTGCTTTCTTTTCTGCTTATTGTAACACCCATTTTAATTATTTAGTCATTTTATTATTATTTTAAATATTATATGTTGATGTGCCCTTTGGTAGGGTGTATTTGATGATGTTTGGTGGGTGTCCCTGAGATGGGAGGATCATTGGTGGTAATTTGGCGAGTTTATAATAATATAAGAAATAATAGTAATATTGGTGGTGGTATTATTATTATTATTATTATTATTATTATTATTATTATTATTATTATTATTATTATTATTATTATTATTATTATGATTATTATAATTATTATTATTAGAATTATTATTGGGAATATTAGTGGTTGGAATAAGTAAAATAAGAAGTGGAAGGGTTATGGGGAAGTTAGAATGGAAATATGAAAAGGCACGATAGAAACCGTGAGAAGGGAAATTGGGATAATAGAGAAGAGCGAAGAACAAAGAGAAAGGGAAAAGGCTAGGGATGAAGAATCTTGGAGGAATTTATCATCGATCAGAATAATTATCCAGGTAAGGGAAGAGAAACTTGATTGGGATGGTATATATACATGTATAGGGTAGAGGGGATTCCTTAACCCCGTAGGAAAATGTCGATCTATGAAGTTTTATATTGGCATGCTTGTTATTGTTGTTGCTAATGATAAATTGATGCTTGATATTGATGAATTGTTGATTGGTATTGGTGAATTTGGTATATATATTATGGTGACATTAGTGAGATTATATATTGTTACTGCAGTGTTGATAGTAACTATGAATAGAGTTTTGGTGAGATTTTGTGTTGTTATTGTAGCGTTGGTAATGATCATGATTATAAATTTGGGAAAATTATGTATTGTTCCCTGTGATGTTGTTAGTGACTCTGGTTAGGACCTTGGTGAGATTCAGAGTAACTCTGAAGTGTAGGTAATGTACCGTAATGTTGGTTCTAGAGTAGGAAGTATATGATAATTGGTAAGTATAATGGTGTGTTTGTGTTTGATGATAACTAGTAATTGATAGCGATGGAGTATAGGTCAATGTTGATGAATTGTTGTTTTTGGTTAATTTGGCGTATAGGCTGGGTTTAAGGTTTTTAGGGAGATTCTGTGTGACCTTTTAAGGCATCGGTAGAATGTTTAAGCGATGACTTTAGGAATAAGATTTAGGAACCGATTTAGTTACGGTAATGTACAAGGTTGGTACTAGATTAGGATGAGAATTTGAGTCGAGATGATAAGTTTGATTTGGTCTAGAATAGTACTGCAGAACTGTGGGGAAGTTGGTGAATCGCAGCATTCGCTGGGCTTCGCCTGGCGAGTGTTGGCGAAGCTTCGCCTAGCGAATGCCAGCGAGCGTAGCAGAACCAGAATGTGACTTTGGTGATGTTTGGCCTTGAGCATTGGTCTGGGGCGATCTTTCTGGCCTTGATGCATTGTAAGGATGATGAGTGTGGGATCTAACCTGTGTACTGGGTGATAGTACTCATTTCCCTTAATATTGTTGGTGGACAATTAGTTAACGTATATGTATGTAGTGATCAGTAGGATCGTGTGTTCCCGGGTGTTGGGATGTGGTTATATATGGTGTTATAGTATGAATTTATTTACTATCTGATTGATTTATATGGTGTTGGTGTAATATATCTACACATATATGCATTGATGTATGATGATATGATCAGGAGGATCGTGTGCACTTAGTGTGCCTAAATATGATAGTTATGCATTGGTGTGTGCATATCATGGTGTTTTGGTGGGATGAATCATGTCTCAGGAGGAGCGTAAGTGATTCATCCGTACTCCTTTGTGGAGAATGGTGGGGGATAGATCATGTCTCAGGAGGAGCGTAAGTGATCTATTCAGGTTCGATTGAATGAACCAATGAGTCGGTACCGCATGCATGGTGTTGAGTTGCATATTTGCATTATAATATGTTATATTGTAATTTGAACAGTAGGTTCGTTATATGGAGTTGTTGGGGTGAATATTGGTGTGTTGGTGTGTTTTACTACCTTGTTTACATGTATTACATTACCAATATATTTTTGATCATGTTTTCTCACCCCTTGGTTGTTGTTGTGTCTGTGCTTCTCCGGAAGTACAGATAATCCAGGTACTTAGATAGCTTGGATGGTGGTGTGCCAGTCGAGTCTAGGATGCTCTGATACGTAACACGGGATATGGGTGTTTTAATTGTTTTATGTCAAACTTGTTGTAATCCTGTGACGTATCACTTTTTTTGTGAATTATAATAATAAAGATTTTACGAAATTTGGCGGATGGCCGAGAATGTTGGAATAATGTTTTCCGCTGTATTATTTTTTAGAATAATTAATAAAGTATTTTTATAAAAATTTGGTGATGTGATATCCCACTATTTTGGTGAAAACTCTGATGTTTATTTATAATGTTTATATTTTATTTAATTTGGGAAGTGGGGTGTTACAATTGGTATCAGAGCAGGTCGGTCCGTCCGGCCAATGTTGTCTAGTGTTGTTGTTCCCTGGTATGTGACATGTGCGTAAAAACACTGTCGATACATGTTGTTGGTTAAGTTTGTCGGTAGAAGTGGAATGATTCCAGTGGGGGAGAAGTTGTATTTCTCCGGAAAGCTACAATTTGGTGGCTTATGGTGTTGAGGAATGATATAATAGTTGGTAAAGATGGTTTGTACCCCATCATGATTTCGGCTGTCTATTAACAAATTGAGGAACTTATCACCCTTAATCTCTTGTTAATACTGGACGAAATTGTGTTGGATGGGATAGACGCGTCTTGCAAGTTTGGGTGGCGTGAGCAGTGTATAGTCTTGAGTTAAGCTAAGTGCTTAAGGGATTATTTTAAGGAATTTGGCGTAAGACGGTGTTGAAGTGTCTATTTTGACTGAAACTTGGAATGAGAAGGAAAGTGAGAAAAATTGGGATTTGTCAATTATTTGCGATTGCCGGAGGTTTCCGGATGAGGTAGGTGATTTACTATCGGAGTGTGAAGTAAAGCTCACACGTTGACTTTGTTGTTGGAACGAGTCCGATATTAGTGACTCCATATGGTGTGTTTTCGTTGGGATTGGAGAAGTTGAAGAGTCAACTTAAAGACCTTCTAGGAGAGAGGTTCTTTTGTTTGAGTGTGCTACCGTAATGTGCACCAATTTTGTTGGTTAGACAGATAGAAGGTTTTGTGAAGCTTTGGGTGAACTATAGATAAGTGAACAGGGTGACTATCAAGGATAGGTGTTCGCTTCCAAGAGTTAATGATTTGATGGAACAATTGATCGAGGGATGTGAGTCCCTTGGTCATGTGATCTCGAGTAGAGTTCTTGTGGTGGATGGGACGAAGGTCAAAAGTTCTATCGTATTAGGAGGCTCAAAGATCTGCTGTTGAGATTGGAAGTAATTGAGTTTTAAATTATTCATAGATTTAAAATGTGTTGGATGGCTTCCTAAGTATAAAATTGTTGTTGTACGTTAAATTCCGAGATCGCAACTTTTTATAGAATCGAAATTGGACACTCGGAAGTCGGGTAACGGTCGAAAAGAGGATGTTGGGACTGTCATGTTCTCCTGGCGAGCATACTGGCGAACGTCCATATTCGCTGCGGTGTTCGCCTGGCGAAGGGGTCCTGGGCAGAAAATGTTATTCTGGTGTTTTTGCCGTAACGGGAGAACCGTAACTCGGAATGACGCGCGGTTCGAAGCGTTGGAAAGCTATTCAAATTATCTATGAGATGGTGAAGTATTGACATAGATTTAAGCTATTTATTTATGAAGTGTGTTTGAATGTTGTGGTAAGGACGGGCGGTACGGTATGCGTTCCTGCTATAACTCACAACTTGTTTGTCCACTTGGCATGTGATCTTCTTTAATTATTTATATAAGGCAATGGTTGTGTTAATAAATGATATTTTAAGGTATTCGAAGAGTATAGAGGATTATGTTGAGCATAAGGAACTGGAGTTATCAGTGTTGGAAAAAGAGCGGTGATATACTTCCGTAAGGAAAGTTCTGCCGAATCCAATAGAACTAATTGTGGTGTTTGTGATGCTTGTTGATATAATTAGGGGATTTGCTAAAGACAACTTCAGCGAGTTTCAATTATGCAAAAGGCAACTTGAAGTGTATAAGAGAAATCATCCGACCAGTGATTTAGAGTTGGTTACTATTGTGATTGTACCGGAGTCGGAGTCTTCAAAAGTTCAGACTGAGATCAGAGATGTTTGGTGATCTTAAGAGTTTAAGGTGTTTGTTTAATTTGAATAAGACGAATATGAGGCATAGGAAATAATTGGGACTTCGAAAAGAGTACGACTTTGAGTTGAATTACCATTCGGGTAAAGCGGACATGGTAGATGATGCAGTGAGTTAGAAATATTTGCATATACCGAAGATGATGGTGAAAAGAGTTAGAACTAATTGAGCAATTTCATAATATGAGTTTTGTGAGTAAGGAGACTTCTTATGGAGTTAAGCTTTTATTATTAAGATCTGACTAGTGATATCCTTGAGCAGAATCGAGAAAGTCAGAAACCTGGGTTGAGTAGTGAATTGGTTGAAATTGATAAATTAGAGTCGAAGAGTGGATTGTCGGGTTTGTGGAAATAGTACCATGATGTGTTATGATAGGATATGTGTACCAGATGTTGTTGAGGAGAGTAGGAGTACTCGTGAAGAAATACATTGAGGTAGATGGAGTATCCATCCCGGTGCTATGAAGAAGTAACCGAATTTGAGTAGATTGTTTTGGAGACCATGGATAAGGGGAGGAGTAGTTGAGGTGGAATATGCTGGTTAAAATTGTAGGAATTCGAAGAGTGAACATCAGAGACTGTTGAGTCTGATGCAGTCGTTAAATATTCCAGAGTGGAAATCAGGTAGTATTTTCACGAAATTGATGTTGAGATTTCCAAAGAATTTGTAAAGACATAATTTTAATTTGAATTGTTAGGAGTGGATTAACTATTCCGTGTTGAGGATATACGAGATGCATATTGAGAAAGTGGTGAAGTTGGATGAGATACTGACGAATATTGTGTCAGATGGAAATTTGAGGTTTATATTGAGATTTTGGAGGGGCTTACAGGAAGCTTCGGGTACTAAGTTGAAGCTGAGTTCGACCTACCATCCGCAACTGATGGTTAGTCAGAGAGGACTATTGAGTCTGTAGAGAATTGGTGAGAGCTTGAGTGTCGGATCAAGGTGGAGCGTGGGATGATTAATTATCGTTGATTGAGTTACCTATAATAACGGTTACCATCCTAGTGTCGGAATGGCACTATATATGGCTTGGTGAGATAGGGAGTGTAGGACTCTCCTGTGTTGAAATAAATCGAGTGAGAGTGTTGTACTCAGACTTGAAAATTATGCTTGAGATGGCTGAGAAGATCGAGAGGATCCGAGGCAATATGTGTTTTGAGGGTCACGCCGGTGACTGGTGTTGGTCGAGCTTCGAAATCTCAGAAGTTCGTACCGTGTTCTGTAGTTGTATCAGAGTGGCGCAGCGGAGGCATGGGAGGAGTAACATGTTAGACTGTTTTTCCGTTGTCGCTGTGAATTGGTATGATATGTTTCATGTGTCTTAGTCGAGAAAGTACATTGAACTAGGTGGATGATGTACAAGTGAAAAATATTCCGATTGTTGAGGCATTGCTAGTTCGTTTTGGCGAGCGAGGAACAACTCCGAAGGGAGGAGATATCTTTGGTGAAAGTAGTATGGGGAGGTGCTGTAGAAGGCAGTGTGACCTGAGAATTGGAATAAAAGATGCGGGGAGCGTATCCGGAATTATTTCCATCAGGTAATTTTCGAGGACGAAAATAATTAAAGTGGGGGAGAGTTGTAACACCCATTTTAATTATTTAGTCATTTTATTATTATTTTAAATATTATATGTTGATGTGCCCTTTGGTAGGGTGTATTTGATGATGTTTAGTGGGTGTCCCTGAGATGGGAGGATCATTGGTGGTAATTTGGTGAGTTTATAATAATATAAGAAATAATAGTAATATTGGTGGTGGTATTATTATTATTATTATTATTATTATTATTATTATTATTATTATTATTATTATTATTATTATTATTATTATTATTATGATTATTATAATTATTATTATTAGAATTATTATTGGGAATATTAGTGGTTGGAATAAGTAAAATAAGAAGTGGAAGGGTTATGGGGAAGTTAGAATGGAAATATGAAAAGGCACGATAGAAACCGTGAGAAGGGAAATTGGGAGAATAGAGAAGAGCGAAGAAAAAAGAGAAAGGGAAAAGGCTAGGCATGAAGAATCTTGGAGGAATTTATCACCGATCAGAATAATTATCCAAGTAAGGGGGGAGAAACTTGATTGGGATGGTATATATACATGTATAGGGTAGAGGGGATTCCTTAACCCCGTAGGAAAATGTCGATCTATGAAGTTTTATATTGGCATGCTTGTTATTGTTGTTGCTAATGATAAATTGATGCTTGATATTGATGAATTGTTGATTGGTATTGGTGAATTTGGTATATATATATTATGGTGACATTAGTGAGATTATATATTGTTACTGCAGTGTTGATAGTAACTATGAATAGAGTTTTGGTGAGATTTTGTGTTGTTATTGTAGCGTTGGTAATGATCATGATTATAAATTTGGGAAAATTATGTATTGTTCCCTGTGATGTTGTTAGTGACTCTGGTTAGGACCTTGGTGAGATTCAGAGTAACTCTGAAGTGTAGGTAATGTACCGTAATGTTGGTTCTAGAGTAGGAAGTATATGATAATTGGTAAGTATAATGGTGTGTTTGTGTTTGATGATAACTAGTAATTAATAGCGATGGAGTATAGGTCAATGTTGATGAATTGTTGTTTTTGGTTAATTTGGCGTATAGGCTGGGTTTAAGGTTTTTAGGGAGATTCTGTGTGACCTTTTAAGGCATCGGTAGAATGTTTAAGCGATGACTTTGGGAATAAGATTTAGGAACCGATTTAGTTACGATAATGTACAAGGTTGGTACTAGAGTAGGCTGAGAATTTGAGTCGAGATGATAAGTTTGATTTGGTCTAGAATAGTACTGCAGAACTGTAGGGAAGTTGGTGAATCGCAACATTCGCTGGGCTTCGCCTGGCGAATGTTGGCGAAGCTTCGCCTAGCGAATGCCAGCGAGCGTAGCAGAACCAGAATGTGACTTTGGGGATGTTTGGCCTTGAGCATTGGTCTGGGGCGATCTTTCTGGCCTTGATGCATTGTAAGGATGATGAGTGTGGGATCTAACCTGCGTACTGGGTGATAGCACTCATTTCCTTAAATATTGTTGGTGGACAATTAGTTAACGTATATGTATGTAGTGATCAGTAGAATCGTGTGTTCCCGGGTGTTGGGATGTGGTTATATATGGTGTTATAGTATGAATTTATTTACTATCTGATTGATTTATATGGTGTTGGTGTAATATATCTACACATATATGCATTGATGTATGATGATATGATCAGGAGGATCGTGTGCACTTAGTGTGCCTAAATATGATAGTTATGCATTGGTGTGTGCATATCATGGTGTTTTGGTGGGATGAATCATGTCTCAGGAGGAGCGTAAGTGATTCATCCGTACTCCTTTGTGGAGAATGGTGGGGGATAGATCATGTCTCAGGAGGAGCGTAAGTGATCTATCCAGGTTCGATTGAATGAACCAATGAGTCGGTACCGCATGCATGGTGTTGAGTTTCATATTTGCATTATAATATGTTATATTGTAATTTGAACAGTAGGTTCGTTATATGGAGTTGTTGGGGTGAATATTGGTGTGTTGGTGTGTTTTACTACCTTGTTTACATGTATTACATTACCAATATATTTTTGATCATGTTTTCTCACCCCTTGGTTGTTGTTGTGTCTGTGCTTCTTCGGAAGTACAGATAATCCAGGTACTTAGATAGCTTGGATGGTGGTGTTCCAGTCGAGTCTAGGATGCTCTGATACGTAACACGGGATATGGGTGTTTTAATTGTTTTATGTCAAACTTGTTGTAATCCTGTGACGTATCACTTTTTTTGTGAATTATAATAATAAAGATTTTACGAAATTTGGCGGATGGCCGAGAATGTTGGAATAATATTTTCCGCTGTATTATTTTTGAGAATAATTAATAAAGTATTTTTATAAAAATTTGGTGATGTGATATCCCACTATTTTGGTGAAAACTCTGATGTTTATTTATAATGTTTATATTTTATTTAATTTGGGAAGTGGGGTGTTACAATTATCCCCTAGGATCTCTGATTTCCTCTGTGCAGGAGGGAATTATGACAGACATTAGGATTCTTATCCATGCATGACAACATTAGGTTAGTTTTTTATTCCCTTTTCAACCCTAGGTTTTTTAGAGCTTCTTTCTCTTCTTATCTCGAAACAACTCAAAAATACAGTAATAAGGTTAATCGATGTCGTACGTTACGAGCCTTAAGCTATTCGAGAAAGGGTTGCTGGAGAGCTTCTTTCTAGTAGTCTGGCTGCTTAGTGTGGTACCCTTTGGGTGACACACGACGCAGTCACTCTCGAATCATAGTCTCTAGTGCGTCAGAGATTGCAAACAAACTAAAAAAACACTTCTTCCGTAAAAGATTCAAAACAAACATCAAAGTGTCATTTTTGTCCGCTTGGACTCTTAATCAAGAAAAACCCTTTCATAAGGTAATAAAAAAACAATCAGACAAGCTTGTGTCTTCCGTAGCCCGAACTATGTTTACTCTGATCTTTCATGCTGTATGAAAGTACGTAGGCATAGGATTCCGTATCCTAGCGAGCAACCTTCCCCTCCTTTCCCGTAGGTAGGCAAACTACGTTGACTCTGATTTCTCGTTCCAGACGGGAATACGTAGGCATAAAGTGCGATACTTTGCCGAGTCATTTTCTTTTCTTTTTAACCCAGACCTATAGAGTAGATAGAATAACGATCCGTACTAGAAAACAAGCGTGGATCCCGTCGAGTACGGCAGACGTGAGGGGTGATAATACCTTCCCCTTGCGTAATCGACTCCCGAATCCAGGAATTTGGTTGCGAGGACCATTCCTTTCCCGTTTCACGTTAGGTTTACTCTGAGCGTTTCCTTTCCCTTCGTTGGGTTAAATAACGCACGGTGGCGACTCTTCTGTCATAGCCGGCGCCGATTTTCGCAGTAGCGACAGCTGGCGACTCTGTTGGGGATTCCAAAGGTTCCCTACGCGAGTCAGTCCTAGCGCTTGTTTTCCCGTTGTGGGTTTTGTATGGATTTACATTTTTGTCCTTACTTTCTGCATTTTATTGTCAGCTTTATATTGTTATTGCTGTTGTGGGGAGGGGGTGATCTATTGAGAGATAAGCCGGACCTGGGCTTGAGTGCACCTAGAATTAGTTGTGGAAAGTAGTGGGCGCGTGCGTGCTTTTCATGTACTAGTGTCCCACAAAATCCACGCTCAGACGAGGTTCTTCTGGTTGACTTCCTTTTCAACCCTTTGGGTTGAGGGGGTTGTTGGTTAGTTGGATTGTCGACTCTGGGGACCGATCAATTGGAAGTTGGCTAAGTGAGGCCTCTTCAGGACATGATGATGCCACACCTTCTGGGTATCGTATCATCAGTCTTGAAAGTCTGTGACACCGACGACCGCATAGGTTGCCGTACCTTGTGTCAGTTGATAGGACACCTACCTATGAGAGGGATTGGGGCATGCAGGAAACTTGACCTCCAGATTACCCGGTTTTCTTGATATTGGATCAGTATGTGTGGATACTTGGGGTTCTTCATCAGAGAATTGTTGTGGATCTGTTGAGACCAGGTTGGAGCTTTGTTTTAGGTCTGTTAAGATCAAAGTGGAGCATCGTTATGGGTCTGTTGAGACCAGGGTTGAGCAGTATTGTGGGTCTGTTGAGACAGATATTGTGGATGGATCTCTTCAGCAATATATCACTTGATCCCTGTTGCATGTTTGCATATTGCATTGTTGCATACTCATTTTGCATATCATTAATGTGTGTCTGTGCTACAGGTGCATTCTCATACCCCCTGATTCTAGCTGCCCGGATTTCTGTCTGCTATTATGGATACTTTGAAGAAGACTGTAGCATACAAGTTGCCTACTCCAGATGTTTCTTCTCTTCTTGGTTTGATATCTCTAGCTGATGAGGATGTGAAGAGAAGCTTCAGGAAGAGTTATGGGAGACTGCTTAGGTTGGTTTGTAAACTATCCATGTATGAGCGGAACAGATTGTACACGCTGATGCAGTTCTATGATCCCCCGCTGAGGTGTTTTACTTTCCCTGACTTCATTCTGGCTCCGACCCTGGAGGAATATGCTGAGATCTTGGAGTTAACCATTCGGAACAGGGTACCCTTCATTCACATGGGTGCTGAGCCCAAGCTGGAGGATTTGGCTGTTGCTTTGCACTTAGACTCCTCCAAGTTGCTGTTAACCTCGTGGAACGGAGTTTCTGGTTTTTCTCTCAAGTTCTTGGTTGGGAAGGCACAAGGGTACGCCAAGAGTGGCTGTTGGGTTGTGTTTAATGCTATCCTTGCTTTGTGTATCTATGGCGTTGTACTGTTCCCTAATATGCCTGACTTTGTTGATTTGGATGCATTCCATATATTTGCTTCAGGAAATCATGTGCCTACTCTGATTGGAGATTTCTATCATTCACTGCATTATAAGAATGAGAACAGGAGGGGCAAGAACGTCTCTTGTTGTGTGCCTTTGTTGTATATGTGGTTTGATGGTCACCTGCCCAAGAAGGGTATCTTTGTTGAGTCTGCAGCTACGGTGGATTGGTCTGAGCATCTGATGGGACTTTCTTCAGAAGATGTTGTCTGGTTTGATAGAGATTTACTAGGATCTGAGATTATCTACAGCTGCGCCGGATATCCTAACGTTCCTCTGATTGGGAGGAAAGGGTGCATTAACTACAATCCCTCATTATTGATCAGGCAATTCGGTTATGCTTTGAGAAGCCCGCCAAAAGAGGAGGAAGTGCAGGAATCTCTATACTTCACAGGTGATCTGAGTGGAGAATTATTGTCCAAGCTTCAGCATGCTTGGAATAATATCAACAAAAGGGGTAAGCCGTTGTTGGGTAAGAATGATTGTCAAGCCTATGCTCCGTACAAAATCTGGATCCAAGATAGGGCAAAGTAGGTGCGGATGTCGTTCCCTGCAGTATTACCTCCTACTCCCCCCGTGATTGAGGAGCCAACTACTGTGTCTATTGAGAGATATGAACAGATTGTGAAGGAGAAAGAAGAGCTGATGAAGGCCAACGAGAAGTTGGAAGAAGAGCTAGTGCAGCTTAGAAGCGAAAGGAATGAAGCCGTATACTCCTTCAAGCAACAAACAGAGCTGGTGAATCAACTAGGCACAGAACTGACTGAACAGCGAAAGAAGCGTGAACGTTTAGGGATAGATTTCAAGAGCTCTCACGACATGCTGGAGTCCAAGAAGAAAGCACTTGATGTAGCCTACCGGGAGATCTCCGCATTCAACAAAACCTGGAATGCCACGCTGTCCGACAATAAGGAAAGAGAAGACAAACTGAAGCTGCAGATCTCGGAACTGGAAGATCAGTTGAAAGCTAGCCAGAAAAAATTTGAAGAACAAGTTACGCGGAGATATGACGTTCAAAATGCCTTGAATAAAGTTATCAAGCGTAAGAAAGAGTCTGCATCCCAGAAGCGGAAGCTAGAGGAGTGCTTTGGAGAAGGTGCTTGGGAGGAATCCATCGGTGATCTCCAGCGTGTTATCAGGCAAAGAGACTCGCTCGTCGAAGGGTTGCTTTCTCAGCCAGACCATCCCAAGACTGAGAGATTGTTAGAGGAGTATCAGGCATACGGTCGCACTTGATTACCTTATGTACTGTTGTGTATGCTTTATTTGCATTGTGCTGGCCATCACCAGGATTGTTGGTTGAGGCCATGCCTTCTTGTTATTGTACACTCGGTGGTATTGTATGTCTGACTTGATGGGCTCCTCGCAGCAATATATGAGATTTTTTTCCATGATTGGATTTCAAGCTTCTTATCACTATCACTATCACTACACTGGCACTTTGGCACTAGAATTAGGGGTTGATTTCCCTAACACACAGACACATATTGCATCTGCATATTCATTTTGCATTGCCAGTTACTTGTTGAATCTGTATCTTATTTCCTGCATCTCTCAGGTTTTTTCAGGATTGACGACCAGAGAGTCCACCGTTATTCAACCAGAAACAACTGCAAGAAGGTAATGGATCAAGTTCAGGTCGAGATGCAGGAAATCCGCGAGAAGCTGACTTTGTTCATGCAAGCCATGGAGATCATGGCCAAGGGCCAGGAGAATCTTCAGACCTTGGTGCAGCCGCTGCTGGCGCGGACAAACGGAAATGGCAACACTGACCACATCTCTGTTGAAACTCCCCGCCGGCAGGATGAGATACCGGCAGTTGTTACCCCACCTGTTATGACTGTCCACGGAAACACTGGTACTGGTGCAGGTGGAGGCGCTGGTAATGGCAATACTGGAAATGGTGGTGATGGGTATGTTGTTAACAACAAAGGCAACATTGTGGATGTTGATCAAGGATTCGTTGACAATGTTGGCTTTGGAAATAATGGGTATGGCAACGTCAATCAGGACGGGAACTTCGGGTTCAACAATCAAGGCTTTGGTAATGACGGTTACGACAACAATCAGGGGTATGGCTATGGTAATGGTGGATTCGGTAATGTGAATGTGAACGGCGCTGGAGCATTTCCTTTCAACAATGGTTTCGGAACCACTGGGGTCAATCTAGGGTTCGGCAACCGAGGACAGGGTCCTGTGATCAATCAGCAGGGATTGGGCCATAATATGGGTTATGATGGGTACGACAATGATTGGAATGTGGATCAACAGGATGACGCTTTTTCAGGAAGAGGTATGGGACCTGAAGGCCCTATTGACCCTGTTCAGAGGATCAGAATGCTAGAAAAGCAGATGAAAGGTGTGGTTGATCAGAACTCCGCTGGATTAGATATGACTACTATGGGGTTGGTACCAGGGCTGAGGGTGCCATTAAAATTCAAGGCTCCAACATTCGACAAATACAAAGGGGATACCTGCCCAAAGGTCCATGTACGTTCGTATTGTAGAAGGATGTTTGCGTATTCCAATGATGAAAGGATGCTCATGCATTTCTTTCAAGACAGCTTATCGGGACCATCATTGGAATGGTACATGGGACTGGAGCCCACTCAGATTAGGAGTTGGAAGCAGTTGGCTGATGCTTTTGTTATGCATTACAAATATAACAGCGATTTGGCGCCAAACAGGGTTCAGTTGCAGAGTCTGTCATAGAAAAATGGTGAAAGTTTCAAAGAGTACGCGCAGCGGTGGCGCGATATGGCAGCGCGGGTGCACCCTCCTTTGGTTGAAAGGGAGATGAATGACATGTTTGTGGGGACGTTTACTGGAATGTATTATGACAAGTTGCTCAATGTTTCGATGGGCAGTTTCTCCGATATGATCCTTATGGGGGAAAGGATCGAAAATGGAATTAAAATTGGAAAGATTCAGGCAGGAGAATCTACTCCAACTGGGGGTGCGAGAAAAGCGTTCGGTGGAAGACGACAGGGTGATACAAGCGCCGTATTTGGTGGCAGAGGCCGGGGCAGAGGCAGAAATCAGTACATTCAACCTCAACAGATAGCCAGTGTTACTATTCCAATTCCTCAGCAACAACAACCACAACAACAGCAACAACAACCGCAGCAGCAGCAAAGGCAGAATCAGGGTCAGGGAAGGTTTCAGAATGTGAGGCCGAAGAGGGTATTTGACAAGCCTCCGTCGACATATGCAGAGCTTCTTCAGACACTGCTGGGTTTGAATTTGGTCGAGAAAAGGACAATGGAACCACCTACAGGACCGGTACTTCCTAGGGGGTACGACGCTAATAAGCAATGCGAATTCCATTTCGGGGCGCCCGGGCACGATATAGAACCTTGTCATGCCTTCAAGCATAAGGTTCAAGACTTTTTGGACAGTAAAGCCATAAACTTTGGCCAAGTGAGGCCCAATATTGTACAATAGCCTATGCCTAATCATGGGGCAAATGCCATCTTAACAGAAGAAAATTCGAACCTGGTGTTGGATGTTAATGAGCTGAAGACACCATTGAGTGAAGTGAAAAGCAGGTTGCTCGGAGGGGGAGTATTCCCCGGTTGTGATGAATACTGTTTAGAGTGTTGGAACAAGCCTGAGGGTTGTACTGATTTGAAGTAGGGCATTCAGGCCATGATCGACGAAGGGACCTTGCAATTTGACCGAACTGCGGTTGAGAAGCCTGTGGAGGCATTATGTGATGAGCAGAATGATATTGCAACGGTAATGATCCCGAGGAAGACTATAACGATAACGGCGCCCACCCAGCGGCCAACTATTACGATTACCAAAGCAGGGCCTGTTCCCTTTAAGAGTACGAAAGTTGTCCCGTGGACATATGGATTAGAAGCATATTACAACGGTGAAAAGATTGTGGTGAATAGCCAGCCTGCTGGTGCTGTTGATAATATCGTTGGAACGGGGGGCATGACCCGTAGCGGAAGGATCTTTACCTCACCTGAAATAGAAGCAGAGAGGTTGGCCAAAGGTAAAGCCAAAGTAAGTGAAAGCGGGTCTTCTCAGTCGAAAGAAAAGGATACGTCGCTCAAGGACGTAGAGGAGTTCATGAGACTGATTCGTAAAAGCGACTACAAAATTGTTGAACATCTGCAGCAGACGCCGTCGAAGATTTCTATCTTGTCATTGTTGTTATGCTCCGAGGCCCACCGGAACGCCTTGCTAAAAATATTGGATACGGCATTCGTGCCCCAAGAAGTTTCTGTAAATCAGTTAGAGGGGGTAATGGCACATGTCAATGCTGGACATAGCCTGGGTTTCACAGATTTTGACCTAACGCCCAAGGGTCGGGAGCACAATATGGCCTTGCATATATCGGTGGAATTCCGGGGCACCGTAATATCGCGTGTATTGGTAGATACTGGATCGTCGTTAAGCGTATTGCCAAAGAAAGCCATGATGAAATTGGACATACAGGGAGTTATTTGCACGCCCAGCGATTTGGTTGTGAGGGCGTTTGACGGGACGAAAAGATCAGTGTTTGGGTCAATAACATTACCGCTGCAGGTGGGGCCAGAAATTTTTGATACCGAATTCTACATCATAGATATCCATCCAGCTTATAGCTGCCTTCTTGGACGCCCATGGATCCATGTTGCAGGGGCCGTAACGTCCACATTGCATCAGAAGTTGAAGTACATGGTGGGCGATAGTGTTGTTACCGTTTGCGGAGAGGAGGATATTTTGGTCAGTCACCTGTCATCATTCAGATATGTGGAGGTCGACGGAGAAATACACGAAACACCTTGTCAAGCCTTTGAGGGGTTGCGGATTAAAGACAAAGCTCAGGGTTCCAGCAAAATGTCAGATGTGGCAGTGTCATCTTACAAAGAGGCTCAGGCTTTAGTGCAGGCTGGTGAGACTAAAGGCTGGGGGCAGGTGCTGGAGATTCCCGTGAAGAACGAAAAGCTTGGGCTAGGGTATCGACCGACGTCGTCAGCGTCCTCTTCAGGAGCGCCCAGGTTCAAGGGACCAGTCACGATTACGCCAAGTGGGGTGTGCTTTGAGACTATCAACGCTATTTCCGATGCTGAGGACGGGGATAGCGACTGCGATATGGACGCGTGGATCAAGCCAAGCGTGCCAGGACAAAGTCTCTGCAACTGGTCCATCCGGGAAACTGTCCCAGTGACTTTTAAACAGTAATGATTTATTTTATCAATTGTTGAATAATCCTATGTCCTACCCGGGGCATAGTGATGTTACATTAGGGCTACTTGATTATGTGTATTGCATTGTTTTAATCATGAAATAAAGGCGTTTTTCATATTCAAATATTGTGATCCCTGTTTGCGTGTTGAAGCGTTTAACCATTTCCTTTGCAGGACTAATATTTCAGATGACATCTCCTACGAACCGCCTATGACTCGTTTCGACTTCGAGCACCCGGTATTCCAAGCAGAGGAAGAGATTGTTGAGGATAGCGACCTGCCAGAGGAGCTGACTCGTTTGTTGAAACAGGAAGAGAGAATCATTCTGCCTCATCAGGAGGAAATTGAAATTATCAACTTGGGGTCGGAAGAAGTTGTGAGAAACATCCGTATAGGGGCTGCACTGCAGAGCGACATCAAGCAAAGGCTGATTGAAATACTGCGAGAGTATGGTGATATATTTGCTTGATCGTACGAGGATATGCCTGGGTTAGACACGGACATGGTTATGCACCGTCTGCCACTGCGAGAGGAATGTCCGCCTGTTAAGCAGAAACTCAGAAGAACCAGACCAGACATGGCTGTGAAAATCAAGGAGGAAGTTCAAAAACAGTGGGATGCTGGTTTCCTAGCCGTTATAACTTATCCGTCATGGGTCGCTAATATAGTACCAGTGCCGAAGAAAGACAGTAAAGTGCAAATGTGACCGTGATTTGAATAGGGCGAGCCCGAAAGACGACTTTCCACTTCCTCACATTGATGTGCTGGTTGATAACACTGCTCAGTTCTCCGTATTCTCCTTCATGGACGGCTTTTCAGGCTATAATCAGATCAAAATGGCGCCAGAAGACATGGAGAAGACTACCTTCATTACTCCCTGGGGAACATTTTGCTACAAAGTGATGCCTTTCGAACTGAAGAATGTTGGGACAACATATCAACGTGCTATGACGACTCTTTTTCATGACATGATGCATCAAGAGATCGAGGTTTATGTTGACGATATGATTGCCAAATCCCAGACGGAGGAAGATCATTTGGTTAATCTGCTGAAACTGTTCAAAAGACTTAGGAAGTTCAGGTTGAGACTGAACCCTAACAAGTGCACCTTTGGGGTGAGATCGGGTAAACTGCTGGGGTTTATCGTGAGCGAAAAGGGAATAGAGGTTGATCCTGCGAAAATAAAAGCTATACAAGAAATGCCGACGCCTAAAACAGAAAAAGAAGTGCGTGGGTTCTTAGGGAGGTTGAACTATATCGCCCGGTTCATATCTCACCTAACTGCGACATGCGAGCTGTTATTCAAGTTGTTGAAAAAGGATCAGGTGTTGACCTGGAATGAAAATTGTCAAAAGGCGTTCGACAAGATAAAAGAATACTTGCAGGAACCTCCTGTTTTGATACCCCCAGTGGCCGGGAGACCTTTGATTATGTATTTGACGGTTCTTGAGGAAAGTATGGGTTATGTTCTCGGTCAACACGACGAGACCGGACGTAAAGAGCATGCGATTTACTACTTGAGTAAAAAGTTCACAGACTGTGAGTCCCATTACTCAATGCTCGAAAAAACGTGTTGTGCGCTAGCCTGGGCCGCCAAACGTTTGAGGCAATACATGCTGAATCATACAACCATGCTAATTTCAAAGATGGATCCAATCAAATACGTGTTTGAGAAGCAAGCACTCTCCGAAAGAATTGCCCGATGGCAGATGGTGTTAACCGAATACGATATCCAATATGTCTCACACAAGGCTATTAAAGGTAGTATTCTGTCAGAGTACCTTGCGGAGCAGCCTGTTGAGGACTACCAATCGATGAGGTTTGATTTTCCTGACGAGGATATCATGTAACTGAAAATGAAAGATTATGAAGAACCGTTGTCGGACGAAGGACCATAATTGGGTTCCAAATGGCAGTTGATATTTGACGGAGCTGTAAATTCCTATGGTAGCGGAATAGGGGTAATTATCACTACTCCTCAGGGGTCGCACATCCCCTTTACTGCCCGATTGACTTTTCCCGTTACCAATAATAAGGCTGAATATGAGGCTTGCATCATGGGTCTGGAAGAAGCTATTGATTTGCGAATCAAACATCTGGATGTATACGGAGACTCAACTCTAGTGGTGAACCAGATTAAAGGAGAATGGGAGACACGTCAGCCCAATTTGATACCGTATATGAATTATGCAAGGAGATTGTTGCCTTTCTTTGACAAGGTGGAATTGCATCATGTGCCACGAGCAGAAAATCAAATGGTTGACGCCCTGGAAACATTGTCTTCAATGTATAAAGTTAACTTCTGGAACGAGGCTCCCCGGATTGTTATCTCTCAGCTTGATAGGCCTGCATTCATATTTGCTATTGACGAGGCTCCCGATGGTCAACCCTGGTACTTTGACATCCAGAATTTCCTGAAGAACAAGGAGTATCCGGCTGGGGCATCCAGTCGAGATCAGAAGACTCTCAGGAGATTGGCTGGCAATTTCTATCTGAATCCGGACGGTGTCCTATACAAAAGAAACCACGACTTGGTGTTGCTACGTTGTGTAGATGAGAAAGAGGCGAAGTTGCTCATGGAAGAGATACATGAGGGTACATTTGGTACACATTTTGGGGGGCATGCGATGACGAGAAAACTACTGCGGGCAGGTTATTATTGGCTAACTATGGAAACAGACTGTTTCAAGTTTGCAAAGAGGTGTCATAAATGCCAGATTTATGCGGACAAAATCCATGTGCCTCCAAGTCCTCTGAATGTGATGTCATCACCGTGTCCTTTCTCGATGTGGGGAATTGATATGATTGGCAAGATTGAGCCTACGGCATCCAACGGACACCGGTTCATTTTGGTGGCAATCGATTACTTCACCAAATGGGTGGAAGCAGCATCATATGCTAATGTCACCAAACAAGTGATCTCCAGATTTATCACACGAGATATTATCTGCAGATATGGAATCCCTGAGCGGATTATCACCGACAACGGTTCGAATTTGAATAACAAAATGATGAAAGAGCTGTGCCAGAATTTTAAGATTGAACATCACAACTCTTCTCCTTACCGGCCCAAGATGAATGGCGCTGTTGAGGCGGCCAATAAGAACATAAAGAAGATTGTTCAGAAGATGGTTGTGACGTATAAGGAATGGCACGAGATGCTACCTTTCGCTTTGCACGGTTATCGTACGACGGTACGTACATCAACCGGGGCAACCCCTTTTTCATTGGTATACGGGATGGAGGCAGTGTTACCGTTGGAGGTCGAGATTCCTTCCCTAAGGGTTTTACGTGATGTCCAACTCGACGAGGCAGAATGGGTGAAAGATAGACTAAATCAGCTCAGTTTAATGGATGAGAAGAGACTGGCTTCTTTAGCATACGGTCGGTTATATCAGAGCCGTATGAAGAAAGCTTACGACAAGAAGGTATGCCCGCGAAGCTTTCAGACGGGAAATCTTGTTTTGAAAAAGATTCTCCCACCACAAACAGATCACAGGGGCAAGTGGACTCCTAATTACGAAGGTCCCTACGTTGTCAGAAAAGTCTTCTCTGGAGGAGCCTTGTTACTATCCACCATGGATGGTGAAGACTTTACGTCTCCTATGAATTCAGACGCAGTTAAAAAATACTTTGCTTGAAAATGACCCGTTGGACAGTAAAAAGAGAGTCCAGGAAAAAATGGGGCATCCCGGCGAACCATAAAAAATGAATAAAAGGTTCGGGCAAAAATTAGGGATAAAATTGAAAAAATGTACACCCGCGAAGTCGAAAACCTGAAAAGGGCGATTTCGGCAAAAAAGGGTATCTCGGTGAATTGAAAACCCGCAAAGGGCGGTTCACGCAAAAGTTAGGGATTGAAAAAGCAAATGACTGCGGTCTGGATTTGATACGGAATTGATTATTGGTTTGGGAGTACTTGGGGGGCCGTCTATCCAAAAAACAATCTCTTCCGATGATCGAGTACTAGGAAAGCGCAGAGTCAGGCAAGTCATAGGAGGATCAGCTCATGGTGTTTGTCTGTACCACGTCACCGACATGTATACAAAATATTGTTTCGTATTTTATTTATGCTTCTTGTGCATATATGTATGTATGTGTGTGCGTAACTTCCTCTTTTCAGGAGTTGCATCCAGTGTACAAAATTTTGCCTATTCAGAGGCCTGTTATCAATAAAACATGTTCTTTACTGTTTTGTTTGTGAAAGACGTCGATGCTTTTGATAAACTTGCACTTGCATAATCTTGCTGGCCCTTGCCATTAATTGATAAAACTTCGAATTGACTAAAGTAATGTCACAGGTGCTAACCCGGATAGATTTTGTTGTATAGGCCTGTTTTGTCTCGTTTGTGTTTTGCAGGGTTCTTACCTTTGGAGAAAACAGTCAGGGATTGTATTACCCAGCCAAAATCTCTTGACGTAAGACCCGACTCCAGTCGATGTTGTTGCTTGCGCGAAGATAAGGTGTCGGCACAACAGAAGAGTCGCCACCTTTCGTTATTTATCCCTCATAGCGGGAAAGGAAACGATCGGAAATACCTGACGAAAAAGGGTAAGACAAGGTCATCGCAACCATTGTCTGGATTCGGGAGTCGGTTACGCAAGGGGAAGGTATTAGCACCCCTCACGTCCTTCGTACTCGACGGGATCCTCGCTTGTTGTGTTTACTTGGACGGGTTGGTTTTATTCTATCTACCTATCAAGGCTGGCTGAAAAAGAAAAGAAAAATGACTCGGCAAAGCATCGCGCTTTATGCCTACGTATTCTCATCAGAGAATGAGAAATCAGAGTCAACGTAGTTCGGCCTACGAAGGGTTATGGGGGATGGTAGCTCGCCAAGACATCGCCATCTTGTGCTTACGTACTCTCAACAGGTATGAGAGATCAGAGCTCACGTAGTTCGGGAAACTACGGTTTATTTCCTGTCTTTTACGAAAGAAGTGTTTTTTATTGTGTTTGCGATTTCAATCGCACTAGAGACTATGACCTGAGAGTGAATGCGTCGCATGTCACCCAAAGGGTACCATACTAAACATCCAGACTGTGGAAAAGAAACTCTCCCACAATCCTCTCTCAGATAGCTTAAGGCTCGTAACGTATGAAAGAAAACATTCATGATTACTGTATCTTAAACTGTTTTGAGATGAGAAGAGAACAGGCCCAACTAGGAGGGAGACTATCAAGTCCTACTGTTGTCATGCCATGGATTCATCCTATGGTTGAGGTTTGAACAGGGAACTCCTAGACGTTGTCATGCATAGGTTTCAACCTAAAGTTCTATCATCAATTCCTTATCAAAGGAAATGAGAGTCCTAAGGGATCATGTCAATGATACACCAAAACAGACAAAGCATCAGCTTAACAGTAAAATGCATGCAATGCAAGTGAGGGAGGAAATGTGTGTGGGGCTTCAGCCTCCACAAGCTCATCTCAACCTCAAGCCAGAATGGATAACAGTAATCATACTGAAATATAAAACAACATGCTATCAAGCAAAAACAGTAAACTGCAATCATACAGAAAAATGAAATGAAATACCATCAGGCAAACAAACCACATGGGCAAGGGAGCTGGGCTCTACTGAATACCCGCAAGCAAAGCCACACAGTAACAATACAAGCAGAGGGAGCAACTCAACCTCTAGTGCAATCATGCTCCTAGATTCTACCTATTCTAGATATGAACTTATTCTAATGCATCAAGCAAGTCAAACAAAACACATCAATAAAGAAAAGAAAACGAAGAAAACAGATCAGCTCCTCTCTCAACTCCAAGCTTCAGCTCTTCCAACAGCAACTCAGTCTTCAGACTTCCATCACTCTTGGCAAATAACAATTGCTTTTCCAGGTTTCAACCCTTCAACATAAGTTTCAACTTATCTTCTCCTTTAAGCTTCAGCTTCTTGATCAGCTCCACCTTCAGGCTTCACTATCAATCATAATTACCAACTTGGTTCCTTCAGGATCTCCAGGTATCAAAGTAAGTACCAACTTCCTTTGTTCTTCAAGCTTCAGCTCTTCAGGATCAATCTCAATCACTTAGAAGTGTCAACTTCATCCTTCAGTCTTTACTTCATCTTCAGGGGTCTTCAAGTATCAACTTGCTCTTGCTGCTCTTCAAGCTTCAGTTGGAATGGTAATGCTCAAGGATTCATCCTCTTCCATACTCTTCATTTAAGTCTTCACCTTCAAACTCAAGCTCAACATCTCTCAAGACAATCAAACCAGAGGAAATCACTTACTGGATAAGCTGAGGGATATTGAACTGCTTATTGACCACCAAAGGTGACCTTTAAGGGTTCAACATCAAAGGAATAGTTCCCTCAAAAGTTCTACCTCCTAGGTACATCACTTATCCCTCCAAAGGAGAGAGGTGTATACCATGGAAGGACTTTGAATCATAGGGAGGAATGGAGGTGAAAAATACCATCCATGTTTAAGAAAGAAGTTATCTAAGCTTAAACTCTTCCTAATCCCTAACCCTAAAGCAACAAAAAGAAAATAAGACCAAGCTCTCAAGCTCCTTAATGCATCTTCAAGTATTCTACTATGCTCCTAAATACTCCTCAAAGAGATACCAAGCCCACCAAGCCAAGGGAAAGCTCTAAAGCAAAACAACTAAAGCAAAAATGCCCTAAAGGCAACACAAACAATCAACCAATACAAAAATCAACTAAAAATAGCATACCACTATATTAAATCCTAATATAATTTCTAAGGGATCCTACATACCTACCCTTAATGCCCTATATGTCCCATAGTCTAACTTGTCCTAAAAACCCAAAAATCTAAAGTTATTATGGACCTATGGTGAAGTTTAACCTAATTCTACACAACCTAGAATCATCTAATCAAAACTATCCTAAAATTCATCACAAAATTATGGAATAAATACAGGGGGAAGCTAAAACATATATCTAACTATCCTAAAAAGAATAACCTAAAAATACTAAGGGAGCTACCTAAACAAAATTCCACAAATTAAGGTACCAACATAAAAGAATTAAAATGCAATAAAAGAAGAAAATATACAAAAAATACTAAAACGCATGATATGAAAAATGTTTTTATTTTATATTTTTTTAGACAAAAATATGAAGTGGGAGAAAAAACTCCCACTAAAAAATCATTAATTTTCAATTTATTATGATTTTCTAAAGTATGAAAGAAAATGGAGAAAAAATAAAATGCAAATATGAAAATGGGGTGCAATCAGTAAACATATGCAGTTCAATATACGCTTGGGCCCAGACTGGGGGGTGTAAACAGAAATGCGCTTAAGCCCAATATTTAAATCAGAAAATAAATGGAAAAACATAAAGAAAATGGGAAAACCACGGTGAGAATAACAAAGAATTCCAGTTCAAAATCCAATTGGGCCACGAAGAGGGGTGTGGGAAGCAATTGGATCCACTAAGCCCAGAACCACCGTTTAATGAAACGGTGCATTTTTCCTTATTTCTCATATTCCCTCCAACACGAAATTGAATGCAGGAAGTTGGATCACGTGGGGGTCAAAAGTCAAGCTAGCATCTGAGGGCTGCAACATCACCATCAACCTTGAGCTAGGGTTCTAAGAAACCTCCATGGAAATGCAACATGAAGCTTCATCTTCTTTAACTCGAACTCCCTCAAAACTTCATCAATTCTTAAAATTCAAGACCCTAATCCACTTGATTTCTCATGCTGAACACGAATACACCCTTAAAATCAACTGAAACCTCCTAAATCAATGAACCCGATCCAAGATCCAAAATATACTCAATCATCAATCTTAACAATTCTTGAAATTAAATGTCTCAGATCACTCACCAACTCACCCTGAACATTTCTTGCTATTAAACTAAGCTCATCTCTCAATATAACAAGAGTTCTTGGTCATCAAAGAAATGAGGTCCCTAGTTCAATCTTCACCAATTCTCTTCAAACTTTCCAGAAATGATCTCCTATTGATTTCTAACCATTCTAACCTATCAAATCTAATCAATCATGCATAAATTAAGGTGCACGAAGAAAGTTGCAAACCTGGTTAAATTGAGTGAACAGAGGTAGTAATCCTTCAATTCAGGCCTTCAATCTTTCCCAATTCCTTCACTGAGTAATCTTCTAGCTTCTGTATGCAAAAAGAATGGCTGAAATTGCTTGATTCTTGGAAACCGATTTTGAAATGAAACCTTGAAATTTCAATCTCCAACTCTTCAATTCTCCATGGATGTGATCCCAATTCAATCTGCACAGCTTCAATATGATGTATAGAATGTGTTTGTGTGGAAAAAATGAAAGGAAATGAAGAAGAATGAAGAATTGACACTTGACTTGCAATGGAAGATTTTGGATCTCACTCTCTCTTCTCTACACCAATTCACTCCAACCTTGCATCTTATCAAGTCACAATCATCTTATAGAGTGGTTTAGAATCATCTAGAACCCTCTAGGATCATCCAATGAGAAATTGAACTTTTCATGTCATGACATTTTGAATCCAATTCTCCTTACATGCTATCTCATGCCAAGCTTCTCATAACCCTTGATTCTGACATGAATTTATCCCCACATGAGATTTAGGATGAGTTACAATGCATAACCACCTTGCTCATTGAGTTTTGTTGAGTTTTGGTTTGATGCCTTAATATGCAAGTAAGCCATTTCCAAAGCAGCCCTATGATCCAAGCCCCAAATCAAAATTGTGGCTGAACCATTGTTCTTAGAATGTCATTTGTAGTCAAAATGACCTATTATATGACATGGTTTGGATTTATAACTTGTGATTTCCAATTTTCAATTTCACCTTAATTAACTTATGCCTCATTTTTAGGCCATTTTTATCACTTTTTGATATGAGCCTTTTCAACATCTCATGACCTCCCTACTAGCCTTAAAACATCATTCTAAGAAAGTTTGATGTTGAAGAGTTTTCCATTTGAAGCTTGGAACTAGGAGATATGGCCTTATGCTTGAAATGACCTATAACCTCCAAATGACCAAAATGCCCCTGACTTGTCAAAGCCATAAGTTGAGTTCTACAAATCCTATCAAGGACTTCTAGTACTCTCCAGAAATCTAAGAAGATTCTCTACAACATTCATGTTGACCAAGAGTTCATAGGAATCATCCTACTAGGGCAAAAGTTGTCTGCAAGTTGGGTGACTTTCAAGGACCCAGATTCACATACCTCAGATGACCTGTAATTTGTCAAAGCCATAACTTGAGCTCTACAAATCCTATCAAGGACTTCTGGTACTCAAATTAAATCTAAGAACAATCTCTACAATATTCATGTGGTGGGGAAGATGAGATGACAATCACATCTTGAGCTAAAATGCCTTGAAGATAGGGATCAAACTAGGGGATTTTACACTATCACTCCTTAGAAACCCTAGCTTAAAACTTCTCAAACTCCTCAATCATGATGAGTTGGTCTATGAATCATCCTTATAGAATCTCAATGCATCATTCCATGATCACATGGCTCTTGGATTAAGTCTCAACCCTCTCCAAATCACCAGCTGACCTAGGGTTGACCCAGTCAAACCCTAATTCCACCACTCATGGCTGAATCTTCTGAATTCTTGCACAATGACCTTTCTAGGCTTCATGATGGCTTTCAAGACATCTCATAAGCTTTCTCAAAGCTTCAAGTCCATCCTCATAGTCTCAGAATCATCTGAGGAGCTCCCACAACTCTCAAGTTATGAGACACACAACCTTGGTTTCAACCAATTCCTCTGAGGATCTCTTGAGTTCTCTGACAAAGATATCAATCTTTGAACATTGAAATAACTTTCTTTACTAGCTTCAAAGCCTCATATAACTCTTTCTAGGTAACCATACCTCTTGACCTACTGCCCACATATCAATGAGATGCAGATGGTGAATACAATGAACCACAAACTTGATAAATAAATGTTGGTCAAATTTTGGGGTGCAACAGCTGCCCCTATTCAAACGGCTTGAACCTGACTGGGTGAGGAGCGAACGGCTCTCAGCCAATCAAGGTGCGAGACGGTTGAATACCGATAAACCCGGAAATTTGCCAACTGCCCAAGTACACGGTACTCCGGTGGGAACGAATCTTCGAACACTGAGATAATAGCTGCACGGCAACTAGCTGGAGACATACTGATCTGAACCTTGTAGTCAGTTATCCACATTAAATTCCTCTGACATTGTCATCAGACACCAGACCTCGCCGTCAGGCAACCAGAACACCCAACATTGCCGCTGGAAAACTAAAGAATCTGACGTCGCCGTCGGACAAACAAAATACCCAACATCGCCGCTGGAAAACTAAATCATCTGACAACGCCGTCGGACAACCCACTATTACTCTGAGAAACCCCCAACATCGCCGCTGGAAAAAATCATCTGACATCGCCGCTGGAAAACTAAAGAACCTGACATCACCGTCGGAAACAAACATCCAACATCGCCGCCGGAGAACTAAAGAACCTGACATCGCCGCCAGAAACAAACAAAATACCCAATATCGCCGCTGGAGAACTAAATCAACTGACATCGCCGCCAGAAACAAACATCCAACATCGCCGCTGGAGAACTAACGAATCTGACATCGTCGCCAAAAACAAATAAAATACCCAACATCGCCGCTGGAGAACTAAATCAACTGACATCGCCGCCAGAAACAAACATCCAACATCGCCGCTGGAGAACTAACGAATCTGACATCGCCGCCAGAAACAAACAAAATACCCGACATCACCGCTGGAGAACTAAATCTGACATCGCCGTCAACCAACTATAACTCTGAGGAACACCCGACATCGCCGTCAAATACTCAATATAATCTGACTTCGCCGTCAAAAACGAACATCCAACATCGCCGCTGGAGAACTAAATTACCCGACATCGCCGCCATAAACAAACGTCCAACATCGCCGTCGGAGAACTCAAAATAATCTGACTTCGCCGTTAATTCTCAACGTCGTCTGACCTCGCCGTCAGGGTGAAGAGACTTCATTGGTCATACGGTAACCGGTAATACATAGTCGATCATGCCATCAGGCATCCAAAGAACACTGTCGGGCATCAACCGGAATTCAACCATCAGGTTGGTCATGCCATCAGGCATTCAAAGAAAATGTCGGGCATCAGCCGGACTTCAACCATCAGGTTGATCATGCCATCAGGCATTCCGCATACTGTCGGGCATCAGCCGGACTTCATCAGCAAGTCGGGAATAGAATTCTTGGTCAATCATGAGCCAACTAGGAACATCTAAACCTCTGCCATCAGGCACTCCGCATCAGCTGAGAGAACTGCTTCGTTAACACGATCAGACTTCAATCATGGAGTCTTCAAGGAAGGTTTCAACTTCGCCGCTAGAAAACCTGTTGGGGAGGATGCTTCGCCGCTGGGGAATCTGGAGAACGATCAAGTAACTCCGCCCCGAGGGGTCCAGAAATCATTCTGGAGGAATCAACTCTGCTGAGGACTTCAAGAATCATCTTGAACCAATAACTCCGTCGGGGACCTTCAAGAATCATCTTGAACCGATAACCGCTCTGGAGCTTTCAGGAATCATCCTGAGCGAACACTCTGTTGGGGATTCCAGGACTCATCCTGGGCAACCTTTACTGGGGACCCTACTGGGGAGCTTAAGAATCATCTTTAGCAAATGGCCCGGCAGAGGAATTCAAGAATCATCTTGAACCGAAGACTTCGCTGGGGATCTCGAAAATCATCTTGAGTAAGCGACTTCGTTGGGGAGAATGTCAGGAATCATCCTGAGCAATCAATTCTACGGCGGAACACCTGCAAAACAAGAACGGTAACAACCTATATCATGTTTAGTATGCATATGCTTCGGCAACGGCACAATGCTCCACACGGTGGAAATGCTATGTGTTTATGATAAATGCTATGCAATCATGCACAATGATGCGATCCCGTCAGCAAAATAAATGCTGAAGGGGAATTCTCCTGTCAAGGAGAAAGAACTACTCAGATAGAGGAATCATCCTGCTGAGGATAACATGGTTACGCCAGTATCAATTGGGCTCCGTAGGGGACACAACTTCAGCTGACTGCTGCAGGGGAATGAGGCTCTACGAGAACCAGGACCTGCTGAGGGAAAACGATGTCAATCGCGGGAGTAAGCTGCGTGGCCTTCTCGGCTACTTCTCTGGAGATACTCTATGGGGAAACAACTTCAGCTGTTCAACACTCTACTGGGGAAAACCAATCATGGTCTGAGCAACTTCCAAGGATTCGGCTCTCTTGGGGATCTGCGAACTCGGCTGTGGAAGGAGAAATCATTCTACTTCACTGGAGAGTACAACTCTGGTGAGGAATACAGCATCATCTGTTCAACACTCTATTGGGGAAAACCAATCATAGTCCCAACTGCTTCCCAAGGATTCGGCTCTCTTGGGGATTTGCGAACTCGGCTGAGGAAGAAGAAATCACTCTGCTTCGCTGGAGCGTACGACTCTGTGGGGAATCTCAATTCCGCTGGGGAAGAAGGAATCATCCGAATTCGGGGGAGAGTACAACTCTGGTGGGGAATCCCAATCCCGCCGGGGACTTCAGTCCGGTACCATCAGTTTCTGCATACTTCGGCGTACGAATAGTTTCCTACAAAACCTGCGCTTGTGACCCGGTGCTGGGGGAGAAAAATCATGCTTCGGCGCCTGACTCAGCTGAGGAGGTGACGTTCCTTCAGGATACATCTGATTGGGGAAGAGATTCATCTCTGCCTGGGGAGACATATCAATGCTCACGATCTCGCATTCGGACTCTGCGAGGAGCTGCTATTGAACTCTGCTGGAGAAAGAGGAATCATCCATCTTCGGGATGCGCACGGCGCACTGTCTGGAATGTGCTACACCTGTAATAACACAAACAAACAGACAAGATACCCTTCTCAAAGGGACCTATCAAGGTTATTATCTCGTGACAATGTTCCAGTATTTAATTGTTTCAACAATCAGTGGCCTAGGCCAGTAAGTTTATGTATGCGCATTTTATAAAAAACATCGGCGTTTTTTTCGCAAACAAAACAGATAAATGCTAAACAGGCAAACAGAATTGCTGAATAGTATGCATTTTATTGATAACGAACCCCTGAATGGGTAAAAATGTTTTACAACAGAGGCCATCTCCTGGAATGAGGAAGCCGCGCAAAAATAAGACATAAATATACATCAGTATATACAAATGTCAGCAACGAGGCATAGACGAACACCATGGGTTGATCCCTCTATGACCCACTCGACCTCGATACTTCTCCGACGCTTCAGCTTCGGAAGAGATTGATTCAGATGAGCGGCCCTCAGGTCTTCCAAACCACTAAACAAAGAAAGTCCACACGCGGAACGCAGTCATTTGCCTCTCAAATCCCTAACTTTTGCGTGAACCGCCCTTTACGGGTTTTCAGTTCACCGGGATACCCTTTTTTGCCAAAGCCGCCCAGTGTAGGTTTTCGACTTCGCGGGTGTACATTTTTTCAATATATCCCTAATTTTTGCCCGAACCTTTTATTCTGTTTTTAGTTCGTCGGGATGCCCCTTTTTTGCCTGGACTCTCCTTTTTTGTCCAGCGGGTCGCTTTCAAGTAAAGTATTTTTTAACTGCGTCCGCGTTCACCGGGGATGCAAAATCTTCACCATCCATCGTGGATAACAACAAAGCTCCTCCCGAGAAGACCTTGATGACAACATACGGACCTTCGTAATTCGGAGTCCACTTGCCCCGGTGATCGGAGTGTGGAGGAAGAATCTTCTTCAGGACGAGATCACCCGTCTGAAAGCTTCTAGGACGCACCTTCTTATCATAAGCTTTCTTCATTCGGCTTTGGTACAGATGACCAAACGCAATCGATGCTAACCTTTTCTCGTCCATCAGGCTGAGTTGGTTCAGTCGATTCGTAATCCATTCTGCCTCGTCGAGTTTCACATCAACCAAAACTCGCAAAGAAGGGATCTCCACTTCTAACGGTAGGACAACTTCCATACCGTACACTAAGGAGAAAGGAGTTGCCCCGGTCGACGTACGGACCGTCATACGATAATCGCGCAGTGCAAATGGCAGCATCTCGTGCCAGTCTTTGTATGTCACAACCATCTTCTGAACAATCTTCTTTATGTTCTTGTTCGCTGCTTCAACGGCGCCATTCATCTTCGGCCGGTAAGGAGATGAGTTGTGGTGTTCAATCTTGAAACTCTGGCACAGCTCCTTCATCATCTTGTTATTCAGGTTCGAACCATTATCGGTAATGATCCGCTCGGGGATTCCGTAACGACAGATGATGTCCCTCTTTATGAATTTAGCCACCACCTGCTTGGTCACATTAGCGTACGAGGCTGCCTCCACCCACTTGGTGAAGTAGTCGATAGCTACTAGAATGAAGCGGTGACCGTTAGATGCAGTGGGCTCGATCTTGCCTATCATGTCGATGCCCCACATGGAGAATGGCCACGGGGAGGACATGACATTCAACGGGCACGGCGACACATGAACTTTATCAGCATAAATCTGGCATTTATGACATCTCTTCGCGAATCTGAAGCAATCCGACTCCATTGTCAGCCAGTAGTATCCTGCTCTCAGGATCTTTCTCGTCATGGCATGCCCGCCGGCGTGCGTACCAAATGTGCCTTCATGGACTTCTTCCATGAGCATACTCGCCTCTTTTTCATCTACACATCTGAGTAGCACGAGATCGTGGTTTCTTTTATACAACACTCCATCAGGATTGAGATAAAAGTTTCCAGACAGCCTCCTCAGAGTCTTCTTATCCTGGGTTGACGCACCCACAGGATACTCCTTAGTCATAAGGAAAGTCTGGATGTCATGGAACCATGGCTTGCCGTCGGCGACTTCCTCGATTGCAAAGACAAACGCCGGTCTATCAAGACGCGAAAGGACAATTCTTGGAGCCTCATTCCAAAAATTGACTTTATACATTGAAGCCAACGTGGCTAAGGCATCAACCATCTGATTTTCTGCCCTGGGCACATGATGGAGTTCCACTCGATCGAAGAACGGAAGCAGCCTTCTGGCATAATTCATGTACGGCACCAAATTCGATTGACGAGTCTCCCACTCCCCTTTAATTTGGTTGATCACAAGCGCTGAGTCACCATATACGTCTAGATTCTTGATTCTCAAATCAATTGCCTCTTCTAGACCCATGATGCATGCTTCGTACTCCGCCTCATTATTGGTGACTGGAAACGTCAGTCTCGCAGTAAACGGGATATGGGATCCGTGGGGAGTCGTGATGATAGCCCCGATGCCACTTCCATAGGAATTAACCGCCCCATCGAATATCAATTTCCACTGGGATCTCCTATCTGGCCCCTCGTCGGGCAACGGCTCATCGCAATCCTTCGCTTTGAGAAGCATAATATCCTCATCGGGGAATTCAAATTTCATCGGCTGGTAATCCTCGATCGGCTGTTCGGCAAGGTAATCAGACAATACGCTTCCCTTGATGGCCTTCTGGGACACGTACTGAATATCATATTCCGTTAACACCATTTGCCATCTGGAAATCCTGCCCGAAAGAGCCTGCTTCTCGAAGACGTACTTGATCGGATCCATCTTCAAAATTAGCATAGTGGTGTGGTTGAGCATGTACTGTCGTAGACGTTTGGCAGCCCAAGCTAGTGCACAACACGTCTTCTCCAGCATCGAGTAGCGAGATTCACAGTCAGTGAACTTTTTACTCAAGTAGTAAATGGCATGCTCCTTCCTGCCCGTCTCGTCGTGCTGACCGAGAACACACCCCATACTGTTCTCAAGAACTGTCAAGTACATGATTAATGGTCGTCCAGCCACTGGGGGTATCAAGATTGGAGGTGCTTGAAGATACTGCTTTATCTTGTCGAATGTCTTCTGGCAATCCTCATTCCAAGTAATCGCCTGATCTTTCTTTAAAAGCTTCAACATCGGTTCACATGTGGCCGTGAGCTGAGAGATAAACCTAGCAATGTAGTTTATTCTGCCCAAGAAACCACGAACTTCTTTTTCTGTTTTCGGCGCTGGCATTTCTTGAATGGCTTTTATTTTCGCAGGATCAACCTCGATGCCTCGTTCGCTAACGATGAACCCCAGTAACTTTCCGGGCCGTACTCCGAAAGTACATTTGTTAGGATTCAGCCTTAACCTGAACTTCCTAAGCCTCTCAAAAAGCTTCAATAAGTTGACCAGATGCTCTTCCTCCGTTTGGGACTTCGCAATCATTTCATCAACATAGACCTCGATCTCATGATGAATCATATCATGAAACAAAGTTACCATTGCTCGTTGGTAAGTGGCCCCTGCGTTCTTCAGACCGAAGGGCATTACCTTATAGCAAAATGTTCCCCAGGGGGTGATAAACGTCGTTTTCTCCATGTCCTCTGGCGCCATCTTGATTTGATTGTAACCGGAGAAGCCATCCATGAACGAAAACACGGAGAACTGGGCTGTGTTGTCGACCAACACATCGATATGAGGCAACGGGAAATCATCTTTAGGGCTCGCCCTATTCAAATCCTGATAATCGACGCACATGCGTACCTTACCGTCCTTCTTCGGTACAGGCACTATGTTGGCGACCCACGGAGGGTAAGTGGTGACCGCTAAGAAGCCAGCATCAAGCTGTTTCTGCACTTCTTCTTTGATCTTAACGGCCATGTCTGGTCTCGTCCTCCTAAGCTTCTGCCTAACGGGAGGGCAATCTTCTCGCAGCGGCAAGTGGTGGACCACAATGTCCGTGTCAAGTCCGGGCATATCTTCGTATGACCAAGCAAAGACGTCACTATACTCTCGAAGCATCTCGACCAATCTCTGCTTGACATCACTCTGCAATGCAGCCCCTACCCTGACATTTCTGACGAGCTCTTCAGAACCCAGATTTACGATCTCAATCTCCTCCTCATGAGGCAGAATAACTTTTTCCTCTTGTTTTAACAAGCGGGCCAACTCTTCAGGAAGGTCTTCGTCTTCATCAATCTCTTCTTCGGCTTGATAGATCGGGAAATCGAAGTTGAAGTGAGCCGTAGAAGGTCCAGAGTCGATGTCATCTGTTATGTGGATCCTGCAATAACAAGGGTTAAGTTTAAAACAAGAATATGCAGGTTAGCACAAACCCCATTGCCATTTTACTGTTTTTCAAAACAAATATAAAAACAGGAATAACAGATATCACAATATTTGAATACGAAGAAAACGCCTTTGATTTATTAACAAAATGCATCTACATAATCCAACAAGGCCCTGACAATAAAACCTCAATGCCCCGGGTAGGACATAGGGTTGTACAATGATTGAAAAAAGTAAATCATTACTCTTCACTTGTCATCGGGATGATGTCCTTGATGGTCCAATTATTGAGGCCCTCGCCTGGCTTGCTTGGCTGAATCCAAGAGTCGAGATAACAATCGCTATCCCCGTTGTCTTCAGACGCCACGTTGATGCTATCGAAGATCACTCCTCCACTGGTAAATAGGATCGGCCCCTTACCCCGTGACGCGCTGCTAGACGAAGAAGAAGAAGCTTCAGCTTCAGGAGAATACCCCAATCCAAACTTATCCTGCTTGTTCGGTATCTCCAAAATATGCCCCCAGCCTGGGGTGGATCCGGATTCGACGACGGCCCGAGCTTCTTTGAATGAGGAGAGATTCATCTCTGGCTTTTCTGTGACTACAGGAGCTACCTCCTTCACTTTGACGGCTTCAAATGCTTGGCAGAGAGTTTCATGGATTTCGCCATCCATTTCAACATACTTAAAGGATGACAAATGGCTCACCATTATGTCTTCCTCGCCACACACAGTTACTATGCTTCCCCCGACAGCATATTTGAGCTTTTGGTGCAACGTGGAGGTCACGGCACCAGCAGCATGGATCCATGGTCGGCCCAAGAGGCAACTATAGGCAGGCATGATGTCCATGATATAAAAGACCGTGTTGAACGTTTCCGGACCAACTTGGATTGGCAAGGTCAACTCTCCGAAAACGTGGCGTTTAGTTCCGTCAAACGCTTTCACCACCAGATCACTGGGTGTGCAAAGCAATCAACGAGTGTCCAACTTCATTAATGCCTTCTTCGGAAGAACATTAAGCGACGAACCCGTGTCCACCAATACGTGTGACATGATTGTGCCCCTACACTCTATCGAGATGTGCAGGGCGCTATTGTGATTCCTCCCTTTAGGCGTCAGCTCTAAATCTGTGAAACCTAGCCCATTGCCAACATTAACGTGGGCTACCACCTCTTCTAGCTGATTCACCGATATCTCTTGCGGTACGTAGGCAGCGTTCAATACCTTCAGTAACGCGTTGCGGTGTGCTTTAGAACACAGCAACAGGTTGAGAATAGAAATTTTCGAAGGCGTCTGATGGAGATGGTCTACAATATTGTAGTCGCTCTTTTTGATCAGCCGCATAAACTCCTCGGCATCTTTAACAAGCAAATCTTTCTCTACCCCACACGGTACCTCTTCGACGACTTTGCTTTTACCCTTATCGGATGCATCAGCTCTGACCGCTTTCTCTGCCACGACCTCTGGCGGTGCAAACACTCTTCCGCTACGGGTAATACCACTGACTCCTGCGAGATTCTCCACAGTCGACCCATACGGTTCCAGCTCCAACTTCTGTCCGTTGCAATAGACTTCAGCCCCATAATGCCACGGAACGACGTTAGTGCTCTCGAATGGTATCGACCCAGCTTTGGTGATAGTAATCGTAGGCGGTCTGGGCGCAGAAATGGTTATCGGTTGGCGAGGGATGGTGATGGTGGCGACTTCATCGGCCTGCTTCAACACTACCTCCCTTGATACACTTTCAGCCCTCCGGCTGAACTGCAGAATCCCCTCAGTCATCAGACTTTGGATTCCTTCTACCAGCTGCTCACACCCATCAGAATGTGTAGCACAGTCCATGCACAGTTCTCCGCATCCCGGGAAGAACCCTCTTTTCAGCAACTTAGCTTTGATGAAGCTAAGCGGCGTCTTTAGATCTTTGACATCAGTCAACAGATCTGCACTCTCTTCTTCGATAATGGCGTTCACTCCGCCTCCCCTATGATTCGGCATAGGGTTTTTCGTGACATTGGGCACATTGTCGGAGAAGTTGATAATCTTGGCATCTACCAAGTCCTGCACCTTGTGCTTAAAGGCTTTGCAGTTCTCGATTGTGTGGCCTGGCGCCCCTGAATGGAAATTGCAAGTGGCATTTGCGTCGTACCCTGGTGGAGGTGCCCCTGTCAAGGGAGCCATCGGCCTCTTCTGAACCAACTGAAGCTGAAGCAAAGTCTGCAAGAGTTGCGCGTACGACATGGGTGGTGCCTCGAAGTGACGGTTTGTCAAAGATGCCCGGTTCTGGTACTTTCTATATCCCTGTTGATTCGGTTGCTGCTGCTGCTGCGGAGCTGCTGGGATATTTATACTGGCTATCTGCTGCTGAGGGCCCTTGCCCTTTCTTCGAGCGTTGGTCACAGCGCTCGCATCTCCTTCTCGTCGTTTACCAGCATAAGGTTTCTTTCCACCTCCTCCAGCTGAGGATGATTCACCTTGGATTTTCCCGATCTTGATACCATTCTCGACGTGCTCGCCCATGGTAATGAGAGCCGAGAACGTCCCAGACATACCATTGACTAACTTTTCATAGTAAACCCCCGGGAGGGTGGCAACAAACATCTGCACGAGCTTGCGCTCAACCATCGGCGGTTGAACCCGAGCTGCCAACTCATGCCACCGCTGGGCGTACTCCTTAAATCCTTCATTATTCCTCTACGAAAGGTTCTGGAGCTGGACTCGGTTCGGGACCAAGTCGCTGTTGTACTGGTAATGGTGGACAAACGCTTCAGCGAGATATTTCCATGTGCGCACGCTAGTGGGCTCCAGGCCCATGTACCACTCGAGGGATGGCCCAGAAAGACTATCTTGGAAGAAGTACATCAGCAACTTCTCGTCTTCGGAATAGGTAGACATTTTCCTGTAATACGATCTCAGGTGGACACGAGGGCAGGTGGTGCCCTTATATTTCTCAAAGTCAGGCACCCTGAACTTAGGAGGTACCTTGAACTCAGCAATTAACCCCAGCTTGGACATATCAACGCCCAACGTATTCTGATTCTCAATATCTCTCATTTTATCTTCAAGTGCTTTGAACCTGAGTCGCGCTTCAGCATTTAGCTCCCCCTCAGCACCCCTTTGAGAGAACACATCATCCTGATGGTCCTCAAGCCATGGTTGAGGCACCAACAGATTCCCGACGCCTGCATTGCCGTTACCTGGCCCGATGTTGACATTAGCTCCCAGACTCCCATTGCCGACGCCCGTCGCATTGAGTCCGATGTTGGTCATCACATTGCCATTAGCACTACCGTTTCCCCCGGCCACAGGGACACCATTCTGCGGAGTATCAACTGGTGGAGGAGTAGGCACAGCCCCGCCATGAAGTATGTCGTTGCTATCAACCCTGGAGATCAAAGGCTGAACCAAAGTCCTGAGCTGATCTTGGCCATTGGCGACCACTTGCATAAGTTCCATAAAGCGATCCATCCTCTCGCGGAGCTCCTGGACATCTGTTTGCACTTGATCCATGATCCTGGTCTGGTTAGCTCTAATTGGATAACGGTGAATTGGTCTCTGATCAATCCTGGAGTCACCGGGAACAGCCTGGGACCTGTAAACCTGAAAAACCTGTAAGCACTAAAGGGTTAGGAAAAACAACAAAATGCTCGTCATGCAAATGCTTCATGTAAATGCATGCGTGTGTCTGTGTTTTTTGGGAGATTTCCCCCGATCCTAGTGCCTGAGTGCCAGTGCTGATAAGAATAAGAAGAAGAAGTCCGAGCCCAATCATGGAAACAACAATCTCATATATAAAGAAGGCCTATCAAGGCAGTACATAGCGTCAGCGAGTACAATACGAATCAACAACGTGACCTCAGCCAACAAGCCTGGTGATGGTCAGCATACAACAAAGATCAAAACAAAAGGAATACAACTAGTTAAGTACGGCCACAGGCGCGATACTCTTCTAACAACTCCTTCGTCTCTGGATGATCTGGCAGAGTGAGCAACCCCTCGACGAGTAATTCTCTCTGCACAACGGTATACTGAAGTCCTTCGATCGAACTTTCCCATGCTCCTTCGCCGAAGCAATCTTCTAATTTCCGCTTCTTGGACTCAAACGTCAGCTTGCGCTCCTTCAGGTTAGCGAGAGCTTTGTTGAGATGGCCTTCGGCGGCGTATCTGCGGGCGGTTTCTTCATCAAACCTCTTTTCACTGTCCTTCACCTCAGCTTCCAGCTTGGAGATCTGTAGCATCAGCTTATCCTCCCGCTCTTTCCTGGTGGCCAGGGAAGCCTTCCAGTACTGGTTGAACTTGGATATCCTCCGATATGCCTCGTCCAAGTGCTGCTTCTTCGTAGCCAGTACGTCGTTGACAACTTTGAAGTCTCGACCCATGTGTTCCCGCTCGGCTATCTGCTTAGTCAGGTCTGTACCTAGATGGTTCACCAACTCTGTCTGCCTTTTGAAAGAATGAACGACTTTGTTCCTCTCGCTTCGGAGCTGAGCTAATTCCTTCTCCAGTTCTTCGTTCGCCCGCTTCAATTCATCCCGCTCATCCAACACCTGATTATGCTGCTGAATGGGCACAGTAGTAGGTTCTTCGATCATTGGAGGGCTTTCTGGCTTGGTATGAGGGAACGACATCCCTATAGCATTGGCCCTGGCTCTGATCCAAGTCAAATACGGAGGGTAGGCTCGACTGTTGCTTTTTCCCAGCAATGGCTTTCCTCGCTTACTGATACCATTCCAGGCACGCTGAAGCTTGGACAACAAATCCCCTTCTAGAATACCAGTGAGGTACAGAGATTCCTGTACCTCTTCCTCCTTCGGCGGAGTTCTCAAAGCATACGCGAACTGGCGGACCAACAATAACGGATTGTAGTTTATACAACCCTTCCTGCCTATCAAAGGCACATTTGGAAATCCGCTGCAACTGAAGATCACCTCAGTACCCAACCTATCTCTGTCGAACCAGTCAATATCCTCTGCAGATAAACTCATCAGACGCTCAGGCCACTCAGCTATGACTGCAGACAAGACAAAAGGACCCCTCTTGGGCAGATGACTATCAAGCCATTTGTACAGCAAGGGTATGCAGCATGAGACATTCTTCCCCCTCCTGTTCTCGTTCTTGTAGTGGACTGAGTGATAGACATCTCCTATCAAAGTAGGGACTGGATTCCCTAAAGCGAAGATGTGAAACGCATCAAAGTCTACAAAATCGGGCATGTTAGGGAACAAGATGATGCCATATATGCATAGAGCGAGGATGGCATTGAACGCGTCCCAACATCCGTCCTTGGCACACTGCCGAGCCTTAACCACCAGAAACTGCAAGGAGAACCCAGGAACCTTGTTCCAACTAGTCAATACTAACTCTGAGGCGTCCAAATGGAGTGAAGGAGCTAAACCAGCCAGATCAGGCTCAGCGTCCATGTGGACAAAAGGCATCTGCCTCTTGATAGGCACACCTAGCAAATCAGCGTACTCTTCCAGCGTAGGTGCGAGAACAAAGTCCTGAAAAGTGAAACATCTCAGCGGAGGGTCGTAGAACTGCAGCAGAGCGTGCAACCCATTCAACTCGAACACAGAAGGCTTGCAAACCAAACTGAGCAACCTGCCATAAGATTTTCTGAACTCATCCCTTACAGAATCATCTGCTAGAGCTACCAAACCAGTTAACTTAGCCACATCAGGGGCAGGGAACTTGTAAGCCACGATCTTCCTCAAAGAGCCCATAACAATACAATAGGAGGCAAGAAATCCTGGATCGGGGAAACGGTACCTGCAACACAGACACACGTTAATGAAATGCAAATGAACATGCAAACTAATGCAAAATGCAATCATGCAATAGGAGGCCAGGACAACTGGTGCTGTGGAGATTCTGTATCAACAAAACCACGACCACTGATGAGAAGAAAACCCCGGTGTAGGACCACAAATCTGATCTGCCAAGAACAACCATCTGATAGGACCATATACATAGGATCATAATTCTGCTCTGCCAAGAACAAATGTCTGATAATAAGAACCTCTGGTGTAGGATCAAGAGATATCTGCTGATGAGGCCTTCAGACCCCACTCAAAAATCTGCTCTATCAGGAACAAACAACATCTGCTGATGAGATCTTCAGACCCCAAAAATCTGCTCTATCAAGAACAAACAACATCTGCTGATAAGATCCTCTGATCAAAACCTGCTCTATCAAGAACAGACATACACCTGACGATAAGATCCTCTGATCAAAACCTGTTCTATCAAGAACAGACATACACCTGATGATAAGATCCTCTGATAAAAACCTGCTCTATCAAGAACAACCAAATCTGCAACTGAGAAACCCTGGTACCAACAAAACTGATTCACTGTCAAGAAAACCAGGTAGTCTGAAGTTCAAAGTTTCCTGCAATAAACCCAACCCTGCTCACAGGTATGGACCTAAACTGACTCAAGGTACGGCATCCTATGCGTTCATCAGCGTCACAGACTTTCAAGAGGGGTGATACGATACCCAGAAGGTGTGGCATCACCAGCTCATGAAGCGGCCTCACTTAGCTGAATCACAAATGATCGGTCCCCATAGTCGACAATCCACCAAACCAGCAACCGTCTCAACCCAAAGGGTTGAAAGTGAAGTCAACCGGATGAACCTCGTCTGAGCGTAGATTTCATGAGACACTAGTTCCTGCAAAGCAAGCACGCGCCCACTAATTTCCACTCTAAGTCTATAGTGCACTCAAGCCTGGGTCTGGCTTCTCACTCATCAGAACTCCCATCCCACAACAACACAAATAATCATATTATACTGAAAATAAAATGCGGGAAATAAAGTGCGAGAAGTAAAGTGCGATAAATAAACGCAACCCAACAAGTAAACATACAAGCGTTAGGATTGACTCTCGCAGGGAACCGTCGGAGTCCCCAGCAGAGTCGCCAGCTGTCGCTTGCGCGAAGATAAGGTGCCGGCACAACAGAAGAGTCGCCACCTTTCGTTATTTATCCCTCATAGCGGGAAAGGAAACGATCGGAAAAACCTGACGAAAAAGGGTAAGACAAGGTCATCGCAACCGTTGTCTGGATTCGGGAGTCGGTTACGCAAGGGGAAGGTATTAGCACCCCTCACGTCCGTCGTACTCGACGGGATCCTCGCTTGTTGTGTTTACTTGGACGGGTTGGTTTTATTCTATCTACCTATCAAGGCTGGCTGAAAAAGAAAAGAAAAATGACTCGGCAAAGCATCGCGCTTTATGCCTACGTATTCTCATCAGAGAATGAGAAATCAGAGTCAACGTAGTTCGGCCTACGAAGGGTTATGGGGGAAGGTAGCTCGCCAAGACATCGCCATCTTGTGCCTACGTGCTCTCAACAGGTATGAGAGATCAGAGCTCACGTAGTTCGGGAAACTACGGTTTATTTCCTGTCTTTTACGAAAGAAGTGTTTTTTATTGTGTTTGCGATTTCAATCGCACTAGAGACTATGACCTGAGAGTGAATGCGTCGCATGTCACCCAAAGGGTACCATACTAAACATCCAGACTGTGGAAAAGAAACTCTCCCACAATCCTCTCTCAGATAGCTTAAGGCTCGTAACGTATGAAAGAAATCATTCATGATTACTGTATCTTAAACTGTTTTGAGATGAGAAGAGAACAGGCCCAACTAGGAGGGAGACTATCAAGTCCTACTGTTGTCATGCCATGGATTCATCCTATGGTTGAGGTTTGAACAGGGAACTCCTAGACGTTGTCATGCATAGGTTTCAACCTAAAGTTCTATCATCAATTCCTTATCAAAGGAAATGAAAGTCCTAAGGGATCATGTCAATGATACACCAAAATAGACAAAGCATCAACTTAACAGTAAAATGCATGCAATGCAAGTGAGGGAGGAAATGTGTGTGGGGATTCAGCCTCCACTAGCTCATCTCAACCTCAAGCCAGAATGGATAACAGTAATCATACTGAAATATAAAACAACATGCTATCAAGCAAAAACAGTAAACTGTAATCATACAGAAAAATGAAATGAAATACCATCAGGCAAACAAACCACATGGGCAAGGGAGCTGGGCTCTACCGAATACCCGCAAGCAAAGCCACACAGTAACAATACAAGCAGAGGGAGCAACTCAACCTCTAGTGTAATCATGCTCCTAGATTCTACCTATTCTAGATATGAACTTATTCTAATGCATCAAGCAAGTCAAACAAAACACATCAATACAGAAAAGAAAAAGAAGAAAACATATCAGCTCCTCTCTCAACTCCAAGCTTCAGCTCTTCCAACAGCAACTCAGTCTTCAGACTTCCATCACTCTTGGCAAATAACAATTGCTTTTCCAGGTTTCAACCCTTCAACATAAGTTTCAACTTATCTTCTCCTTTAAGCTTCAGCTTCTTGATCAGCTCCACCTTCAGGCTTCACTATCAATCATAAGTACCAACTTGGCTCCTTCAGGAACTCCAGGTATCAAAGTAAGTATCAACTTCCTTTGTTCTTCAAGCTTCATCTCTTCAGGATCAATCTCAATCACTTAGAAGTGTCAACTTCATCCTTCAGTCTTTACTTCATCTTCAGGGGTCTTCAAGTATCAACTTGCTCTTGCTGCTCTTCAAGCTTCAGCTGGAATGGCAATGCTCAAGGATTCATCCTCTTCCATACTCTTCATTGAAGTCTTCATCTTCAAACTCAAGCTCAACATCTCTCAAGACAATCAAACTAGAGGAAATCACTTACTGGATAAGCTGGGGGATATTGAACTGCTTATTGACCACCAAAGGTGACCTTTAAGGGTTCAACATCAAAGGAATAGTTCCCTCAAAAGTTCTACCTCCTAGGTACATCACTTATCCCTCCAAAGGAGAGAGGTGTATACCATGGAAGGACTTTGAATCATAGGGAGGAATGGAGGTGAAAAATACCATCCATGTTTAAGAAAGAAGTTATCTAAGCCTAAACTCTTCCTAATCCCTAACCCTAAAGCAACAAAAAGAAAATAAGACCAAGCTCTCAAGCTCCTTAATGCATCTTCAAGTATTCTACTATGCTCCTAAATACTCCTCAAAGAGATACCAAGCCCACCAAGCCAAGGGAAAGCTCTAAAGCAAAACAACTAAAGCAAAAATGCCCTAAAGGCAACACAAACAATCAACCAATACAAAAATCAACTAAAAATAGCATACCACTATATTAAATCCTAATATAATTTCTAAGGGATCCTACATACCTACCCTTAATGCCCTATATGTCCCATAGTCTAACTTGTCCTAAAAACCCAAAAATCTAAAGTTATTATGGACCTATGGTGAAGTTTAACCTAATTCTACACAACCTAGAATCATCTAATCAAAACTATCCTAAAATTCATCACAAAATTATGGAATAAATCCAGGGGGAAGTTAAAATATATATATAACTATCCTAAAAAGAATGACCTAAAAATACTAAGGGAGCTACCTAAACAAAATTCCACAAATTAAGGTACCAACATAAAAGAATTAAAATGCAATAAAAGAAGAAAATATACAAAAAAAATACTAAAACGTATGATATGAAAAATGTTTTTATTTTATATTTTTCTAGACAAAAATATGAAGTGGGAGAAAAAACTCCCATTAAAAAATTATTAATTTTCAATTTATTATGATTTTCTAAAGTATGAAAGAAAATGGAGAAAAAATAAAATGCAAATATGAAAATGGGGTGCAATCAGTAAACATATGCAGTTCAATATACGCTTGGGCCCAGACTGGGGGGTGTAAACAGAAATGCGCTTAAGCCCAATATTTAAATCAGAAAATAAATGGAAAAACAAAAATAAAATGGGAAAACCACGGTGAGAATAGCAAAGAATTCCAGTTCAAAATCCAATTGGGCCACGAAGAGGGGTGTGGGAAGCAATTGGATCCACTAAGCCCAGAACCACCGTTTAATGAAACGGTGCATTTTGCCTTATTTCTCAGATTCCCTCTAACACGAAATTGAATGCAGGCCGTTGGATCACACGGGGGTCAAAAGTCAAGCTAGCATCTGAGGGCTGCAACATCATCATCAACCTTGAGCTAGGGTTCTAAGAAACCTCCATGGAAATGCAGCATGAAGCTTCATCTTCCTCAACTCGAACTCCCTCAAAACTTCATCAATTCTTAAAATTCAAGACCCTAATCCACTTGATTTCTCATGCTGAACACGAATACACCCTTAAAATCAACTGAAACCTCCTAAATCAATGAACCCGATCCAAGATCCAAAATATACTCAATCATCAATCTTAACAATTCTTGAAATTAAATGTCTCAGATCACTCACCAACTCACCCTGAACATTTCTTGCTATTAAACTAAGCTCATCTCTCAATATAACAAGAGTTCTTGGTCATCAAAGAAATGAGGTCCCTAGTTCAATCTTCACCAATTCTCTTCAAACTTTCCAGAAATGATCTCCTATTGATTTCTAACCATTCTAACCTATCAAATCTAATCAATCATGCATAAATTAAGGTGCATGAAGAAAGTTGCAAACCTGGTTAAATTGAGTGACCAGAGGTAGTAATCCTTCAATTCAGGCCTTCAATCTTTCCCAATTCCTTCACAGAGTAATCTTCTAGCTTCTGTATGCAAAAAGAATGGCTGAAATTGCTTGATTCTTGGAAACCGATTTTGAAATGCAACCTTGAAATTTCAATCTCCAACTCTTCAATTCTCCATGGATGTGATCCCAATTCAATCTGCACTGCTTCAATATGATGTATAGAATGTGTTTGTGTGGAAAAAATGAAAGGAAATGAAGAAGAATGAAGAATTGACACTTGACTTGCAATGGAAGATTTTGGATCTCACTCTCTCTTCTCTACACCAATTCACACCAACCTTGCATCTGAGCAAGTCACAATCATCTTATAGAGTGGTTTAGAATCATCTAGAACCCTCTAGGATCATCCAATGAGAAATTGAACTTTTCATGTCATGACATTTTGAATCCAATTCTCCTTACATGCTATCTCATGCCAAGCTTCTCATAACCCTTGATTCTGACTTGAATTTATCCCCACAATAGATTTAGGATGAGTTACAATGCATAACCACCTTGCTCATTGAGTTTTGTTGAGTTTTGGTTTGATGCCTTAATATGCAAGTAAGCCATTTCCAAAGCAGCCCTATGATCCAAGCCCCAAATCAAAATCGTGGCTGAACCATTGTTCTTAGAATGTCATTTGGAGTCAAAATGACCTATTATATGACATGGTTTGGATTTATAACTTGTGATTTCCAATTTTCAATTTCACCTTAATTAACTTATGCCTCATTTTTAGGCCATTTTTATCACTTTTTGATATGAGCCTTTTCAACATCTCATGACCTCTATAATAGCCTTAAAACATCATTCTAAGCAAGTTTGATGTTGAAGATTTTCCCATTTGAAGCTTGGAACTAGGAGATATGGCCTTATGCTTGAAATGACCTATAACCTCCAAATGACCAAAATGCCCCTGACTTGTCAAAGCCATAAGTTGAGTTCTACAAATCCTATCAAGGACTTCTAGTACTCTCCAGAAAGCTAAGAAGATTCTCTACAACATTCATGTTGACCAAGAGTTCATAGGAATCATCCTACTAGGGAAAAAGTTGTCTGCAAGTTGGGTGACTTTCAAGGACCCAGATTCACATACCTCAGATGACCTATAATTTGTCAAAGTCATAACGTGAGCTCTACAAATCCTATCAAGGACTTCTGGTACTCAAATTAAAGCTAAGAACAAGCTCTACAACATTCATGTTGTTGTGAAGATGAGATGACAATCACATCTTAAGCTAAACTTCCTTGAAGATAGGGATCAAACTAGGGGATTTTACACTATCACTCCTTAGAAACCCTAGCTTAAAACTTCTCAAACTCCTCAATCATGATGAGTTGGTCTAGGAATCATCCTTATAGCATCTCAATGCATAATTCCATGATCACATGGCTCTTTTATTAAGTCTCAACCCTCTCCAAATCACCAGCTGACCTAGGGTTAACCCAGTCAAACCCTAATTCCACCACTCATGGCTGAATCTTCTGAATTCTTGCACAATGACCTTTCTAGGCTTCATGATGGCTTTCAAGACATCTCGTAAGCTTTCTCAAAGCTTCAAGTCCATCCTCATAGTCTCAGAATCATCTGAGGAGCTCCCACAACTCTCAAGTTATGAGACACACAACCTTGGTTTCAACCAATTCCTCTGAGGATCTTTTGAGTTCTCTGACAAAGATATCAATCTTTGAACATTGAAATAACTTTCTTGACTAGCTTAAAAGCCTCATATAACTCTTGCTAGGTAACCATACCTCTTGACCTACTGCACACATATCAATGAGATGCAGATGGTGAATACAATGAACCACAAACTTGATAAATAAATGTTGGTCAAATTTTGGGGTGCAACAGATGTCATTCCCCAGCTAGTCACAGCTTATTCCCAGAGAGTTGGAATGACGTTATCCCTTACCGAATGAGGGATTATTCTCCCCAGAAGAGTGTCCTAATGGAAAGCCGTCCATAGGACTAACCCCAGCAAGTCAGAATCAGTGTCCCCTGCAGAGGTTGCGCTCCTTAGCGGATCGAAGGTGCGCACGTTCAATCTCCAGCATAGGAGATTCCCGCAATAGTTAACCAAGTTGATGGTTCAAAATGTTTATATCCGCGAAGGATGGTTTTCTTGCTCCCCACGGGTCGTCATGCCATTGATAGGATGTTGATCCTCAGCAGGGTCCGAGGCTCCGAATGTGTAAACTGTGCCCAGACAGTGTGCTTTACCCAGAAGTGTCGCTTCTTCCCTAGCTAAGTTTGTTCACCAGCAGGGTGTTTGTTCTTTCCTCCCAGTGGAAATCGATGTGTAATCTCTCCCCGGCAGAGTTGGTTGTGCTTCCGGCATTTATTTTGCCGGAATACCTTATGATACTTGTTCTCCCCAGCGGAATTGGCTTTATCCTCAGCATTCATGTTGTTGAGACAACACTACCAGAGTTTCCCAGTAGCTTAATCCTGCATTTGCATTTGCATATATCGTCACATTTGTATCCACTCAAACGTGTAACATTTCCGTGCCGTACGGAGCATTACGCCACTTTCAAACATACACATTTTGAAGCATAAGTCAGGTTGGCTACCTCTTTGTTTTTAGGTGTTCTTCCCTGCAGGTAATTGGACTTATTGTTCAGGATCATTTTCAGATATTCAGATTTGCGGCATAAGATATGTGATGATAATGTTCGTCCCGCCATATGTTCCCTTATCAGAGGTGTTTGATTAACTTCCTTTCTTCCTCAGCAGAGTGTGCTTTACACGGCTTCATAATTGGACTTTGGAGTTATTGTCAGAAATCCCCCGGCGGAGTGTTCCCTCGGGTTGCTGTCACATCAGCATTTTCAGAAAAAGATTTCAGGGATTAGACATCTGAAGTCATTACTCGTCATCAATTTGAACGTCTGGCAGTTGACGTCAGAATCTCCCCCGGCAGAGTTCTCCCCGGTTTGTTGTTATGGCTTCATAATTAGACTTTGAAGATGTTACCATCATGATATGGCTTCATAATTAGACTTTGAAGTTTGTTACATCAGCGCTATAAGGCTTCATGATTTGACTTTGGAGTTGTTGTTGGCATTTTTAAAGGGGGATTTCAGCGATTAGACGGCTGAAATCGTTACTTGGTGTCACTGCTTCATAATTAGACTTTGAAGTTGTTAGCAGCAGTGGATGACTTCATAATTAGACCTTGGAGTTATTATTATTTTATACGGCTTCATAATTCGACCTTGGAGTTATTGTTAGTGTTAAACAACTTCGTAACTAGACTTTGGAGTTGTTGTTAGGGATTCCCTAGCGGATTTTCCTCGCGTAGCTGTTATTTCAGCATTGCAGACTTCATGATTTGACTTTGGAGATCGACATTGTTTTCTTCGAGTGGTTGTTACGTCAGCGTTACACGGCTTCGTGATTAGGCTTTGAAGTCTTCGTTAGCGGTTCCCCAACAGAGTTTTCTATAGTAGCTGTTACGTCAGCATTGAGCCGCTTCATAATTAGACCTTGGAGTTGTCGTCAACATCAAACGACTTCGTAATTAGACTTTGGAGTTCTTCAGTGATACCGCATCTTCATGATTAGATTTTGGAGTTGTTGTCCGAAAGTTTTGTTCACATGGAACGGCTTCATAAGTAGACTTTGGAGTTGTTGCCAGATTTTTCCCCACAGAGTTGCTTGTTGAAGTTTCTCTTATCCGGCCATCGGAGTATTTTCTTCAAGTTTGCTGTTACGTCAGCGTCACAGGGTTTCATAATCAAAATTTCAGAAGTTGTCTCCTGTGGTTGAAATAGGTGCCTGGCAGTTAATTTTAGAGCATCCCTAGTGGGTTTGGCTACTACAAAGATAAGGCGGAGTTATTGTCCAGTATGATTGACTGAATTGAATTACTATTGGGTGGAAGAATTCGATCCCCAATGAAGTCGCCGTGATTTCTTCGTATTGATGAAATATTATTATCCCCAGTAGAAGCCTCCTCAAAGTCGTTTGTGGGTTGGGCCCAACGGAGTTAGCTACTGCAGAGATAAGCAGAGTTTCCTGTGTTTAGACGGATGATTTTCCCGTATGGATAGGCGGATGAAGTTTCCTGCGTTTAGGCAGATGATTTTCCCGTAGGGATAGACGGATGAAGTTTCCTGCGTTTAGGCAGATGATTTTCCCGTATGGATAGACAGATGGAGTTTCCTATGATTAGACAGATGATTTTCCCGTATGGATAGACGAATGGAGTTTCCTGTGTTTAGGCAGATGATTTTCCCGTATGGATAGACGAATGGAGTTTCCTGTGTTTAGGCAGATGATTTTACCTTATGGATAGACGGATGGAGTTTCCTGTGATTAGACAGATGGTTTTCCCGTGTGGAAAGGCGGATAGAGTTTCCTGTGATTGAACAAAAATGTTTCCCAGTGAAGTCGACAAATTTATTGCCTATGATTGATAGGGCCTCCTCGTGTCGGCGAGATGCGGAAAACTCATCCCCAGCGGAGTAGCCGGGATTTCTCCGTGTTGACGGAATGTAGCGTCCTGACATGGACAAAGTTCTATTCCTGTGTTGTTGAGATTTCTTCGATTTGACGAAATTTGGGTCCAGATGTGGACAAGGTTATTCCTGTGACGACGGAATCTCTATTCGTGTTGACGAATTTATTTCTCTGCTTGTGTTGACAAGGTTAGTCTAGTTGTGGACGGAGGTGTTTTTGCGAAAATTGTTCATTACCTGGGGTGTTACATAGGTGGTTGAAGTTGAAATCAGAATTATTATCAGACGTTGAATTAGTTGTTGTTGTAACGACCAGATTCAATTGGCGGATGTCGTTCCCCAAGCGGTTGTGCAGTTTATTTCTGCGGTTAGCAAATTTCCGGGTTTCTTGGTATTCAACCGTCTCGTACCTCGACCGTTTGAAGGCCGTTCGCTCTTCACCCAGTCGGGTCCAAGCCGTTTGAATAGGGGCAGCTGTTGCACCCCAAAATTTGCTTAACCTTTTCTTGCCTGATTTATGTTTCATTGCATTTCATTTGCATAGTTACATCATGTACATAGTTCAATCATTTGCATATCATAGCATAGCATGCCTCCAACAAGGGATCAAGGGTGTCTATCAAGAGAAGCCTATCTAGAGGTGTTCTCTGAGCCTGAGATCCCATCCAAGTCATCAGAGAAGGATTTGAAGTCTTGAGAAGTTTGAGTGCCTACATGTGGGTTTTGCTTCTATCTTGAGGAATGTTGAGAATCATCAGTGAGATGAGAAGCATAGAATGTGAATTTGAGGTGTGTATGGGTCTCATGGAATGCCTAGAGGGCCATGTTGGAGTTAATTCAAGTCATTGATTCAAGTGCAAGAGCCACAGTTGAAGTGCAGTCAACTAGGGTTTCATATGGGTCAATCCTATGTCAATTGAGTAATCGGAGAGCATCAAAGCCTACTTTGAGATCATGGGGTTCATGGATTGGTATGTTGATACATGTGTGGTGTTGTGCCAAGGTTAAGCAAAGAAAGATCAAGAATGTGGGAGGTTGCTAAATTAGGGTTTCAGTGTAAAATCCCCTGTTTAGTGCCTAACGTCAAAGCCACATAAGTCCAAATACAAGTTTCAAATGGATCTTTGGCCAACATGGAACTTGTAGAGCTTCTCAATACCTTTAACTTGAGTACTAGAAGTCTTAAAGAAGATTTGTAGAACTCAATTTATGGTTCTTGCAAGTTATAGGTCACCAGAGGACTATGAAATTTATTTGTGAAAGTAGAAGATTTGTAGAACTCAAGTTATGGTTCTTGCAAGTTACAGGTCACCAGAGGACTATGAAATTTATTTGTGAAAGTCACTTGACTTCCAAGCAACTTTTTCCCCTCAAGGAGCTTTCAAATGGATTCTTGGCCAACATAAGTGTTGTAGGTCTTGATCTTAGCTTTAATTTGAGTACCAGAAGTCCTCAAGAAGATTTGTGGAACTCAAGTTATGATCTTGGCAATCCAGGGGTATTTTGGGAAAGTTGAATTATGGGTCATTTTCAAGCATGTGCCAAAATCTCTATCTTCCATGCCTCCAATGGAAAATTGTTCAACATGAAATGTGTTTAGAATGCTGTTTTTAGGTCAGATAAGTCATCATGGTGGGTTGAATTGGCTTATATCATGAAGTGATTCAAAAGGGCCTAAAATGGAAAGAATTTCAAATGGGATTAAAGAGGGAAAATGTGATTTTTGGATTATAGGTCCCAAATGCATCATGTGAATACTCATTTTGAGTAGAAATTGAATTTTAGAGACATTGGCGTTGGCACAATTTTGAGATGAGGCCTGATTACATGACATGCTTTGTAAAGTGATTACTTCATTTACAAGTTACAATTCCAAAACAAAAATCAGGGCAATTCAGGCCAAGCTAGCTATCCAAGCATGTTCACAAGGCCATTTGGAGTTGAATAGATCATTCTAGAGCTAACTGTAACAAGCAGATCGTGACTGTTGCATTGGAGTTTCAAGTGTATGAAAGATTTTTGGATCTTCTGAATTGGGCCTCAAGTTGGATCAAAAAGCCCATGGAGAGCTTCTATATATGGATTAGAATGATCTCAGATGAAGGTTGGTGTTGAATTCGTGCTGAACAGAGAGTTTGCAGTTGAGCTTTCAAGGTTTCTAACTGAAAACGGTTTTGGAGTTCAAGGCACATTCAAGCCAAATTGAGGGTTGGAAAAGCTTCCTCTTACTTCATTGATCGTGCCTGGAGAGTTGTGGAGCTTAAATCCATCGTTTTGCACCTCTGTTGATCCCATTTTTATAGGTATGTAACCTTAAAATTCTACATCATTCTAGGGAGAATTAGTTAGCAATGTGCATGTGGTTAGGACCTAGGATGATTAGGGAACGTTTCTGGATTGGTTTGGAGTTGATTAGTGACAATTAGGTTTGATGATCATTTTCTGTTTGGAGACGATTATACATGATCTTGAGGTTTCAAAACAAGTTGGATAGATCATGATGATCATTGAAGGATGGTGATCATTTCTGTGGTTTCAATTTTGCAAATGGTGATGGTTGAGATTTTGGCATATTCTGAAGATTGCTTCGTGTTTTAATTTCCATTGAGAGTTAAGAGATTTGGAGATGATATTCATGATCCTGGTGATTTTTTGAGTGAGATTGATATAAGGATCATTGTTTTTGGTTGCTTGTGTGTGATGCTTCACCGGAGAAGACGGTGGCTGGACCACCGTCTGAGATATTTGACCTTGGCCTGAGTTGAAGGTAGGAGACGAGTTCATTGCCATTGGATCTGCTTGGAATCAATACTTAGTAGCCTCATCGTGTGGCTGGGACTTGTTCTATTTTGTGGACTTTTGACTGAATGAAACGCAACGTTTCATTTATCCAGTCAGCTGGTGACTGGACCCTCATGTGGGTAGCCTCAGGGCTCTTGGATCTGATTACCAGTCTCTTGATCCAATGCATATGTTTTATTCTAGTTTTTAATTTCTTTTATTCTTTTTTGTATTTTCTTTTATTCCATTTGATTTCTAAAATCCATATTAAATCCAATTTTGATCCAAAAAATATTTTAAAAATATCTCCATGATCTTGGATTTAATTGTGATTTTCTGAAATTAATAAATCCCATTTTCATGCCTTTTTCAATTTAATTTGATTTTTCTTATTTTTATGTGATTTCTTTTATTTTCATATCTGATCATCTGTCTTGTTGAATTTTGTTCTCTTATTTGGTATTGATTTTTGCTTAGATCTTTTAGTATGTTCTAGAAAACTCTTGTATGTTCCCCTAAGAATTTAATTAGAATTTTACAACTTTGTTTGCTATTTTAGTTGTATTTTGCAAGTTGCTTGTGCTTGTGGTGTTCTCTCTTGAGTGCCTTTGTTTGTTTGGGTTGGTTGACTGCTTTGGAGCTGGACTTGCTTGATTTCCTTTTTGGTGGAGCTTCTGGATTCATTGAAGATGCTTGGGATTGAAGATTAGAGCTTGGAGTTGAAGGCTTTTCCTCTTGTGGAGCTTTTTTTAGGAGCTTATGGAAACTAGGGTTTTAGGGAGAGCATTAGACCTAGCTTTGCTTGTTTCTTCAAACATGGATTATATTGTTAATCTCCATTCAATCCAATGACATAAAGTCCTCTTAAAGGAGTCACATCTCTCCTTTGGAGGGATGAGTGGCATGCTTTAAGAGTAGAACTTTGAGGATGCCATTCTTCTATAATGTTAAGTTCTTAGTGGCTTCCTTTGGTTGTCATTAAGTTACTTAACATTTCAATTTGATCTTGGTAATTGATTCTCCCCAGGAGTGTTGCTTGTTGAAGCTGGTTGCTTGTTGAAGTTTAGTGCTTGTTGAAGCTTGTTGAAGATAAAGTCAGTTGCTTGATGAAGCTGTTTGCTTGTTGAAGTTGGTTGCTTGTTGAAGCTTGGTGCTTGTTGAAGATTGAAAGTTTGTTGAAACTTGAAGATGGGAGCTATTCATGAAGATGAAGGCTGTTGCTGTCAGAGCTGCTGCTTGTGCTGTTTGCTGTAGGAGTTTGATGCTGCTGCTTGGGCTACCTCCTCTGCTTTGGGGTTTTGTTTTCTGTATTGTTTGTTGGCTTGTGTAGCTTGCCCCCTAGTTTTGAGGTGAATGTTGGTTCACTTTGCCTGTTGTTTTCCCAGGTTCGAGGTTGAGCGGGACTCCCTTGCCTCGCTTGTATTGCTGCATTGCATGCATTTTACTGTATTTGCTTGCTTTCTTTTCTGCTTATCCCCTAGGATCTCTGATTTCCTCCGTGCAGGAGGGAATTATGACAGACATTAGGATTCTTATCCATGCATGACAACATTAGGTTAGTTTTTTATTCCCTTTTCAACCCTAGGTTTTTTAGAGCTTCTTTCTCTTCTTATCTTGAAACAACTTAAAAATACAGTAATAAGGTTAATCGATGTCGTACGTTACGAGCCTTAAGCTATTCGAGAAAGGGCTGCTGGAGAGCTTCTTTCCAGTAGTCTGGCTGCTTAGTGTGGTACCCTTTGGGTGACACACGACGTAGTCACTCTCGAATCATAGTCTCTAGTGCGTCAGAGATTGCAAACAAACTAAAAAAACACTTTTTCCGTAAAAGATTCAAAACAAACATCAAAGTGTCATTTTTGTCCGCTTGGACTCTTAATCAAGAAAAACCCTTTCATAAGGTAATAAAAAAAACAATCAAACAAGCTTGTGTCTTCCGTAGCCCGAACTACGTTTGCTCTGATCTTTCATGCTGTATGAAAGTACGTAGGCATAGGATGCCGTATCCTAGCGAGCAACCTTCCCCTCCTTTCCCGTAGGTAGGCGAACTACGTTGACTCTAATATCTCGTTCCCGACGGGAATACGTAGGCATAAAGTGCGATACTTTGCCGAGTCATTTTCTTTTCTTTTTAACCCAGACCTGTAGAGTAGATAGAATAACGATCCGTACTAGAAAATAAGCGTGGATCCCGTCGAGTACGGCGGAAGTGAGGGGTGCTAATACCTTCCCCTTGCGTAATCGACTCCCGAATCCAGGAATTTGGTTGCGAGGACCATTCCTTTCCCGTTTCGCGTTAGGTTTACTCTGAGCGTTTCCTTTCCCTTCGTTGGGATAAATAACGCACGGTGGCGACTCTTCTGTCATAGCCGGCGCCGATTTTCGTAGTAGCGACAATACACAAGTAACGAAAGATGAAGACTTAGTTAGGAATTGATTAGAAACCCTGTAGAGCTGAGTGAACCCACAGGATAAGGGAAATCGCTGAGATTATCATCTCACCCCACTATTATTGTTGTTTTTCAAATGTTATTTTTATGTTAGATGTAAGAGAAGTTGTTTGTTAATGTTTCAAAGATTTTGGATTATTGTGTGCAATGAAGATATTTTATGTTTCAAAGATTTTGCTTTGTATTTTATTTTATGGACATGTATATAATGATGCTGCTAGACACTTGTGTTGTATCAATACCAAATTAATATCTCGTATAATGTATTTTATAGATGGATATTATTGGGGGTGTTACAATTGGTATTAGAGCAGGTCGGTTCTCGACCCAGCCTTGAAACATCATAAGTAAACCAATTTATGTTTCATATGTGTGTTTAGCCAACACGGTTCTTAATATCACAATATGTAGTATCAAATCTGATCAACCTAATTCTATATGCATGGTAGGTAGGATCATGGTTAAGCAACCACAAGGATTTTAAAGTGTTAGTAGAGGTTATGCCTTGAGGGTAGGTTCAAGTAAATAGTTAGAAAGCAATGAGAGCTGGTGAGCTTGGTTAAAGTATAAGTAAGTGTTGTGTCTCATGTAATGCAGGAGTGCAGGTCCGCGCATGGTTCGAACAGTCATGTAGTGTTAGAGAAGTCAGAAAGTTACAGATTTCTATCAGATGAATTTTTAGAAGTTGAGAAATATGTAAGTCTGTTAGTAAAATAAGATGAACCCATTGATATGGAACAAGTATTACAGGTACATCTATATAGAGAGGAAGAAATGATTATTTTTCCGCACGTATGCTACAAGGCTCGAAGGCAATGTGGTAAACTTGTTTCTCAGCTTGTAAGACCCTTAGAGAATATTGGAAGAACGAGATTACTTCAGGGAGTATATTTGGAATGTTACCTTCCAAATGGTTGAAGGCTCAAGAGATATTGACATTCAACATTTATGTTGAGGGTCTAAGGTAGTGGTGAAGTGTACGAAGAGGCTCGAGGACATGACTTCCTATTTCATGTGAAACCTGTATGTACCAGATGAAGGGTATGAGAATAACCAAGTATACCCAGTCTTAGAAGGGAGATATGGTTCAAGATAGTTCATTAGAGGTTCAGTGTTAGTAGGAAACCGTTATGGAAATGTTGAATTACCTAAGGATTAGTTGAAAGAGATTCATGTCAAAGAGAGAACAAGCATTTCAGATCAAAGGAAATTCTAGTAGGACGGTTCTATAATTGGAGTTAGGAGAATTACCTTATAAGAGAAGTAAATGCAGAGTTTGGGAGCAATGTAAATTTTACAATACTACTATTATAATGGGATGCATTTCAAATAAGGGCATAATATGATCATTAAGGTTTCATGGAGGTTGAGGTAGGAAAATATAATTGATGATAGTTCATGTATGAAGATTTTTACAGTATGAGGTGAAATGGAGAAAGTCATACCTTGGTATTAAGAATCATGTGATAGTAGCATCTTGGTCATAAGTATGTGTAATTAATTATCTTGTTTTAGGGTGGTTATGGATTGTCACACTTTTATTTCGAGTAGCGAGTTTTGTATCCCGAGAATATTGATTTTATGGTAATCAACGAAAGAAAATCCAAGCTTGAGTACGAAACTAAGTGTGGAACGTGAAACGAACTACATCGTATGAACTAGAAAGTAGGCGACAAGGATTATTAGTTGTGATTCATCTAGATAAGTAACCTCTGTGTTATGAAGTGTGTAGTGGATGTTTGGTTTGGAAGAGAATCGAGGTCAATTAGTGTATGGGATTGCCAAGATTCATCTTGAGTGCCTATTATTTGGTTGGCAAGACTAGGATTGACTTATTGAAAGTTAGGTTGTTGTTCATCTTCCTAAGTAGTGTTTGAATTGGTAGATCATAGTTGATGATGTTCACACCTTGTTGGAACTAAATATATCCAAAATCTCATTGGTGTATTGTTGTGGATGTGCGGGGTTGAGAATGGAGTTGCAATTTATTGCAAGTCAAATTTATAGTTTTGAAATTGGAAAAATAGTAAGAATAAGGTGTATGGAGATTTGAGGGGTGAGAGAAGCAATTAAGATATTAGGTTAATTTAAATAGTTAAGTTGATGGGACTTTTGTACTGTACATGCAAAAGTGGAGAAGAGGCAGAAAGAGACAGATCTAGGAGAAACCTTGAAGATCAAGGAATAACCCCATAGAGCCAAAAAATTTCATCGATCATCAACTTCGAAGTAATGGGGAAACTATTCACATGTGGGTGTTTAGGTAGTCAGATAGTGAGGGATCCTTACCCTCTTATCTTCTTATTCTCAATTTTGTATATGTGTTGTATGTTTGTTGCCAAAGGGTTTAACTCAAACCCTACTATTTGATTCTTGAGTACTATTGTAATGTTTCACTTGAATCCTTGTAGAATTTCTTATGCCTTGTAATAGGAGGATTTATATAATTGTGTAGGTTTTTCTTTTGTGTCTTTTTGCCTTATTGATGCATAGTTATTGTATGATATACTGTGATTATGCCTTGTCGCGAAATTATAATAATTGGATTATGGTATATATTTTATATGTGGCCATTAATCTTTTTTTTTGGGCGAAAAAGTCGAAAAAGTAAAAAAAAAAAAAGGTAAAAAAAAAGTCAGAAAATAGGGTTGGAGTTTCAAGTTCGCTGTCCAGTTTGACGAGTTTTAGAGAAATTTAAGGTTTGTTAACCTTTCTTTATCTTTTTGATAAGTTTAAGAGTCATATTTTTTACATTAGAGTTATTATAGAGTTGTCGAAGTTGCTTTTGAGTTGTTTAGAGTTGGAGTTGTGAGTATATGATACACTTGAGTTGAGTTTGAAGCCTTTTGACATTATAAGCCTGCTTTTTGAGTTATAATTTCATTTCTTTAAGGATACCCAACTAAAAAGGTTACATTTTGAGTTGTTGGAGTAATCTGACATGTGTGTAACTGTTTTCTTAACCTGTTAATGGCCTTACACGAGTAATAATTTTGCTTTATTAATGAGTATGTTTGAATAATATATGTTTATGTGATTGAGCTGTAATTGCATAACTTGTTTTAAGTTGAGTAGTTTAGAGAGGAAGTACAACATTGGCCTTACATTGGAAAAATTATGGGTTCAGAGAGAAACCTTGTTGAGCATAAGATATGAACATTATTTTGTTGAATATGTGTTGTGATTGATGCTTGTTGTTATTCATGTATTCATGTATATCAGAGTTAGGTAGGACTTTGGTCCGACGGGGTCACAATTCAAGAGGAAACAGTGACGATCTAATGTTTATATAAGAACTAGGTTCAAAGAGGAACCAAAGACATGGATAATTCAATAACACACCTCTAACATCCAAATCTTGGTACCATATGCATATTGGAGGAGAATGACATAACGTCTTATTAGCATTGTAATTGATTGTGGGTGTTAATTAATGTTTTTGTTGATTTTATTTTTATTGAAAACTATCCTTGTTGCTTAATACACTGATAACATCTGTGAAGTTATTCTCAACCTCTTTCTGTTGTTGTGTTGTTCGTTATGCTGGTATTGTAGATACTCGGGTAGAGAAGCACAAGATGATGCTTGTTGTGAAGGATCCAGTCTTTAGAGGAATTGCTAAGAGCTTGTGTGTTGGATCAAGGTGGATCGTGGGATAATTATTTGCCGTTGGTTGAGTTTATGTACAATAATAGTTATCATTCTAGTATCGGAATGGCACCGTATGAGGCTTTGTATGGTAGAAGGTGTATGACTCCTCTGTGTTGGTGTGGGTCAAGCGAGAGTGTAGTACTCAGACCTGAGATTGTGCAAGAGACGACTGAAAAGACCAAGATGATCCAAGAAAAGATGAAAGCATCGCAGAGTCTTAAGAAGAGTTACCATGATAAGAGGCGAAGAGCACTTGAATTTCAAGAGGGAGACCTCGTGTTTTAGGAGTTACGCAGGTAACTAGTGTTGGCCGAGCTTTGGAGTCTCAAAAGCTCACACCACATTTTGATGGTCCGTATTAGAGTGGCGTAGCAGAAGCGTGAGATGAGTAGCATGTTGTATTGCTGTACCTCCGTCGCTTGCAAATTTGCATGATGTGTTTCGTGTGTCTCAGTTGAGGAAGTACATTGATTCAGATGGATGATGTACAAGTGGGAGATAATTTGATTGTTGAGGCATTGCTAGTTCGGATTGACGAACGAGAAACAACTTTGAGGTAAAGAGATTTCCTTGGTAAAGGTAGTTTTGGGAGGAGCAGCTGGAGAAGGTTGGAATTGGGAGTGAGAGAATCAGATGAGAGAGTCGTGTCCGACTCTGTTTCCTTGAGGCAATCTTTGAGGGCGCACAACCTGCACCGTTGAAAATAACCATACAACAGTATCAAACAAAATTTGAAAGAAACTTTTGAACTTAAGAGGAGAACAAAAGGGAGGGAGTAAGAAAAATTTCAGGAGAAAAAAATGATAAAGAAATATATAAAAAAAAATACCTCTTGAAACACCCTTCATGATTCTAAAAACTCCTTAACCTTCAATTTTCCACTTCCCTGCGGTAGAGAACCAGCAACAACAGAAAAATACCTTCACATCCCTCAATTCCATTCGCATGCGTCCTTTCCTTCTCCAACCAGTCTCACTACTTTTCCCCATCAATTCACCACCATCGATAAACCGAAAACCACATTTTCCATCAATCAAAACAACATCCCAAACTCACAGACCTAATCGATTCAAAAATCGAGTAGAGAGATTCAGAAACAAGGAAGAAAAAAGGTTGAGTTTCGAAGTTGAAATCAAATCCAAAATGAAGTGAACACAAACCTAGAATGAATGAGATCACAATTGAACTTGAAACAAAGTCGCGGATTAAAGTGAAGTAGACAATTTGAGCGAAAAACAAATTGAAAACCAATACAAATCGTGCGGGAGAAGAAGGATTGTTGTTCATCGAGAGGTTGGAGACAAAGCCATAAACTTGTTTTGCATTATCCATTGATTGAATTTTGCTTCTGCGCTTTTTTCCTCTTTTCAAACCATGTGTCTTTTTTGTGTGAGCTGATGTTGTTAACGTTAAGGATTTGTTCTTGTAAATCTACATTGCCTTGTATGACCTATCGTGTCTTGTTGTTTAATGGTTCTTGGGCTTTGCCAAGCGCATAGTTTTTCTTTACATACACCCTTGTTCATATTTACACCCTGCCATGTTTGGTTTAATGGGCTTTCCTAAGCCCATGATGAATCTTCACTCCTCACATCCCCTAATCTCTCTAACGCCACCCACTAAGTCCAAGTCCCTCCCTCTTTTTTTATATTTTATTTTACTAATTTTGTATTTAGTGTTTTTATTAGTTTGAATATTTAAGTTTATTGTTTTAAATTTTGTTTTAACTAACTTGGATTTCAATTAGAACCAATAACTTATGTTTAGATTAATTAGCTTACTTTGTTTTTAATAATAAAAAAACTCAAAATATTCTTCTCAGTTAATTTTGTAAATAATCCTCTTAATTTTGATTTTGTGCTTAGAGTTATTATTTAGGATTTGTTTTCGATAATTTTAGATTTTATTTCTGTTAATTATTTTCTTTAATCGATTTAACTTCTAACTTTTATGACTTGTAACTTACACGTCGTTTCCTTAATCTTGTGATTTTGATTCTTGTTCTGACTTTTATCTTGCTCTTATCTTGTGTATACCATTGATTTAATTTGTGCCTTTTCTGTTATGCCATAATATTTTTCTTTGTCTGATTTTATTTTGTGTCTGGTACTTGATCATATTTTCCTGTTTTAATTGCTTGTGCCTTATTACAAAGGAAAGGATTCCCCGTTTACTGTCATGTCATATTTAGGGTAGCTTAGCCTAGCTTACTCCTTCGTTTCCCATTTATCCTAGCTTTACGATTAGAGTCGCCGTACTTTATGTGAGTGTCTTTCCATGAATATTTCCTTTACCCTTTTATCCTAACCTTAGAATTAGAGTCGTTGTACTCTATGTAGGTGTCTTGCGATAGACACTTACTTCCCCCTCGGAACCTTGACCATAATCAAGAGTTCTTCACTCTTACTTAGGTGAACTATGAATGCTCTGATTCCATCTTAGACATGTTACGTAGGTACGAGATGCGATGTCTTACGAGCATACTTAGGAAAAATTTAGGTCATTCCTTTTTATCCTAGCCTTAGGATTAGAGTCTCCATACTCTATGTGAGCGTCATGGTTATGAACACTTACTTTACCTTTCATCCTAGCCTTAGGATTAGATTCTCCATACTCTATGTGAGTGTCATGATTATGAACACTTACTTTCCCTGTTTAACCTAGCCTTAGGTTTAGAGTCGCCGCACTATATGTAAGTGTCTTGCCATGGACACTTACCTTCCCTTTGGAGCCTTGACCACAATCAAGAGTTCCTCACCCTTAGTGAGGTGAACTACAAATGCTCTAACTCCATCCTAGTCAGGATACATAGGCACGATATGTGATGTTTTGGTGAGCATACTTGTAGATAAAACCTTAGGTCTTTACCTTAGCACCTTCTCCTTAGAAAGAAAACTTTAGCATAACACAAATACTAAGTAGATATTTTTGTAGAGTACTATAGATACTTAGGATGCTATCACCTTCCCTAGGCATAACCAACCATCGAACCTTAGATCTTTTAGCTTTGTTGTTACATAGTGCACTTAGGTTTTTCTTCGGTCTTTACCCTTTCCTTTGGATAAATCGAAGCTCGATGGTGAACTTCATGATTTGTGATTCAAATTAACTAATAGCTTGACATTCGATTCTCACCACAACATATTTCATCTTTGTCTTTTCTTTAAAGAACAAAATTTAGGGTCTTTTCATATTTAATTATCTTCCATCTTGAAGATATGAAAACCGTTATGATTCATGCCTTCAGATTCAAGGTAATATAAAAGGGATAACTGCCATACCCAAATTTTGTCTAGGCATTTTAAATTTTCATGCACCCAACTTTATTTTGTTTTGCTTAGAATAAAATTGCAGTTTTACAGACAGACCGTTAGAATCAATTTCTTAACTGCGCATAAAATCAGTGAATAGTTTTTTTAGGTTTTGCCCTATAATTGTCTATTTTATTGATCTATAGTACGCGCAAACCTTGTGTGCTCGTTTTATTTTTTCGCGTTCTTAGGAGGTTGCATTTTGATCTTTCTAAGCCTTTTCATCAAATTTTTTTAGTGCGACATTTGACACGCGGATGTATGCTTTCCTAAACTTTATTTCATGTAGATTATTTTAATGTGTTCATTTTATTTTTTCATACATTTTCGTGTCCGATTTTTATTCGATTTAATTTAATTTAATTATTTTTGTTTATCAAAATGTCAAGAAAAAAAATAGAAATAAATAAATATTCATTTTGATTTTATTTCTTTATTAAAAATATTAGAATTTTATTTCATTTAATTATTAAAACTCATTTTTTATCCTTGAAAAAATCAAGGGCTATTTTGGCACTGCACTGAATACGTGAAGCCCTAATTGTTACTATAAGTGTTAAATTTTGGCCAATGGATTGAAATCACCAATGTTCCCTAATCACAATACATGGATCTGATCTCTCATTTTAAAAAGCGAGTACTACCTCCATCTCAAAATGAGTGACTCAGTTGATCATTTTACACATATTAAAAAAAAAGAATAATTGAGGGAATGATGAAAGTAATGTTAATTAGAGGGTAAAATTAAAAAAACATGCATTGGAAATTGAAATAGGTCATTCATTTTAGGACAATCTTTTATTCTGGTACAATGAGTCTGATGAGTAATAAAAATAAAGAAAAAACTTGATAAATTGAGGCTTTAAGGATTGGTCATGATATTTTTCAATGCAATGCACCAACTGACCACACACAAATGACACCCTTGATGCATATCTTTCTCTTTCTCAATTTTAAATTGCAGTAAAAAAACAAAATAAAGGAAATAATTCAGCTTCACCTTTTTTCTTCTTGCTTCACGTGGTACAATATTCTTTACCACATATTCCCTTTCATTCTGTACAAAAATACAACTCAAAACCTCTTTCCATCGTAACATCTAAACAACCATATTCATCCACTTGCAGCAACTACACTCTACCGTGATTCAACCACCTATATATGAACTTACCAACACTCACCCTCCTGCAATCTTCACCACAGTAAAACTTTTCAACGACCCATCTTTTACTTCACACTAAACCACCAAAACAACTCTCCATTTCTTCTTCTTCTAACAAATTAACCTCCTTCCCATTAACACCAAGAAAATCTTCTAAACCTCACCACTATGACCCAATGTAACTCACCTCCATTTCACTACCTTCAACACCAAATCAATAGCCACCTTCAACAACCTCTCAACAATACCATACTCTTCACTATTCACATAACCCTTACCGCCTAAACACTCATTGTTCATTAATGCATCACCCTTCTTCCTCATGAAAACACACACCCATTCAACTTAAACCACAACTGATTTACACCCAAAGCCGTTTCCTCCATCACTGAAACACAACGAAAATTTGCTACTTCACGGCCTTGCACCTTTTCTCTCCACTACAACATACAAAACCTCCCTCCATGTAATGAATGGTTACCTTTCACAACTATTAACCTCCCACACTTCAACAACCACCAAGAAAACCACTATCCACAGCCTACTCTAATATACTTCATATCACAACCATTCACATACACTTAAAACCAACATACCGTGCCACCACATATCATCTTCTCATAACCGCCCTTGTCATCTTATTTTCACGCCACCACAGTTTTCTGATTTCAATTGGTTCTTATTTTTATTTCTTCTCTATTTCATGGCTTGTTGTTGATGCGTTGTGTTATAGACGAGTGGTGTATTTATGTTGTGTGTTTGTTTCTATTTCCTTTTTATTTATTCTTGGGTTTTATCTTGTTTGTATTTGATACAGTTTTTCTTGTTAATGAGAAAGGTGTTGGAAATAAGACCTTTTGTGTTTAGGAAAAGTGTGTGGGAATATTAGAGGCTTAAAGAGAAACTTGATAGGTAGAAGAATTATTTATGGAAGAGAGAACTTTGTATTTTGCTTGATACAAAAGTGTAGAATTACATCTCTATTTATAGTACTCTAAGGAGAACTCTAGACACACTAATTCTAGAGAGTTCTCAACTCTAGGAATTCCAAGAGCATTCTAGAGAATATTACAACCTTAAAAATTATCTAGACACTCCAAACATTACAAGAGTTTTCTAGAAACATTAATTAAAATGATCTAAATCCAAAATAACTAAGCCCAAAAATCCAAATAATATGTTTAGGCCCAAATCAAGTTTAATCTTCCAACATCCCCCCTTAAACTTAATTTGTGACTCCAAGCATGCTCCTTAACTTTAAGAAGGTTTCCAATTTGAGTGGCTTGGTGAAAATATCGGCAGCTTGATCTCTAGACATCACATACTTCAACTTCACATCCTTCTTCTCGATGCATTCTCTTATAAAGTGATAACGGGTGTCGATGTGTTTACTTCTTTCATGAAATACAGGATTCTTTGCCAAAGCAAGTGCTGATTTATTGTCCACACATATTTTCATAGGATCTTCTTGTGGCATTTTTAACTCTTTCAACAAGTTCCTTAGCCAAATTGCATGGCAAACACATGATGTAGCGGCAACATATTCGGCTTCACAAGTTGACAGTGTGACGATAGGTTGTTTCTTTGACATCCAAGTGAAAGCAGTATCTCCCATAAAGAATACAAAACCAGTAGTGCTCTTTCTATCGTCCACGTCTCCACTCCAATCGCTATCACTATAGCCAACAATTTCATGATTGTTAGAAGAGTAATAGTGTATGCCAAAGTTTGTTGTACCTTTGATATATCGAAGGGTTCTCTTTTCCGCCTTGAAGTGAGTTGTTGTTGAAGCTTCCATGTAACGGCTTACGACTCCTACAACATAGAGAATATTCGGCCTTGTACTTGTCAAGTAACATAGACTTCCAACCAAACTTTTGTAAAGAGTTGGATCCACAATCTCTCCATTTTCATGCTTACTCAACTTGCTGCCACATTCCATCAGGGTGCCAACCGGATTAGCATCATCCATCTTAAACTTCTTAAGGACTTCTTTTGCATAGCCTTCTTGGGTGATAAAAATTCCTTTGTCTTCTTGCTTTACTTCAATGCCAAGATAATATGCCATGAGCCCCATATCTGTCATCTCAAATTCATTTGACATGTCTTTCTTGAACTCTTCGAACATGCTTAGATTGTTCCCAGTGAAGATCAAATTATCAACATATAAGCACACAATCAAAATATTTCCACTTTGCGCTTTAATATAGAGTGCATGCTCATATGGACACTTGATGAAATTCTTGTCTCGAAAGTACTTGTCGATTCGAACATTCCAAGCTCTTGGTGCTTGCTTGAGTCCATACAACGCCTTTTTCAACTTGAGGACTTTTTCTTCTTCCCTTTTTACTTCATATCCTTGTGGTTGCTTGATATAAACTTCTTCTTCGAGAAAACCATTCAAGAAGGCCGACTTCACATCCATTTGATAGATATTCCATTCATTCTGGGCTGCCAAAGAAATGATCAGTCTAATAGTTTCAAGACGAGCAACGGGGGCAAATACCTCATCATAGTCAATTCCTTGTCTTTGACTATAGCCTTTTGCCACCAGTCTTGCTTTGTATCTCTCCACGTCTCCTTTTGCATTCTTCTTCGCCTTGTATACCCATCTTACTCCGATTGCTTTGTGTCCTTGTGGAAGTGTAGTAAGTTTCCACGTATCATTCTTCGTGATTGACTTTATTTCTTCATCCATGGCGTCTCTCCACTTTACATTTTCAACAGCTTCTTGATAGCTTAGAGGCTCGCAATCACCAAAAAGACAAAAGAGGTTAATGTCATTTTGGTTTTCGGTTACCTCATAAAGCTCTTCAATGCTCCTTAATCGTGGTGTCCTCTCACTTGAGCTTGTTTCATCCAACCTTGGTGTTGGTGAGACAGGTGGTGTAATATGTTCATCTATCATTGGTTGTTCCATTTCATCTTCTTCTTCTTCAAAATAAGGAAGAAAATCATACCTGTCTTCTTGAACACTCCAACCCCAACAATCTTCTTCTTCAAACTCCACATCACGACTTATGACAATCTTTCCGCTATTTGGATTATAGAGCTTGTACCCTTTGGAGCTTGAGTCGTAACCCACGAATACATACTTCTCACTTTTATCATCGAGCTTTGTTCTCCTTTCATCTGGAACGTGGGTATATGCAATGCTTCCAAACACTTTGAGGTGAGAGATACCTGGATTTCTTCCACTTCATGCTTCTTGTGGTGTCTTCTCATGCACACTTCTTGTTGGAGAACGATTTGTCAAGTAAATCGCACATGCCACTGCTTCAGCCCAAAACTCTTTCGGCATCTTCTTACTCTTAAGCATGCTTCGCACCATATTAAGTATGGTCCGATTCTTTCTCTCCACTACTCCATTTTATTGTGGCGATCTTAGCACTGTTAGTAAGCGGCGGATTCCATGCTCTTCACAATATTTGTTGAACTCATTTGAAGTAAACTCTCCTCCTCGGTCAGATCTCATAGCCTTAATAGAAAGACCACTTTCTTTCTCCACAAGGGCTTTGAACTTCTTAAAGTTTTCAAACACTTCTGACTTCTCCTTCAAGAAATAAACCATGTTTTTCTAGAATAATCATCAATAAATAGGAGAAAGTATTTATTCTTACCAAAAGAGTTTGGATTGATTGGTCCACAGACATCAGTGTGTATGAGCTCTAGTGGTTTTGTCGCTCTTGATGTTGATTCCTTTGGAAAACTTTTTCGAAATTGTTTCCCAATTATACATCCTTCACATAGTTGGTCTGGATGGTTTATACTAGGCAAGCCTCTCACCATCTCCTTCTTTGACAAACATTCTAGACTACCGAAGTTGAGGTGTCCAAATCGTAGATGCCATAGCCATGAAGAGTCGGTATAGCAGGCCTTGAGACACTTTGCCACATCATTTTGAATGTTCAAGAGGAACATTCTATTCTTTGACATACGCACCTTAGCGATCAATTTATGCTTACAATCTCTTAAGAAAAGACTATGTTCTTTCAAGTGGATGTCATATCCTTTCTCCAATAATTGTCCCAAGCTCAAAATATAATTTTTCATGTTAGGAACATAGTAGACGTTGGATATGAATTGATGATTCCCATTCTTTAAGCGTGTGAGATTTTTCCTTTGCCTTTGACCGGTATCTTTGAGTCATCTCCAAATGAGACATTTCCAGTTGTCGCTTCATTGATCTCTATGAACATGCTTCGATCGCCGCACATGTGGTTGCTTGCGCCGGTGTCGAGGTACCACTTGTTTCTTTTCTCTTCAAATTGGTTTTGGCACGCGAGCAGCAAAGTTTCTTCTTCTCCACCTTTTTCTTCTACAAAGTTAGCTTTCTCCACAACTTTCTTTGAGAATCTACACTCAGATGCATAGTGACCGATTTTGTTGCAATTGAAGCACTTGATTTGTAACTTGTTGCACCTTGACCATGAATTTCCATTTCCACGACCTCTTGTTGCTTGTGGATTCCAACTTCTTTCTCCATTTTTGAAGTTGTTGGAGTAGTTGTTGTAACTTCCTCTTCTTTCTCCTTCATGTCCTCGTCCACGTCCACATCCACGGTCTTGGCCACGACCTCGTCCTCTTTGACTCTTGTAACTCACATAGTTTGCTTCCTTTGCATTGAGTTGTAGTAGTTGTTCCATAGTCTCCTTTTGTTTAGTTTTTCTCTTTTGTTTTTCTTCGTATGCTTGTAAGGAACCCATAAGTTGCTCAATAGTCATGGTGTTTAAATCCTTGTTTTCTTCAATGTTAGTAACAATGAAGTCAAAACTTGGATTTAAATTGCGAAGTATTTTTTCCATGACTTTCACCTCATCAACATCTTCACCATTTCTTTTAAGTTGATTGACTACGGAAAATACTCGAGAAAAATAATCAGAAATTGACTCAGACTCTTCCATAAATAAACGTTCAAACTCACCTCTAAGAGTTTGAAGACGAATCTTTTTCACCTGCTCCACTCCTTTGTTGCAAGTTTGAAGCTTTTCCCATGCTTCTTTGGTCGTCGTTGCATTGGAGATCTTCTCAAATGTATCTTCATCCACCGATTGATAAATGAGGAAGAGAGCTTTCTTGTCTCTCTTTCTTGACTCCTTTAATGTCTCCTTCACACCTTGGCTTAAGGAGGCTTCATCTTGCTCCTTAAAGTCTTTCTCAATAATATCCCACACATTTTGAGCTCCTAGTAGTGCCTTCATCTTGATACTTCAATTGTCATAGTTGTTCTTTGTGAGTATCAGTATTTGAAAAGGGAAACCTCCATTCGCCATCTTTTGAGGACCTTCAAGCTCTGATGCCACTTTGTTGGAAATAAGACCTTTTGTGTTTAGGAAAAGTGTGTGGGAATATTAGAGGCTTAAAGAGAAACTTGATAGGTAGAAGAATTATTTATGGAAGAGAGAACTTTGTATTTTGCTTGATACAAAAGTGTAAAATTACATCTCTATTTATAGTACTCTAAGGAGAACTCTAGACACACTAATTCTAGAGAGTTCTCAACTCTAGGAATTCCAAGAATATTCTAGAGAATATTACAACCTTAAAAATTATCTAGACACTCCAAACATTACAAGAGTTTTCTAGAAACATTAATTAAAATTGTCTAAATCCAAAATAACTAAGCCCAAAAATCCAAATAATATGTTTAGGCTCAAGTCAAGTTTAATCTTTCAACAAAAGGTATAACAAGTATGTAATGAGGAAGATTCGATCCATTGTGAGGGTATTTATGCATTGTTCATATTAGTTGTTGCTGTATGTTGTATGAGTATTATATAGAAAAAGAGAGGGTTTTGAACGTGTTTTTGAGAAAGAGAAAAATCATTTTCTGGGAAAAAGAAAAGACCGTGTGAGAGAGATTTTGGAATATATGTATTTTTTTAATTTTACTTTATTGTTATTTATTTTTTCTTTAAAAAAAAGGAAGAGAGATTAATGTGGGCTTTATTGCTTTGCTTTGATTTCAAAATTCAATGGAATTACATGTTGCTTGATACACATGTTTATGTCCATTTTTATTTTATTTTATTAACATCATTATTTATTAGGTCTAGGTGGAATATTTAGTTGTTATTTAAATTTAAAATGGAAAATGGAATGGGTGGATTGGGCTTTAAGCCTTCTTGTTAGGTACGCGCTACTTATTTTATGATGTTGTCATACTCTCAAAAATGTTTTTACAATTAAATTCAATTACTTTTTAATCAAAAGGAAAAATATTTTTTCTTATCAAACTTGGATGAAAAAGGGACAGGGTGTATATCCTTCTGCTCCTTGAATAAGCAAGTAGGAGGCACACGCCTCACTGTTGCAAATGATCGTCTTCCGCCAATAATTTTTAAATTTCAAACTTGGACGAAAAAGGAATGGGAGGCACATGCCTCACTTATCTTTGAATAAACTAATGGTTGGTGTACGCTTCATTGCTCGAGTATTTGTTGTCTACCTAAAAACAATCTCAACCAATCAAACCTATCTTTTCTTGCCCATGCTCGATCAAAAACCATTTCACAAACGAACAAGATTGTATCCACTATAACGCGATACAAAAAATGCTTAAACCTCTCATGCACGAGCATACATGCAAAGTTTAATTTCTAGAACATGATCAAGCAAGATACATTCTACCGTGATATGAAAAAATGCTTAAACCTCACATACAAGCCGACGTTTAACCGCTATAATAAAAAATATAATAGATTTTGTATTTATATATGAATAAATATATAAATTTAGCTTATAATGCAAAAAAAAAAATCCATTCTAACATATACTACTCCTTTTCTCATATTAAAATAATAATTAACTGTATTAATTTTATTGATAAAATGAATATTTTTTTATTAAAATAATTTTATTAATAATAGATAGTATAACAATTATAAAAATTAAAATATAATAAATAGAAATAAATTAATTTTAAAAAAATACATTAATATTAATACTTATAAAGACAAAAAGAATAAAAAGAATGACATCTATTATAACAACCTACTTTTTTTAAAATATCCTACTAGAACATAAACCAAGCCCAAGTTACCTGAAGAGACATATAATGTGCGTGTTATGATTTCCGTGATAAATTATTTTAAAACATAATCTAGCTAAGCATAATTTATTTTTGCATTATAATTGAGAGATGACTTTATTTATTGAGTGAGTCAGAGTGAGTTGAGAGACATGTTCAGTACTCGTCAATGTTTCAGGATATTTTTCGAATTTCTCGGATGGAAGTTGGAAGTTAGAACAAGAGTCAGATAACTATATATATATATATATATATATATATATATATATATATATATATATATATATATATATATATATATATATATATATATATATATATATATATATATATATATATTGATGTTCAATTGTTATTTTACGACTTGTTTTATGTTGAAATGTTGAGTTGCAAACGAGATACTTGAGGACAATTAACAATTTAAGTTTGGGATTTTTGATGACAGTCTGTTATTGCATGAAATTAGGCGAAGAATCGGAGAAAACAAGTGAAATATGAGGCAAAATGAAGAAGAAAGACCAAAGAATGAGGAAAAAATAGCTAAATGCGAAGAAATTGGACTTAGTGAAAAATTAGGTGAAGAAGGGAGTAAAAGCATGCATAGAATAATTACGTGCAACATCGCGCGCGTGATAGTGGTGTACGAGCTACATCGCGCGCGTAATACATTTATAATGCGTGCGATGATGCATTTTTCTAGACTTTTTGTGACGCGTCCTGACCCGTTATGAGATCTTTTTATTAAGGGGAATTTCTGCACTTTTGCAAGGGTTGCGAATTTTGGCATCTGATGCACAAATTTTACAACATCAAGGGTGACTTTGAGAGCAATTGAAAGTCATTGAAGGTTAATCCTTCAAGGGAATTCATATGTTATTCTCCTTATTTCAATTGAAATTGTAATTTGAATATGAATAGGTAAACTTCTCTAGGTTACGTTGTGTGTGATGAACCTTTTTCTCTATTGTTGGATTATATGCTTATTTGACTTTGTATGAATCCTTTGATGTTTAATTACATGCAATTGTTTCTTGTATCTTAAAGTTATTTATTTGAGATACTTTGTTAAATTGATTTTATCCCGGTTAACTAGGAATAAGAGACTTCGAGTAGAGACGTGTTAATGTTATGTACATCGTTCAATCCTGCTTATGCTGGTGGACTATGGATAAAAAGCTCCGAACAGTGATTAGTGAGTTATTTCACAATAGATTGGTTATAACGATTTTGTTGATTCGTCGTGAAATTATAGTGATAAAGTCATTCATTGATTTCAATGATAACACAAGTATTATACTAAAATAATCATATTAATAATAGATAGTGTAATTCATTGATTTCAATGATAACACAAGTATTATACTAAAATAATCATATTAATAATAGATAGTGTAATACTTACATGAATTAAAATATAATAAATAAAAATAAGTGAGTAGAAAAAATAATAAATATAAATAGAAAAGAAAACATCCATGGAGTGAGTAGCGGTTAGGATTAACTCCAATACAAAAAGCACAAACCAATGCGGTATATTACAGACTTCCTATCTCTTACGACATCAAATGAATCTAGCAAATAAACTTAATAAGTTAAATAGATTTGCCACAAAATAACAAAGAAAAACTTGAATTTTTGGACGTACTGAATAAGTTGTAACTAAGAACGTTTCCTTGACGTAGCTAAACTAGCTGATTAGTCTGCAAAATCAATGGCGGCTATTTAACATTAGTCTCGTAAGCACTAGGCCATCACTCAACAATATAAGCGTTTTCACCAAAACAAAATAAATGATTTGAATTTGAAAACAGTTAGCATTAATTTCTGTCGAGTGATTGACGGGGCTAAAAGTCTGCATGAATAGTAACAGATTGTATTGGCTTCTTCTTACTATTATCATGCATATAAATATGGACTAGCAGGTTTAAGAAGATATATCAGAGTTGCATATTGATTTATAACTATAAGCAATATACGTTCTTTGAAACAAACACTTGAATCATGTCTACCATTTTTCTGCTTTTTGCTATACTCTCCATTGCACTAGAATTTACAGGTCTATGCTATGGATCTCCCTTAATATGTTATTTTTTGTGTATTGCATGGTTATTGAAAAATAAAATGACTTACAATTAGTTTATTATAATGCAGGTGTGCAATCCATAGGAGTTTGCTATGGAGCAAATGGAAATAATCTACCATCAAGGCAAGAAGTTATAGATTTATATAAATCAAATGGCATTGCCGGAATGCGTATATACTATCCTGATGAGGAAGCCCTACAAGCCCTTAGAGGTTCCAACATTGAATTGATCCTTGATGTGCCTAGGGATACCCTTTCTTCTCTCACTGATGCCAATCAAGCCACAAACTGGGTAACCAAATATGTGACACCCTACTCACAAGATGTTAAAATTAAGTACATCACTGTTGGAAATGAAATCCACCCTGATTACAATGAGGCCCAATACGTTCTCACTGCATTACAAAACATTCAAAATGCAATTTCAGCAGCCAATTTACAAGGCCAAATCAAGGTCTCTACAGCAATAGACATGTCTTTGATTGGTAATTCCTATCCACCCAAGGATGGTGCTTTCACTGACCAAGCAAAGTCTTATTTACAACCAATAATCACCTTCCTAGTGAACAATGGATCGCCACTTCTTGCAAATGTGTATCCGTACTTTGCTTATGTTGGAAATGAACAAGACATTCATCTTGATTATGCTCTTTTTAATCAACAAGGAAACAACGACGCGGGGTACCAGAATCTCTTTGATGCGCAGTTAGATTCAGTATATGCTGCCCTTGCGCAAGTTGGGGGATCCAATTTGCAGATAGTTGTGTCTGAGAGTGGATGGCCTTCTGCTGGTGGAGATGGAGCCACAACTGCGGAAAATGCTGCTACATATTATAATAATTTGATTAATCACGTAAAGAGTGGGAATGGGACTCCGTTGAAACCTGGTGTGGCTATTGAGACTTATTTGTTTGCCATGTTTGATGAAAATCAAAAGAATGGTGCATCAACTGAACAACATTTTGGTCTCTTTAATCCTGACAAATCGCCTAAGTATCAAATAGGTTTCAATTGAATAATCTGATAATTCAAAAAGAAATATGTAACTGAATATGCCAATAACTCTGCCAGCACGTAATGTTGTGTTTGCATTTTCCTATTTATATAATGTGTTAAATAAATGAAAGATCATGTATTGTTTAATTCCCTCTTTCTATTTTGGTTTGTGGTTTTTTTTTTTTTTATAAATGAAATTTGATTTTAAAGAATACGACTAGGGATACTCCAATCCTTAGAAACAAAATGTACCAAAGATCCAATTTAGAAGAAACAACACAAAGACTCAAAACTAAAACCCAAAGCTAAAAACAATAAAAGCTTAATACTCTTTTTGATTTCGTATCTTAACTTGGGGTTCATTTTGATCTCTTAACTTAAAAAAAATTATATTGATCCCTTAACTCTTCAAAATGTTCAATATTAATCATTTTTGTCTTATTAGCGACGAAAAAATTCAAAAATCAGTCGCTAAATTCGTCGCTAATTAGACATAAAGGATTAATATGAAACGTTTTGAAGAGTTAAGAGATCAAAATGAACTAATAGCCTATATGAATTAATATTTGTATTATTTTTCATCTTATCCATGTCTTTAGATAATATAAGTTAGGTTGCTAAGCTGCCAGGTTATTACTGGCTTATTTTCTCATTGTATATATACCTTATCCTTGTATTGATTATTTGAGTTGAATGAAACAATTAAACATTCTTCTTCTTCTTCTTCTTCTTCTTCTTCTTCTTCTTCTTCTTTTAATGAGTCATGTATGCAAATTCAGTTACACCATTCTTGCTTTTTGTTGTTCACATTCAGCCATTATCGACATGGTATCAGAGCTCACAAAGCTCTGGTAGCCATTATTTCTTCCTTTGCAATTGCATATCTCATTTTATTCATCTGTGTTCTTTCTCTTCAATCACTTCTCCTTCTTCGTCAATTCTTGATTCATTCGATGGCAAACCAGAGCTACGCCGATTTTTCTACCAATTTTGTAAATCCCTTTTATCTCCACCCGAACGAGAATCCAGCAATTGTTCTTGTTACGTCATTGCTCAACGACAAGAACTACCACACCTGGGTTCGATCAATCCAGATTGTGCTCATATCCAAGAATAAGGATAAATTCATTGATGGAACTCTACCTAAATCTCCCGTTTCAGATTTGTTGTATGCGCCATAGATTCGATGTAATACCATGGTTCTTGCGTGGATTCAACGTTCGATTTCAGAGTCCATAGCTAAATATGTTCTATGGATTGACAACGTTGCTGGTTTGTGGAAAAAAATTGTAGATTAGGTTTTCTCATATCGATATCTTCTGCATTTTTTATATTCAAGAGGATCTCTACAAGTTCCACCAAGGTACTCTTGATGTATCCAATTATTTCACTCAATTGAAGGTTATGTGGGATGAATTGGAAACCTATCGACCAATCCCTTTCTGTTCTTGTGCCATTCCTTGCTCATGTGGTGCAATTGATTCAGTCAAATTGTATAGAGAACAAGACTATGTCATCAGATTCCTTAAAGGTTTAACTGAGAAATTTGCGCATTCAAAAACGCAAATTATGATGATGAATCCTTTGTCGGATATTGACAAAGCGTTCTCACTAGTTATTCAACAAGAAAGGGAAATGGATAGTTCAAACTCTATATGATTCCTTCAGCTCAAACCAATGAAGAGGTTATTGTTCTGCAGACTCAAGCTCGGTACACAACAATTACACTGCCAAAGCTGGTAATAATAATTTTGAGCTAAGAGTCAAAACCAAAATTCTCCAAGAGGACACAACAGAATTTTCATACACTGTGGCAAAACAAATCACACAGTTGACACCTGTTTCCAGAAGCATGGTTATCTACCAGGTTATAGAGGTAAAAGCAAGGTTCAAGGCAATGCAAATGTTTCCCCTTCAACTGCTACGGAAAAAACTGCTTTAGAGGCTTCTCCTAGGAGTTGAAATTCTACTTCATTTGCTCAAGAGCAGTACAATAATATTCTAGCATTGCTTCAACAATCCAAGCATCCTCCCACTGTAAACTCTGTTTCTACCTCACCCTTTGTTAGGCATTCTCACTCTTATAATGTGAATGGTAAGAATTCTAGTCTTTGGATATTAGATACTGGTGCTACTAATCATTTTTATTTCAACTTTTCATCTTTCATTGATTAGAAACATGTTGTGCCCATTCATGTTAGTTTGCCTGATGGTTCACAAGTCATTGCTTCTATCTCTGGCACAGTTGCCCTTTCCCCTTCTTTAACTCTTAAAATGTGCTTTATATTCCTACTTTCCATGTCAAACTTATTTCTATTGAAAAACTTGTTGATATCAATAATTGTTTTGAACGATTTAATGCTAACACTTGTCACATCCTGCATAATCATACCAAGGAAACGATTGGTATAACTGACTTGCATAGACGACTCTATGTTCGATTCTCAAGCTCCTCCTTCTGCTAATAGTTCGGTTGTACATAATTCATCTAATTTGTGGCACTTAATACTAGGCCACATCTCAAACATAGGTTTACAAACTATATCCAAAGCTTTTTCTTTCATCAAATGTAATAATCATACTGCACCTTGTGACTCTTATCACTTTTCTAAACAAAAGAAACTCCCATTTGCTAATAGTGTATCTCCTTCTTCTAATCCTTTGTTATTTTACATGCTAACTTGTAGGGGACTTTCTCCACCATTTCCACTTTGGGACATAAATATTTCTTGACTCTTGTTGATGATTACACAAGGCATACTTGGGCAATATTTCTTAAGACAAAATATCAAACAAAAACTAGTCTTATTCATTTTGTTGCCTAAATAGAAAATCAGTTTCACACCACCCTTAAATGCCTAAGATCTGATAATGGGACATAATTTCTTGCTTTGTCAAAATTTATTTTGTCCAAAGGCATTACCCACCAAATAAATTATGTTGAAACACCCCAACAAAATTGGGTGGTGGAAAGAAAACACCAACACATTCATAATGTGGCTAGGTCTCTTTTCTTCCATTATGAAATTCCTCTAAATATGTGGAATTTCTGCATCTAACATGTTGTCCACATATTCAATAAGTTGCCTACACCTCTACTCAATTCCAAATGCCCTTATGAAATTCTGTTTAATGAACCTCCATCTTTAGTTCATTTGAAAGTCTTTGACTGTTTGTCATTTTCCACTTCTTTACAGGCACATAAGACAAAGTTTGATTCTAGGGCTAGAAAGGATGTTTTTCTTGGCTATAAGGAAGGTGTCAAGGGATACATTCTATATGATCTCCAAAATCATAATATATTCATTTTAAGGAATGTGATTTTCTATGAAAATACATTTCCTTTCAAACATGATAATCTCTCTTCTGATACAACATAAAGCCCTATTCCAAGCTTGGATGATCATCTCACTGACATACAAAACCTATCTCCTAGTCAACAACCTAGTACCACTGAATGATCCCTTTCATCTGATATTTCTGCTCCCTTCAATGACAGTGATAATAGTAATGATGTTAACTCCCCCTTTACTATCAACTATCCTAGCCCTAGCCCCACAAATAATAGCCCAGTTGATTTGCCCTATCATTCTAATCCTAGCCCTGTTGATCCTAGGTCTTTACAATCTATTGATGTTGACCCTACTCATAACCTTACTCCTTCTTGCAATTTTGAATATGGTACACTAACTACATATACTCCTTTGAATAACCATAGTCCTTCTTTACCTATTGGTTTTTCTTCCTCTAATGTTCAACATATCATAGAGCATACACATCCTTTATCCAATGAGTATTCCTCTGCTATGATTCCTTTAGAGAACTCTTCTCTTCCTTCTCAAAATTCTGCAAAACCTACTCTTTTACCTGTTAGACATTCCTCTAGAACATTTCATCCTCCTCAATACTTAAAAGATTATCATTGTTTTTCTACAACACAAAACCATTCTTCCACAATATTATACTCATTATCATACGTTCTTACATATAATCATTGTGCCCCATCTTATAAGCATTTTTATTTATCCGTCTCTTCTAACATTGAACTAGAAACCTTTAATCATGCTATTAAATTGGATTGTTGGAAAGATGTTATGAATGTTGAGTTACATGCTCTTGAAGAAAACCATACATGGAATGTAGTTGATCTTCCACCAAGAAAGGTTCCAATTGGATGCAGGTGGGTTTATAAGATGAAATGCAGGGAAGATGGCTCCAATGAGAGGTATAAACCTAGGCTAGTAGCTAAAAGTTACACACAAATGGAGGGCGTTGATTATTTTGGCACTTTCTCCCCTGTAGCCAAAATAACAACTGTTAGGGTCTTATTGTCTATTGCTGCAATCAAGGGTTGGAACCTAGAACAGTTGGATGTCAATAATGCTTTCCTTTATGGTGATTTACATGAACATGTGTACATGAAACTCCTTCATGGTCTCTCCACATCCAATTCTTCTCAAGTGTGCAAGCTCCACAAGTCTCTATATGGTCTTAAATAGGCAAGTAGGCAATGATATTCTAAACTCTCCTCATTTTTAGTTTCTTTGGGTTATGCTTAATCTCAAGTTTATCCTCATTATATGTGAAGTCTCACAAGCATTGTTCCACTTCCATACTTGTCTATGTGGATGACATTGTCCTTGTTGGTAATTCTATCCCTGAAATTCAATTTGTCAAAGATGTCCTTGACCAGAAATGCAGGATAAAAGACCTTAGGTAGCTTAGATATTCTTTTTAGGTTTTGAAATTGCTAGATCTTTTAAAGGCATCTTCATGAACCAAAGAAAATACGCACTTGAACTGCTGGAAGACACGGGATTTCTAGCTGCAAAACCATAACTTATTCCTTTTGACCCTATCATCAAATTATCTCCTATTGACGGTGAACCTTTAGCAAATCCTACTTCATGTAGGAGATTAATTGGAAGACTGATATATTTGACAAACACACGGCCTAATATTTCATTTGCAGTACAAGATCTCAGTCAATATGTTTCTAAGCCTCTTGTTCCACATTATCAGGCTACTACAAAGATTTTAAGGTTTCTTAAATCTGACCCTGCTAAAGGTGTTTTGTTCTCAACTTCTAGTGCCTTCAAGCTTTATGCTTTTGCAAATTCTGATTGGGCAAGGTGTTCTGCTACTAGGAAATCCATTACTGGTTTTCGTGTTATCCTTGGTTCATCACTTTTTTGTTGGAAATCCAAGAAGAAAAACACAGTGTCAAGATCCTCTACTGAGGCAGAGTATCAAGCGTTAGCCTCTCATACTTGTGAATTACAATGGCTGCAATACGTCTTTAATAACTTCAAGATTAAATTCCCTCGTCCCGCTTCTGTGTATTGTGACAGCAAATCAGCTATATACCTTGCACATAATCCTGCCTTTCATGAAAGGAGCAAGCACTTAGAGTTGGACTGCCATGTAGTTCGAGAGAACATTGGTTCTAAACTCATTCACTTGCTTCCTATCTCTACTAATGCTCAACTGGATGATGCTTTTGCAAAGCCTTTGCAATCTCTATCATTTTCCTCTATTATGACCAAGTTGGGATTATACAGCCTACACAGTCCAACTTGAGGGGGGATATTAGCCTATATGAATTAATATTTGTATTATTTTTCATCTTATCCATGTCTTTAAATAATATAAGTTAGGTTGCTGAGCTAGCAGGTAGTTACTAGCTTATTTTCTCATTGCATATATAGCTTATCCTTGTATTGATTATTTGAGATGAATGAAACAGTTACGCATTCTTCTTCTTCTTCTTCTTCTTCTTCTTCTTCTTCTTCTTCTTCTTCTTCTTCTTCTTCTTCTTTCAATGAGTCATGTATGCAAATTCTATTACATCATTCTTGCTTTCTATTGTTCATATTCGACCATTATCGACATGAACCCCGAGGTTAAGATACAAGACCAAAAAGAGTATTAAGCCAACAATAAATAAGAAATCTTCTCCATAACAAAACCTCTTGCTATGGATCAAAGGAAGGTTTACTGTCAATAATCCATACTCATCTAAAATTATTTTGCGCGTTCGTCAACCCACAAATGTAGTAAAAACAAGAACAATTGAATAAGAATTATAACATAAAAGTATTAAATAATCTCAAACATTCATAGATTCGACACAATATAATAAAATTCATCTCTAATGATCTAATAAAAATAACTTAGCTACTCATAGTGAAATTAATAATTACCATGAGTTAATACGAAGAATTCAAAAGTTCCCTTGTCGTCTCTTTTCTTCCTAAAATTCACAACCCTTAAAAATTCTCCACATTTTTCTATTTAAAGTGCAACAAGTACACAAGAGAAAAGCAACATCACAACCACGTTGCTCAGAATTTTGACCCCGACACTTTATTATCGCGCCCACAATGAATTTATGCGATCTTGAGAAATCCAATGACAAAAATGCTCTTTTTTCTTCTGAATTTTTCGAAGTCCCACTTTCTACCACTTTTGCAATTTCTCAATTCTTCTTCATATTTGATTGGTTTTGCTCATAACTTCACTGATTTCATCAAAAATACTCGCAAATATTACGTAATAACATAGTGTCATCAATCACATTATTTATTTTTAATGTAAATATTTTGAACATATCATTACTCCCCCAACTCAATTTTTACCAAATCAATTTTATAAAACCATGCTCATTATTGTACACACTAACATGTTTAGATAAATAACGTATTTGTATATTTTAACACAAGTATTTATTAAAATAACTGAGTAAGAATAATTGTACATGATTTTAAATTAGTTTTTGTATATGTTATAAGTTGTTTACATAATTTTTCTTAAAAAGCTTATGAATATATATATCCAAAAAAAAATTTATGAAAGATGTTTAAAGTTATTTTGAAAAAGTTTTTAAAACAATATCATAAAATGTATATGAGTAAATAATCCAAACATGCTCTAGTAGGGCTAATACGAGCCGGAGAAAAGAAGAATTTATGGAAAAAAGGAAGAGAATCGTGGAATGAAGAAGAATATTCAAAATGCTATGAAGAAGGGCATCCATGGATATAGTTATGCGTAGGTGGTTAAAGAAAGCATGAAAGATAGGGATAACCTGGATGTAAGGATGTCAATTTGGTCCATCTCTAGTGGGTACCCATAAAATTATCCATAATGGATAGGGTAAAAACCCTCAAAAATAGGTACGAGCACGGGCGCAGATAATTACCCACTAAAATAAGTGGGGATGGGTGCGGAGATGGACACCTTAGTATCCACCCCGCCCCATACCCACACAATATATACTATTATATAAAAATAAATGTTTATAAAATTTTAAGAAAACATAAATTTAAACTACTACATATTTAATAGGGTTAAATATGTTTTTGATCCTTATAAATTATCAAATTTTGTTATTGGTCCCTATAAAAAAAATAGTGTGTTTTTGTCCCTACAAAATAATTATGCACGTAACTTTAATCCATACCGTTAAACCAATGTGTATTCTTGAATGATTATTTTGGAGACATTTTTAGAATATTATAAAAAGTTCCTCGAAAAAAGAAAAAAAAATCAAAATTTGATTTATAAGTCGAGATTTTCATTACTTTTATCATTACTTTTTAAAATTTTAAAAATTCATATTTAATTCTTCTAATTCTAAAAAATTATATAATTTGGTAAAGAAATCTGAACACTTATGAAAAAAAATATTCAAAAATTTAAAATTTTATGGATAATTAAATAGTTTTCAAAATTTTAGAAAACAACAAGGACTAAATCTGCATGCATAAAATTTTTGTAAGGACCAAAATATGTCTTTTTTTTTATAGGGACTAAAAATGAAATGTGAGACATTTATAGGGACCAAAAACATATTTAACCCTATTTAATACAAATGATCATTTATTTTATAGTTCAATAATAAATTTTAAAAAAAAACTTAAAATAATATAATATTTTAAACTTGATATATTTATTTTTATTAGAAATGCGGATAACGTGTACGGGTTCAGGCACTTACATACCTAGGGATGGCAATTTGGTCCATCCCCAATGGATATCCACAATTGGTAGGGTAAAAACTCGCTAAAATGGGTACGAGCACGAGTTCGGGTAATTACCAATTTAAAAAAGCAGGGATGGGTGCGAGAATGAACACCTTATACCCACCACGCCCCATACTCGCACAATATATATTTATATATTTTAATATATATTATTATATAAAAATAAATGTTTATAAAATTTTTAAAAAACATAAATTTTAAACTATTACATATTTAATACAAGTGATCATTTATTTCATAATTCAACAATAATTTTAAAAAAACTTAAAATAATATAATATTTTATACTTGATATATTTACTTTTATTAGAAATGTGGGTAACGGGTACGGGTTCGGGCACTTACATACCCATAGGGTACGGGTACAGGTGCCAATGTTGATACCCTAGCGGGTATAGGCTCGGGTACGGAGATTTTTCCAACTGCGGGTATGAGGACGGGTACTATAGTATCCTACTCAAATCCTACTCATTGTCATCACTATACATACACATAGGGTACGGGTACGGGTGCCAATGTTGATACCCCAGCGGGTATGGGCTCGGGTACGGGGATTTTTTCCAACTGCGGGTATGAGGACTATAGTACCTTACTCAAACCCTACTCATTGTCATCCCTATATGTAACACCCCAAATTTAATTGGAGTATTTTAATTAATTATTTAATTAAGAATATTCGTTTTCGATGATTTTCGGGTGGTTGGTGAATTATTAAGAAAATGTGCATTTTTGGATATTTATTTAATTAATAGCATATAATATTAATTTATTAGTACTATTATTAATTAAATTGAAATAAGGGAAATAAGGGCAATTTGGGCGATTGGAGGAGTTAGTGAGGATATTATGGGAAAATCCCAAATTGTGAGATTTAACAAAATAGAATTCTGAAAGGAAAAGGAAGTTCATTTTGTGTTAACCGTGGAATTGTGGCCAGAGCTCTGAAGAAAGGTCGGAAGCAGAAATCCCAAGTGATCGTGAAAAGCTGCAGATTCGACTAAGGTATGGGGAGTATTGCTTTTCATAGTTTTCTATGTATGCCTTTAGATGTGTTTATGGTTAGTCTATGATTTAAGGTATTTTGGGTTGAATTGGGAAAATTAGGGAAAATAATGATAAGACTCTGAGAGTATGACTAATGGTATGTATCACTGAATATTGATATGAGAAAGGAAACCTTAGGCCTTTGTGGCCAAAACCTTAGATTGGTATATATTTGCCCATAAGGGATAGAATATTTGATATTTTAAATTACGATGCCTTCGGAGCAATTGTAAGGAAATTGACGGTAGACCCTGGAGGTTAGTGGTTAGTATTCTTGACCCTTTGAGTGTAGAGATGGCCTTTGTGGCCAAAACCTTAGATTGGTATATATTTGCCCATAAGGGATAGAATATTCGATATTTGAAATTACGATGCCTTCGGAGCAATTGTAAGGAAATTGACGGTAGACCCTGGAGGTTAGTGGTTAGTATTCTTGACCCTTTGAGTGTAGAGATGAGAAATAATGATTTTTGCCTTCGTGGTCAAAACCTTGAATTGTGATATGTTTGACCCTGTAGGAATAGGAATGTTCATATGTGAGTAACTCTTAAGTACTCCGAGTAATTGCAGGAAATAGTGTTTTAGGCATTGCAAATGTTGTCAGATGAGCCTAATAAACTATAGAAGTTGGGTTGTTATTGCCGTATAACGTTAGGAATGTTTTAGTGATATTTTGGGTACGTTGAGTGAGTGACTCGTAAGAATAATTGAGTAAAAATCAGTTCCGAAGCGTAACAGCGTCTTTCTGTCCGTCACGACTGTTCATGTTTTCGGTCGAAATTGTTTTGGACGTAACTTTGGATCCGTAAGTTCGTTTTGACCCCCGTTCGAAGTGTTGGAAAGCTAATGGACAGAGCTATAACATAGGATAGATAATGGAATTTTTTTCCCAATATTTTTATATCTAATTATGTTTGAGAAGTCAATTGTGTATATGTTTTAGTAACGAATCATGTTCTGGTTCAATGATGTCTTGATGTTTTGATTCTGTGATTTCTGTGATGGGTTGCTGTGATTATGACGGTGGGTTTTGCGTGAGATGTACATGATGTTAAGATGATTTCTGTGATGTATTGATTGAATTAATATGATGAAATAATATGAGGAATGATGAACTATGTGATAACATGATGAATGATGAATTATGTGATAATATAATGAATGACGATGCACCTTATGCTGTATTGTGAGGATTATTATTGTGACGTGTGCATCATACATTCATTTGCATTCAGACTTCGGTTCAGGACCTCGATTATTATGACTTCAATCCCACTGTGTGGATGTGAAGTGTTGTGACGTGCTTCGATCCTATTGATGGGTATCTATGGAGGGTTGATGGCCTAGTGTCCATCGAGCTGTGATGATTGGTACCACATGCATTGAGTAGTGTCGCATTGCATTTATGAGTCTTTTTGTATAAATTATGACGTTGTGGCCTTTGAGCATATTTTGGGAATATCAATGTGTTGAATATAAATATGACGTCGTTTATGCATTAATTGTTATACGTTGATTATTATGAATTGTTTTACTCACCCTGCCTGTTTGAATGTTACCTCCATGTGGGTAACGTGTAGATGATGCAGTTTAGCTGTGGACGCCGTTGAGGAGTACTTTTGAAGTTTTTGAGTATTTTAGTCTTTTGGTCAGCCTAGAGGGTCTTGCTCTGATATGTAACATCGGGTTGGGTTCCTTGAGTTGATTGTATACCGTTGAGTTATTTTGCTAACTTTCCTTTATGAGAAAAACGTTGAGTTATATTTTGAGTTCCGCTCTTTATGATGTTTTGATGTACTTTGAGAAAACCCGTATGTTACGGAGCAGTGACGTGTTTTGTTGACTTTGAGAAATGTTCTCCCTTTCGTGGCATTTCTAATGAGATTTATTTATTCACTCTGATTTTACGTGTTATTTTGCCTTATTATGTGTTGGGGTAGAAAGGGTGTTACATTAGTGGTATCAGAGCAGGTCGGTCCGTCCGGCCAAGTTGTCTAATGTTGTTGTTCCCTGGTACGCGACATGTGTGTGAAAACACTGTCGATACATGTTTGTTGTCTAACCTTTGTCTATAGAAGTGGGAATGAAACAAGTGGGGGAGAAGTTGTGCTTCTCCAGGATGCTGCAAGCATGGAGTTGTAGCTCATTGGGTGGTTGAACGCTCTTATAATTGGTAAAGATGGTTTATACCCCATCATGATTTTTGGCTGTCTATTGACAAATTGAGGAACTGATCAGCCTTAATCTGTTGTTGATAGTAGTTGGGATTATGTTGGATGGGATAGAAGTGTCTTGCAAGCTTGAATGGCGTGGGTAGTGATTTGTTTTGAGTTAAGCTAAGTGCTTAAGAATTGCTTTGATGAGTCGGTGCGAGAAGGTAATGAGATGTTTATTTTGATGGAAACTTTGAGTGTTAATGAAAGTGGGGAAGTTGGTGGTTTGCCAATTAATTGTTATTGTCTGGAGTTTTTCCTGATGAGATAAGTGATTTACCGTCGGAATGTGAAGTGGAGTTGTGATTGGCTATGTTACGGAAACTAGTCTGATATTGAGAGCTCTATATTATATGTCTGTTTGAATGGTCGAGGAATTAAATTGATTGAGTAGTTTTGAGACTTGTGTCTGGTGTGTGTGCTAAGGCATTAGATGGTGAGGTCGAGTACATGGTGGACAATGATTTCGAGTGATTGTGAGAAGAGGTCGGGCGTGGAATGCAATATTGGTGTACTTGAGGTTTAAAACATTTCGAAGTTGAAAATGTGCTGGATGGCTTCCTAAGTGTGAAATTGATGTTGTACGTTGAATTTCGAGGTTGCAGCTTTTTACGGAATCGAAATCGTAGATACGGAAGTCATTCAACGGTCGAAAATAGAATTTGGACTGTCATGTTCGCCGAGCGAAAGGTCCTGGGCAGAAGAATGTTGTTTTCGTATTTTTGTCATAGCGGGAGAACCGTAACTTGGAATGGCGCACGGTTTGGAGCATTGAAAAGCTATTCTAATGCTCTATGTGATGGTGAAGTAGTGACATGGAATTAAGTTATTTATTGATGAATTATATTCGGATTTTATAGTAAATGCAGAAAGTGTGGTTCGTGTTCCCGCCATAACTCACGAATTGAGTGTCCGTTTGGCATGGGATTTTCCATACTCAGTTGAGCGAGTCAATGGTTGTGTTAATCGAAGATATTTTGATGTATTCAAATAGTATAGAGGATCATGTTGAACATCGGGAACATGAGTTATCCGTGTTGGAAAAGAAGCGGTTATATGCCACTGTGAAGAGAGTTTCAAAGAGTTTTTGGGAGAGCTGTCAACAGCTTGTGTGTTGATTTTTGCCGAATCCAACCAGACTATTTGTTGTGTTGTGTGATGCTTTGTTGATAAGATTGGGAGGTATGTTAAGTGCAACATCAGCGAGTTTTAGTTATGCTTTAAGGAAACTTAAAGTACATAAGAGGAAATGATTGGGACTTCTGAAGGATTATGGTTTTGGATTGAATTACCATTCGGGTAAAGCAAACGTGGTAGATGATGCATTGATTTGGAAATCTTTGTATATACTGATATTGATGGTAAAAAAGTTAGAACTGATTGGACAATTTCGTGATGTGAGCTTGGGTTGTGAAGAGACTTCTTATGGAGTTAAGCTTAGTATGGTGGAGCTACTAGTGGTATTCTTGATGAGATTCGAGAAGGTCAAGAATCTGGTTTGAGTTGGTAAATTGGTTGAATTTGATGAATTAAAGTCGAAGGGTCGAATTGCAGATTGATGAAAATGGTATCAGGAGATGTCGTGATAGAGTTTTTGTTTCAGATATTGTTGAGTTGGGATAAGAGTATTCTTGAGGAAGGACATTTAAGTGGATTGAGTATCCGTCCCGGTGCTATGAAGATGTAACCGAATTTGAGGAAATTGGTTAGTGGCCATAGATGGAGAGAGAAGTGGTTGATTGTGTATGCTGGTTAGGCTTGTGGAAAGTCGAAGTTTGAACATCAGAGACTGTTGGACCTGATGCAACTGTGAATATTTCTGAATGGAAGGGGATAGTATTTCTATGGATTTTGTGTCGGGTTGCCGAAGACTGTGAGATGAATATGATTCTCTTTGGGAATGATGGATGGATTGATTAGCTCAGCTCATCTCCTACTAATGAGGAGTAATCGTTCTATGTTGAAGCTAACTATGATGTATATTGAGGAAGTTGTAAGGTTGTGTGAGATACCGTCGAGTGTTGTGTCGGGTAAAGATCGGAGATCTTCATCGAGGTTTTGGGAGAATTTGCCAACACTTTGGGTACCATGTTGAGATTGAGTTCATCCTATCATCCGCAGGCGGATGGACAGATAGAGAGAACTATCCAGTCTATAGAGGATTTGCTGAGAGCTTGTGTGTTGGATCGAGGTGGATCGTGGGATAGTTATTTGCTGATGGTTGAGTTTACCTGCAATTACAGTTATCATTCTAGTATCAGAATGACACCGTATGAGGATTTGTATGGTGGGAGGGTAGGACTTCTTTGTGTTGAGATGAGTTAGGTGAGAGGCTTGTACTCGGACCTGAGATTGTGCAAGAGACAACTGAGAAGATCAAGGGGATCTAAGAAAAAAATATGTTTTGAGAGTTACGATGGTAACTAGTGTTGGTTGAGCTTTGGAGTCTCGAGAGCTCACACCGTGTTTTGTGGTTTGTATCAGAGTGGCGCAGCGGAAGCGTGGGAGAAGTGGCATGTTAGACTGTTTTACCGTTGTCGCTTGTGACAATTGTTGGATGTGTTTTATGTGTCTAAGTTGAGGAAGTACTTTGATTCAGAGGACGATGTACGAGTGGGAGGTAACTTGACTGTGGAAGTGTTGCCTGTTTGGATTGATGAACGAGAAGCAACTATAAGGTTAGGGGATTGCCTTGGAAGAGGTAATTTTGGGAGGACCAACTAGAGAAAGTTGGATTTGGGAACTTGGAGATCAGATGAGGGAGTCGTATTCGACTCTGTTTTCTTGAGGTAATTTTCGAGGACGAAAATTCTTTTAAGTGGGGGAGAGTTGTAACACCCCAAATTTAATTGGAGTATTTTAATTAATTATTTAATTAAGAATATTCGTTTTCGGTGATTTTCGGGTGGTTGGTGAATTATTAAGAAAATGTGCATTTTTGGGTATTTATTTAATTAATAGCATATAATATTAATTTATTAGTACTATTATTAATTAAATTGAAATAAGGGAAATAAGGGCAATTTGGGCGATTGGAGGAGTTAGTGAGGATATTATGGGAAAATCCCAAATTGTGAGATTTAACAAAATAGAATTCTGAAAGGAAAAGGAAGTTCATTTTGTGTTAACCGTGGAATTGTGGCCAGAGCTCTGAAGAAAGGTCGGAAGCAGAAATCCCAAGTGATCGTGAAAAGCTGCAGATTCGACTAAGGTATGGGGAGTATTGTTTTTCATAGTTTTCTATGTATGCCTTTAGATGTGTTTATGGTTAGTCTATGATTTAAGGTATTTTGGGTTGAATTGGGAAAATTAGGGAAAATAATGATAAGACTCTGAGAGTATGGCTAATGGTATGTATCACTGAATATTGATATGAGAAAGGAAACCTTAGGCCTTTGTGGCCAAAACCTTAGATTGGTATATATTTGCCCATAAGGGATAGAATATTTGATATTTGAAATTACGATGCCTTGGGAGCAATTGTAAGGAAATTGACGGTAGACCCTGGAGGTTAGAGGTTAGTATTCTTGACCCTTTGAGTGTAGAGATGAGAAATAATGATTTTTGCCTTCGTGGCCAAAACTTTGAATTGTGATATGTTTGACCCTGTAGGAATAGCAATGTTCATATGTGAGTAACTCTGAAGTACTCCGAGTAATTGCAGGAAATAGTGTTTTAGGCGTTGCAAATGTTGTCAGATGAGCCTAATAAACCATAGAAGTTGTGTTGTTATTGCCGTATAACCTTAGGAATGTTTTAGTGATATTTTGAGTATTCTTGAGGAAGGACATTTAAGTGGATTGAGTATCTGTCCCGGTGCTATGAAGATGTAACCGAATTTGAGGAAACTGGTTAGTGGCCATAGATGGAGAGAGAAGTGGTTGAAGTTGTGTATGCTGGTTAGGATTGTGGAAAGTCGAAGTTTGAACATCAGAGACTGTTGGACCTGATGCAACTGTGAATATTTCTGAATGGAAGGGGATAGTATTTCTATGGATTTTGTGTCGGGTTGCCGAAGACTGTGAGATGAATATGATTCGCTTTGGGAATGATGGATGGATTGATTAGCTCAGCTCATCTCCTACTAATGAGGAGTAATCGTTCTATGTTGAAGCTAACTATGATGTATATTGAGGAAGTTGTGAGGTTGTATGAGATACCGTCGAGTGTTGTGTCGGGTAAAGATCGGAGATCTTCATCGAGGTTTTGGGAGAATTTGCCAACACTTTGGGTACCATGTTGAGATTGAGTTCTGCCTATCATCCGCAGGCGGATGGACAGACAGAGAGAACTATCCAGTCTATAGAGGATTTGCTGAGAGCTTGTGTGTTGGATCGAGGTGGATCGTGGGATAGTTATTTGTCGATGGTTGAGTTTACCTGCAATTACAATTATCATTCTAGTATCAGAATGACACCGTATGAGGATTTGTATGGTGGGAGGGTAGGACTTTTTTGTGTTGATATGAGTTAGGTGAGAGGATTGTACTCGGACCTGAGATTGTGCAAGAGACAACTGAGAAGATTAAGGGGATCTAAGAAAAAAACATGTTTTGAGAGTTACGATGGTAACTGGTGTTGGCTGAACTTTGGAGTCTCGAGAGCTCACACCGTGTTTTGTGGTTTGTATCAGAGTGGCGCAGCGGAAGCGTGGGAGAGGTGGCATGTTAGACTGTTTTACCGTTGTCGCTTGTGATAATTGTTTGATGTGTTTTATGTGTCTAAGTTGAGGAAGTACTTTGATTCAGATGGACGATGTACGAGTGGGAGGTAACTTGACTGTGGAAGTGATGCCTGTTCGGATTGATGAACGAGAAGCAACTATAAGGTAAGGGGATTGCCTTGGAAGAGGTAATTTTGGGAGGACCAACTAGAGAAAGTTGGATTTGGGAACTTGGAGATCAGATGAGGGAGTCGTATTCGACTCTGTTTTCTTGAGGTAATTTTTTAGGACGAAAATTCTTTTAAGTGGGGGAGAGTTGTAACACCCCAAATTTAATTGGTGTATTTTAATTAATTATTTAATTAAGAATATTCGTTTTCGGTGATTTTCGGGTGGTTGGTGAATTATTAAGAAAATGTGCATTTTTGGATATTTATTTAATTAATAGCATATAATATTAATTTATTAGTACTATTATTAATTAAATTGAAATAAGGGAAATAAGGGCAATTTGGGCGATTGGAGGAGTTAGTGAGGATATTATGGGAAAATCTCAAATTGTGAGATTTAACAAAATAGAATTCTAAAAGGAAAAGGAAGTTCATTTTGTGTTAACCGTGGAATTGTGGCGAGAGCTCTGAAGAAAGGTCGGAAGCAGAAATCCCTAGTGATCGTGAAAAGCTGCAGATTCGACTAAGGTATGGGGAGTATTGTTTTTCATAGTTTTCTATGTATGCCTTTAGATGTGTTTATGGTTAGTCTATGATTTAAGGTATTTTGGGTTGAATTGGGAAAATTAGGGAAAATAATGATAAGACTCTGAGAGTATGGCTAATGGTATGTATCACTGAATATTGATATGAGAAAGGAAACCTTAGGCCTTTGTGGCCAAAACCTTAGATTGGTATATATTTGCCCATAAGGGATAGAATATTTGATATTTGAAATTATGATGCCTTCGGAGCAATTGTAAGGAAATTGACGGTAGTTCCTGGAGGTTAGTGGTTAGTATTCTTGACCCTTTGAGTGTAGAGATGAGAAATATTGATTTTTGCCTTCGTGGCCAAAACCTTGGATTGTGATATGTTTGACCCTGTAGGAATAGGAATGTTCATATGTGAGTAACTCCGAAGTACTCAGAGTAATTGCAGGAAATAGTGTTTTAGGCGTTGCAAATGTCAGATGAGCCTAATAAACCATAGAAGTTGCGATGTTATTGCCGTATAACCTTAGGAATATTTTAGTGATATTTTGGGTACGTTGAGTGAGTGATTCGTAAGAATAATTGAGTAAAAATCAGTTCCGGAGCGTAACAGCGTCTTTCTGTCCGTCACGACTGTTCATGTTTTCGGTCGAAATTGTTTTGGACGTAACTTTGGATCTGTAAGTCCGTTTTGACCCCCGTTCGAAGCGTTGGAAAGCTAATGAACAGATCTATAACATAGGATAGATAATGGAATTGTTTTCAATATTTTTATATCTAATTATGTTTGAGAAGTCAATTGTGTATATGTTTTAGTAACGAATCATGTTCTGGTTCAATGATGTCTTGATGTTTTGATTCTGTGATTTCTGTGATGGGTTGCTGTGATTATGACGGTGGGTTTTGTGTGAGATTTACATGATGTTAAGATGATTTCTATGATGTATTGATTGAATTAATATGATGAAATAATATGAGGAATGATGAACTATGTGATAACATGATGAATGATGAATTATGTGATAATATGATGAATGATGATGCACCTTATGCTGTATTGTGAGGATTATTATTTTGACGTGTGCATCATACATTCATTTGCATTCGGATTTCGGTTCAGGACCTCGATTATTATGACTTCAATCCCACTGTGTGGATGTGAAGTGTTGTGACGTGCTCCGATCCTATTGATGGGGATCTATGGAGGGTTGATGGCCTAGTGTCCATCGAGCTGTGATGATTGGTACCACATGCATTGAGTAGTGTCGCATTGCATTTATGAGTCTTTTTGTATAAATTATGACGTTGTGGCCTTTGAGCATATTTGGGGAATATCAATATGTTGAATATAAATATGACGCCGTTTATGCATTAATTGTTATACATTGATTATTATGAATTATTTTACTCACCCTGCCTGTTTGAATGTTACCTCCACGTGGGTAACATGCAGATGATGCAGTTTAGCTGTGGACGCCGTTGAAGAGTACTTTTGAAGTTTTTGAGTATTTTAGTCTTTTGGTCAGCCTAGAGGGTCTTGCTCTGATATGTAACATCGGGTTGGGTTCCTTGAGTTGATTGTATACCGTTGAGTTATTTTGCTAACTTTCCTTTATGAGAAAAACGTTGAGTTATATTTTGAGTTCCGCTCTTTATGATGTTTTGATGTACTTTGAGAAAACCCGTATGTTACGGAACAGTGACGTGTTTTGTTGACTGTTGAAGCGGTAAAGCAGCAAGCAAAAATATTATTTTCGGAAGAATTTCCTTCGGGATTTATCGTCTCCACAGGGATCAGTGTGAGGGAAAGAATGTCGTTCGACAATCTCTACGTCTCTAAGCTTGGGTTTGAATGGTTTGGGATAAAATTTCAAAAGGAAAAACATAAAACAAGAAAATAAGTACATTCTTAAGAAATGAGAAAACTCGTCAGGAGTTGTATTTCGTTCTACCCATCATGTACTAAAAAATGTATGGATCAAATGCACGCAACCTAATTCACTCGTCAATATCATCACGTATCGCTCACAACAGAGTTTATCTCTAACACAAAGTCGAGAGATCAACCATATCGTCTCATTGTTGATCTCTCACACAAATCGGTAAAATTTGCACTTAACAACTCTCCCCAACTTACCTAATTGTTTGTCCTCAAACAAAGTCGACAACTAAAGGAACAAAAGCGAAATCCAAGAAATCACGTAACAACAAGTTTTGACAAACGGAAAACAAATGCAATGGTTCAATCAAAAATTGATACACGCAAAGTGAATACTTACCACTAAACTTCAACGATAACATAATCACGAAACAAATGCTAAATACAAAAGTCATGCCAAACATTCTAAAACAACACAAGCTCAAACGTGAATCACACCTAGCAAAAACAATCATCGGTAGATGAAAAACACAAAATGAGGGCTTTTTTCACTCACACAATAATCTTGCAAACAAAAGATTAAATTATGCAATCATCCAAAAATCATGTTGAAAACACAAAAGCAAGAATCAAAAGGACTTTCAGGGTTGTAATGTGGTCGGGTGAACAAACAAGGGATAATTCCTAAAGCTAATCGAAACAAAAACTTGCCTAAACCTAAGGGAGTGATAAACTCACAAAGTTTCAAACACCAAAATTCCAATCAAACTTCTTCCAGAATCCCAAGTGTTATACCAAACACATAGAACTTATTAGCACAACATTATTCTACTCTTTTTGTTTATCTTTTTCTAAGCTTTTTCAATTTTTCTTTTCTTTTCTTTTCTTTTCTTTTTCATATTTTTCTCATTTTTCTTTTCTATTTTTCAACCTCATAGCAATCAACAACACAAGTGAACGATCATCATCTCCCCAACTTGAATTCAACCACATCATCATGTGAATACTCCCTACTTTCTAAGGCAAGGTAAAAATTCATACAACAACACAAAGTTGAGGGCTCAAGAAAAAACAACAATCAAGATCCACACAAAAAATGAATTTGATACTCATAGACAAGAATAAAACTCAAACAACATGGATAATGACCAAAGGCTCAAAGGGGTTACAAATGATCACACACTCACAAGGTGAATTGACTATTTGGCTAGGTAGTTGTGCTCAAAATGAAACAAGTGCCTTAATCCTTTTCATGCTTTCATATAATCAACACAAACAAAAGATTAAGCATAATAAAATCCAGTTAAAACAAGAATATTGGTACTCCGAGCATATATGAACAACGAAAGGCTTCCTCACAAAAAGGTGGGAACTAAAGTGATTCACAAAATGAACAAGTATACAAAAGAATGAATGGCATGGAAATTGTAAAAAGTCTAAGTATCATGAATATGCTAAAGCCTAGAAAGCGATAAACACGTACCTTGAATGTGTACAAAACTTTAAACACTATCATTACCACGCATTCGCAAGTTGAAACACTCAAACTTGGAAAATCACCTCAAATACCTCAAGCTACCAAACAAAAATTTGAGTCCAAACAACAATAAAATACCGGGTGAAAATGGATTAAACAAGTTGTAAAGTGAATATTTGAGAATTTTACGAATAATCCGAGAACAACTTGTTTAATGAATGTTCACCACACTACCTAAGCTAGAAGGAAAAAGTAATAACGAAACAAAAATGGAAAAAACATGCTTGTTTTACGTCGTAAGCTCGACGCCTTTATTGTGCTTAGCTAGTAACTTCCTTCCTTCATGCCATGTGATGTCTCACCGCGCAAACCAAAAGCAAGTGTCCTAACCAACCACTTGAACAAATGTTACGAGAACAAAATATATACAACACTTAAACAAACATACTGGAAGACAAAAGCAAAACAAGTATCTATACAAGCATATATATATACAATTATGTGCAAAGTTTATAAATATAGAAACTATCGCAATGCGACTCAATATCAAAACCAATCCCCGGCAACGGCGCCATTTTGTTGAAGCGGTAAAGCAGCAAGCAAAAATATTATTTTCGGAAGAATTTCCTCCGGGATTTATCGTCTCCACAGGGATCAGTGTGAGGGAAAGAATGCCGTTCGACAATCTCTACGTCTCTAAGCTTGGGTTTGAATGGTTTGGGATAAAATTTCAAAAGGAAAAACATAAAACAAGAAAATAAGTACATTCTTAAGAAATGAGAAAACTCGTCAGGAGTTGTATTTCGTTCTACCCATCATGTACTAAAAAATATATGGATCAAATGCACGCAACCTAATTCACTCGTCAATATCATCACGTATCGCTCACAACAGAGTTTATCTCTAACACAAAGTCGAGAGATCAACCGTATCGTCTCATTGTTGATCTCTCACACAAATCGACAACACGAAGCATTAAGAATCGATACCCACGTGAATATTAGTCCTAAATCTATCTCTAGCATTTAGAATCTAATAGATGTTCATCTAAGATCGAGTTCGAACAGTATATGTCTATCACAATCCAAACCCATTAAGTAAAAAATCAAGATAACCATCGATAAAGAGTTGTAAAAGAGATTTTATACAAAGATCCATAAATATACATACAATCAAGATAAACTTACATACAAAACCCCAACAAATGAAAAATACATAGAGAGTAAGGAAAAAGAACATAAATCTCACGGTCTGTCAACTCCGATTGAAGTGGATTCGACTCCGGATCGTCAAGATGCACCCTCCAATGTTGTTTCTAAGCTAAATCTACTCAAGAATGTGTTTGATGAAGTTGGGGTAAAAAGTTCCCAAACAACATAACCTAAAAAATGCTGAAAAATCACTTAAATAGACAAAAATGGGTCCCAGTATTCGCCTGGCGAACATATACAACTTTTGCTTCTGTAAAAACAGTGTTTTTCACGCGTTTTTGAACTTTCGGTTCGTCTGGCGAACTTTTGTTCGCCTGGCGAACATTCGTCGGGCGAACTTTGGCGAACATGACAGCAAACCAACTTGTTTCGACCATAACTTTTTAACCGTAACTCCGTTTTTTGCCCGGTTCGAAGCGTTGGAAAGCTTATTCAATGCTCTCTCTAACAATGCTCCAACATCAATGCTTTATTACCTACAAAAATGAATGAAATTCAATTAAACTCAATGATATTTACAGGAAAACATAATATATACACTATAACGTAAAGTAAGCGCATTTATAAACAAAGCGGGGTTTATTCGAACGATTTTAACATAAAGTAACGTTAAGTGCAACAAAAATTATATACAAAAATAGGTAAAATTTACACTTAACATTGACTTTGAGAAATGTTCGCCCTTTCGTGGCATTTTTAATGAGATTTATTTATTCACTCTGATTTTACGTGTTATTTTGCCTTATTATGTGTTGGGGTAGAAAGGGTGTTACATTATACATACCCATAAGGTACGGGTACGGGTGTCAATGTTAATACCCTATCGGGTATGGGCTCGGGTACGGGGATTTTTTTCCTACTGCGGGTATGGGGACGAGTACTATAATACCATACCCAAACCCTGTCCATTGATATTCCTACCCAAAGGGAAGGAAGATAGAAGAGGAAAATGGAAAAGCGAAGAACGAATAACATGGTAAAAGTGTGCATCAGGAAGTCGGAGAGGAAGCGTGGAAGGGCATGAGTTATACTGCATTGGAGGAAAACGTGAAATGGGCAAAGAATGGTTATGTAGTGAGAGTTCATAAATATGATGAGGTTTCCATTTTACGGCAAAAAATAAAGGAAGGAATATCCTTGCTATAAGTGATTCCTCTGGTGGAGACAGAGTTTTCTTAAAAGTGCTTGAAGAGTAAGACATGAGGTCACTAATAAACGATGCCAAGGAACTTTTCCAACATTGTTCCATGAAGATTGAAGAATGGTATCTAGATGAGATAGTGAGGGATAGATATACATGGATAAGATTGTCCCGATGCCTAATGAGAACAACGTCCATGGAAACTATTGGTAAGTTGGTTAGAATAATAATCAATAACCAAATTTTCTTAATAAAAGTAGTGGAGGAAGCATTTATAATCCCATTAAAGATAACAAATACCACCATGGCAGAAAGAGAAGAAACAGATGATGAAGGCATAGAAGAGGATCATGAAGAAGATGACGTATCTATTCAAACACCAGAGGTGGAAGACCATGTGGAAGAGCAAGAGTTAGAGGAAAATTACAAAGCAATAATGTCATTAAATGTTGAACCATTTTTCGAAGAAGGGGAATTAAATGAAAAGGCGGCGATAAAGAACAAGCAGTATTATTGTGAAGAAACTTGGGGAATATCATTAATGCATGAGCGAAGTATAGGAAACAATTTTCTGTAAACTATTATCAACAAATAAGCTTAGTGTGTTTGTGCAATTCACATTAAGGTATTCAAAATATCCTAAAGGTAATTTGCCATTAATCCTTATTGCATCCAATATATAATAATTGGTAGGAGCAATTTGAACCTAAAGGTTAGTGTGAAATTCACACGCTTTGATTTTTTAAGTGCAATCTTCATCAACACCTTTTTTGTTCAAGTGCTGCTACATATTTTCAACAACCACAATATCCAACAATCTTTAGGTTCAATATTTTAATTATCAATGGCATCATTACTCAAAGAAATAAAATCCAACTTTTTGAAATTGGTTAAGTTTGATGGAGGCAACTTTATCCGTTGGAAGAAAAAGATGAAGTTTCAACTTACAATATTGAAAGTGGTGTATGTTTTGAACACTGCAAGACCATTAGATATGAAAGAAGAAACCATTGCTGAAACAAGAGAAAGACAAAAATGGGACAATGATGATTACATTTGCATGAGTCATATTCTCAACGGTATGTCAGGCTCTTTATTCGATATCTATCAAAGTAGCAATTCTGCAAAGGAACAGTGAAAAAAACTAGAACCAAGATACATGCAAGAATACACTACAAGTAAGAAGTTTCTTGTTTCTCATTTCAATAATTATAAAATGGTAGACAATAGGCCTGTAATGGAACAAATGTATGGAATCAAACTTATTCTCAATAACTACAAACAACATGATATGCAAATGGATGAAACAATAATTGTATCTTTCATAATAGATAAACTTCCTCTATCACGGAAAGATTTTAAAAAATATTTGAAACATAAGAAAGTGGACATACCTCTTGAGCAATTGGGTAATCACCTTCGTTTAGAAGACGAGTATCATAAACAAGATGATACTAAAAATCAAATTGCTCATGAGAAGGTGCATGTAATGGAGGAATGAAATTCAAGTAAAACTTCCAAGAAAAGAAAATGATATTTTGGAAAATCTTATGAAAATCATAATTTTAATAGCAATAATAACAATAGAAAGATAAAGAAAGGAAATTGCTATCATTGTGGAAACTCAAGAAACTTTAAAAATGAGTGCAAGTTCTTGAAAAGAGAGAATAAAAACAAGAATTCAAGTGCAACAAAAGACAATCTTGTTGCTGTCATTTCTAAAATCAACATGATAAAAGATGTTGATTCTTGGTGGATAGACTTTGGTGCTACCTGTCATGTGTGAAAAATAAAAATTTATTCAAGACCATCAATGAAGAAAATGGTAATATTTTGTCCATGAAAAATGCCTCTACTGTTCAAGTCAAAGGAAAAGGATCAGTCAAGATTGAATTCACTTCTGGAAAAACACTCACTCTTCAAGATGTTCTTTATGTTTTGGAAGTTAGGAAGAACTTAACTTATTTACCTTTACTTAATAAGTATGGTTTCAAATTTGTATTTGAGGGAGATAAATTTATTTTATCCAAAGGGGGTTTGTTTGTAGGAAAGGGTTACCTTTGTGACAATATGTTCATGTGTAATGTTGTTAATAATAATAATAATAATAATAATAATAATAATAATAATAATAATAATAATAATAATGATGATCTGACCTGATCAAAAGGGGATCACGGACTGGCCACACGCTGTTGGACTGCTACCTGTTCACCGGTGATGAGGAGGAGAAAGGGGGGTGTACTTGCAAGACACTCCGATGCCAAAGTAAGGAATTGGGCAGAGCGAGAGCAAAGTACAGAAAGGGAAAGATGTGAATTACCTGACCCTCTTGAGGAAGAGGGTATTTATAGAGAGACCCCAGCGCTGGGCCAACGGTCACTTGCGTTGGGCTAGATTGCCAGACCCAACCCAGGTGACTGCTAGGGCTTACGTGGCGTAGTGAAGACCAGGACGTGGTCTTCGCCCTAGTCCAACTGTCCCGTAATCTCCAAAAAGTGGGTTTGACCTGCTCTTTCAGAGGTGGGCAGTTGGTGGATGACGTGTCCCCGCGGAGGGGAGCACGTGGAGAACGTGCGTATGACACGTTGTCCTCCCCGCAGAGGGGACCTTGTGGAATTCCCTGAGGGCACGTTGTTCTCCCCGTGGAGGGGAGCTCAGGAGGTTCCCCGGCGGTGTGTGACCCTCCCCGAGGGGGGAGCACACGAGAGCGAGGGAGACATATCGTCATGCCCGTTGGGGGATTCTGCCCGTGGAGGTTGTTCTGCCCGGCTAGGGGGAGCGCCGAGGACGCCTAGAAGCGCGTCGTCTTGCTTGACGGGGAGCACGTTCTGCCCGTCCGGTGGGGGGGCGTGTGCCCGGCCAAGCTACTCCACTCATTGGGCCTTGTGCGTTATTGGGATGGGCCGCGAGGCTGGGCCCAGGCCAGAACAGGAGTCCCCCAAGTCGAAGCTCTGTGACGAAAGAGCGAGGACTTAAGGTCGTTGCTTTAGGGAAAGAGGCAGCAAGGCGGGTGGCTCGTCAGTTTTGTGTCGGCGGGACGCATGCACGCGAAGGTCTTTTCCGATCGCCGGGTGCGCGGGGCAAAGGCATCTGAAGAGACGCGACCGTCAGGTTACCGCCACGTGTCACGCGCCGAGTGGGCGCGAGGGCGGCTACCCTAGGGCACTCAAAGGCCTAGTGTCGCTTCGAGTTCTGCGCCGAGTTATAAATATGGGGGTCCCCGAGCATTTGTACTTTTCACCTTGCTTTCTCACCTGCGAAGTTCTGTGATTCCTCCCCGTCCGCCGTTGCTGTGAATCGCCACCACGCCGTTGGTTTTGCACTCCGTTCGTCGCTGTTACAAAGTGAGTTTTCTTCTTCTCTTCTTTTATTTCCTCCGTGTGATTTGGGTCCGTGGTCGGGCACGATAAATGCCCCAAGGAGAGATGCGGGTTTCCGCCGTATCTGGTGGTTTTTAGGTTTATTTAGATGAATGCCCCGGGGAGGAGCGACTGTTTCGATGAATGCCCCGGGGACGGGTGCATCCTCCGATGAGTACCCCGGGGAGGGGCGATAGGTTAGCTTTGAATGCCCCGTGGAGAGGTGGCGGGGAGTGTTCCTCGGGGGCCGCCTGGGTGCTTGGCTTTTGCTCGCTCACCCGCCGTCGTCGCCCTTTCACTTGACCTGCGGTGGAAGGGTAGATTTGATTCTGGCTATCGAATTCACCGTTATCCTCTGCTTTTCAGGTGTACATGTCGGCCTTGATACCGGGGACGATGGTCGAAGATAGTGATCCCGAGACCCCAGAATTTGACGAGCGGGTTCTCCCTGCCGAGGAGTGGGTGGCCGAAGAGCCCCTGTCCACCCCTTCTTGCTTCGCGCTCGATGCGTATGGCGCCTATGCTACCATGGAGGATCGGGTGGAGGGGGGACCGCAATACTGGCAGGCGTATCGTCCCAAGGAGCATCATTTCATATGCTCGAGCTATGGGCGGCGGATGTTTCCTCTGCACGAATTCTACTTTAAAGAGGCCCGACTCAGATTGTCGTTCTCCGCCTTCCATTTGGGTGTTTTTGACTGGTTACGTTTGGCCCCGTCCCAGCTGCATCCCAACGCCTTGGCCTTCATCCGTGCGTTCGAGGTGGTGTGCTACTTTCTCAAGGTCGAGGCCACGGTGCCCTTATTTTTCCGTATCTTCCACCTGCAACGTCAATCGGTGAATGGTCGTCAGGGTTGGGTCTTGTTTAAGCAACCGACAAAGCTTTTTAGGACGTACAACGACTTTGTCCGAGACTTCAAGAGTCGGTTCTTCCTCGTGCGGCCGATCACCCAGGAAGGATCGGACACTCTTTTTACCGAGGGGGAGCGAACAGTAGACGGCCAGCGGTTCGTCACGTGGCTCCCAAAGGTGCATTTACTGTGGACCCCAGAGCATTTCAACCGGGGTACCGACCGGTATATAGTGCGGGTTGGGACTCTCGACGAGAAAGACATGGCCGCTTACATGAAAATAATGGCGTTCGTGTGGGACCTTCCCCCATCGAAATTGGTGACGCCTGACGGTCGGTATATCCTTGACGCGCAGGGGAACGTGCGGACGAAGAAAAGGATGATTAATACGAAGACCCTGCTCGGTTGCGTCTCAGGGGCAGATGCTCTGGATTACTTAGGTAGGGATGTTTCGTCTTTCTCGTGATCGTTTTTTTTGTATGTTGCTGACTCTTTTCGTATTTTTGCAGCGAACATGGCTTCTGTCAAGGAGAGAGTGAAGAAACTGCGCATGTCGACGGCTGCTGTCCCACCGAAGACGCGGGTGGCTCAGTTGGTCGGGCAGTCTTCTGCAGAGCAAGATGGAAGGGGGTCGTCGGCGTCCCTGACGGGCAGTCAGTCGCCTACTTCCCAAGGGGTTCCGAAGAGGGCTAGAGTTCAAGAGGATACGCCCATGGTCGATCTGTCGACAGAGTCTTCCGAGGAGGGTTACCCCATCGCTCCCTGTCACCAGCATCCCGGCTACTTCCATGGGGCTAGGTCACCCAGTATTCCGGCGGGGGAGGTGAAGGCGATCCTGGGCGCTGACCGTGCAACGAGGAGGCAGGTCTTGACTGAGGATTTGGCCGCGCTGATGCGGACTTTCACCACGGTGATGGTCCTGAGCGAAGAGAGTTGCTCGGCCGTGGAACTGTCGAAGCTGCAAGGGGATCTCGCGTTCGCGCAGTCTCATCTGAACAAGGCGGCCGAGGATTTAGAGGCAAGCTGAGGGAAAGTGACTCAGCTGAGCGGCAAGCTAGAGAAGGTTTAGGGGGAAGTTGATATCGAGCGCAAAAGATGCAGTGGCGCTAAGGAGAAGCTGAAGGCTGCTGAGGAGGAGCTGCGGGTGTCGAAGGCTCGGGTGGCGGAGCTCGAGGGCGATCTCTTTCCCGGTGATGATGAGACCGACGATGATCGACTTCTGGTCACCCGGGCTGATCTGATCGCCCGGATACGCATGCTGGAGGGGGACTGCCTGGACGGTTTTGCCGCGGGTTTCAACAGCGCCATTGCTCAACTCAGGGTGGTGAAGTCCGAGGTCGCCTTCGTTGAGGACAGGATCGGTCCCTTTCATGAGGTAGTTGATGGTCGGGTGGTTTACCCCAGCGCCGAGGAGGCTGGCACCGCCGTCCCTGGCGTGGAGGTTGGAGTTGATGGAGAGGAGGGAGTTTAGATTGGTCCCGGGCCTGCGTGCCTACGTATTTCGGCCTGCGTGCCATGTTTTGTATTTCTTTGTCGGGCCTGCGCGCCCTTGCTATGTAATGTTGACTATTGGGCTTGTGTCCGTTTTTGATTAATATATTTTGAAAATTTTCTAAGTGTGCGCTTGGTTTTTGCATGTTGTTTATGCTCGTTTTATTTCTGCACGTGTTTGTATGCTCGTTTTATATATATGTTTGACATGCATGTGTTAATATGCTGTTGGGTCTGTCCGGGGTAATAGCTCGGCAAAACTTGTTACCGGCGGTGAAGGGAACTGGCCGGTTTGACAGGCGTTGTTGCCTGAACGGTTTGGGGGTAGTCCTTCCCGTGGCGTGGACGTCCTATCGTGAGCTGGGCGTTCTACCGATTCTGGTACGTCGGCGGGGAATCTCGGTCGAGGTGTTCCCACCGAGCAAGGCCTTCTGCCCGCGCACACAAGAGGCAGGGCTTGCGTTTCTCTGGTCGTTAGTAGACGTGAGGGGTGCGGTGGTACCATGTCTCCCCCCAGTGGTTGTGTCGATGGGTCGACGCGGGCATTGTTTAACTGTAGTACCGCTTAAGTTTCGCGGCGTTCCATGGCCGAGCTAGTTGTTCCCCGTGCAGGTTTTCGAGGTAATAGGCCCCGTGTTCCGTCTTGTCGCGGACGCGGTAGGGGCCTTCCCAATTTGCAGCCAGTTTTCCCTCGTACGAGTCTTTTTGGTTTCGACGCAGAACTAAGTCGCCGACTTCGAAGTCGCGTTTGAGGGCTTTGTTGTTGTGGCGAAGTGCGACTTGCTGTTTCAGCCGGGCTTCCCGGAGGGCGGCTCCTGAGCGGATCTCCTCGACAAGGTCGAGCTCTTCACGTAAGGTGCCGTCTTTGTCGTCGTTGTCGAGGGGAGCTTCAGTTCGTCTGGATGGCTCGCGTATCTCGACCGGTATAACGGCTTCGGTTTCGTATGTGAGGCAGAAAGGGGTTTCCCCCGTGGTAGAGTGGGGCGTAGTGCGGTATGCCCAGAGGACGCTGTGGAGCTCCTCGACCCACGCCCGCTTTGCGTCGCCTAGTCGTCGTTTTAGGCCCCTGAGTATGACCCTGTTCGCGGATTCATCCTGACCGTTTGTCTGTGGATGTTCGACCGAGGTGAAATGGTGCTTAGTGCCGAGCTTGGTGACGAAGTCGCGGAAGTTTTTGTCCGTGAACTGCGTGCCGTTGTCGGTAACGATGGCGAGCGGGACCCCGAATCTTGCGAGGATGTTGCGTTTATAAAATTGGATTATGTTATGGGCCGTGATTTTGGCTAGGGCTTCGGCTTCGATCCATTTGGTGAAGTAGTCGACGCCCACGATAAGGTACTTGTTCTGATAGGACCCCAGTGTGAAGGGCCCGAGGATGTCCAACCCCCACCAGGCGAATGGCCACGGGGAGGAGAGGGATTTGAGGTCGGTTGGTGGAGCGAGGTGCATGTCCCCGTGTCGTTGGCATTTGTCACATCGTTGGACATGTTCCCTCGCGTCCGTTTCCATCGAGGGCCAGTAGTAGCCTGCTCGTAGAGCCTTTCTTGCCAGGGATCGTCCTCCGAGGTGTTGCGCGTTGATGCCCTTGTGGATTTCCTCTAGGACGGTTGTGCTCTGGGATTTGTCGATGCATTTGAGGAGTGGGATCGTGAAGCCTCGGCGATATAGTTTGCCCTCGAGGAGGACGTACGAGCATGCGCGTCGGTTGGTCGCGCTTGCCTCTTTAGAGTCGGCTGGTAGGCGGCCGGTGCTGAGGTATGTGTGTAGTGGTGTCATCCAACAGTCGGTATCGCCTATGGCATTGATTTCGAGCGGGGCGGTGGTCGCTTTAGTGCTCGGTTGCGATAAGACTTCTTAGATGACCGACTTGTGGCCTCCACGTTTTTTGGTGCTTGCCAACTTTGAGAGGATGTCGGCACGGGTGTTCTGCTCGCGCGGGACGTGCTGAATCTCCACGGAGGCGAAACTTTGCAGTTTTTCGATGATAAGTGCTAAGTATTCTACGAGGTTGTCGTTTTCCGCTTGGTATTCTCCTCGTACCTGCAAAGCAAATAGCTGGGAATCTGTGTAGATTCTGATGTCGTTGGCTCCGAGGTCTGATGTCAGGCGAAGTCCGGCCAGGAACGCTTCGTACTCGGCTTGGTTGTTAGTCGTTGGGAAAGCCAGGGTGAGGGAGACCTCTATGAAGGTGCCCTCGTCGTCGTCGAGGATGATGCCAACTCCGCTTCTTGTGGAGTTGGAGGAGCCGTCCACAAAAATGGTCCATATGTGGCTCCTGGTGGTGGAGTCGGGTGAGGAGGTCATCTCGGCAACAAAGTCGGCCAGGGCTTGAGCCTTGATGGCTTTCCGGCTTTCATAGACGATGTCGAACTCCGATAGTTCCAACGACCATTTCAGCATGCGTCCAGCCATGTCGGGTCGGCCGAGGAGTTTACGGATGGGTTGATCGGTGCGGAGTACGATGGTGTGTGCGAGGAAGTAATGTCAGAGCCGCCGCGCTACGGTGATGAGGGCTAGGGCGACTTTCTCGATCTGCTGGTATCAGACTTCGGGGCCGTGGAGGGCTTTGCTCGTGAAGTAGATTGGTTTTTGGCCCTCCTCGGTTTCTCTGATGAGGACGGCGCTGACGGCTTCGTTAGCCACGGCCAGATATAGGTATAGGGTTTCGCCCATCACGGGACTTGTCAGCACCGGTGGTTCGGATAAGACGCGTTTGAGGTGGCGGAGGGCTTGTTCATATTCCTCTGTCCATTCGAATGTGGTCTCCTTCCTGAGTAGTTTGAAGAAGGGGGGCGTGCTGGGCGGATTTGGCGATGAACCGGGAAAGTGAGGCGAGCACGCCATTGAGGTATTGGATGGACTTCTTCATGGTGGGTGTGGTGATTTCCAAAAAAGCGTGGCATTTTTCCGGATTAGCCTCGATCCCACGCTTGGTCAGGTAGTAGCCGAGGAACTTTCCTGCGCGGACACCGAAGGTGCATTTCTCCGGGTTGAAGCGCATTCGGCATGTCCTCGCGGTTGCGAAGACCTTCCTGAGGTGGGCCGTGTGGTCGACTTCCATGTAGGATTTGACGATCATGTCGTCCATGTATACTTCGAGCATGTCGTTGATTTCGCCCCGGAAGACACTGTTCATCATCCGTTGGTATGTGGCGCCGGCGTTCTTTAGGCCGAAAGGCATTACGTTGTAGTAATAATTGCCCGACGCCGTCATGAAGGTCGTGCTCTGTTTGTCGTGCTCAGCCATTGGGATTTGGTTGTACCCCGAGTATGCGTCCATGAAGGACAAGAGCCTAAAGCCCGCAGAGTTGTCGACGAGTTTGTCGATGTTGGGGAGGGGGTAGGCGTCCTTAGGACATGCCCGGTTGAGATCGGTATAATCAACACACATACGACATTTTCCATTATTCTTTTTAACGAGTACAACATTGGACAGCCAGGTGGAATACCGGGCTTCCGAAATAAAATTTGCCTCTATGAGGTCTTTTACAGCGTTCTCGGCGGCTACCGACTTTTCGGGGGACTGTCTACGCCTACGTTGAACTACGGCCTTCGCCGTCGGGATGATGGACAACTGGTGGCATGCGGGGTCAAGTCCGGGCATTTCTGCGGCGCTCCAGGCGAAAAGGTCGGCGTTCTCGCGGAGGCAGGCCTGTAGCTGTCTCTTCGCCAAGTCTGGGAGTCCGGCGCCGATCTTCACGTTTCTGCTCTTGTCGTCTCCGAGGGTGATAATCTCGAAGTCACCGTCCGGGATGGGGCGTGTCGGGTGGGCGGTCTGCTTGTTGGCTCCGTTAGTCCCTGTTTCGCGATCGCTCTCCTCGGTGAAGCGGCTGTCGAGGTCCACGGATCCGACCAGCTCCTTTGGTTCGCTCTTCGGCGCTATGGTTGGGGCCGCCTTCTTGGTTGTTGGAGCCATGTTGTCCAACCCTTTCAGCGCGGCCTCGATGCCTCCGTTAAGGGTCACCAAGTGGACGGTGGAGGGTACTGCGGTGAGCTCTACTGTCGTTGTTCTGCCCAGGATGCAGTTGTAGAGGGATGGGCATTCGATGACTAAGAAACGGATGTTGATCTCCTTGGCCGTTTCTTTTTCTCCGAAAGTGACTTTCAGCTCCATGTACCCCCAAGGTCTTGTTGTTGTCCCGTTGAACCCCTGAAGGTCGGAGCCTACGTGGGGGGAAAGGTTGGATTTGTCGAGTTGGAGGGTCATGAACAGGTGGGTGTACATGATATCCACCGAGCTGCCTCCGTCGACGAGGATGCGTCAGACGTCGAAGTTCGCCATCCGCGCCCGTATGAGCAGGGGAATGTTGGAGTTAGGGGATCCCCCGGGGAGCTCCTCGAGGTAGAATGTGATCGGATTGGATCGACTGCGGAACCTTTCGAGCGTGCTCATTTTTCTGGAGTTGTTCGTCATAAGCTCGTCGAACTTTCTTTTCACTGATCCTATGGACAGGCTCCTCGTGGCGCCGCCCGAGATGACCATGGCTCTGGCGAAGTATTCCCACCGGCTGGTTGGCCGGACTGGTTCGCTGGGTAGGTCGGGACCTTTGGGGAGGCCTAACTCTCTATCTGCGAACCAATCCTCGGGGCGGTTGACACACAGCGCGACCTGGAGTCTGCTGTCGCCGTTGGAAGAGCGGAGTTCTTCGATTTTCTTGGCCTCAGGGGCCTCTTTCCTCGGGACTTCACCCCCCTGGGTGTATCTTTTTAGGTGGCCGTCTTTAATCAGGATTTCGATCGCGTCCTTAAGATGGATGGAGTCTTCAGTCACGTGCCCGTGGCTCCTGTGGAATCGGCAGTATTTCGATTTGTCCACATTGGGTTTAGGGGGCGTCGGCCGGGGAAGCCGGACACCTCCCTGGACAAATTCGGTTTTGGCGCATTCGGCCAGTATGCGCTTGCGGGAAGCGACTAAGGCCGTGTATTCCGTGAATCGGCCGGCAGGGCTGCGTTGTTCGCGTTGTTCACGGGGTCGATCCTCCCGACGACGGTCACCTACCCGCCGATGGCTCGAGGCTCCGTCATCTCGGTGCCCGCGGGGGGCCTCCCTATCTCGGGTGTCTCGTGCGGAGTTGGCTGCTTGGGTTTCCTCGAATCGGATATAATGCGCTGCTCTGTCGAGGAAATCCTGTAGGGAGGCTGGCCGGTGTATGCCTACGACCTCATAGAACTTGGAGTCGTGGCGTAGACCCTGTTCCATTAGGTAGCACTTCATCTCGTCTGACGTCGTTACCTCCACAGCTTCCCGGGTGAATCTCTCAATGTACTTTCGGAGAGGTTCGTCGGGGGCTTAGATTATCGCCCCGAGGACGGCCTCCGTCTTCGGATGGCGTCGGGACGCTGTGAAGTGTTTTGAGAACAGGTCCTTCAGGACCCTCCACGACGTGACCGACTCGGGCTCCAGACTTTTGTACCATGTCATGGCGCCTTTCCTCATGGTCGTCGGGAATAATCTTCACTTGATAGCTCCTCGGACGTTTCGGTAATCGAGCATGGCCTCGATGTCTTCCAAGTGATCATCTGGGTCGGATGTGTCGTCGTACGTCGATAACGTCGGGGGCTTCCCCATCCCGTGGGGGATGGGGGCTGCCATGATTTCCTGGGACAACGAAGTCCGGTAGTCGTCTTCGTCGCTGAGGGCGGGTGACTGGGGAGGAGATGCGCCACTCAGGATAAGTTCCTGGTTTCGGGTCCTCTGCCTTCTGACTGGGGACCCGACGAGCGGGTTTCTGGCCGGTACCGCCAAAGTGTTCAGCCGTCTCCCGCGAACTAGTCTCGCTGGGGACCTGGCGCGCTCTCGCACCACTTCTGTTCGGGGTCTCTCCAGCCGAGGTCTGCAATTTTTGGGTTGAGGCGAGGGGCTCCTCGAGCCTCCATTCTAGTCTCCCCGCGGAGGGGACCTTCCCGCTCCAACGCTCCAATTCGTGCATTCTGCTGAAACAGCATCTGGTTCGTCTGGTTGATGGCCGCAAAGAGGGCGGCCACCGTTGGATCCGCCCCTGCTGGGATAGGAACGGGTTGGAAAGCCGCTGGGCTTGGGGGCCGGTGGTCGGCCTGGCGCAGCAGTTCTGCGGATGACGGGGAAGCAGTTTGACCGTCTCTCTCATCGGTCTCCGCCGGTCGTGACGTCTCCATCTGCTTGCTTCCGTTGGTAGCAGCGTTGAGCATGAAGTCTTGCACGGTATCGTTGTGGTGTGGGCTAGCCATGATCGTGGAGTGTTGGTGAAACTTTGGTTTTCTGCTAGGAGTAACGGGGAAGTTTTTGTTCCCATAGACGGCGCCACTGATCTGACCTGATCAGAAGGGAATCACGGACTGGCCACACGCTGTTGGACTGCTACCTGTTCACCGGTGATGAGGAGGAGAAAGGGGGTGTACCTGCAAGACACTCCGATGCCAAAGTAAGGAATTGGGCAGAGCGAGAGCAAAGTACAGAAAGGGCAAGATGTGAATTACCTGACCCTCTTGAGGAAGAGGGTATTTATAGAGAGACCTCAGCGCTGGACCAACGGTCACTTGCGTTGGGCTGGATTGCCAGGCCCAACCCAGGTGACTGCTAGGGCTTATGTGGCGTAGTGAAGACCAGGACGTGGTCTTCGCCCTAGTCCAACTGTTCCGTGATCTCCGGAAAGTGGGTTTGACCTGCTCTTTCGGAGGTGGGCAGTTGGTGGATGACGTGTGTAACACCCCCTTCTATACCCCCAAATAAATGCATATACAAATTTATCAGAGTGAAAATTTTAGAATAAGGTATAAAGGAAGAATGTCACAATTTCACCAATGAAACACTTTAACATTTGCTCCATAAAATATGTAACATTTTCATGGTTTAGAAATCACATTTCAACATTTAATTTTAAGCGGAAGATAAAATCATTTAATCATTTCCAAAATATTAATTCACATACAGATAAGATATCCAGATTGATACATCATGTCAGGTAATTACAAAACCACATCAGCTGATACATCGCAATGTATCACAAAAGAATAACTATACTAGTCTAACTACCCGGTGTTACATACCAGAGCAGCCGACTCAAAAGAATGAAGATAACTTCACACAAAAAAACTCCAGCATCCTAATCTGCAATGCCTCGTAGAGCATTATAAAACAGCAGAAGGGTGAGAAATATAACCATAATAATCAAAGCATAAGATTATATATATATAGGTAATCATATAATTCAACTCCATATTTCTCACCACAATTCACCCTCTTAGTCATATATATTTACCACACATATATAGACAACATGAATATTCACAAAGCATTCCCACATCATGCATACACTCACATTTCCACAATCTTATCATTCACACATAAGCATCTCTTCATGCATATGTCATATATCAATGTGACTCAACAACTCAATGCAACTCATGCAATGCGGTACCGACTCTCGTTATCATTTTTTGGTTTTTAGATTAAATCGGGTCCACTCTTCTAGACCGATAACCCGTTATCATTTTTCGGTTTTTACATTAAACCGGGTCCACTCTTCCAGACCAATAACAACAAAGGCCCGTCCTCTAAGCCTTCAAACCCACTCTTCTAGGTTTGGGACAAGTCACTAGTCTCCACGAAACTAGCAAGCATTGCCTCTTGACTAAATGATGCATATGCAATCGAAAATCAAATGCACTTAAGACCGACATCTTAATATCATGCATTCCAATAATTCATCTCTTCAAGAATTACAACATGATTGCACACACAACATATTCATAACAATTCAAGGTATTCACATTAATACCATTAACGTAATTCACAAGTCATGCACACATATCCACAATGTTCTCATGCAAACTTATCACACAATTGCATACAACATTAGGCATTCACAATTTATCAGACAATGCACACATAACCTCTATTATGTTCTCATGCATTTCCAATCAATACAAACAATATACACATCTCAAAACCTAGGATTCACGCCCGAAGGCTACCCACAGCATATCACAATAGTACATAAACTATGCGATTAATCAAGCAATAAACCATAGTCGAACCACACAATTAACCTATGGATAAATCTCAAATAAAACATCAACCTGTCATACTCGCTACTCCTTCGCTAAGCGAACTCCTAGCGAGTATTCGCTACTTGTTCGCTGAGCGAGCTCCTAGCGAGTATTCGCGACCTGCTCGCCTAGCGAGCTCCTAGCGAGTGTCTGCATATTTTGTTTTTCACTTACTGTTATCCAACTCAACCAACTCCAAAAACTCCAATCTCACTAATCCAATTCCAATACTCTTAGTCTAACATTTCTAGACTATTCTACATCATCTATTTCAGATTTTAACCGATTAAATTGAGTTCTACCGATTATTCCAACTTTTGCCCTAAATGGAAAAGGATGGAAACTACACCAAAACCTCAACCCAATATATATAACATCATGCAATGATCAAATAGAAACATTTCTCACCCTTACCTCGATTAATCGGAGCTTTGATGTTGGTTCTTGATGATTTTCCACTTTCCTCTTCTTCTCCTCTCTTTCTCTTCTTCTTTCTTTCCAAATGTTTCTCTCTAACTTTCTTTTCTTTTCCTTCTCTATTATATATTTCCTTTATTTTCCTTCCTTCCAATTTCCTTCTCAATTCTCTATTAATTCCAATTAATAAAAATTAATTTCCAACATTAATAAAAATCCCACTAAATCAATTAATTACTATAATAAATTATTTAATGAAATTCGGGCTGTTACAACCCTCCCCCACTTTAGGAATTTTCGTCCTCGAAAATGTTACCTGGTTCAAACAGTTCTGGATAAGACTCCCTCATTTGGCTCTCTAGTTCCCAAGTCACATTTCCACCAGCCGGTCCTCCCCAAGCGACCTTCACCAAAGAAATCTCCTTGCCTCGAAGTTGCTTCAATTTCCGATCCTCTATCCGCATAGGTGATGTCTCAACAGTCAGGTTATCACTCACCTGCACATCATCTAATTGGACTACATGAGACGGATCCGCAATGTATTTCCTCAACTGAGATACATGGAATACGTCATGAAGATTAGCAAGCGACGGTGGTAAAGCCACACGATAGGCCACTTCTCCTATCCTCTGCAAAATCTGATAAGGACCAATGAAACGCGGCGACAACTTGTGCGACTTCAATGCCCTACCAACACCTGTCATCGGAGTGACTCGAAGAAACACATGATCTCCCTCTTGAAATTCAAGTGCCTTCCTCCTCTTGTCATAATAACTCTTCTGAAGACTCTGAGCAACTCTCATCTTCTCTTGAATCATCTTGATCTTATCAGTAGTCTATTGAACTAACTCGGGTCCAACAACAGAACTCTCTCCGGACTCAAACCAACACAATGGTGTCCTACACCGCCTACCATACAACGCCTCAAATGGTGCCATACCGATACTCGAATAAAAATTGTTGTTGTAGGTAAACTCAATCAAAGGCAAGTATTTATCCCAAGCTCCTCCTTTTTCCAATACACAAGCTCTCAAAAGATCTTCAAGCGACCGAATCGTCCTCTCCGTCTGACCATCTTTCTGAGGATGATAAGCTGAGCTCAAACGCAACTTAGTACCCAAAGCACTCTGCAAGCTCTCCCAAAATCTCGAAGTGAACCTCGGATCTCTATCCGAAACAATACTCGACGGAATACCATGCAAACACACAATCCTCTCAATATACAATTTAGCCAACTTCTCCAACGGGTAATCCACACGCATAGGGATAAAGTGAGCAGATTTAGTCAATCTATCCACAATAACCCAAATAGCCTCAAAATTACTCGGCGTCCTCGGCAAACCCGATACAAAATCCATGGAGATACTATCCCACTTCCACTCAGGAATAAACAACGGCTTCATCAAACCCGATGGCTTCTGATGCTCAATCTTTGAATTCTGGCAAGTCAAACAAGAATACACAAATTCCGCAATATCCTTCTTCATACTAGGCCACCAAAACATTTTCCTCAAATCCTGATACATCTTAGTAGCACCCGGATGAATACTCAATCCGCTACGATGTCCTTCCTCAAGGATACTCTTTTTAAGCTCCATAACATTCGGAACACAAACTCTATCCCGACATCTCAAAATCCCATTCTCATCAATCCGAAAATCACCACCTTGGCCTTGGTTGATTAAAGTCAACCGATCAACTAAACTCAAATCCGATTTCTGTCCTTCTCGAATTTCATCCAAAATACCACTTGTAAGCTTTAACATACCCAACTTAAATCCAAAAGAAGTTCTCTCACATACTAAACTCAAATCCCGAAATTGCTCGACCAATTCCAACTCTTTCACCATCAACGCCGACATATGCAATGATTTCCGACTCAATGCATCCGCTACTACATTCGCTTTACCCAGATGGTAATTCAAACCAAAATCATAATCCTTAAAAAGTTCAAGCCATCTTCTTTGTCTTGCATTCAATTCCTTTTGACCAAAAAGATATTTCAAACTCTTGTGGTCACTAAACACTTCAAATCTTGCACCAAACAGATAATGCCTCCAAAGTTTCAACACGAACACAACGACGGCCAACTCTAAGTCATGCGTCGGATAATTCTTCTCATGCACTTTGAGTTGCCTCGAAGCATAAGCCACAACTTGATTATTCTGTATCAACACACCTCCCAAGCCCATTAAAGAAGCATCACAATACACAACGAACAATTCTTCCGGATTTTGCAAAATCAAAATAGGGGTTGTCGTCAACCTTCGCTTAAGTTCTTGGAAACTCGCTTCACACTTGCCATTCCAAACAAAAGCTTGACCCTTCCTAGTCAACTGCGTCAACGACAATGATAACTTAGCAAATCCTTCAATAAACTTCCGATAATAACCGGCTAAACCAAGGAAACTTCTAATCTCAAAAACAAACTTCGGAGTCTCCCATTGCGATACCGCTTCAACCTTCGACGGATCAACCGCAATACCATTACTCGAAATTACATGACCAAGGAAACTAACTTCCTTCAACCAAAACTCATACTTAGAAAGCTTTGCAAACAACTGCTTCTCTCTCAACACAGATAACACAATCTTCAGATGCTCGGCATGCTCTTCTTCGCTCTTCGAATAAACCAAGATGTCGTCGATAAACACAACCACAAACTTATCCAAATAAGGATGGAAAATCCTATTCATGTACTCCATAAATACACCTGGTGCATTAGTCACGCCAAATGGCATTACAGAATACTCATAGTGTCTATACCTCGTTCTAAAAGCAGTCTTCTAAATATCCTCAGCTTTCACGCGAATCTGATGATACCCAGATCTCAAATCAATCTTGCTGAACACACTTGCACCAACCAACTGATCCATCAGATCATCAATCCTCGGGAGTGGATACTTGTTCTTAATAGTCACCTTGTTCAACTGTCTGTAATCCACACAGAGCCTCATAGAAACCTCTTTCTTCTTAACCAACAACACCGGTGCACCCCACGACGACACACTCGGACGAATAAACCTCTTTTCAAGCAAATCCTCAAGTTGACTCTTCAACTCTTTCAATTCTGATGCCGACATACGATAAGGAGCCATCGATATCGGACTAGTTCCAGGAATCAAATCTATTGAAAACTCCACTTCTCACTATGGTGGTAAATACTTTATCTCTTCAGGGAAAACTTCCGGAAAATATCTAACAATTGGTAAAGCACCAATCTCTTCACTTCCACCAATTCTCAAAGTTGCCATAAGCATAAATACCTTAGCTCCATCTTGCACTGATTCTTTCACTTGTCTCGCTGTCATAAACAAATCTCTTGCAACGTCCGATTTCGGAAAAATAATTGTCTTGTCAAAACAGTTAATATATACCCGGTTGAATTCCAACCAATTCATCCCAAGGATGACATCGAGTTGGTCTAGGTGAAGACACACTAAATCAATTCCAAAATCTTTACCGAAGATACTCAACGGACAATTCAAACAAACATACGGTGTAGTTACCGAACCTATAGCAGGAGTATCAATAACCATACCGCCACCAATCACAGACAACTCAAGATTCAACCTTCTAACACAATCCAAAGAAATAAAAGAATGCGTAGCTCCGGTATCAATTATAGCGATCAAAGGTGTACCATTAATGAATCACGTACCTCTGATCAAGCGATCGTCACTAGCAGTCTCAGATTCAGATAGAGCGAACACTTTTCCGCTCCCTTGTTTCTTCTTCGGCTTATCGCATTTGGTACTGTTGCACCCTAAAATTTGACCAACCGGTTCCCACATCTGGTTTATGTTTCGACGCATTTTGCATTCGTCTTTGCATATTGCATACATGGCATTTTCCTCAGTCAGATTGATTTTTATCGGGATTACAACCCCTGGTGTTTCAGGCAGTTCAAGCCGGTTTGAATAAAAGTCTGTTGAGAATTGGTGCTCGTTCCCTGTGTTTTCAGGCCATCTCGGTGCCCGGGTTTTGCTACGGTTACGCAATTGGGTTTTATTCGATTTAATCGGCTTCCTGGCATTTTTAGGATTTTTCTTTTATTGTTCTGGATTTTTTTAATGCATTTAAATGAATTTTTCTGGATTTAATAGATTGTTTTATAATTTTTAGAGTTTTAAATAAATTTTCTTTTCTTTTTTTTAGAGATTTATTAGATTTTAAGTTTTTAGATATTATTTTCCTTTAATAGATTTTAAAAAAATATATAGATATAAATAGATACTATCTTTTCTTAAATGAGAGTAGATTTTAAATAGATATTATTGTTTTTAGATTTTATTAGATTTAATTGTTTTTCAGAATTAATAGAATAGATTTTAATATAGATATTATTGTTTTTAGAGTTTATTAGATCTATTTGTTTTTTCAGTTTTTTAAATAGGATTAATCGTTTTTTAGATTTTTATTTGATTTTTTTTCAGATTTAATAGATTTTTTAAATAGTTTTTTTTCTATTTTTTTTATAGATTAATTAGGATTTTAATTTTCGTTTTATAGATTAATTAGGATTAATGATAGATTTTTAATTAGGTTTTATTTTTCGTTTTAGACTCTAATTAGGGTTTATTAGAGAGTTTAATTAGGTTTTACCATTAATTTTCGTTTAGGATTTAATTGGTTTTTTCAGTTTAATTTTGTTTTGTTTTAGAGTTAATCTTGGAGTTTAATGCAGTTAATCACATTTTAGTCCATTAATCTGAGTCATTATCCATTGGGCCACAATTATGCAATTATCCAGATCAAGCCCAGTTTAAAGTCCAGAAATTATGCCAGGTGTCCTATAAAGGTGTTGCCACGCGTGTGGGCCAGCTTCTTCCACCTCATTCTCTGCATGCCTGCCACGTCCACCCCTCTCTCCTCACACTTGTCCATTCCTCAGCCTCCACCCCCACACGTGGCTCACTCTCCCTCTCCCTCTCGCCACCTGCCCCCTCGCCGGAATACTCACCGGCTAGCATGCAAAGATCCCGCCGGCCACCATAACCAACCATCTCCGTTCACTCCAACCGTCTCCGGCCGCCCTAACCATCACCGGACCACCATACTCATCGGAAACTGCAGAAATTTCCATATTTCCTCATCCAATCTTCATCTGTGCTTCTTCAAAGCCTCACCGGATAAATCATCATGGCGTTTCTCTTGGCCAAAGCTCGCTGGAACAACCATCGGAGAACTCATCAGATTTTTTCCTCCCAACTCCATCTTCGTCCATTGATGTTCATCAATTCATCATCTGGATCTTCAATCGGTCACCAGATATTCACAAAATATCTTCGTGTTCATCACTCTTCAGAAGATTCTCCAGCTTCATCATCAGTTTTTGCAAGACATTCATCACGAGCAACATCAACCTTCAATCGATTTTTCCAAGAACCTTCATCGTTCGTTCATCACTTTTCCAAGATCGCCAGAACTTCAATCGCCATCAGTTTTCCAGATTTCTCCAGATATCAACCATTTTCGAGGTCCTCAACGAACAATCTTCAACGAGCAGTTTTTCCTGACTTCGTCCATGTTCGCCTAGATCTTCATCCGTTCAAGATCTCTCTCCAGAATCTTCAAGAAATTCTTCCCAGAATCTCCGTCTTCATCAGACTCTCCAGGTACTTTTCTTCTTTCTCGAACTTGTAAGCGCGCATGTGGGTTGTTTATCTGGATTTAGCTTAGGGTTAGTTTTGCTAGGTTGGAAATGAGATAGATCTTAGTGTTTAGGTTGAATATCAGTTGGTGAGGCGAGTGTTAGGAGCAAAGTTTTGAAGGTTTGGTGGGGATGGTGTTGAGAACGAAGGTCGTTATCGCTTTGGTTTCAGAGAGGGAGAGTTTCGGTGAGAGGGATGGAGTGTGGTAGCAGTTGCGCTAAGGTTTGGAAGAGGTGAACAGTGACAATGGATTGGAGAAGGAGAAGAGTTTTAGGGTTTTGTCTTGCTGAGGCTTAGTGTGAATTGGGCTCGGGCGTTAGGCCCAGTCCCAATTTTGCTGAGCGTACCCCCAAGTTTTCCATTAACACCTCCTCTCCCCTTTGGAATTCTGGTTTGGGCCTAACAGATTTTGCTATTCGCACCCCCGTTTGGGGCCCAACCTGAATAGCAGGCGAATTTCTCGCTGTTCACACCCCCCTCAGTTTATTTTGTTTTGTGATTTTTGTTTTTCTGAATTAGTGGACATGGGCCTAGCGCGCAGTGCTTCCAGCACCCCCCCCCCCCCCCCCTCTTGGGCCCATTGTAGTTCTGAATGTGATAATTGATGTTGGCGCCCCCCCCTGCTTTATTTTTTTTAAATTGAATTTTCTTTTTTTTCATATTATTTGCATGACTTACAAAATAAATCACAATAAATCCAAAATTAATCAGAAAAATATTTCAAAAATACCTCCATGATCTTGGATTTATTTGTGATTTTATAAAAATAATAAATTTCATTTTCACCCATTTTTCCATTTAATTTGTTTTTTCTCATTTTATTAATTTCTTTAATTTTGTACATTTGATGCATGTTTTTGTAGATTTTCTTGTGACCAATTGGTGGTTAGTTTTGAGTTAATTTTTGTTGGATAAGTTAGATTAGAAGTATAGGTTCCCTTAGAGATTTATTTCACATTTTTGTGGATTAATCTTGATTAGTTTTGATTAGAGAACATTAGGGTGATAGCTTTAGGGTTTAAACTCAACATAGGTGCATTATAACATTTTATTTTGGGGTTTTTAGCATGAATTAGGTTATGGGACATATAGGGTATGTAGGGTAGATGTAGAAATCCCCTTAGAATTAATCTTAGAATTTTAAATACTATATTACTATTTTTAGTATATTTTGCAAATGGAGTGTTTGTTTTGTGTGCCCACTTGGGGTTTATATTTGTTTGCTTGGGCTTTTGGGCTTTTCTTTGGGGTATTGGGCTTGGTTTGAGCTTGTGGAGCATGAACACATTAAAAGAGAAGATTGAAGATCAAATTTTGAAGCTTGAAGATTGCTTGAGCTGAGAAGTTGATTGAAGACATAGGAAATAATAGGAATAAGCAGAGCCTTAGAATAGACTGAATTCTTGGTACTAACATGGATAGCTTCATGTGCTTCCATTCCTCTCTATGACATAAAGTCCCTCTATGGTACTCACCTCCATCCTTTGGAGGGATAAGTGGCCTTGTCTTAGAGGTAGAACTTTGAGAGAACCACTCTTCTACAATGGCAACTATTCATAGACTTCCTTTGGTTGTCAATGAACTGTTTGACATTCAATTTATTCTGATAAATCAATTCTTTGCTGGAGTGCTTGCCTTGAAGAAAGAAGCCATTGAAGATAGAGATGAGGATCAAAGATTGACAAAGATGAAGATTATTCATGTCAAAACTGTGCAGCTGTTAAAGCTAGGGTTTACTGCTGTTTGGAGCTATCTGCTGTCTGATGCTGTTAACTGGTTAAGATTCTGTGCTTGCTTGAGCTTGGTGATCTCTTGGAGATGGAAGCTTGTTGTAGCTTGGGAATCATTGAAGTTTGACTTTGGGGTTCACTTGAAGATGTTACTGTTTTGCTGTTTATCAACTGTCAGAGTTGGATGTTTTTCAGAGTTGCTGCTGTAGGAGCTGGGGGCTGTCAGAGCTGGTTTTGGGGTTTTATTTTCTTTGCTGTATTGTTTGTTAATTTCCACTTAGGTTTGAAGTGAAGCCGTTTCACTTTGCCTATTGTTTTAGGTTCGAGGTCGAGTGGGACTCCCTTGCCTCGCTTGTATTGCTGCATCTCATGCATTTTACTACTTTACTGTATATTTGTTATTTCTTTTCCATTTATCCCCTAGGATCTCTGTTTCTCTCTGCGCAAGAGATAAATATGACATACATTAGGCTCTCATCCATGCATGACAACAGTAGGTTAGTTTTGATCCCCATTTTAACCCTAGGTTTTAGAGTTCTTTCTCTTCTATCTCAAAACAATCAAAAACACAGTAATAAGATTTCAAACACAATAAAAGACAGTTCTTGCGTAAAAGACTGTAAACTAATCAAAGAGTCATTTTTGTCCGCTTGGACCCGTAATCAGGAGAAAACGTTTTTCAGAAGGATAAAAAACAGCCAGACAAATCTGTGTCTTCCGTAGCCCGAACTACGTTTGCTCTGATCTTTCATGCTGTATGAAAGTACGTAGGCATAGGATGCGATATCCTAGTGAGCAACCTTCCCCTCCTTTCCAGTAGGTAGGCGAACTATGTTGACTCTGATTTCTCGTTCCAGACGGGAATACGTAGGCATAAAGTGCGATACTTTGCCGAGTCATTTTTTTTAACCCCAGACCTATAGAGTAGATAGAATAACAATCCGTACTAGAAAACAAGCGTGGATCCCGTCGAGTATGACGGACGTGAGGGGTGCTAATACCTTTCCCTTGCGTAATCGACTCCCGAATCCAGGATTTGGTTGCGATGACCATTCCTTTCCCGTCTTTGCGGTAGGTTTACTTCGAGCATTTCCTTTCCCTCCGTTGGGATAAATAACGCATGGTGGCGACTCTTCTATTCAGCCGGCGCCGATTTTCGCAGTAGCGACAGCTGGCAACTCTGCTGGGGACTCCAACGGTTCCCTACGCGAGTCAATCCTAGCGCTTGTTTTCCCGTCGTGGATTTTGTATGGATTTACGTTTCTGTATTTACATTCAACATTATATTATTGTGATTATTGCTGTGGGTATGAGGGGGTTCTATGATTGAGAGATAAGCCGGACCTGGGCTTGAGTGCACCTAGAATTAGAGTGGAAATTAGTGGGCGCGTGCATGCTTTGCATGTACTAGTGTCTCATGAAATCCACGCTCAGACGAGGTTCTTCTGGTTGGCTTCTTTTTCAACCCTTTGGGTTGAAGGGGTTGTTGGTTAGTTGGATTATCGACTCTGGGGACCGATCATTTGGAAGTTGGCTAAGTGAGGCCTCTTCAGGACATGATGATGCCACACCTTTTGGGTATCGTATCATCCGTCTTGAAAGTATGTGACACCAACGACCGCATAGGATGTCGTACCTTGTGTCAGTTATTAGGTCACCTACCTGTGAGAGGGGTTGGGCATGCAGGTAACTTGACCTCCAGATTACCGTTTTCTTGATTGAGGTTCAGTGGTATTTGAGGACAGTGTTATTGGGTCAGTCAGAGACCAGGTTGGAGCATCGTGGATGGTCTTGAGCAGTTTGTGGGTCTATTTGAGGCCAAGATTGTGGATTGGATTTCTCAGCCAGGGGCACGTGATCCCTTGTTGCATTGTTTGCATATTGCATTGTTTGCATCATCCTGCATATCATTAACGTGTGTCTGTGCTGCAGGTGCATTTGCATACTTCCCGATTCTAGTGCTCCGGACTTCTATCTGTTATTATGAGTACTTTGAGGAAGACTGTTGCGTATAAGTTGCCTACCCCTGATGTGACTTCTCTGTTGGGTATGATTTCCCTAGCTGATGATGATGTGAGGAGAAGCTTTAGAAAGAGTTATGGGAAGCTACTGAATTTGGTTTGCAGACCAACTACATATGAGCTGAATGGGTTATACACATTGATGCAGTTATATGATCCCTCCTTGAGGTGTTTTATGTTCCAGGACTTCATTTTGGCTCCGACCATGGAGGAGTACGCTGAGTTCCTAGAGTTGCCAGTTCAGAACAGAGTGCCCTTCATTCACTTTGATGCTAAGCCTAAGCTGGAAGACTTAGTTGTTCCCTTGCATATGGATCCTGCAGAGTTGTTGTTGACTTCCTGGCATGGAGTTTCTGGGTTTTCTCTCAAGTTCTTGGTTGGCAAAGCTCAAGAATATGTCAAAAGTGGCTGCTGGATTGTGTTTAACGCTGTTCTTGCCTTGTGCATCTATGGGATTATATTATTCCCTAATCTGCCTGAGTTCGTTGATTTGGATGCATTCCACTTATTTGCTGCAGGCAACCCGACGCCTACCTTGATTGGAGATTTCTATCATTCCTTGCATTATAAGAATGAAAATAGAAGGGGGAAAAATGTCCATTGTTGTGTACCGTTGCTGAATATGTGGTTTAAGAGTCACATGCCCAAGAAGGGTCCTTTTATGGAGTCTGCAGATACAACTGAATGGTCCAAGCGTCTAATGGGACTTTCTTCAGAAGACATTGTTTGGTTCGACAGAGATTTATTGGGGTTAGAGATTATCTTCAGTTGCGCCGCGTTTCCCAATGTTCCTTTGATTGGAAGGAAAGGGTGTATTAACTACAACCCATCTTTGTTGGTTTGACAGTTTGGGTATGCTTTGAAGAGTCCGCCGAAGGAAGAAGAAATACAGGAATCCCTGTATTTCACTGGTAACCTGAGTGGGGAATTATTAGCCAAGCTTCAGCGCGCTTGGAATCATATCTGCAGAAGAGGGAAACCATTGCTAGGCAAGAATGATTGTCAAGCTTACATGCCTTACAAGACATGGATTCAAGAGAGGGTAAGACAGGTGCAGATTCCTTTTCCAGCAGTATCACGTCCTGTTCCCATTCCAGTTGAGAAGCCCACTACTGTGGCTATTGAGGTCTATGAGCAGGTAGTAAAAGAGAAAGAAGACCTGATAAAGATCAACGAAGAGCTAGAGAAGGAATTGGCTCAAATCCGGAGTGAGAAGAACAAAGCTGTGTATTCCTTCCAACAACAGACTGAGTTGGTAAACAGGCTAGGTGCCGAACTGACAGAAGAGACAAAGAAACGTGAACGCCTGGGAAAAGAATTCAGAAGCTCTCATGATATGTTAGAGTCCAAGAAGAAGTCACTTGATGCCGTCTACTGGGAAATCTCTTCGTGCAATAGAACGTGGAATGCTAAGCTAACCAACAATAAAAAGAGGGAAGACAAATTGAAACAGCAAATTTCTGAACTCGAAGATCAGTTGAAGGCTAGCAAGAGAAGGTATGAAGAGGAGGTCATGATAAGATATAGTCTTCAGAATTCATTAAACAAAGCCATCGAGTGCAAGAAGGAGGCTGTGCCTCAGAAACGGAAGTTAGATGACCGCTTTCGAGAAGGGGAATGGGAGGAATCTATTGGTGATCTACGACGTGTCCTCAAGCGAAGAGATCTACTTGTCGAGGGTTTGCTTACTCAACCAAATCATCCCGAGACTAAGAGATTACTAGAGGAGTACAAGGCGTATGGTTGCACTTGACTATCTCATGTATTGACGTGTATGCTTTATTTGCATTGTGCTGGCCATCACCAAGATTGTTGGTTGAGGCCATGCCTTCTTATTGTATGCTCATTAATGTTGTATTCCTGACTTGAGGGGATTTTCTGCAATGTATGAGATGTTTTCTATGACTGGGTTTTGAGCTTCTTATTGTTATCACTGTCACAGCACTGGCACATTGGCACTAGAATTGGGGAGTGATATTCCCTAATGCACAGACACATGTTGCATTTGCATACATATTGCATTACCAGGTAATTATTGAACTGTATCTCATTTCCTGCATCTCACCAGGTTTTTCCAGGATTGAAAGTCAACGTCCTCACCGATACTCTACTCGTACCAACTACAAAAGAGTCATGGACCAGATGCAAAACGAGATGCAGGAGATGCGTGAAAAGCTGGCGCTGTTCATGCAGACGATGGAGACAATTGTGATGAGGCAGGAAAACCTGCAGACTTTGGTGCAGCCATTGCTGGCGAGAAGTGCCGGGAATGGAAACGAAGACCACAATTCTGTACGTGTTGACACCATTCATAGGGATGGTACTCCTACGCATGTAGCTCCACCTGTGGTGAATATACCTGTTGTGAATATGAACAATGGCGCTGGCGCCGGGAACGGTAATACAGGAATCGGTAATGAGACTGTCATTAACAACGTTGGATTCGGAGACGCCAATCTGGGCGGCGATAACAATGGAGGTAATGGCTTTGGTAACAACGGATTTGGCTATAACGACCAGGGGTTTGATTACGTTAACCAGGATGGGAAGTTTGGCTTCAATGCTCAGGGCTTCGGACATGATGGATTTGGTAATGCCAATCAGGGCTATGGTGGATTCGGTAACGGAAATGGTGCTGGAATGATGTCTTTTGGACCTGCCGGGGTCGCTCAAGGGTATGGTAACAGAGGACGGGGCCCTGTGATGAATCAGACTAGATTTGGTCGCAACAATGGGTATGATGGGTACGGAAATGAGAATGTTAATTGGATGGAAGACCAGCAAGAAGATGCCTTCTCTGGTAGGGGTATGGATGGACCTGTGGATCCTGTTCAGAGAATCAAGATGCTTGAGGAACAAATGAAAGGTGTAGTGAATCAGAATACTTCTGGTTTAGACATGACCACAATGGGATTGGTGCCTGGCCTAAGGGTACCGCTGAAGTTTAAAGCTCCCACCTTTGATAAATATAAGGGAGACACTTGTTCGAAGGTGAACGTTCGCTCTTACTATAGACGGATGTCCGCTTACTCGAATGATGAAAGAATGCTGATGCATTTTTTCCAAGACAGCTTATCTGGGCCGTCACTTGAGTGGTATATGGGGTTGGAGCCCACTCAAATCAAAACCTGGAAGCAACTGGCTGAGGCGTTTGTGACTCATTACAAGTATAACAGTGACCTGGCACCGAACAGGGTCCAGCTGCAAGGCTTGTCACAGAAAACTGGGGAGAGTTTCAAAGAATATGCGCAAAGGTGGCGCGACATGGCGGCCAAGTGCATCCTCCTCTAGTGGAGAAGGAAATGAATGATATGTTCATTGGAACATTCACGGGGATATTCTACGAGAAGTTGTTTCCTGTTGCGTTGGGCAGTTTCTCTAATCTGATCTTGATGGGTGAAATGATTGAGAATAGTATTAAGGTGGGAAGATTCCAAGCTGGGGAGTCTACTTCGTCAGGAGGTAATAGAAAAGCATTTGGTGGTCGTCGTCAAGGTGATTCTAGTGCAATGTTTGGTGGCCGGGGCAGGGGCCGAGGAAGACACCAGTATAATCAGCCGCAACAGATAGCTAGTGTCACGATTCTGATTCCTCAACAGAGACAACAACAACCACCGCAACAACAGCAGCAGCCACAGCAGCAGCAGGGGCAGAATGCTGGTCAAAGAAGATTTCCGAATGCGAAGCCGAAAAGAGTGTTTGAAGCGCCCCCTTCCACGTACGCGGAACTCTTTCAGACACTGTTGGGGCTGAATTTAGTTGAAAAGAGGACCTTGGCCCCGCCCATGGGACCAACCCTTCCTTATGGGTATGATGTTAACAAACATTGTGACTTCCACTCCGGGGCACCCGGGCATGACATAGAGGCCTGTCATGCGTTTAAAAATAAAGTTCAGGATCTACTGGATAGAAAGGCCATAAATTTTGGACAAGCGGGGCCGAATATAGTACAACAACCTATGCCCAACCATGGGGCAAATGCTATTTTGACTGAGGAGGGTTTGAATCTGATTATGAATGTTGATGAACTGAAAACACCGTTGTGTGAAGTAAAGAGCAGGTTATTGAAAGGAGGTGTGTATCCGGGCTGCGATGAGTTTTGTCTAGAATGTTGGACCCAGGCTGGGGGTTGTGCTGAATTGAAGAAGGGTATTCAGACCTTGATAGATGAAGGCACGTTGCAATTTGATAGAACGGCAGTTGAGAAACCTACAGAAGTATTAACTGATGAGCAAAGTGATGTAGCTACGGTGACAATTCCCCAAAAAACAATAACTATAACGGTGCCAGCCAGGCGACCGACGATCACTATCACGAAGGCAGGGCCAATCCCTTATGAAAGCACCAAGGCAGTACCATGGACTTATGGGCCGGAAGCATATTGTGATGGGGAGAAAATTGATATCAGTAAACAACCAGCTGAGGTTATGGATAATGTCGTCGGGACTGGAGGGATGACAAGGAGCGGGAGAATTTTTATATCGCCTGAGGTAGAGGCTGAACGATTGGCAAAAGGTAAAGGAAAAGTGAATGAGGATGTTCCTGTGCAGAGGAATGAAAAAGAAACGGCACTGAAAGATGTAGAAGAGTTTATGCGTCTTATCCGTAAGAGTGGCTATAAAATTGTTGAGCACCTTCAACAAACGCCGTTGAAGATATCCATATTGTCGCTGTTATTGTGTTCCGAAGCCCATAGGAATGCGTTATTGAAAATTCTGGACACGTCGTTTGTACCCCAAGATGTTTCTGTAAATCAGTTGGGGGGGTGATGGCGCACGTGAATGCATGCCATAGTTTGGGATTTACGGATTTTGATTTGACCCCGAGGGGAAGAGAGCATAATATGGCGTTGCACGTCTCAATTGAATGCAGGGGCACAATCATGTCCCGTGTGCTGGTAGATACCGAGTCTTCCTTGAATGTGCTGCCAAAGAAAGCAATGATGAAATTGGACATCAGGGGAATCATTTGTACACCTAGTGACCTAGTGGTTAGGGCATTTGATGGTACACGGAGGTCAGTCTTTGGATCTATAACTCTGCCTCTACAGGTGGGGCTAGAGGTTTTTGAAACAGAATTCTACATTATGGACATCCAGCCAGCATATAGCTGTCTTCTTGGATGACCATGGATCCATGGTGCTGGGGCAGTCACATCTACCTTGCACCAAAAGCTGAAGTACATGGTGGGGGACAGTGTGGTCACAGTTTGTGGAGAGGAGGATATACTGGTCAGCCATTTGTCGTCATTCAAGTACGTGGAAGTCGACGGCGAAATCCATGAGACACCCTGTCAGGCCTTTGAGGGGTTGCGCATCAAGGACAAAGTTCCAGGGCCGAGTAAAGCATCAGAGGTGGCAGTGTCGTCATATAAAGAGGCTCAGGCTCTAGTGAAAACCGGTGAGACCAAGGGCTGGGGCAAGGTTCTGGATATTCCCGTGAAAATGGACAGATTTGGACTTGGATATCAACCGTCATCATCAACTCCTACTGCAGGGGCACCCCGTTTCAAAGGACCAATAACAATTACGGTCAGTGGGGTATATCACGAGACCATCAACGCTGTTTCAGATTCTGAAGAAGGAGACAACGACTGCGACATGGACGCCTGGATTCAGCCGAGCGTGCCAGGACAAGGGTTTTGCAATTGGTCTATTCAGGAGACTGTTCCTGTGACAACTAAACAGTAATGCTTTGTTTTCTTAATTGTTGAACAATCCGGTGTCCTACCCGGGGCATCGTGATTATGCTTAGGGCCATGATGTTATGTACATTGCACTGTTTAATCGTTAAATAAAAGGCGTTTTTCATGTACAAATATTGCGACTGTTTTTCCTGTTTTTATTTTTATAATAAAATGGCAACGTGGTTATTCGCTTTGTATGTGTTTTGAAGCATTTAACCATTTCCTTTGCAGGATTACTATTTCAGATGACATCTATGAACCGCCTATGACTCACTTCGACTTTGAGCACCCGGTATTTTAGGCCGAAGAAGAGATTGTTGAAGATGGCGATGTTCCAGAGGAGTTGTCTTGGTTGGTAAAACAAGAAGAAAGAATCATTCTGCCTCACGAGGAAGTCATTGAGATCGTCAATCTGGGGTCGGAAGGGGTCGAAAGGAACATCCGTATAGGGGCCGCGCTGCAGAGCGACGTCAAGCGAAGATTGGTTGAAATGCTCAAAGAGTACAGTGATATTTTTGCTTGGTCGTATGAGGATATGCCTGGGCTGGATACGGATATGGTTGTTCACCGTCTGCCGCTAAAAGAAGAATGCCCGCCGGTTAAGCAGAAGCTCCGAAGAACTAGACCGGACATGGCTGTGAAGATTAAGGAGGAGGTTCAAAAGCAGTGGGATGCTGGTTTCCTAGCTATTACGAAATATCCCTCATGGGTCGCTAATATTGTGCCAGTGCCAATGAAAGACGGTAAAGTGAGAATGTGCGTAGATTACCGTGATTTGAACAGAGCGAGCCCGAAAGATGATTTTCCACTTCCTCACATCGATGTGCTGGTCGATAATACCGCTCAGTTCTCCGTATTCTCCTTCATGGATGGCTTCTCGGGCTACAATCAGATTAAAATGGCGCCATAAGACATGGAGAAGACTACCTTCATTACGCCCTGGGGAACATTTTGTTACAAGGTGATGCCCTTCGGATTGAAGAATGATGGGGCAACGTATCAGCGTGCAATGATGACTCTCTTTCATGACATGATGCATAAAGAGATCGAGGTTTATGTTGATGATATGATTGCCAAATCCCAGACGGAGGAAGAACACTTGGTGAATCTGCTGAAGTTATTCAAGAGGCTTAGGAAGTTCAGGTTGAGACTGAACCCTAACAAATGCACCTTCGGGGTGAGATCGGGTAAACTGTTGGGGTTTATCGTGAGCGAAAAAGGAATAGAGGTTGATCCTGCAAAAATAAAAGCAATACAAGAAATGCCGACGCCTAAAACAGAAAAAGAAGTGCGCGGGTTTTTAGGGAGGTTGAACTACATCGCCCGGTTCATATCTCACCTAACAGCTATGTGTGAGCCGCTATTCAAGCTGTTGAAAAAAGACCAGGCTGTAACATGGAATGAAAATTGTCAAAAGACGTTCGATAAAATAAAACAGTATTTGCAAGAGCCTCCTATTTTGATACCTCCAGTGGCAGGGAGACCCTTGATTATGTATTTGACGGTTCTTGAGGGGAGTATGGGTTGTGTTCTCGGTCAACATGACGAGACAGGGCGTAAAGAGCATGCGATATACTACCTGAGTAAGAAGTTTACTGACTGTGAATCTCGATACTCAATGCTCGAAAAAACTTGTTGTGCGCTAGCCTGGGCCGCCAAGCGTTTGATGCAGTACATGCTAAATCATACAACCATGCTCATCTCGAAGATGGATCCTATCAAATACGTATTTGAAAAGCAGGCACTATCTGGGAGAATTGCCCGTTGGCAGATGGTTTTGATAGAATATGACATCCAGTATGTTTCACAGAAGGCTATAAAGGGGAGTGTGTTATCGGAGTATCTTGCTGAGCAGCCTGTTGAGGACTACCAATCGATGAGGTTTGATTTTCCTGACGAGGATATCATGTACCTGAAGATGAAAGATTGGGAAGAACCGTTGCCGGATGAAGGGCCAAAGACAGATTCCAAGTGGCAGTTGATCTTTGACGGAGCTGTGAATTCCTATGGTAGCGGAATAGGGGCAATCATCACTACTCCACATGGGTCGCACATCCCATTTACTGCTCGATTGACCTTTCCGGTTACCAATAATAAAGCCGAATACGAAGCTTGCATCATGGGGCTTGAGGAAGCTATCGATTTGCGAATCAAACACCTGGATGTATACGGAGACTCAGCTCTGGTGGTGAATCAAATAAAAGGAGAGTGGGAGACACGTCAGCCCAATTTGATACCGTACATGAATTATGCAAGGAGATTGTTGCCTTTCTTTGACAAGGTTGAATTGCATCATGTGCCGCGAGTAGAAAATCAGATGGCTGACGCCCTGGCCACATTGTCTTCCATGTATAAAGTTAACTTCTGGAATGAGGCTCCCAGGATTGTTATCTCTCGGCTTGATAGGCCCGCATTCATATTTGCCATTGACGAAGCATCTGATGATAAGCCCTGGTACTTTGACATCCAGAATTTCCTGAAGAGCAAGGTGTATCCGGCTGGGGCATCCAGTCGCGATCAGAAGACTCTCAGAAGATTGGCTGGTAATTTCTATCTAAATCCGGACGGTGTTCTATACAAAAGGAATCATGACTTAGTGTTGCTACGCTGTGTAGACGAGAAAGAGGCGAAGCTGCTCATGGAGGAAATACACGAGGGTACATTTGGTACACATGCTGGTGGGCATGCTATGACGAGAAAGCTGATGCGGGCAGGTTATTACTGGCTAACTATGGAAACTGACTGTTTCAAGTTTGCGAAGAGGTGTCATAAGTGCCAGATTTATGCGGATAAGATCCATGTGCCTCCGAGTCCTCTGAACGTGATGTCGTCACCGTGGCCATTCTCGATGTGGGGAATTGATATGATTGGAAAGATTGAGCCGACGACATCTAACGGATATTGGTTCATTTTGGTAGCAATCGATTATTTTACCAAATGGGTCGAAGCGGCATCATATGCTAATGTGACCAAGCAGGTGGTAGCCAGGTTTATCAAACGAGGTGTCATTTGCAGATATGGAATCCCTGAGTGGATTATTACCGACAACGGTTCGAACTTAACTAACAAGATGATGAAGGAGCTGTGTCAGAATTTTAAGATTGAGCATCACAACTCTTCTCCTTACCGACCCAAGATGAATGGCGCTGTCGAAGCGGCCAATAAGAACATAAAGAAGATTGTTCAGAAGATGGTGGTGACCTATAAGGACTGGTACGAGATGCTACCTTTCGCTTTGCACGGTTATCGTACGACGGTACGCACATCAACCGGGGCAACCCCGTTCTCGTTGGTATACGGAATGGAAGTAGTGTTACCACTGGAAGTTGAGATTCCTTCCCTGAGGATATTACGAGATGTCCAACTTGACGAGGCAGAATGGGTGAAAGACAGGTTGAACCAGCTGAGTTTAATGGAAGAGAAGAGGCTAGCTTCTCTAGCATACGGTCGGTTGTACCAGAGTCGGATGAAGAAAGTGTATGATAAGAAGATACATCCTCGGAGCTTTCAGACGGGCGACCTTGTGCTGAAGAGGATCCTCCCGCCGCAGGCAGATCATAGGGGCAAGTGGACCCCTAACTACGAAGGGCCATACGTTGTCAGAAAAGTCTTTTCAGGAGGAGCATTGTTGTTGTCCACCATGGACGGTGAAGACTTTACGTCGCCTGTGAATTCGGACGCAGTTAAAAAATACTTTGCTTGAAATTGACCCGCTGGACAAAAAAAGGAGAGTCCAGGCAAAAATGGGGCATCCTAGCGAACCAAAAACAGAATAAAAGGTTCGAGCAAAAATTAGGGATAAAATTAAAAAGATGTACACCCGCGGAGTCGAAAACCTACACTGGGAGGCTTCGGCAAAAAAGGGTATCCCGGTGAACTGAAAACCCGCAAAGGGCGGTTCACGCAAAAGTTAGGGATTTGAAAAGCAAATGACTGCGGGCCGAAGTTGATACTGCATTGCTTGGTGGTTGGGAGAATACTTTGGGGATTCGTTTATCAGATACAATCTCTTCCGAAAGATGAATACCGGGAAAGCGTCAGAGTCAGGCGAGTCATAGGAGGATCAGCTCATGATGTTCGTCTGCACCCCGTTGCCGACATATGCGCAAATTTGATTTGTCATTGTATGTATGCTTCCTGTGCATACTTGTATATTTGTTGTGCGTAACTTCCTCTTTTCAGGAGTTACATCCAGTGTACAAAACTCTGCCCATTCAGGGGCCCAATCAATAAAACATGTTATTCAGTATTAGATACTTGTTCTTTACTATTTTGTATGTGAAAAACGCCAATGTTTTGATAAAACTAGTAGTTGCATAACGTTGCTGGCCCTTGCCAATAATTGCTAAAACTTCGAATTGACTGAAAATGATGTCACTAACGCTTACTTGAATAGATTTGGTTGTATAGACCTGTCTTGTCTCGTTTGTGGTGTTGTAGGGTTCTTGCCTATATGAAGTGGACGATCAGAAGATTGCAGTCCTAACCAGAGGCTCTTGACGAAAGGACTTAATCACTATGTGATGTGAATCCCCTCGCAGGTCGCACTTCATTTCCCGAAGCTGAGATGACAATGTTCTTTACTGAAGAAGGATCAAATTTCCCCAGCTAGTCGCAGTTCATCCGAAGGATATTCTCCAGTAGGTCAAGGTTAATGCTCGCCACAGGATGTCTATCCTCAGTCCCAAGTTTGTAAACTGTAGCCAGATGGTTTACTTTTCCCAGCAGGGTCGTTTACCCTCAGCAGAGTTTGATAACTCTAAATTTTGTAAGCTGTATTCAGACAGTGATGTTTCTCCAAAAGGATTCTTCGTCCTCAGCGGAGTTGTTTAGTTTTTAGTGGATTGATCATTCCAGAGTTGTAAACTGTGCCCAGACAGTTCATTATCCCCAGTAGGGTTGTTCATTCTTCCCCAACGGAGTCACTCCCTGTTTCTAGTGGAGTTAGTTGAGATTCCCCGAGAGAGTCGTTCTTTCCCCAGCAGATGTTTTCTTTCCTCCCCGTGGAAATTGAAGGTTTAAAGCTCTCCCCGGCAGAGTTTGTTGTATGTCCTGGCATTTATTTTGCCGGAATACTTGGTGATGCCCGTTCATTCCCCAGCAGGGTGGTATTTGTCCTCAGCATCCGTGTCGAAGCAAGCTTATCAGAGCTTTTCCCCAGCAGCCTGAATCTGCATTTGCATTTGCATGCATTATCATGTTTGCATCTACCCAGGAAACGCGTAGCATTTCCATGCTGTATGGAGCATTACGCCATTGTCAAACATGCGCATTTTGAAACATAAGTCAGGTTAGCTAACCTTTTGCTTTCAGGTGTGTTTCTCAACAGGAGTATGGAGTTCTAAAGCTCAGATGTCTTTTCAGACAATCAAGGTCTCTCCGTGAGACATATGATGATGCGATTCAGTTTATCATCATCCCCACAGAGTCACTGATTGAGGTTTTCTCGTATCCGATCAGCGGACTGTTTTGTCAAGTTTGTTGCTGCAGTAGCATCTCAGGGTTCCATGAATCAAAATTTTAGAAGTGGTCGCTTGTTATCAGAACGGGTGTCGGTCATTGGTTTTCAGAATATCCCCACCTATGTTGATAGGATTCCTTCGTAGTGACGGAATATGCAGTCCTGTTGAGGACAAAGTTTTATTTCTCCGTGCTGACGGAATATGGAGTCCTGATGAGGACGAGTTTCTCCGTGTTGACGGAATATGGAGTCCTGATGAGGACAATCTATGCCTATGATTGATAGGATTTATTCGTGTTGACGAATTACTCTCTCTATGATGACGGAATATGGAGTCCTGAGGAGGATAATTTATGCCTATGTTGATAGGATTTATTCGTGTTGACGAATTATTCCTCCGAGTTGACGGAATGTGCGTCCTGATGAGGACAACTTATGCTTATGTGGATAGGATTTCTTCGTGTTGACGAAATGTGAGTTCAGAGATGTACAAGAATGGTATTCCTATGATGATAGGGTTTATTCATGATGATGAATCTATTTTCCTCGTGTTGACGAGACGTGAGTTCTGACATAGACAATCTATGTTAATAGGAGTTCTTGTGTTGATAAGACGTAAATAAGACTTTATTGCCTATGCTGATAGAATCTCCTTGTGTTGACGAGATGCGGACAACTCATCCCCAGTGAAGTCGACAAGTTTGATTTCTCCGTGTTGACAGAATGAGGAGTCCTGATGAGGGCAAATTTTATTCCTATGATGATAGGATTTCTTCGCGATGATGAATTTTTGGCTTTTCGTGTTGACGAAATTTAAGGGCAATTGTGGATAAGTTTTTTCTGTGATGATGGGATCTTTATTCGTGTTGATGAATTTGTTTCCCTTCTTGTGTTGACAAGTTTAGTCCAGTTGTGGACAGAGGTGTTTTGCAATGATAGTTCAGTACATGTGGGGTTACATGGGTGGTGATAGTCAAAATCAGAGTTATTCTCTAATGAATAATCGGTTGTTACCGTAACAATCAGGTTCACTCGACGAATGTCGTTCCCCAAGCAGTGGTGCAGTTTATTTCTGCGGTTGGCAAATTTCAGGGTTCTTTGGTATTCAACCGTCTCGTACCTCGAATGTTTGAAGGCCGTTCTCTCTTCACCCAGTCGGGTCCAAGCCGCTTGAATAGGGGCAGCTGTTGCACCCTAAAATTTGACCAACCGGTTCCCACATCTGGTTTATGTTTCGACGCATTTTGCATTCGCCTTCGCATATTGCATACATGGCATTTTCCTCAGTCAGATTGATTTTTATCGGGATTGCAGCCACTGGTGTTTCAGGCAGTTCAGGCCGGTTTGAATAAAAGTCTGTTGAGAATTGGTGATCGTTCCTTGTGTTTTCAGGCCATCTCGGTGCCCGAGTTTCGCTACGCTTGCGCAATTGGGTTTTATTCGATTTAATCGGCTTCCTGGCATTTTTAGGATTTTTCTTTTATTGTTCTGGATTTTTTTAATGCATTTAAATGGATTTTTCTGGATTTAATAGATTGTTTTATAATTTTTAGAGTTTTAAATAAATTTTCTTTTCTTTTTTTTAGAGATTTATTAGATTTTAAGTTTTTAGATATTATTTTCCTTTAATAGATTTAAAAAAAAAATATAGATATAAATAGATACTATCTTTTCTTAAATGAGAGTAGATTTTAAAAAGGTATTATTGTTTTTAGATTTTATTAGATTTAATTGTTTTTCAGAATTAATAGAATAGATTTTAATATAGATATTATTGTTTTTAGAGTTTATTAGATCTATTTGTTTATTCAGTTTTTTAAATAGGATTAATCGTTTTTTAGATTTTTATTTGATTTTTTTTTTCAGATTTAATAGATTTTTTAAATAGTTTTTTTTTCTATTTTTTTTATAGATTAATTAGGATTTTAATTTTCGTTTTATAGATTAATTAGGATTAATGATAGATTTTTAATTAGGTTTTATTTTTCGTTTTAGGCTCTAATTAGGGTTTATTAGAGAGTTTAATTAGGTTTTACCATTAATTTTCGTTTAGGATTTAATTGGTTTTTTCAGTTTAATTTTGTTTTGTTTTAGAGTTAATCTTGGAGTTTAATGCAGTTAATCACATTTTAGTCCATTAATCTGAGTCATTATCCATTGGGCCACAATTATGCAATTATCCAGATCAAGCCCAGTTTAACGTCCAGAAGTTCTGCCAGGTGTCCTATAAAGGTGTTGCCACGCGTGTGGGCCAGCTTCTTCCACCTCATTCTCCGCATGCCTGCCACGTCCACCCCTCTCTCCTCACACTTGTCCATTCCTCAGCCTCCACCCCCACACGTGGCTCACTCTCCCTCTCCCTCTCGCCACCTGCCCCCTCGCCAGAATACTCACCGGCCGGCATGCAAAGCTCCCGCCGGCCACCATAACCAACCATCTTCGTTCACTCCAATCGTCTCCGGCCGCCCGAACCATCACCAGACCACCATACTCATCGGAAACTGCAGAAATTTCCAGATTTCCTCATCCAATCTTCATATGTGCTTCTTCAAAGCCTCACCGGATAAATCATCACGGCGTTTCTCTTGGCCAAAGCTCGCCGGAACCACCATCGGAGAACTCATCAGATTTTTTCCTCCCAACTCCATCTTCGTCCATTGATGTTCATCAATTCATCATCTGGATCTTCAATCGGTCACCAGATATTCACAAAATATCTTCGTGTTCATCACTCTTCAGAAGATTCTCCAGCTTCATCATCAGTTTTTGCCAGACATTCATCACGAGCAACATCAACCTTCAATCAATTTTTCTAGGAACCTTCATCGTTCGTTCATCACTTTTCCAAGATCGCCAGAACTTCAATCGCCATCAGTTTTCCAGATTTCTCCAGATATCAACCATTTTCGAGGTCCTCAACGAACAATCTTCAACGAGCAGTTTTTCCTGACTTCGTCCACGTTCGCCTAGATTTTCATCCGTTCAAGATCTCTCTCCAGAATCTTCAAGAAATTCTTGCCAGAATCTCCGTCTTCATCAGAATCTCCAGGTACTTTTCTTCTTTCTCGAACTTGTAAGCGCGCATGTGGGTTGTTTATCTGGATTTAGCTTAGGGTTAGTTTTGCTAGGTTGGAAATGAGATAGATCTTAGTGTTTAGGTTGAATATCAGTTGGTGAGGCGAGTGTTAGGAGCAAAGTTTTGAAGGTTTGGTGGGGATGGTGTTGAGAACGAAGGTCGTTATCGCTTTGGTTTCAGAGAGGGAGAGTTTCGGTGAGAGGGATGGAGTGTGGTAGCAGCTGCGCTAGGGTTTGGAAGAGGTGGCGCTGTTCATGCATGAGATGTTTTCTGCAATGTATGAGATGTTTTCTATGACTGGGTTTCGAGCTTCTTATTGTTATCACTGTCACCGCACTGGCACATTGGCACTAGAATTGGGGAGTGATATTCCCTAATGCACAGACACATGTTGCATTTGCATACATATTGCATTACCAGGTAATTATTGAACTGTATCTCATTTCCTGCATCTCACCAGGTTTTTCCAGGATTGAAAGTCAACTTCTTCACTGATACTCTACTCTTACCAACTACAAAAGAGTCATGGACCAGATGCAAAACGAGATGCAGGAGATGCGTGAAAAGTTGGCACTGTTCATGCAGACGATGGAGACAATTGTGATGGGGCAGGAAAACCTGCAGACTTTGGTGCAGCCATTGCTGGCGAGAAGTACCGGAAATGGAAACGAAGACCACAATTCTGTACGTGTTGACACCATTCATGGGGATGGTACTCCTACGCCTGTAGCTCCACCTGTGGTGAATATACCTGTTGTGAATATGAACAATGGCGCTGGCGCCGGGAACGGTAATACAGGAATCGGTAATGATACTGTCATTAACAACGTTGGATTCGGAGACGCCAATCTGGGCGGCAATAACAATGGAGGTAATGGCTTTGGTAACAACGGATTTGGCTATAACGACCAGGGGTTTGATTACGTTAACCAGGATGGGAAGTTTGGCTTCAATGCTCAGGGCTTCGGACATGATGGATTTGGTAATGCCAATCAGGGCTATGGTGGATTCGGTAACGGAAATGGTGCTGGAATGATGTCTTTTGGACCTGCCGGGGTCGCTCAAGGGTATGGTAACAGAGGACGGGGCCCTGTGATGAATCAAACTAGATTTGGTCGTAACAATGGGTATGATGGGTACGGAAATGAGAATGTTAATTGGATGGAAGACCAGCAAGAAGATGCCTTCTCTGGTAGGGGTATGGATGGACCTGTGGATCCTGTTCAGAGAATCAAGATGCTTGAGGAACAAATGAAAGGTGTAGTGAATCAGAATACTTCTGGTTTAGACATGACCACAATGGGATTGGTGCCTGGCCTAAGGGTACCGCTGAAGTTTAAAGCTCCCACCTTTGATAAATATAAGGGAGACACTTGTTCGAAGGTGCACGTTCGCTCTTACTATAGACGGATGTCCGCTTACTCGAATGATGAAAGAATGCTGATGCATTTTTTCCAAGACAGCTTATCTGGGCCGTCACTTGAGTGGTATATGGGGTTGGAGCCCACTCAGATCAAAACCTGGAAGCAACTGGCTGAGGCGTTTGTGACTCATTACAAGTATAACAGTGACCTGGCACCGAACAGGGTCCAGCTGCAAGGCTTGTCACAGAAAACTGGGGAGAGTTTCAAAGAATATGCGCAAAGGTGGCGCGACATGGCGGCCAAGTGCATCCTCCTCTAGTGGAGAAGGAAATGAATGATATGTTCATTGGAACATTCACGGGGATATTCTACGAGAAGTTGTTTCCTGTTGCGTTGGGCAGTTTCTCTAATCTGATCTTGATGGGTGAAATGATTGAGAATAGTATTAAGGTGGGAAGATTCCAAGCTGGGGAGTCTACTTCGTCAGGAGGTAATAGAAAAGCATTTGGTGGTCGTCGTCAAGGTGATTCTAGTGCAGTGTTTGGTGGCCGGGGCAGGGGCCGAGGAAGACACCAGTATAATCAGCCGCAGCAGATAGCTAGTGTCACGATTCCGATTCCTCAACAGAGACAACAACAACCACCGCAACAACAGCAGCAGCCACAACAGCAGCAGGGGCAGAATGCTGGTCAAAGAAGATTTCTGAATGCGAAGCCGAAAAGAGTGTTTGAAGCGCCCCCTTCCACGTACGCGGAACTCTTTCAGACACTGTTGGGGCTGAATTTAGTTGAAAAGAGGACCTTGGCCCCGCCCATGGGACCAACCCTTCCTTATGAGTATGATGTTAACAAACATTGTGACTTCCACTCCGGGGCACCCGGGCATGACATAGAGGCCTGTCATGCGTTTAAAAATAAAGTTCAGGATCTACTGGATAGAAAGGCCATAAATTTTGGACAAGCGGGGCCGAATATAGTACAACAACCTATGCCCAACCATGGGGCAAATGCTATTTTGACTGAGGAGGGTTTGAATCTGATTATGAATGTTGATGAACTGAAAACACCGTTGTGTGAAGTAAAGAGCAGGTTATTGAAAGGAGGTGTGTATCCGGGCTGCGATGAGTTTTGTCTAGAATGTTGGACCCAGGCTGGGGGTTGTGCTGAATTGAAGAAGGGTATTCAGACCTTGATAGATGAAGGCACGTTGCAATTTGATAGAACGGCAGTTGAGAAACCTACAGAAGTATTAACTGATGAGCAAAGTGATGTAGCTACGGTGACAATTCCCCGAAAAACGATAACTATAACGGTGCTAGCCAGGCGACCGATGATCACTATTACGAAGGCAGGGCCAATCCCTTATGAAAGCACCAAGGCAGTACCATGGACTTATGGGCCGGAAGCATATTGTGATGGGGAGAAAATTGATATCAGTAAACAACCAGCTGAGGTTGTGGATAATGTCGTCGGGACTGGAGGGATGACAAGGAGCGGGAGAATTTTTATATCGCCTGAGGTAGAGGCTGAACGATTGGCAAAAGGTAAAGGAAAAGTGAATGAGGATGTTCCTGTGCAGAGGAATGAAAAAGAAACGGCACTGAAAGATGTAGAAGAGTTTATGCGTCTTATCCGTAAGAGTGACTATAAAATTGTTGAGCACCTTCAACAAACGCCGTTGAAGATATCCATATTGTCGCTGTTATTGTGTTCTGAAGCCCATAGGAATGCGTTATTGAAAATTCTGGACACGTCGTTTGTACCCCAAGATGTTTCTGTAAATCAGTTGGGGGGGGGGGGGTGATGGCGCACGTGAATGCATGCCATAGTTTGGGATTTACGGATTTTGATTTGACCCCGAGGGGAAGAGAGCATAATATGGCGTTGCACGTCTCAATTGAATGCAGGGGGACAGTCATGTCCCATGTGCTGGTAGATACCGGGTCTTCCTTGAATGTGCTGCCAAAGAAAGCAATGATGAAATTAGACATCAGGGGAATCATTTGTACACCTAGTGACCTAGTGGTTAGGGCATTTGATGGTACACGGGGGCCAGTCTTTGGATCTATAACTCTGCCTCTACAGGTGGGGCCAAAGGTTTTTGAAACAGAATTCAACATTATGGACATCCAGCCAGCATATAGCTGTCTTCTTGGATGACCATGGATCCATGGTGCTGGGGCTGTCACATCTACCTTGCACCAAAAGCTGAAGTACATGGTGGGGGACAGTGTGGTCACAGTTTGTGGAGAGGAGGATATACTGGTCAGCCATTTGTCGTCATTCAAGTACGTGGAAGTCGACGGCGAAATCCATGAGACACCCTGTCAGGCCTTTGAGGGGTTGCGCATCAAGGACAAAGTTCCAGGGCCGAGTAAAGCATCAGAGGTGGCAGCGTCGTCATATAAAGAGGCTCAGGCTCTAGTGAAAACCGGTGAGACCAAGGGCTGGGGCAAGGTTCTGGATATTCCCGTGAAAATGGACAGATTTGGACTTGGATATCAACCGTCATCATCAACGCCTACTGCAGGGGCACCCCGTTTCAAAGGACCAATAACAATTACGGCCGGTGGGGTATATCACGAGACCATCAACGCTGTTTCAGATTCTGAAGAAGGAGACAGTGAATGCGACATGGACGCCTGGATTCAGCCGAGCGTGCCAGGACAAGGGCTTTGCAACTGGTCTATTCAGGAGACTGTTCCTGTGACAACTAAACAGTAATGCTTTGTTTTCTTAATTGTTGAACAATCTGGTGTCCTACCCGGGGCATCGTGATTATGCTTAGGGCCATGATGTTATGTACATTGCACTATTTAATCGTTAAATAAAAGGCGTTTTTCATGTACAAATATTGCGACTGTTTTTCCTGTTTTTATTTTTACAATAAAATGGCAACGTGGTTATTCGCTTTGTATGTGTTTTGAAGCATTTAACCATTTCCTTTGCAGGATTACTATTTCAGATGACATCTATGAACCGCCTATGACTCACTTCGACTTTGAGCACCCGGTATTTTAGGCCGAAGAAGAGATTGTTGAAGATGGCGATGTTCCAGAGGAGTTGTCTTGGTTGGTAAAACAAGAAGAAAGAATCATTCTGCCTCACGAGGAAGTCATTGAGATCGTCAATCTGGGGTCGGAAGGGGTCGAAAGGAACATCCGTATAGGGGCCGCGCTGCAGAGCGACGTCAAGCGAAGATTGGTTGAAATGCTCAAAGAGTACAGTGATATTTTTGCTTGGTCGTATGAGGATATGCCTGGGATGGATACGGATATGGTTGTTCACCGTCTGCCGCTAAAAGAGCCGGTTAAGCAGAAGCTCCGAAGAACTAGACCGGACATGGCTGTGAAGATTAAGGAGGAGGTTCAAAAGCAGTGGGATGCTGGTTTCCTAGCTATTACGAAATATCCCTCATGGGTCGCTAATATTGTGCTAGTGCCAAAGAAAGACGGTAAAGTGAGAATGTGCGTAGATTACCGTGATTTGAACAGAGCGAGCCCAAAAGATGATTTTCCACTTCCTCACATCGATGTGCTGGTCGATAATACCGCTCAGTTCTCCGTATTCTCCTTCATGGATGGCTTCTCGGGCTACAATCAGATTAAAATGGTGCCAGAAGACATGGAGAAGACTACCTTCATTACGCCCTGGGGAACATTTTGTTACAAGGTGATGCCCTTCGGATTGAAGAATGATGGGGCAACGTATCAGCGTGCAATGATGACTCTCTTTCATGACATGATGCATAAAGAGATCGAGGTTTATGTTGATGATATGATTGCCAAATCCCAGACGGAGGAAGAACACTTGGTGAATCTGCTGAAGTTATTCAAGAGGCTTAGGAAGTTCAGGTTGAGACTGAACCCTAACAAATGCACCTTCGGGGTGAGATCGGGTAAACTGTTGGGGTTTATCGTGAGCGAAAAAGGAATAGAGGTTGATCCTGCAAAAATAAAAGCAATACAAGAAATGCCAACGCCTAAAACAGAAAAAGAAGTGCGCGGGTTTTTAGGGAGGTTGAACTACATCGCCCGGTTCATATCTCACCTAACAGCTACGTGTGAGCCGCTATTCAAGCTGTTGAAAAAAGACCAGGCTGTAACATGGAATGAAAATTATCAAAAGGCGTTCGATAAAATAAAACAGTATTTGCAGGAGCCTCCTATTTTGATACCTCCAGTGGCAGGGAGACCCTTGATTATGTATTTGACGGTTCTTGAGGGGAGTATGGGTTGTGTTCTCGGTCAACATGACGAGACAGGGCGTAAAGAGCATGCGATATACTACCTGAGTAAGAAGTTTACTGACTGTGAATCTCGATACTCAATGCTCGAAAAAACTTGTTGTGCGCTAGCCTGGGCCGCCAAGCGTTTGAGGCAGTACATGCTAAATAATACAACCATGCTCATCTCGAAGATGGATCCTATCAAATACGTATTTGAAAAGCAGGCACTATCTGGGAGAATTGCCCGTTGGCAGATGGTTTTGACAGAATATGACATCCAGTATGTTTCACAGAAGGCTATAAAGGGGAGTGTGTTATCGGAGTATCTTGCTGAGCAGCCTGTTGAGGACTACCAATCGATGAGGTTTGATTTTCCTGACGAGGATATCATGTACCTGAAGATGAAAGATTGGGAAGAACTGTTGCCGGATGAAGGGCCAAAGACAGATTCCAAGTGGCAGTTGATCTTTGACGGAGCTGTGAATTCCTATGGTAGCGGAATAGGGGCAATCATCACTACTCCACATGGGTCGCACATCCCATTTACTGCTCGATTGACCTTTCCGGTTACCAATAATAAAGCCGAATACGAAGCTTGCATCATGGGGCTTGAGGAAGCTATCGATTTGCGAATCAAACACCTGGATGTATACGGAGACTCAGCTCTGGTGGTGAATCAAATAAAAGGAGAGTGGGAGACACGTCAGCCCAATTTGATACCGTACATGAATTATGCAAGGAGATTGTTGCTTTTCTTTGACAAGGTTGAATTGCATCATGTGCCGCGAGTAGAAAATCAGATGGCTGACGCCCTGGCCACATTGTCTTCCATGTATAAAGTTAACTTCTGGAATGAGGCTCCCAGGATTGTAATCTCTCGGCTTGATAGGCCCGCATTCATATTTGCCATTGACGAAGCATCTGATGATAAGCCCTGGTACTTTGACATCCAGAATTTCCTGAAGAGCAAGGTGTATCCGGCTGGGGCATCCAGTCGCGATCAGAAGACTCTCAGGAGATTGGCTGGTAATTTCTATCTAAATCCGAACGGTGTTCTATACAAAAGGAATCATGACTTAGTGTTGCTACGCTGTGTAGACGAGAAAGAGGCGAAGCTGCTCATGGAGGAAATACACGAGGGTACATTTGGTACACATGCTGGTGGGCATGCTATGACGAGAAAGCTGCTGCGGGCAGGTTATTACTGGCTAACTATGGAAACTGACTGTTTCAAGTTTGCGAAGAGGTGTCATAAGTGCCATATTTATGCGGATAAGATCCATGTGCCTCCGAGTCCTCTGAACGTGATGTCGTCACCGTGGCCATTCTCGATGTGGGGAATTGATATGATTGGAAAGATTGAGCCGACGGCATCTAACGGACATTGGTTCATTTTGGTAGCAATCGATTATTTTACCAAATGGGTCGAAGCGGCATCATATGCTAATGTGACCAAGCAGGTGGTAGCCAGGTTTATCAAACGAGGTGTCATTTGCAGATATGGAATCCCTGAGCGGATTATTACCGACAACGGTTCGAACTTAACTAACAAGATGATGAAGGAGCTGTGTCAGAATTTTAAGATTGAGCATCACAACTCTTCTCCTTACCGATCCAAGATGAATGGCGCTGTCGAAGCGGCCAATAAGAACATAAAGAAGATTGTTCAGAAGATGGTGGTGACCTATAAGGACTGGTACGAGATGCTACCTTTCGCTTTGCACGGTTATCGTACGACGGTACGCACATCAACCGGGGCAACCCCGTTCTCGTTGGTATACGGAATGGAAGTAGTGTTACCACTGGAAGTTGAGATTCCTTCCCTGAGGGTATTACGAGATGTCCAACTTGACGAGGCAGAATGGGTGAAAGACAGGTTGAACCAGCTGAGTTTAATGGAAGAGAAGAGGCTAGCTTCTCTAGCATACGGTCGGTTGTACCAGAGCCGGATGAAGAAAGCGTATGATAAGAAGATACATCCTCGGAGCTTTCAGACGGGCGACCTTGTGCTGAAGAGGATCCTCCCGCCGCAGGCAGATCATAGGGGCAAGTGGACCCCTAACTACGAAGGGCCATACGTTGTCAGAAAAGTCTTTTCAGGAGGAGCATTGTTGTTGTCCACCATGGACGGTGAAGACTTTACGTCGCCTGTGAATTCGGACGCAGTTAAAAAATACTTTGCTTGAAATTGACCCGCTGGACAAAAAAAGGAGAGTCCAGGCAAAAATGGGGCATCCTAGCGAACCAAAAACAGAATAAAAGGTTCGGGCAAAAATTAGGGATAAAATTAAAAAGATGTACACCCGCGGAGTCGAAAACCTACACTGGGAGGCTTTGGCAAAAAAGGGTATCCCGGTGAACTGAAAACCCGCAAAGGGCGGTTCACGCAAAAGTTAGGGATTTGAAAAGCAAATGACTGCGGGCCGAAGTTGATACTGCATTGCTTGGTGGTTGGGAGAATACTTTGGGGATTCGTTTTTCAGATATAATCTCTTCCGAAAGATGAATACCGGGAAAGCGTCAGAGTCAGGCGAGTCATAGGAGGATCAGCTCATGATGTTCGTCTGCACCCCGTTGCCGACATATGCGCAAATTTGATTTGTCATTGTATGTATGCTTCCTGTGCATACTTGTATATTTGTTGTGCGTAACTTCCTCTTTTCAGGAGTTACATCTAGTGTACAAAACTCTGCCCATTCAGGGGCCCAATCAATAAAACATGTTATTCAGTATTTGATACTTGTTCTTTACTGTTTTGTATGTGAAAAACGCCAATGTTTTGATAAAACTAGTAGTTGCATAACGTTGCTGGCCCTTGCCAATAATTGCTAAAACTTCGAATTGACTGAAAATGATGTCACTAACGCTTACTTGAATAGATTTGGTTGTATAGACCTGTCTTGTCTCGTTTGTGGTGTTGCAGGGTTCTTGCCTATATGAAGTGGACGATCAGAAGATTGCAGTCCTAACCAGAGGCTCTTGACGAAAGGACTTAATCACTATGTGATGTGAATCCCCTCGCAGGTCGCACTTCATTTCCCGAAGCTGAGATGACAATGTTCTTTACTGAAGAAGGATCAAATTTCCCCAGCTAGTCGCAGTTTATCCGAAGGATATTCTCCAGCAGGTCAAGGTTAATGCTCGCCACAGGATGTCTATCCTCAGTCCCAAGTTTGTAAACTGTAGCCAGATGGTTTACTTTTACCAGCAGGGTCGTTTACCCTCAGCAGAGTTTGATAACTCTAAATTTTGTAAGCTGTATTCAGACAGTGATGTTTCTCCAAAAGGATTCTTCGTCCTCAGCGGAGTTGTTTAGTTTTCAGTGGATTGATCATTCCAGAGTTGTAAACTGTGCCCAGACAGTTCATTATCCCCAGTAGGGTTGTTCATTCTTCCCCAACGGAGTCACTCCCTGTTTCTAGTGGAGTTAGTTGAGATTCCCCGAGAGAGTCGTTCTTTCCCTAGCAGATGTTTTCTTTCCTCCCCGTGGAAATTGAAGGTTTAAAGCTCTCCCCGGCAGAGTTTGTTGTATGTCCTGGCATTTATTTTGCCGGAATACTTGGTGATGCCCGTTCATTCCCCAGCAGGGTGGTATTTGTCCTCAGCATCCGTGTCGAAGCAAGCTTATCAGAGCTTTTCCCCAGCAGCCTGAATTTGCATTTGCATTTGCATGCATTATCATGTTTGCATCTACCCAGGAAACGCGTAGCATTTCCATGCTGTATGGAGCATTACGCCATTGTCAAACATGCGCATTTTGAAACATAAGTCAGGTTAGCTAACCTTTTGCTTTCAGGTGTGTTTCTCAACAGGAGTATGGAGTTCTAAAGCTCAGATGTCTTTTCAGACAATCAAGGTCTCGCCGTGAGACATATGATGATGCGATTCAGTTTATCATCATCCCCACAGAGTTACTGATTGAGGTTTTCTCGTATCCGATCAGCGGACTGTTTTGTCAAGTTTGTTGCTGCAGTAGCATCTCAGGGTTCCATGAATCAAAATTTCAGAAGTGGTCGCTTGTTGTCAGAACGGGTGTCGGTCATTGGTTTTCAGAATATCCCCACCTATGTTGATAGGATTCCTTCGTAGTGACGGAATATGCAGTCCTATTGAGGACAAAGTTTTATTTCTCCGTGCTGACGGAATATGGAGTCCTGATGAGGACGAGTTTCTCCGTGTTGACGGAATATGGAGTCCTGATGAGGACAATCTATGCCTATGATTGATAGGATTTATTCGTGTTGACGAATTACTCTCTCTATGATGACGGAATATGGAGTCCTGAGGAGGATAATTTATGCCTATGTTGATAGGATTTATTCGTGTTGACGAATTATTCCTCCGAGTTGACGGAATGTGCGTCCTGATGAGGACAACTTATGCTTATGTGGATAGGATTTCTTCGTGTTGGCGAAATGTGAGTTCAGAGATGTACAAGAATGGTATTCCTATGATGATAGGGTTTATTCATGATGATGAATCTATTTTCCTCGTGTTGACGAGACGTGAGTTCTGACATAGACAATCTATGTTAATAGGAGTTCTTGTGTTGATAAGACGTAAATAAGACTTTATTGCCTATGCTGATAGAATCTCCTTGTGTTGACGAGATGCGGACAACTCATCCCCAGTGAAGTCGACAAGTTTGATTTCTCCGTGTTGACAGAATGAGGAGTCCTGATGAGGGCAAATTTTATTCCTATGATGATAGGATTTCTTCGCGATGATGAATTTTTGGCTTTTCGTGTTGACGAAATTTAAGGGCAATTGTGGATAAGTTTTTTCTGTGATGATGGGATCTTTATTCGTGTTGATGAATTTGTTTCCCTTCTTGTGTTGACAAGTTTAGTCCAGTTGTGGACAGAGGTGTTTTGCAATGATAGTTCAGTACATGTGGGGTTACATGGGTGGTGATAGTCAAAATCAGAGTTATTCTCTAATGAATAATCGGTTGTTACCGTAACAATCAGGTTCACTCGACGAATGTCGTTCCCCAAGCAGTGGTGCAGTTTATTTCTGCGGTTGGCAAATTTCAGGGTTCTTTGGTATTCAACCGTCTCGTACCTCGAATGTTTGAAGGTCGTTCTCTCTTCACCCAGTCGGGTCCAAGCCGCTTGAATAGGGGCAGCTGTTGCACCCTAAAATTTGACCAACCGGTTCCCACATCTGGTTTATGTTTCGACGCATTTTGCATTCGCCTTCGCATATTGCATACATGGCATTTTCCTCAGTCAGATTGATTTTTATCGGGATTGCAGCCACTGGTGTTTCAGGCAGTTCAGGCCGGTTTGAATAAAAGTCTGTTGAGAATTGGTGATCGTTCCCTGTGTTTTCAGGCCATCTCGGTGCCCGAGTTTCGCTACGCTTGCGCAATTGGGTTTTATTCGATTTAATCGGCTTCCTGGCATTTTTAGGATTTTTCTTTTATTGTTCTGGATTTTTTTAATGCATTTAAATGAATTTTTGTGGATTTAATAGATTGTTTTATAATTTTTAGAGTTTTAAATAAATTTTCTTTTCTTTTTTTTTAGAGATTTATTAGATTTTAAGTTTTTAGATATTATTTTCCTTTAATAGATTTAAAAAAAAAATATAGATATAAATAGATACTATCTTTTCTTAAATGAGAGTAGATTTTAAAAAGATATTATTGTTTTTAGATTTTATTAGATTTAATTGTTTTTCAGAATTAATAGAATAGATTTTAATATAGATATTATTGTTTTTAGAGTTTATTAGATCTATTTGTTTTTTCAGTTTTTTAAATAGGATTAATCGTTTTTTAGATTTTTATTTGATTTTTTTTCAGATTTAATAGATTTTTTAAATAGTTTTTTTTCTATTTTTTTAATAGATTAATTAGGATTTTAATTTTCGTTTTATAGATTAATTAGGATTAATGATAGATTTTTAATTAGGTTTTATTTTTCGTTTTAGGCTCTAATTAGGGTTTATTAGAGAGTTTAATTAGGTTTTACCATTAATTTTCGTTTAGGATTTAATTGGTTTTTTCAATTTAATTTTGTTTTGTTTTAGAGTTAATCTTGGAGTTTAATGCAGTTAATCACATTTTAGTCCATTAATCTGAGTCATTATCCATTGGGCCACAATTATGCAATTATCCAGATCAAGCCCAGTTTAAAGTCCAGAAATTCTGCCAGGTGTCCTATAAAGGTGTTGCCACGCGTGTGGGCCAGCTTCTTCCACCTCATTCTCTGCATGCCTGCCACGTCCACCCCTCTCTCCTCACACTTGTCCATTCCTCAGCCTCCACCCCCACACGTGGCTCACTCTCCCTCTCCCTCTCGCCACCTGCCCCCTCGCCAGAATACTCACCGGCCGACATGCAAAGCTCCCGCCGGCCACCATAACCAACCATCTTCGTTCACTCCAATCGTCTCCGGCCGCCCTAACCATCACCGGACCACCATACTCATCGGAAACTGCAGAAATTTCCAGATTTCCTCATCCAATCTTCATATGTGCTTCTTCAAAGCCTCACCGGATAAATCATCACGGCGTTTCTCTTGGCCAAAGCTCGCCGGAACCACCATCGGAGAACTCATCAATTTTTTCCTCCCAACTCCATCTTCGTCCATTGATGTTCATCAATTCATCATCTGGATCTTCAATCGGTCACCAGATATTCACAAAATATCTTCGTGTTCATCACTCTTCAGAAGATTCTCCAGCTTCATCATCAGTTTTTGCCAGACATTCATCACGAGCAACATCAACCTTCAATCGATTTTTCTAGGAACCTTCATCGTTCGTTCATCACTTTTCCAAGATCGCCAGAACTTCAATCGCCATCAGTTTTCCAGATTTCTCCAGATATCAACCATTTTCGAGGTCCTCAACGAACAATCTTCAACGAGCAGTTTTTCCTGACTTCGTCCACGTTCGCCTAGATCTTCATCCGTTCAAGATCTCTCTCCAGAATCTTCAAGAAATTCTTCCCAGAATCTCCGTCTTCATCAGAATCTCCAGGTACTTTTCTTCTTTCTCGAACTTGTAAGCGCGCATGTGGGTTGTTTATCTGGATTTAGCTTAGGGTTAGTTTTGCTAGGTTGGAAATGAGATAGATCTTAGTGTTTAGGTTGAATATCAGTTGGTGAGGCGAGTGTTAGGAGTAAAGTTTTGAAGGTTTGGTGGGGATGGTGTTGAGAACGAAGGTCGTTATCGCTTTGGTTTCATAGAGGGAGAGTTTCAGTGAGAGGGATGGAGTGTGGTAGCAGCTGCGCTAGGGTTTGGAAGAGGTGAACAGTGACAATGGATTGGAGAAGGAGAAGAGTTTTAGGGTTTTGTCTTGATGAGGCTTATTGTGAATTGGGCTCGGGCGTTAGGCCCAGTCTCAATTTTGCTGAGCGTACCCCCAAGTTTTCCATTAACACCTCCTCTCCCTTTTGGAATTCTGGTTTGGGCCTAACAGATTTTGCTATTCGCACCCCCGTTTGGGGCCCAACCTGAATAGCAGGCGAATTTCTCGTTGTTCACACCCCCTCAATTTATTTTGTTTTGTGGTTTTTGTTTTTCTGAATTAGTGGACATGGGCCTAGCGCGCAGTGCTTCCAGCACCCCCCCCCCCCTCTTGGGCCCATTGTAGTTCTGAATGTGATAATTGCTGTTGGCGCCCCCCCCCCCCCTGCTTTATTTTTTTTAATTGAATTTTCTTTTTTTTTCATATTATTTGCATGGCTTACAAAATAAATCACAATAAATCCAAAATTAATCAGAAAAATATTTCAAAAATACCTCCATGATCTTGGATTTATTTGTGATTTTATAAAAATAATAAATTTCATTTTCACCCATTTTTCCATTTAATTTGATTTTTCTCATTTTATTAATTTCTTTAATTTTGTACATTTGATGCATGTTTTTGTAGATTTTCTTGTGACCAATTGGTGGTTAGTTTTGAGTTAATTTTTGTTGGATCAGTTAGATTAGGAGTATAGGTTCCCTTAGAGATTTATTTCACATTTTTGTGGATTAATCTTGATTAGTTTTGATTAGAGAACATTAGGGTGATAGTTTTAGGGTTTAAACTCAACATAGGTGCATTATAACATTTTATTTTGGGTTTTTAGCATGAATTAGGTTATGGGACATATAGGGTATGTAGGGTAGATGTAGAAATCCCCTTAGAATTAATCTTAGAATTTTAAATACTATATTACTATTTTTAGTATATTTTGCAAATGGAGTGTTTGTTTGGTGTGCCCACTTGGGGTTTATATCTGTTTGCTTGGGCTTTTGGGCTTTTCTTTGGGGTATTGGGCTTGGTTTGAGCTTGTGGAGCATGAAGACATTAAAATAGAAGATTGAAGATCAAATGTTGAAGCTTGAAGATTGCTTGAGCTGAGAAGTTGATTGAAGACATAGGAAATAATAGGAATAAGTAGAGCCTTAGAATAGACTAAATTCTTGGTACTAACATGGATAGCTTCATGTGCTTCCATTCCTCTCTATGACATAAAGTCCCTCTATGGTACTCACCTCCCTCCTTTGGAGGGATAAGTGGCCTTGCCTTAGAGGTATAACTTTGAGAGAACCACTATTTTACAATGTCAACTATTCATAGACTTCCTTTGGTTGTCAATGAACTGTTTGACATTCAATTTATTATGATAAATCAATTCTTTGCTGGAGTGCTTGCCTTGAAGAAAGAAGCAATTGAAGATAGAGATGAGGATCAAAGATTGACAAAGATGAAGATTATTCATGTCAAAACTGTGCAGCTGTTAAAGCTAGGGTTTACTGCTGTTTGGAGCTATCTGTTGTCTGATGCTGTTAACTGGTTAAGATTCTGTGCTTGCTTGAGCTTGGTGATCTCTTGGAGATGGAAGCTTGTTGTAGCTTGGGTATCATTGGAGTTTGACTTTGGGGTTCACTTGAAGATGTTACTGTTTTGCTGTTTATCAACTGTCAGAGTTGGATGTTTTTCAGAGTTGCTGCTGTAGGAGCTGGGGGGCTGTCAGAGCTGGTTTTGGGGTTTTATTTTCTTTGCTGTATTGTTTGTTAATTTTCCCCTTAGGTTTGAAGTGAAGCCGTTTCACTTTGCCTATTGTTTTAGGTTCGAGGTCGAGTGGGACTCCCTTGCCTCACTTGTATTGCTGCATCTCATGCATTTTATTGCTTTATTGTATATTTGCTATTTCTTTTCCGTTTATCCCCTAGGATCTCTGTTTCTATCTGCGCAAGAGAGAAATATGACAGACATTAGGCTCTCATTCATGCATGACAACAGTAGGTTAGTTTTGATCCCTATTTTAACCCTAGGTTTTAGAGTTCTTTCTCTTCTATCTCAAAACAATCAAAAACACAGTAATAAGATTTCAAACACAATAAAAGACAGTTCTTGCGTAAAAGACTGTAAACCAATCAAAGAGTCATTTTTGTCTGCTTGGACCCGTAATCAGGAGAAAACTTTTTTCAGAAGGATAAAAAACAGCCAGACAAATCTGTGTCTTCCGTAGCCCGAACTACGTTTGCTCTAATCTTTCATGCTGTATGAAAGTACGTAGGCATAGGATGCGATATCCTAGCGAGCAACCTTCCCCTCCTTTCCAGTAGGTAGGCGAACTACGTTGACTCTAATTTCTCGTTCCAGACAGGAATACGTAGGCATAAAGTGCGATACTTTGCCGAGTCATTTTATTTTCTTTTTAACCCCAAACCTGTAGAGTAGATAGAATAACAATCCGTACTAGAAAACAAGCGTGGATCCCGTCGAGTACGATGGACGTGAGGGGTGCTAATACCTTCCCCTTGCGTAATCGACTCCCGAATCCAGGATTTGGTTGCGATGACCATTCCTTTCCCGTCTTTGCAGTAGGTTTACTTCGAGCGTTTCCTTTCCCTCCGTTGGGATAAATAACGCACGGTGGCCACTCTTCTGTTCAGTCGGCGCTGATTTTCACAGTAGCGACAGGTACTAATGTGTCCTTGCTCGCCACAGTTGTAGCAAGTCACATTTGCACCGCTTCTGCATTCAAGAGCTTTGTGGCCTGGCTTGCCACACTTAAAACACTTCTGTTACACACTCTTGCACTCAGGAGCATGATGCCCCGCTTCACCACAATTGTAACATCTCACTGGAGTAGAAACTCCCCCACTTGGCTTCTTACCGAAACCAACCCTTTGTTTCCCCTTATCAGCAGGAGTCACGTAAGGTTTCCCTCGGAAGTGGCCCTTTCCTTTCTTATCACTTAGGCTCTTATAGTGGCTAGATCGAGCCCTACTATCCTCATCGTAAATCCTACTCTTGTTTACCAACTCCAAAAATCGCTGGATTTCCTGGTAACCAATAGCTTGCTTGATCTCAGGTCTCAAGCCATTCACAAATTTGAGACACTTAGATATCTCGGCATTAGCAGTGTTGTAGTGAGGACAAAACTTGATTAACTCCTCAAATTTGGCCGCATACTCAGCTACCATTGAATTACCTTGCTTCAGCTCAAGGAATTCAATCTCTTTCTTTCCGCGCACATCTTCTGGAAAATACTTCTCCAGAAATGTCTCTCTAAAAAGATCCCAGGTGATCACAATATCATCCTCTTCAAATCTTTGGCGAGTATTACCCCACCAGTCTTCGGCTTCCTCTTCGAGCATGTGAGTCCCAAACTGCACCTTTTGTGCATCTGAGCAATTCATAACCCGAAAAATCTTCTCGATAGCTTTCAACCAAATTTGTGCTTTGTCAGGCTCGTGGGTTCCCTTGAACATCGGGGGATTATTCCTTTGGAACCTTCCCAAAGCACGAAATTCATCATCAGCATTATTCCCCGCATTCACATTGGCCGGAGGATTCTGCCCAATCGCTCCCGCCAACCTTGTCAAAGCTTCTGCGATCTCTTCATCGTTCCTCCCTGCAACCATCTTACTAATTCCAACAAAAGAACCACGTAAGAACAACCAATATTGATGATGTAACACACACATATCAATAACACACAGGGAAAAACACTCTAACAACTTGGCCGGACGGACCAACCTGCTCTGATACCACTGTTGTAACACCCCCTTCTATACCCCCAAATAAATGCATATACAAATTTATCAGAGTGAAAATTGTAGAATAAGGTATAAAGGAAGAATGTCACAGTTTCACCAATGAAACACTTTAACATTTGCTCCATAAAATATGTAACATTTTCATGGTTTAGAAATCACATTTCAACATTTAATTTTAAGCGGAAGATAAAATCATTTAATCATTTCCAAAATATTAATTCACATACAGATAAGATATCCAGATTGATACATCATGTCAGGTAATTACAAAACCACATCAGCTGATACATCGCAATGTATCACAAAAGAATAACTATACTAGTCTAACTACCCGGTGTTACATATCAGAGCAGCCGACTCAAAAGAATGAAGATAACTTCACAAAAAAAAAAAACTTCAGCATCCTAATCTGCAATGCCTCGTAGAGCATTATAAAACAGCAGAAGGGTGAGAAATATAATCATAATAATCAAAGCATAAGATTATATATATATATATATATATATATATATATATATATATATATATATATATATATATATATATATATATATATATATATATATATATATATATATATATATATATATATATATATATATATATATATATATATATATATATATATATATATATATATATATATATATATATATATATATATATATATATATATATATATATATATATATATATATATATATAGGTAATCATATAATTCAACTCCATATTTCTCACCACAATTCACCCTCTTAGTCATATATATTTACCACACATATATAGACAACATGAATATTCACAAAGCATTCCCACATCATGCATACACTCACATTTTCACAATCTTATCATTCACACATAAGCATCTCTTCATGCATATGTCATATATCAATGTGACTCAACAACTCAATGCAACTCATGCAATGCGGTACCGACTCTCGTTATCATTTTTCGGTTTTTACATTAAACCGGGTCCACTCTTCTAGACCGATAACCCGTTATCATTTTTCGGTTTTTACATTAAACCGGGTCCACTCTTCTAGACCGATAACAACAAAGACCCGTCCTCTAAGCCTTCAAACCCACTCTTCTAGGTTTGGGACAAGTCACTAGTCTCCACGAAACTAGCAAGCATTGCCTCTTGACTAAATGATGCATATGCAATCGAAAATCAAATGCACTTAAGACCGACATCTTAATCTCATGCATTCCAATAATTCATCTCTTCAAGAATTACAACATGATTGCACACACAACATATTCATAACAATTCAAGGTATTCACATTAATACCATTAACGTAATTCACAAGTCATGCACACATATCCACAATGTTCTCATGCATACTTATCACACAATTGCATACAACATTAGGCATTCACAATTTATCAGACAATGCACACATAACCTCTATTATATTCTCATGCATTTCCAATCAATACAAACAATATACACATCTCAAAACCTAGGATTCACGCCTGAAGGCTACCCACAACATATCACAATAGTACATAAACTATGCGATTAATCAAGCAATAAACCATAGTCGAACCACACAATCAACCTATGGATAAATCTCAAATAAAACATCAACCTGTCATACTCGCTACTCCTTCGCTAAGCGAACTCCTAGAGAGTATTCGCTACTTGTTCGCTGAGCAAGCTCCTAGCGAGCATTCGTGACCTGCTCGCCTAGCGAGCTGCTAGCGAGTGTCTGCATATTTTGTTTTTCACTTACTGTTATCCAACTCAACCAACTCCAAAAACTCCAATCTCACCAATCCAATTCCAATACTCTTTGTCTAACATTTCTAGACTATTCTACATCATCTATTTCAGATTTTAACCGATTAAATTGAGTTCTACTGATTATTCCAACTTTTGCCCTAAATGGAAAAGGATGAAAACTACACCAAAACCTCAACCCAACATATATAACATCATGCAATAATCAAATAGAAACATTTCTCACCCTTACCTCGATTAATCGGAGCTTTGATGTTGGTTCTTGATGATTTTCCACTTTCCTCTTCTTCTCCTCTCTTTCTCTTCTTCTTTCTTTCCAAATGTTTCTCTCTAACTTTCTTTTCTTTTCCTTCTCTATTATATATTTCATTTATTTTCCTTCCTTCCAATTTCCTTCTCAATTCTCTATTAATTCCAATTAATAAAAATTAATTTCTAACATTAATAAAAATCCCACTAAATCAACTAATTACTATAATTAATTATTTAATGAAATTCGGGCTGTTACAACGTGTCCCCGCGGAGGGGACCTCGTGGAATTCCCTGAGGGCACGTTGTTCTCCCCGTGGAGGGGAGCTCAGGAGGTTCCCCGGCGGTGTGTGACCCTCCCCGAGGGGGGAGCACACGAGAGCGGGGGAGACATATCGTCATGCCCGTTGGGGGATTCTGCCCGTGGAGGTTGTTCTGCCTGGCTAGGGGAAGCGCCAAGGACGCCTAGAAGCGCGTCGTCTTGCTTGACGGGGAACACGTCCTGCCCGTCCGGTGGGGGGCGTGTCCCCGGCCAAGCTACTCCACTCATTGGACCTTGTGCGTTATTGGGCTGGGCCGCGAGGCTGGGCCCAGGCCAGAACAAATAATAATAATAATAATAATAATAATAATAATAATAATAATAATAATAATAATAATAATAATAATAATAATAATAATAATAATAATAATAATAATAATAATAATAATAATAATAATAATAATGTGATTTCTGCTTATATTGTTAAGTCTTGTGATTTATGGCATATGCGACTAGGACATGTTAACTTTAGAAAATTAAATGATATGATAAAATAAAATTTAATTCTGACTCTTGATAAAAATTCAAATTCATGTGCTACTTGCATGTTAACTAAAATTACAAGAAATATTTTTAAATAACTTGAAAGAAGTTCTAAGGTGTTATACTTAATTCATTTGGATGTGTGTGATTTACATGGTTGGCCAACCATTGGTGGTAAAAAGTACTTTGTCACTTTCATTGAAGATTGCACTAGATTTTGTTATGTTTATTTAATGCATTCTAAGAATGAAGTCTTAGATAAATTTTAAATATTTAAAGCACAAGTAGGACTTCAACATGAGACTTTCGTTAAATGTTTTAGAAGTGATAGGGGAAGGGAGTTCTATCATCCTAATTATTTTGAGTCCACTAGTATTGTGCAGCAAATGTCATGTTATCCTATTCTGATTTATTTAAAGGATATTGGGGTGAAGTCATTCTAACTGCATGTTATATATAGAATAGAGTTCCTAATAAAAGGAACAAGATAATCCCATATGAACTCTGAAAGAAAAGAAAACCAAAATTTAATTATTTTAAAGTTTGAGGTTGTAGAGCAATTGTAAGGGTGTTCAAACCAAAAAGAAAGATATTGGGAGAAAGAGAAATTCAATGTGTATTTTTGGGATATGCTGAAAATAGAAAAGCATATAGATTCATGGTTATTAAATCCAATGACTCATATCCTATTAATATTGTGATTGAGTCAAGAGATGCAATTTTTCAAGAAAGTAGATTTACTTTAATTCAAAATTCCAAAGACAATGTTCATTATGATGATCAAAGTCTAGAAAGTAATGAATTTAATAATGATATGTTGGCATGTTCAGAACCTAGAAGAAGTAAAAGAATCTAAAAAGTGAAAAATTATGGATCAGACATTTTCGTGTTCCTTGTAGAAGAAAATAATGATTCGATAAATCATTATGGACCAGTTTGCTACAACCTAGAGAATGATCCAGAAACATTTGAAGAGGCAATAAAATTCCAAGATTCTGCCTTTTAAAAAGAAGCTATCCAAGAAGAAATGGACTCAATTATGGGCAATAAAACCTGGAAACTAGTATATCTCCCACCAGGATCAAAACTAATAGGTTGTAAATGGATCTTTTAAAAAAAAATGAAAGTCGATTGTACCATTGAAAAATTCAAAGCTAGACTTGTCGCTAAAGGGTATACACAAAAAGAAGATATTGATTACTTTAATAAGCATGCACCTGTTGCTAGAATTACATCAATTAGAGTGCATTTGGCACTTGCTTGCATCTATAAGCTTGTAATCCATCAAATGGATGTTGAAACTGCTTTTCTAAATGGAGAGTTAGATGGAGAGATGTATATGAAACAACCTAAAGGATTTGTCATCAAATGTCAAGAACATAAAATGTGTAAATTAACCAAGTCTTTATATGGGTTAAACCAAGCACCCAAACAATGACACCAAAAATTTGGCCATGTTGTGTTAACCAATGGATACAAACTAAATGAATCTGACAAACGTATTTATAGTAAATTTAGCAATGGAAAAGGTGTCATGATTTGTTTATATGTAGATGATATGTTAATCTTTGGTACTGATTTAAACGAGGTAGAAAAGACTAAAACTTTCTTATCCAAAATTTTTGATATGATAGACTTAGGTGAAACATATGTGATTTTAGGAATTAAAATCATAAGAGATGGTGAAAATATCGGTTTATCCCAATCTCACTACATCGAAAAGGTGCTTAAAAAATTTGATCACTTCAATTGTAAACCAGTTTCTACCAATTTGATCAAAATGTTAATTTGCAGCCACATAAAGGGTGTCCAGTGGCACACTTGAATATTCAAAGGTAATCAGATGCTTGATGTACGATATGACCTGTACCAGACCTGATATTGCATATGTTGTTGGTAAGTTAAGTTGGTATACAAGTAATCCAAGTAAAGACCATAGGCATGTTGTTAATAAAGTATTAAAATATTTGAAAGGGACAATTAACTATAGTTTAACTTATAGTGGATATCCTTCAGTTTTAGAGGGATATATAGATATCAGTTGGGTCACATATGCAGAAGACCATGCCTCTACTAGTGAATGAATCATCAATCTTGGTGGAGGTGCAGTTTCTTGGGGTTCTAAGAAACAGACTTGCATTGCCGACTCCACCATATCTATCGAATTTATTGCTCTATCTATCGAGAGTAAAGAGGTTGAATGGCTAATGAATTTATTGTATGAGATACCTATTAGGCCAAAGTCAATGGCACATGTATCCATACATTGTGATAGTCAGTCCACAGTATCAAAAGCATATAGTCAAGTATATAATGGAAAATATACACATATTGGTATAAGACATAGTATTTAGAAACATTTAATTTCAAATGGGGTCATTTCCGTTGTGTTCGTAAGAACAAAAAATAATCTTGCAGATCCTTTGACGAAAGTTCTGACAAAAGATATGGTGTTGAAGACATCATTAGGATGGGTCTAAAGCCCATTTCTAATTCATCACCAATATTGGAAACTCAACTCACACTTAGTTAAAATTATGTTTTGAGTTCAATGGTGAAAGTACACTATTAAAGTGACTGCAAGTACTTGATTATAAAAACATCCCAAAGAGCAAAAGTACTTGGGGACCATAAATAAAAGATGGAATGTTGAGTTTTCTTATTAATAGACATATAACATATGTTTGCTCGAATGCATAATTATGGATGCATTTCTGATATAGTCTACCTATACTAGAATGAAGTGAGACCGCTTCATAGAGTTAATAGGTTTTACTCTTAAATTCTCGTGAACAGGTTACGTCACACAAGACCATATTAAATGTGTCAATTTCTATAATTCTTCTGATAATACCAAGATGTCATGTGTGAGTTATGCACACTTGTTCTAATGAATAATTGATTCAGATTTGTCTATCAAGTTATTCGGGGATGAGTGAAAACTTAACTTACTAAGTAGTGGTTCAAATCGTAAGATACCATTAACTGAAACCATGATATTTTCAAAATTTTGAGATTTAATTATATTTTGTAAATGGTGGGGGATTGTAAGAGATTTTCAAAATATAGAAGTTTATACTTGAGTGTTAATTTATAATTTTGAAAAGCAAAATTGAAAACAAATTCCATAGCCTAATTGTAAGGAGGTGTATTCTTTAATCATAGTGTGAACGATTCAAAGGAAATTCCTCTCACTTACATATTTATTAGCACATTTTCAACAGCTACAATATCCAACATTTATTAACACATTTAAGTGAAGGCTTTTATAGAAGTCCCAATCCATGTGACAGGAACTTCCTATCTCTTACAATATCAAATGAATCTAGCAGATAAACTTAATAGTTGAATAGATTTGCCACAAAATAACAAACAAAAAACTTTAATATTTGGACGTACTGAATAAGTTGTAACTAAGAGCGTTTCCTTTACGTAGCTAAACTAGCGGACTAGTATGCAGGTTCAATGGCAGCTATTTTACGTTACTCTTATATGCATTATCCCATCAATCACCAAAAATATATAAATACTTTGAATTCGAAAACGTATAGAATTAATAATTTCATTGAGTGATTGACGGAGCTAAAGTCTGCAATTAATACAAAATTAGACTATTATCACGGCTTCTTCTTACTAATATCATGCATATAATATGATCTAGCAGGTGTAGGAAGAGATATCAGAGTTGCATATTGATTTCTTTGAAACAGACACTTGAATCATGTCTATCATTTTTCTCCTTGTTGCTATACTCTCTATTGGACTAGAATTTACGGGTCTATACTATAGATCTCCCTTAACATGTTATATGATGCAATATTTATTTTTGTCTTTATCTTATTCATATTAAAATATAAAAGGACTCAGATAGTTTACTAACGCAGGTGTGCATTTGGTTAGAAGATGGCACAAATTTAAAAGGGGAGTTGAATAGATTGTTTGTTTAAAAGACAGAGTCGGCACTACTAAAAATTAATTTTTAAAAAAATGTTTAAGGCGGAAGTTGCCGAGGAACTATACACGTCTAAAACAAACGGTTACTAGAAAATCGGATATGCGTAAAGTCCATAGAATTTGATAAACGAGATTTGAGAATCACCACTTTAATCATACTTCAATCAGATTTTGTTCACTATAAGATAAGATGTAACTAGTTCCAATGCTTTTAAAATATAGACAATTTGAAAAGACAGCACAAAATGTTTTTGGTTCACACAATTGATCAAACACTTGGAGTGCAAAGCACTACAAGTAAATTCTATTTTGAGAGTTGAGTGCTCAAGTTTTCTATTACAATCAATGATTGTAATTAGCTTAAAAAATAATTCAGCACAACTCAAATTACAATTTGATTGACACAATCGTTTGCACTAAAAACTCATAAATTTAGCAATATAAACGTAAAGAAAAAGACACAATGATTTGTTGAGGCAGTTCCCCCATCGTCCTCGCCCGGGGTACGTCTTCCCTCAATTATAACAATAGAATTGAGACCTGTGTGTAGATAGATATAACTTGTTGGTCAATGTTTATACAAGAAGCAAATAGAGATCAAACAATCAAACACAATTTGTTGTTGTAGAGCCTATTTCTTCTTGCCCCTTGATTCAAGTTGAATCAAGTCCTTCGAGCGCAGTGAATAAATCTCCGATTACGACACACTTTTTGAACAATCCTCAGTCTTCAAATCTGGTCCGGCTGATTTCAATCACCCACATGTTGAACCCGAATCTTCCTCTCACAATCCTCCGTTTATCGCTACTAAATCGGCAGAACCTCCCGCTCTTTGATTACCTTCGCTCGGCTGAATCTATGATGAACCGATTCTTACAAAAACCCCCAAAATCTGAGATTCTTGGAGGACAAAATCCTAACGGTTTTATTCAAGAAAAATCTGCCGATTACTCAACCCAAACCAGATCAAACCGATCTTTGGCTTTGGAAGTTATCACCTCGAACATGCACAATGCACAACAAAAATGATTATGTGTAATTGTTGTGAAATGCTATGAAGAGAATGAAGATGATGAGAATCAAATCGACACGTAAATTTCACTTTTCTTGTTTTCTTAGTTGTTGTGAAAGGAATAACACAACTCAACTTATATACAAAACGTAACTGACTTAACAAACAAAACAGACTCACAAAACAATTTGACATAACAAAATTTTGACTTAAAACAGCGAGCGGTCTGCAGTAAAGGGGTCGACCTGAGCTTACCCGTATACATGATTATGCAGAAATCAGGATCATGCATCGACCAGAGCATGACATGCATCGACGCACAGCATGCAAATTTAGCCAGATACAAATGGTCACAATATGAGTCAGCCGAAGGGTCGACGCGAGCCCTCCTGAGAGTAATTTATTAAAAAGACTAGCTGTATGAGTCGACCCAAGCAGGCTTTGAGTCGACTCAAAGCCCTAAAAAAACCAAAAATTCCTATTTTCATGCATTAAGACTCTTTTGATGAAAGCTATAATATGGCAAGTAAGACCAACTAAGCCAACCCTATATGAAACATAGATTTGGCTATCTCTATATGCAACAATCATGTTTTTGACGAGTCACTACGCCAGAATTGACATTTAGCAGCGCATACAAAGACAACGCTTTTAGAAAAAGCGCTGCTAAAGAGGAATTAAAAAAAAAAGAAAAAAATTGATAACCAAAGACAGCGCTTTTTCAAAAAGCGCTGCTAAAGGGGGGCCCTAAGACAGCGCTTCTAAAAAGCGCTGCTAAAAGGGGGGTCTAAGACAGTCCAAAGACAGCGCTTTTTAAAAAAGCGCTGCTAAAGGGGGGTCCTAAGACAACGCTTCCAAAAAGCGCTGCTAAAGGGGGAGTCTAAGACAGCCCAAAGACAGCGCTTTTCTAAAGCGCTGCTGTAGGTCTAGTCTACGAGAGCGCTTTTTCCATAAAGCGCTGCTATATGGGGTACATAAGAAGATCTTTGAGAGCGCTTTTTAAAACGCTGCTAAAGCCATTAAAAAACGCTGCTATAGGTTTAGTTAGAATTAATTTAAAATATCCACCAGAATTTTTATGAGAAACAGAACAGTCATATCGTATTTCTTTCTTTCTTTTTCTCTGGCGAACAAAGAACGTTTCCCTATAAACCCACCGTTGTCGTCCAACCGTCGCCCTCCTCTGTTGCATTTCGCCGTCGTTCACCGTCCGTTTTCGATATCCTCTGCTCGTCTGCATTGCATTTCCGCCATTGTTACGGTATTTGAAGTTTTACTCTGGTTTTCTTTTTTACGTATATTTTCACCATTATTGCTGTAATCTTTAAGTAGAACTGAATATGTTTTTATTATTTGAATGCAATCAAGTTAAGTCTTTATAAACAGAGAGTTTTTATTTGAGAGTTTATAACCAGAATCAAGTTAAGTATTTGAACTGAATATGTTTTCTACAAGAGTTTATATTTTTTAAGAGAGTTTATATTTTGTATGTTTTAAGAGAGTTTATAAGAGAGTTTTTATAAACAGAGAGTTTTTTAGAAGAGTTTATAAGAGAGTTTTTTAAGAGAGTTTGTATGTCTTGACAGAGAGTTTATATGTTAAGTCTCTCTGTTGAATATGTTTTTAAGAGAGTTTATATTTTGTATGTTTTAGATTGACAAACAAGAGTTTATATTTTGCATGTTCAATATAGTTTGGAAATTCCTATTTTTTAAGAGAGTAGCCAACATGAATATGGTTTTATATGATATGGTTTTATATGTTATTATGGTTTTATATGTTTAGTTAGGATTTCTGAATGTTTAGTAAGGGTGTCATTTTGGTTTAAGGATTATCTAGTATTTTTGTCTTGGTTAATTATTAATATGATTTTAATAAAATTTATATTTTGTCTGCTATAGGGGTTACCTGTGAAGAGCAAAGTTGTGATCGTTTCCAAGCATCCTATTGCGTAGCATTCTTAGAAGTTAGTGATTTCTTTACAGGTATTCTCTGTTTTATTTAACTTTCATAGTTTAGAGTAGATTACTCAATTAGTATGGATAAAAAATGGATGTCTGGTAATCGATTGTCAAAAGAGTACGAGAATGGGGTATCGAAGTTTGTTAAGTTTGTTGTTGAACATGCCAAAGACCCCAGTAGGATTACATGTCCTTGCTTAGGATGCTGTTATGGGCGTCGAGTTGACGCCGTTCAGTTGGAATCTCTTTTAATGAGACATGGAATTGATCGAAGTTACACATGTTGGACATTACATGGTGAGATAAGTAACGAGAATGTTGAACCCCAGAATAATATGACATGTGCTTCAAAGGACAATGGCAGGGATACATATGATTGTGATCGAGTCGAAGAGATTGCAGAAGCACTTGAAGAAGATCTTCAAGATTGTCCCAAGATGTTTGAGAGGTTGGTAAGCGATGCAAAGAAACCATTGTATAAAGGTTGCACTACTTTCATAAGATTGTCCATGGTATTAAAGTTGTACAATTTAAAGGCGGGTAATGGATGGTCGGATAAAAGTTTCACAGAGTTGTTAGCCCTACTTCAAGAGATGCTTCTGGAGGATAATGTTCTTCCCAATCGAACCTATGAAGCTAAAAAAATGTTATGCTCTATTGGCATGAGTTATGATAAGATACATGCTTGTCCAAATGATTGCATTTTGTTTCGAAATGAATATGCATCATTAAACGAGTGACCTAAATGCGGTGTATCTCGGTATAAGAAAAAATTGTCACCAGCAAAAGTATTATGGTATTTTCCTATAATTCCGAGATTCAGACGCATGTTTCATAGTGAAATAGTTGCAAAACACCTGACTTGGCATGCATATGATAGAATTGTAGATGGGAAGTATCGACATCCGGCAGATTCACCACAGTGGATGAAAATTGATAATGATTATCCTGATTTTGGAGAAGAAGCTAGAAAGCTTCGTTTGGCATTATCGACTGATGGAATGAATCTGCATGGTCTGCAGAGTATCTCACATTCCACCTGGCCTATAATTATTATGATTTATAACCTACCTCCATGGCTATGTATGAAGCGTAAGTACATGATGTTATCTATGTTAATTTCTGGCCCTAAACAACCAGGGAATGACATAGACGTATTAATAATTTCTGGCCCTAAAGAGTTTGTGGGAGAACGGTGTGGAGGTTTATGATGGATATAGGAAAGAAAGTTTCAATTTAAGGGCGATGTTGTTTGGCACAATTAATGATTTCCTAGCATACGGAAATCTATCGGGGTATAGCATTAAAGGTCAATGTGCGTGTCCTATCTGTGAAGAAAACACAGATTGGACGCGGTTGGAATTTGGTCAGAAGAATGTCTTTCTTGGTCATCGTAGATTCTTAAATTCTAGTCATCACTACCGTAGGTGGAGAAAAGCATTCAATGGAAATTCATAACAACGTAAAGCTCCACCTACATTGACCGGCGAACAAATTTTTGAAAAGGTGAAAGATGTGAGTACTAAGTTTGGCAAGCCTTTTGCTCATACGCTTGTCACGCATGGGTGGAAGAAGAGGTCAATTTTGTTTGAGTTGTCGTATTGGAAGTCGTTGTATGTAAGACATTTTCTTAATGTTATGCATATTGAAAAAAATGTATTTGAAAGTGTTATTGGTACGTTACTCAATATACAAGAAAAGTCTAAGGATGGCCTTAAAGCAAGAAAGGACTTGGTAGCAATGGGAATAAGAAATGAATTAGGACCCTTGAAGAAAGGAAATCGCACATATCTACCACCTGCTGCTTATACTTTATCTAGAAAGGAGAAAAAGATATTGTGTAAGTTTCTGAGTGAAGTTAAAGTTCCAGAAGGATACTCTTCAGATATTAGAAGACTTGTTTCTATGAAAGACCTCAAGTTAAAGAGTTTAAAGACACATGATTGCCATGTTATAATGGATTACTTTCTACCAATAGGTATACGTTCTATTTTTCCAGAAAAAGTGAGAGGCGCAATAACTAAATTGTGTTTTTTCTTTAGGTCAATCTGTAGTAAGGTGATAGATCCTGCGATCTTACCAACATTGCAAAGAGAAATAGTTATTACTTTGTGCGAGCTTGAAATGTATTTTCCTCCATCATTTTTTGACATAATGGTACATCTAGTTGTTCATCTTGTGAAAGAGACACAACTGTGTGGACCTGCCTATATGAGATGGATGTACCCTGTTGAACGTTATATGAAAATATTGAAAGGGTATGTGAAAAACCGAAGTCGACCAGAGGGATGTATTGTTGAACGATACATTGTTGAAGAAGCTATTGAGTTTTGTACTGAATATTTGTCCAACGTTTAATCCATTGGCCTCCCAAAATCTCATGTTGTTGAAAAAATAGTAGGTAAACAGTTAATTGGAAATAAAGTTGTGACAGTTTCAAGGGATGAACGTGAGCAAGTGCATTTGTATGTTCTGCACAATGACATTGAGGTTGAGCCGTATGTTGAAATGCACAAGGACGTTCTCCGAGGTTTAAATATGAATAGAAATGAAAATTGGATAGTACGTGAGCACAATCGAAGTTTTATAACATGGTTCAAGGAGCATATTTTTTCAAAATTTTATTCTGATCCCGCTTCAATAACAGAAAGGTTGAGATGTTTAGCATATGGTCCAAGTTTGCATGTGTTTTCTTATAGCGCATACGCAATTAATGGATACACATTTTATACCAAGGAACAAGATGATAAAAGTACAATGCAAAATAGTGGTGTCACCGTGCTTGCCGAAGCAATGCACATTTCCTCGTATTATGGGGTTATCGAGCGCATTTGGGTGTTTTGAAAGTGGGTTGAAAATAATAGTGGCATACGAATGGATAAATCAGGTTTTTTGAAAGTGGATCTTAATAAGGTGGGGTACAAAGATGAGCTTTTTATTCTAGCCACGCAAGCTAAACAAGTGTTCTATGTCACTGATCCAACAAGTACGAAATGGTCTATAGTTCTTTTTTCCAACAAAGTAATTGATGATAACATTGGAGAAAAGGGGGATGTTGATGTTGAGAATGAATCTTATATTATAGATGATCCAGATGAGAATATTAGAGCGGACGAATCATATATTAGAAATGATCATAACGAGGGAATTTGGATCAATCCATCTGTCTGTTTTGTTAAGAGACAAGTAAACCCCGTTAAAACGAAAAAAATAAAGAGATGTTAAAGGTACTTGTAACATATTATTTCTTATTTATACCATGTTTTTCTTATTTACACATTTCTTATGTATATATTTGTTATTTATATATTTGCATGTCATTCATTTGATACTTTGGTTTTTCTGAATTATAGGTATATATATTATGGCCAGCAACGAGGAAACATCACATGATGGAAAACAAACAACAAAAGACGTGGAAGGCGATATTAAAAGAGGCATAACGATTATGAAAAAAATCATTCGTGCGAGAGATAAAGGAGTAAAGTATGATGTCCATTGGAATGAAAGAGATCAGTTAGTTGAGTCTAACGGTGCGTTGCTAACAAGTTACATCGGAGCACTTGTACGTTCGCAAGTTCCGATTACTTGCGATAATTGGAGAATTGTTTCATTACAACCGGCTAAAGATAAAATTTGGACCGAGATTCAGGTATGATATTTTATTATTTTTAATAATGTTGACAGTTACGTCTTTAAATTAATTATACTAACATGTTATATGTATGTGTGTTTGTTTGCAGAGATCTTTTAATATTGAAGATCGTAGGAGAAAATATTGTATTCAATTGGCCGGAAAATGCTTGAGGGGATTTAGAGCATTTTTAACAAACAAGTTTCTAAAAGATTCTGAAGGAAACTTTGTTGACTCGGAGCGTCCAATGAAGTACACGGATTTGATTTTGGAGGAAGAATGGGAGACGTTTGTTGCAAAGCGAAGAACAAAAGAATTTGAAGTAAGTACAACTTATCATGAACTATGTATAATATATATACTTCTTCCACAAGAGTTCTGATAAACTTATTTTTTCAGGTTGTTAGTGGCGTAAATCGTCAACGGGCATCAAATCCTGCATATCCATACAGAAAGGGTCGTTTGGGATATGCGCGCTTAGAACAAAAAATAGTAAGTACATATAAATGCTTTAATATGATATATTTACAAAAAATAGTAAGTATATATAATAGGATATAATGCTTTATTATCCGTCTTAATGCGTAGTTGGAAGAGGAGAAGAGTGATGTGACATCTCTTCTGGACCATGTTGTATGGAAGGCTGCCCGTGTGGGACGAGATGGAGTCGTTCAGGAAGAAGTTCAACAAGTCTTTGAACAATGTGTAAGTACAACGTTATCTTTGTCAGTAACTGATCAAAAGTGTATAATATATTTATATATGTTTTTATCTATATTTCAGGAGACTCTATCCCAGACCATAACTCCCGCTGAGGACGATGATTGCAGTAGCTTACTGAGCCGGGTGTTGAATATTCCTGAGTATTCTGGGCGTGTGAGGGGTAAGGGATTTGGTGTCACTCCATCCAAACTGTATAAGCAGCCAAAGAAAAAAAATCCAACCAATAAAAAAGTGATGGATACTTTGGAGGAATTGAAAGCGCAGATCCGTGAATTACAGAAGGACAAGGAGAGATACATGTCGGAAAGACGCGCTCCAGAGGGTAAAGCTACTAGTGACAAAGATAGTATCGGTTGTCCGCAGAAGCTTCCAGAGGTAATTGTATATATTACATTGAAATTAATTTAGCATAATTTACTTAATTGACACATTAACTGATCATTATTTGTTTAGGGCATTTCACTTTGCCGGCTATATTTATCGTCACCGACTCATCGAATGGTTGGCAAGGGAAAGGTGCATAACTTTCTGGGAGACTTACTTCATCACAAACCACTCCCTTCTGGATTTTTGAAAGTATCTATTGATATTGCGTTAGAGGGGGTGCGTTGTTGCCTATACCAGATGATATTTCAGGCGCAACAGTGGTGGGAGACGCAATAGGAGCGTATGTGGCATGGCCGGCAAATCTCATTTGCATAGATGATGAGGTAGGTTGAACCTTTTAATACTCAAATGTTTTATGATCCAGACATGAAAGTTATTCTTACATTTACATTTTCTTATTTACATGATGATCTTAGACTCCTACAAAATCCAAGTCAAAAGATGATAGAATTATTGTGCGGGATACTGATTCAGCTGCATCAAAGAAACAGGTACTACTACAGTTACATGATTATCTTGTTATACATTAATTACTGAACTTATATATGACTTTTAGGTTCATGATCAGCAGTCGCAACAAGTCAGCAAAGGTAAGATGCCTGAAACTTCCAAGGTGCCTAGAAAAACATTTGTTCCTCGATTTAGGATGTGCCTTGAAACATATGTGGGAACATCAGATGTGCCTGAGGGTGGCATCCGTCAAATACATATGGATGAAGGTATTTTCGGTTTTGAATATCCCGAAACAATTGCTAAGGAGGATTTTGATCAGGTTTTCAACCATTCTGAATTGGGCGTCGGTGCTATGCATTCATACATCAGGTACTTCGATCCATTTTAATTAAATAATTGAACATTTTAAAATTTGCTCGTTTAACTGAATATTCTAATGTTGATTATGTTTTTTTAGGTTCTTGTATGACAAGTTGTTGGTCCCGAATGAATTGACTTCAGTATTCGCATTATTATCTGCTAGCTGTGTCAACTCACAGATAATAGACCAGACACCAGATACAGCCAAAGAGTACACAGTGTAGAGATTTATGGGCGCGACTACGGAGAAGTTGTTCTTGTTGCCATATAATACTGGCCATGGGTTAGATTTTATTCTAAATTCATTTATTATAATTGTTAGATTTTTCCCTTTCTATATAACATTTCCGTCTAAACTGTTGTCTTATTTTATAGTGGACATTGGTTGTTGGTCGCGATTAATCCGAGGAAAGAAATAGTGTATTATATAGATTCATTGGATGGCGATACAATAAAATATGAAAATCTGAGGAACATGGTTGATACGTAAGTGATGAGATATACTATTGTCTTTAATTATATATCTTTATTTATTATGTGACATTGTTCTAAATATGCGTTTATATTATGTTAGAGTTATACAAATATTCAGAGCACAAAGAGATGCAACGGTGCCAAAAAAACAAGGCTAACAACATCAACTGGATCAGAGTGGAGGTATATTTTTCCATGTTTGACTGTTATAGTGGTTCTACTTGATAAAACTATTTAAACTATATATCTTGATAAATGTTCGTTTGTTTTTTCCATTTACAGTGTCCTCGGCAGCGCAATGGTATTGACTGTGGATATTTTGTATTGCGCTTTATGAAGGAAATTATTCTTTCTGGTCAACTTGAGATTCCAGTCATGGTATGGATCAATTCATTATATAAGTTATATGATTCATTTTGATAATTATCTGATACTTCATCTGAGTAATTAGTTTTAAAATTAAATCTTGCATGTTTTGTTATATTATGTAGTATTTTGATGAATTCAAGTGCGCTACTTACACGAAAGCAAAATTGGAAGAAATTAAAGAGGAATGGTGTCAATTTATTCTTGGGTTGAGAATTGTATAAAGTTATCGGATTGGAAGAATTGTAATTATATGTAAATTGAATGTATTTGTGATGTTGTAATTCTGAGGATCGAATTTTGTTGTAACATATTTAAGCAGGTTTATGTGTATTAAAATGATTATGAACAAAGTGATGAGTTACAATGTATACTTAAAGGCCAAAGTTTTGAATTGTATATATAAGGCCAAAGTTTTGAATTGTATATTTAAGACCAAAGTTTTGAATTGTATATATAAGGCCAAACTGTTGAAATAAAGGCCTGAATTATAAGCAGGTTTGTGTAATATAAGCAGGTTGTTGGTAAATATACAAAACAGGGTGAATATTTAAAAAAAAAAAAAAATTAAATCTGGGACATTAGACAACGCTTTTACAAAAAAACGCTGCTAAAGGTTACAAACATAGCGCTACAAAAGTGCTGCTATAGGTTTGGAAGGGGGGGGGGGTCTAAGACAGCGCTTTGTGAAAGCGCTGCTAAAGGGGGGGATGGTTGGGGGGAATATGCAACGCTTATGAAAGCGCTGCTAAAGGGCTATAAAAGCGCTGCTAAAAGTGCTGCTGAAGGGAGCCTTTAGCAGCGATTTTTCCATAAAAAAAGCGTTGCCTTTACCTTTAGCAGCGCCACTTTTGGCAGCGCTTTAAAGCGCTGCTAAAGGCCAAAAAAAGTGCTGCTAAAGGTCTTTTTTGACATAGTGAGTGTTTGATTTATGAGATACAAGACATGCAAATATGACATGGTGACAAAGTCCAACATACATTTTTCTGTGGAGTTGAGTTTTGACATCATCGAAACGAACGCGTCTATCTATGATGCTTTGTCCTCACATACTCCTCTTTTTTTATGATGGCAAAATAATAGAACCTTGATGTATGATGTGTCATATTATCCTTCCCCTTGATTGATGCCTTCATCCATACACACTCTTCTGCGTGAATACTAAGCCTTTACCTATGATGTTTCTGTTTCTACTTATGTTCTTGATACTCTTCTTCCCCTTTGACAACATCAAAAAAAAAAAACACACCCGTCAATGAATTGTATAAAAGCAAAAGGAGACGCAAGTTCCAGACACTTGCAACAGGCTATACATTAACAGACATTCACATACAATATAGTTAATGAACAAATAAACAAAATGATAAATAGAGCCACGCAAAAAAGAACAACAATAAGGTTTGTTATCTCAGTCATGCAAAAAAATGTCATTAAACACACATAGGTACATAAACCATGCAACAATAGTCAAAACATAAATGAACGGATAATGAGATAAAATGCAACATGCAGTATGCAAGACATCTTTAGGATCTCCTCCCCCTGAAATGATAGCCCCGACCCCGCGAGAGATACTCCGGAGGTAGCTGTGGATCAGCTCTCTCAGTGTACTCCAAAACCGCTCCATTTAGAGTGTTGGAGTTAGTGGTAAGAGCCCTATGTTGACCTGTTGTTTTTTCTGTAACACCCCAAATTTATTAGAATATTTATTTATTTTATTTAAATATGAATATTCTTATTTTTGGTGATTTGCGGTGGTTGGTATGAAGTATTGAGAATTATGGAATTTTTGAGTTATTTATTTAAATAATAGTATATAATATGAATATATTGGTATTATTATTAATTTAAATAAATATAAGTTAACTAAGGGCAAATTGGACAATTAAGGAGGAGTTAGTGAGAGTAATATTGGAAAAACCCAATTTATAGGCCCAAAGTTAGGTTTAACAAAAAGGGATTTTTGAGGGAATTAGGATTCATTCTTGAGGCTAGAGCTCTGAGGAAGAGGATTGAAGCAAAAGGTTCGCGAGGTTCTCAAGAATAAAAGAGAAGGCTTAGAGTCGGAAATTAAGATATGAGGAGTATTGCCTTCATTGTTTTTAATGTGTGATTTTCAATGTGTTTAAAGCCGATTTAAGGGTTTAAGGGTAGAAAGTTTTGTGAGCATTTGTATTATTGTTGTCTTTTTAAGGTGTAAGAGTCTTAATAGTTTTGAACGGATGGCATGATAGATTCGAGTTCGATTTGGGTTTGAGGAAAAGTAGGATTTCATGGCCAAAATCTATTATTGAGGTTTTAAACGTATAGGAATTTGCACTGATGGTCTGATAGGTTTGAGGTTAATTTGAGAATAAAGGAAAGTAGGCCTTTGTAGCCAAAATCTGTTGTTGAGATTGTTTAACCCTGCAGGATAAGTGATTTGTGATAACTCTAATAACTATGTGGTATTTGTAAGAAATTATGGGAATTATAGGCGTAAATATGATACGGGATTGAACCTATATCCCTTAATTGTAAAGGTTTTAGGCATAATCTTAAAACAATGATTAGATGGTTTAATTGTGTTAAAATTTTAAATTTACTTGAGATGATTACAGTGTTGAATGAGTTGTCATTTTCTGAGAGTTTGTGTTTTTACGGAATCGAAATCGGAGGTCTGGAAGGCCTCCAACGGTGAAAACGCGGAAAATAGCATGTTGTCCGTCACGCCTGTTCATGTTTTCGGACGAAATCGTTTTGGACATAAATTTTGATTCGTAAGTCTGTTTTGGCTCCCGTTCAAAGTGTTGGAAAGCTAATGAACAAGGCAACATAGAATAAATAAAATAATTGATTGTATAATATTTTTATGAGATTAAATACGTGATTGTATGATGAACTACCATGAGTAGAACTATGATTCCGATGAGATTAATACATGATCGTATAATGATGATTCCTATGAGTAATGATGATGAGCTATGATGATATTTCTATGAGTTTTTGATGATTCTATGATGAAATGATTTATGATGATGATTTTCATGATGATGATTTTGATGAATGATGATGCACCTATGATGTTATTAGGAGGATGATTCTTGACGTGTGCATCATGCATTCATGTGCATCCGAACTTCGGTTCAGGACCTTGATTTCTTTGGCTTCAGACCCATTGTGCGGATGTGAGGTATTTTGATGTGCTCCCGGTTCTTGTATAGAATCAATCCTATTGATGGGGGTCTATGGAAGGTTGATGGCCAAGTGTCCATCAAGCTGTGATGATTGGTACCACATGCATGAGCCTTGTTGCTTTTGCATTTATGAGATAATCTTGAGTGATTTATGATGTTGTGGCCTTTGATGCCCATTGATGAATATGATGATGCATAATATGAAAATGACGATGTTTTATATATTTATTTCCTATATTAATTATTATGAATCGTTTTACTTACCCTACCTGTTTGAATGTTGCCTCCACGTGGGTAACGTGCAGATGACTAGGTTTAGCCGTGGATGTCGTCGATAATCTTTTTGGAGTTTTGAGTTGTTGGCCATGTTGGTTAACTTAGAGGGTCTTGCTCTAATAGTGTAACATCGAATTGGGGTCTTTGAGTTAAACTATGTATTATTTGATTTTTTTTTTGTTATTTTAATTATGTTTCTGTACAAGGAAAACTTTGGATTATGCCTTTTTGAGTTTCGCTGCCTTTGAGCAATTTTTGATAACTTTTAGGAAAAACCCGTTGTTTACAGAGCCTTGGCCTATATTTGATTTATTAAGAAATGTACGCTCTTTAAGGTGATTCTTGTTTTGATTTTAATATTTTACTCTGATAAATGTGAATATTTTTCCATTAAAATTGCGGGGTAGAAAGGGGTGTTACAGTTTCAACAACCCCATCCAAATGCCTCATGACACCGGATGAAAACGCATTGAAGTTTTCGGTGTGAGTTTGTAATTGAATCTGCAATTGAGAGAACCGCTCATCCTGAGCAGTCATGAATGAACGTTGCTCAAACTGCATAGTTCTTATCATGTCGAGAAGTTCATCAAAGTGTGGTTATAGATACGGGGATGGTTGAGGCTCATAGCTCCAGGTTGAAGTGTCTTGATATTCCCAATTCTGTTGTGGCATATAGTTTGCACCCAACAATGTCTAGCCGGTATGTTGCCAGGCGCCCCACCCTTGATCATACTCATGATCCAAGTGAGGTAGTTGGTCTAGCCACCCAACATCATATTGGTCATCGGTCTCCATAGGTTGTTCGCCTACCTGTCCATCTTGTTCTTCATCATGTGCTTCCTTGTTTTGGTCATCACTCTTGTCTAATTCTTCCAACCGAGAGGTAGTCACTTTGACAATGAACCGATAGCGGTTTTCAGTTTGATCCCAAATATATCTCATCATAGTATGAGTCTTTTGGAAAAAATATTGATCTGATGTCAGTGATCTGTAGGGGATGCCTTGAACTGTAATTTTGGCGTTGTTGAGGACTTCTTGGATAAACGACCCGTATGATAGAGCAGTCCCTCTACCAGAATCCTGCAGCGAATAAATCTTACTTGCGATGTAGTGAGGCCAACTGATTTTGATCTTTTTCTTTATAATATAGATCAAATGTACCTCATCTTGATCAACATGAGAGTAGTCACCTTTCTTTGGCCGCAGAATTTGTGCCACAATCTACTACAATATTTTGTCCACTGGTTTTAATTTTCCTGTTGTGACCGTCTTCGGGAAGAGGTTGCTTGCCACAATATCATCAGCACAAGGTTTCTTCAACATGGAGTTCAAAGCTTCTTTGAACTCGTAACCTATGACAGTACGAGCATCCGTGGCCTTAATGATGGGCTCAGCGGATACCGGTGACATGTCAAACAGAGTTTTCTAGACCAAGTCGTTCACACATACCTAAGTATTTACTAAATTTGTATTAAACTCGAACCCTTGAAATTTCCCTTGAAGACCTGTGTAGAAAATCCTCACAAGATCTTCATTGTACTTAGTGTCACATTCTAAAAAGTTGTTGAAACCTTGAACGTCCAAAATACTAATCACTTCCTGAATGTGCATCCGTTCAGCAACCTTTCGGTAGTAAGCATGTTGCTTTACCACAGATCATTTGCTAAAATTATTTTTGTAAAGCTCCGAAAACTCAAGTGGTAAGAGAGATAACGCAGTTATCGGTAGGGTTCCTGTTGATGGGCCTGCTTGGGAAGATGATGCTCTGGTGGTTCTCTTGCATGTGACTCTTCTTGAAGACATTGTTGATTTGAGAAATGGAGACTTTGTGATGAAGAGAGGTACTATTGAAGATGGAGAAAAGCTGATGAATTTACCCTTTTATGAAGATACTAGGTTTTGAATATGGTGTTAGGAAGAGAGATAGTCTTGATGTAGGTTACAATGCTCAAGAAAAATGTTTCAATGATGATGACATTGGAATAGACAATATGAAGTAATTTGCATTGAAAATGGTGGAACATGAAGAGTTGAGCGAGCATTTTTCAGAAATTTTGCGCGATGCGTCGACGCATATTGTTTGAAAAATTACACGTTGAAAACTTGTGGGGTACGCGCCGACCGTAGGGTCGACCTGAGCATACCCGCTTCTTAGACAAGAAAACTGTCACTTTTGTGAGTCGACCGTAACCCTGTGTAGGTCGACTCATGCAAACAAAAATAGCAAAACAAAACTTCAAATTTGTTCAATTTAGCATATAATGATACATAAAAACCAAGCCTAATTGTTGCGATTAGAATATGATATCAAATTATTAATTAATTTGAATCGCATCTTTAGTTCACAACCGCTCTTTGATTTATCCAAAGGAAAAGGTCAAAAGAGGGAAAACCTAATTCTGCATCGTAAAGACAATGCGGGGAGAGACCTAGGTAAGGGGTTGGTTAAGCTTAGGGAAGGTACTAGCACCCTAAACTTCTGTAGTACTCTACAGGAACCTTTTGTTTATTGTTTACTATTTTGCTTTATTATTTGCTTGAAAATATATACTGAGCTAAGGGATAGAGTGACTTAAAAGACCTAAGGGTTAGTCCTAAGTTTACTCGGCAAGATTCACATCTTGTGCCTACGTATTCTAGATAGGGATTGGAATCAGAGTAATCGTAGTTCCCCTCGAAAAGGAGGTTAGAAACTTCTTGACTGTGGTCAAGGTTTCAATGGGGAATAAGCATTTCTTAGGGAAAGCGCTTACGTGGAGTTTTGAAACTCCTATTTCTACGTTGAAAGTTGTTAATTAAATTAGGGTTGATTAGATGTTCTACGGCGGGAAACCCTAGGGTAAATGGCATTTTCGTCCACGGAGGGACACCTAGGCTATTAGGGTTTTGAAAAGGTCAAGGGTTAGGATTATTGACTCGGCGGTCAAACTGTCTAGACCTAATCCTTCGGAGGGTTTGACGGAAAAATTATGCAAACAACGAATTATCATATGGCAGAATTAAAGTACGAAAATAAAGAAAGCGGTAAAGAAAAGCATCGCGATGATCACTCGCGTAAATTACAAAACTCCCAAAAATGCAAGAACAAATAAGCTGCGACGATTACTCGCATGATTACAACTAAAAAGTAACAACACAAGCAAATGACAGATTAATAAGCTGAAGCGAACAAGATAATTACGGGTAGACAGAAATTGAAACGCCTAGATCAAGATTTTTTTTTTGAATTTTTATTTAAAGAAAAGTTAAATTTTTGTATTTAAGGGGAAATTATTTTTCAATATTCTTTTACCTACAAAACTTATTCTAATTTAACTTAAATTAACAAAAATATTTTAATTTTAATGTTTTAGTTTTAATGTTTTTCTAAAAAATGTTTTCGACTCTTAAAATGAACTCACAATTAATTTTTTTTGCCTTAAATATTTAATCACAACCTGGACTTCCAATAAAAAAAATAAGGAGCTTTTAAAAACCTTGTTTTAAAATGTTAACCAAAATATTTTTTATTGTTGATTATTAGAAACAAAATGATTTGAGGTTATCACAGCTAACTATGAATTACTAACCACCTATTAACTACTAATTGTTGACAACCATGAAAAATCTTAAATAATTAAATAATAACTAAAAAGAAATAAAAAATCCAAAAGACAAAGACATCAAATAAAAACAGAAATGTGAAGTTAGAAGCCTCTAGGGTTTCAGTATTCCATCTTCTCCTTCCTCTTTCTAGTACTGCAGCGGCCATAGAAGAGCTCTTCGGAGCTTCTTCGTTTTCGTCTCCTTCTTCTGATGCATGTCCCTTATCTCCTTCTTCTGATGCATGTCCCTGATCTCCTTCTCTTTTTCTACCGCGAACCTTTTTCCTTCTTCTTCTTGCTTTATCACCTGAAAACGGGAAAAAATGAAAAAAGAAACAACAAAGTGGAATCCTCACCGTCTGCGGTTTCGAACGGCTGATCATTGATGAGGGTGCCAAGTTGGGGACGATGATGATGACCGTCCGTCTGAATCTGGCGGTGGCGTCGCCCGCCAGTCGGCGTTGGCGGCGAACCCTGCGACTTCGAACGAGTGAGATTCGATGGCCGTTTGTTCCTTCGGTTTTCGGATCTCTCCTTCTTTCTTTTGAATGGATGATGATGACGGAACCCCTTTGGGTTTATCTGAATCCGTCGGAGTTTTGGTTGCGCCGCCGGCTTGTTCTCTCTTAGGGTTCTCCTCTCCTTTGATGATTTTCTTTATGATTTATATCTTGTTGGGTTAGTGATTGTGGGCTGGATTTTTTTTTGTTTGATTGCAGGATTTTCAGAGTTTTTTAACGGCTATTCTTGCTTTTACGGAAAAGTTGATGAGTTTGTTTTGTTGATAGATCCGTTGGCTTGTTGAATCCCTGAGCTTCGTGATGTTTGTGAAAAAACCGTTTGAGCTATTTTGGCTGAAAAATCCAATTTGGTGAAATAAGCGCTTTTCAAATAAGTGCTTTTTTCCAAACCAGCTTTTTCCAAATAAGCGCTTTTCTGCAAACCAACTTTTTTACAAAAAACGCTTTTTTTATCTCTTTATCTCTCTGGCTGCCTCAAATAAGAACAACTTATTGCCGGTTTTAGCTTTTCGGTCAGAAACAAAACCGGGAGCCAACTTCGGAGTAATCCGTTGCCCTTCCGACACACCTGATGATGAAACCTTTCTGAGGGTGTCGGGAAAATTAACTCGATAAAATTTGCTTATTTTGTTTTGATTTGCAGGTTCGGAAAATCAGAAAAACATCGGAAACTGGACGGAGAAATCGATTAGGAAATTAGAAGAAAATTTAGGACAAATGTAATTCTTATTTTTTTGGAATTTTTGTTTTATTATTTTTTTTGTATTTCCTTTATGTATTTTTGTAAAGAGAACATTAAAGTTTATATAATACACATTATTCAGCTTAAATTGATGAAGTAATATTATTATAAAACCTTATCATAAAAATGAAATGGAAAACTATCTTAAAAAAAAATAAAAATGGAAACAATAAATAAAATAAATGAAATGAGCACAAAGTTTAATAGATTATTTAAAATGAATGAGAACAATTTATAAAAAAGAAAATGAAGTGAAAACCATATTAAAAATAAAAATCATGAAATAAATTGTTTTAAAGTGGAATGAGAATAAAAAATTAAGATATGAAATAGAAATTTTTTTGTAATAAAAATGAAAATAAAATGTCATGCAAATTAATTAAAAATGAAATTACATATTAATTCCTAATTTCTCCAATTTATCCGACTAATCCCGTCTCCGACATAAATTCCGATTAAACCTTCCGGCAATTCAAATGAACAACCTTATCAGAATAAAGTACAATTCGCCTGATGACCTCGCTCTTCCAAATAAATGAAACTCCCGATCAAATCAAACGAAATAAGACCTCTAATCAAATTCCTCGATTCTCGTCAATGGGCTCCAATGGCTCAAATCCCCCGACGACAACTCAAATTCATAAATTGACAGCCAACTGCCAATAAATGACCATTTTGCCCTTCGTGAACTAAAGAGCGTGCCACATAATATTTTCCTGCGAAAACCAACGACTACACAAACTTGTTAGTGATTAGTTAAATGCAATGCAAAAGTGAAGTGAAATGAACCTAATAACTCGGGGCAAAATTTGGGGTATTACACTAATCATATTTCAAGTATACAGAGGAGTGAAATAAGCTCAATCATGGTATACACGACAATCATGACACATAATTTGATACATTACATTTTATGAACATGGGAATTTCGAGAGATTTTAATTATGGAAGGATATTACCTCAGCTCCAATTGTAAGCGAATGCCCTCACATATGGCTCTAAACATCTTCATTTGTTAGGTAAAAGATGGACAAAACACATATAGATATAGATATATATAGCATGCAAAGATATTTTATAAACACGATCTGAAATATCAAGAACACCGAGTTCCCGTCGGATGTGAAAGAAAGGCTCTGTAGCGAGTGGTTTTGTAAAGATATATGCAAGTTGATTTTTAGTGTCAACATGCTCAAATACCACGTCTCCTTTGTCCACATGATCCCTAAGGAAGTGATGTCAAATTTCAATATGCTTGGTGCGTGAATGTAGCAGTAGATTCTTGGTTAGGTTAATAGCACTCGTGTTATCACAAAAAATTGGAACACGCTCAAGTTTGAGGTTAAAGTTAAGCAATTGCTGCTTAAGCCATAGGACTTGAGCGCAACAACTGTCAGCCGCAATGTATTCCGCTTTGGCGGTTGACAAAGCTACAGAGACCTGTTTTTTGCTATGCCAACTTACCAAAGAGTTTGAAAATATATGACACGTGCCATTCGTACTTTTCCTATCTGATTTGCATCCCGCAAAATCAAAATCAGAAAAGCCAACCAATGAGCAATCATTTCCCTTAGAATACCAGAGCCCATACTTTGGAGTACCCGTGAGGTATCTAAGTATGCGCTTTACTGCTTTTAAATGGGATTCTTTAGGAGATGACTGGTACTAGTGCATATACATACATTAAACATAACGTCGGGTCTAGAGGAAATAAGATAGAGGAGAGATCCAATTATACCTTGATACTTATTCACCTCTACATCCTTACCATTTTCGTCTCGGCTAAGATTCACACACGTTGACATTGGAGTGTCGATAGCTTTGGAGTTTGCCATGTCAAACAGCTTGAAAAGCTCAAGGAAGTATTTCGTCTGACTCACATAGGTACCCTCCTGTAGTTGCTTGATTTTCAATCCGAGGAAATATGTGAGCTCCCCCATCATACTCATTTCAAATTCTCCCTGCATTAATGTAGAAAACCCCCTTATCAGATTCATGTTAGTTGACCTGAAAATGATACCATCAACATAAATTTGTACCAAAATTAAGTGTTTTCCTTGACGCTTAATGAAAAGAGTTGTGTCAACCTTTCCTTTTGAGTACTCTTGATCAAGGAGAAACTTTCTTAGAAGATCATACCAAGCCCTAGGGGCTTGCTTGAGTTCATACAAGGCACATTTTAATTTGGATACATGATCAGGATACTCATGGGATTCAAACCCCGGAGGTTGGGCAACATAAACCTCTTCATCTATATAACCATTAAGGAACGCACTTTACACATCCATTTGAAATAGCTTAAAAAACTTTCGCACAAGCGAAGGCAAGTAGAAGGCATATAGCCTCGAGTCGGGCAACCAACACATAAGTCTCCTCATAGTAGATGCCTTCTTCTTGGTTATACCTCTGCGCGACCAAACGTGCCTTATTACGTGTTATTACTCCGTTTTCGTCCAGTTTATTTCTAAACACCCATCGAGTACCAATCACTTGATGGTCTCGTGGAGGAGGGACAAGGTCCCAGACCTCATTTCTTTAAAACTGATTAAGTTCCTCTTGCATTGATAGGAACCAATGTCCATCGAGTAAAGCCCCTTTTGGGTTTTTAGGTTCTACTTGAGAAATGAAAGCGAAAAGATAACAAAAATTACTTAGCTTTGAGCGAGTCGTCGCTCCCTCTAAGATATCACCGAGGATATTGTCGATGGGATGGTCTTTGGATGACTTTCAAGCTGGAGGGAGATCATCTTTGTTAGACGGATGAACTTCCTCAGTCTCCTCATGGCAGTGATCTTTTTCCTCCTCAACTTTGGATGAATCAGGTTGATCAACTCCCATCTCAACTCCTTTGAGTGTGTCTTTAGAATATACACCTGCACCATAAAATAAACTACCTTTTCCGACACCTTTCAGATAAGACTCATCAAATGTGACGTGAACAGACTCTTCGACAGTAAGTAATCTCTTGTTGTATATTCTATAGGATTTACTTGATTGAGAGTATCTGAGGAATATATTTTCATCTACCTTGGAATCAAACTTACCTAGACTTTATTTTCCATTATTTAATATGAAACACTTACAACCGAAGACATGTAGGTGAGACACATTTGGCTTCCGCCCTTTTAAAAGTTCATACGGTGTTTTGTTTAGAATAGGGCGAATGAGCACCCTATTTAAAACATAACAAGCCGTACTAATGGCGTCAATCTAGAAGTACTTAGGAAGCCCAATTTCGTTGATCATAGTTCTCCCTAACTCTTCCAAAATTCGATTTTTATGCTCCACAACCCTATTTTGTTGAGGGGTACATAGATCAGAGAAGTTATGATCAATTCCTTGTCTACCACAGTATTCCTCAAAGAGATAATTCTTGAACTCATCGCCATGATCACTTCTAATTGATATGATGTTTGTGTTTGACTTATATTTAGAAAGCTTGGCAAAATTTTCAAAGGCGGAGAATGTATCGCTCTTGCTAGCCAAGAAGATAGTCCAGCAAAATCTAGAAAAATCATCGACTATGACAAAATCATTATAGTTACCACCTAGACTTTTAATTCTAGATGGTCCAAATAGATCCATATGAAGAAGTTTAAGAGGTATCATAGTTGAAACAATGTTTTTAGATTTAAACCCGATCCTTGTTTTCTTCCCCATTTGGCATGCATCACATAAGTGATCTTTGGTGAACTTGATTTTGGGTAAGCCTATGACTAGATCTTTTGAAACTATCTTATTTAGCAAGTCAAAATTGCCTTGTTCTAAACGTCTATGCCACAACCATGAGTCCTCACTCATTGTCATGAGACATTTATCGCTAGTCAATGATACTTCATTCAAATCCAGCATATAGACATTATTTACCCTCAGACCATTAAACACATCCTTCATTTTATCATTGTGTTCAACTAAGCAACAATCTTTTGAAAACGATACTTTGTATCCTTTGTCGCATAATTGACTAATGCTAATGAGGTTATGTTTAAGGTCCTCGACTAGTAATATATCAGAGATAGTAGTAGATGAGGGATTACCTACACTACCTTTCCCAAGTATTGCGCCCCTGTTGTTGTCTCCATAGGTTACAAATCCCTTCTTCTTTGCCATAAAGTAAATGAATAGAGATATGTCTCTTGTCATATATCTTGAGCAGCCACTATCGAGAACCCATCTTCTTTCGGTAGTCTCAAGACATTGTACCTATGAACACAATCAACAAGAATAGGTACCCAATTGTTTATTGGGTCATTAGTTGTGAGTGAAAACATGGTCGCATTTAGGCAACCAATGATAAACCCCTTTAGGAACCAAAAATATCCTAAAGCGACATTTAGCAATGGTGTAACCCTTCTTGCAATAATACAAGAAAGAAAAGGTAACTCTTGTATCCTTTTTTCTATCATGATTCCTTACCACATATGTGTATTTTTGATATGGATTAACCATATTCTTTCTAAAATGTGCTTTATCGATAGCTAATGTGATTTTGGATTCTAAAGCCTTGTTAAGCTTGGCCTTGAGGTTTCTAACCTCATTTTTCCAAATGTAACAAGTGTCACCCGAAGTTAACTACTCTTTTTCTTACTTCCTCACAATCCACTTTTGTACCTTCCACTATGGAAGCCTTTAACGCCTCTATTTTCCTTTCAGAATCAAGAATCTTTTGCTCTAAGTGAGTAAAAATTTGTTTATTTGAGGCTATCCTTTTAAAGGCTTCTTTGGCTTTATGATGTAAGGTATCAAAAGCAGTTTGAATTCGGAATGAGACAATATAGTAGAATTATCGTATTTTGCATGTCGTACCTTTTTGTTTTTTTTCTTTTGATGAGCGAAGAGATAAATATTGATGAATTCGTCTTCGTCACTAGAACTATCATCCTTGGATGACTCACTATCGCTTTCCTATGCAATGTAAGATCTTCTCGGCTTAACTTGCTTCTTGTGTGACCGATTAATTTCCTTTCCTTTGTCCTTTTTCATCAAGGGACAATCCGGCTTGTAATGTCCGACTTTTCCGCAATTAAAGCATGACCCTTTTGCTCTACTTCCTTTGTTGTCGTCATTATTAGAATGTCTTGATTGTTTTCTGAATTGGACTAGATTCTTTTTAGAATGTTGGATACCATTTTTCTTGACATAGTGATTGTATCGCTTCACAAACAGCCCCATGTCCTCATTCTTTTCATCATTTTCGTCATCACTCGTATCGCAATTACTTAGCTCTTTTGTGTAGGACTTTGAACAAAATGTCTTTAGAGCTATGGACTTCTTTTCCGCATTTTTCGTTTTCTCCTTCTTTTCCTTTTTCTCAAATTGCTCAAGACTAAGAAGCACTTTCTCGTGTTCTTGAAGCTTTCCAAAGAGTGTTGTAAGATCCAAATTCATAAGATCATTTGCTTCCTTTATGGCGGTTACTTTTGGTTGCCATTTCCTGCTAAGACATCTTAAGACTTTGTTAGTAGTAACAGCATTGGAAACTGCCCTACCAAGTGAATTTACTCCATTGATAAGATGAGAAAATCTCTTTTGCATGTCAGCAATGGTTTTCCCTTGCTCCATGTGAAAGAGATCAAAATCTTGTGTTAAAGTATTGATTCTAGCTAGTTTGACATCATTGGTTCCCTCATGGGCAACTTGCAATGAGTCCCACATAGCCTTAGTAGTTAAACAATGGGAAACTCTATAGTATTCGTCAACTCCCAAGGAGGAGATCAGAATATTTTTAGCTTTCCAATCATAATTATACTTTTTCTCGTCATCATCATTCCATTGTGCTTCAGGCTTAGGCACAATCCTGTTATTTTCATCGGTCATGGTTATTTCCATAGGACCGTTCAAAATAACATTCCATACCTTCATGTCAATGGAATTTATATGCACGTGCATACAGTCTTTGCAGTAACTATAGTTTTCTCCATTAAAGACAGGTGCTCTATTATAAGCCTCTTTAGGTTCCTTAACCATTTTCTACTATTACTGCAAAGATTTGTTGAGGCAGTTCCCCCATCGTCTTCGCTCTGGGTACGTCTGTCCTCAATTCTAACAATAGAATTCAGACCTGTATATAGATAGATATAACCATGACCGATTATAGCACTCTCTTTGAAACAAGTCCTTCGAACATGGTGAATAAACCCCCGGTTATAGCACTCTCTTTGAACAACCCTCGGTCTTCAAATCTGCCCCGGCTGATTTCAATCACCCACGTGTTGAACCCGAATCTTCCTCTCACAATCCTCCATTTGCCGCTACTAAACCGACAGAACCTCCCGCTCTTCGATTACCTTCGTTCGGTTGAATCTGTGATGGACCGATTTGTGAAAAAACCTTAAAATTTGATATTCTTGGAGGAAAAAACCCTAATGGTTTTATTCAAGAAAAACATGCCGATTACTCAACCCAAACCAGATCAAACCAATCTTCGGCTTTGGACGTTATCACCTCAAAAATGCACAATGCACAACAAAAATGATTATGTGTAGTTGTTGTGAAATGCTATGAAGAGAATGAAGATGATGAGAACCAAATAAACACGTAAATTTCACTTTTCTTGTTTTCTTAGTTGTTGTGAAAGGAATAGAATAACTCAACTTATATACAAAACATAACTGACTTAACAAACAAAACAGACTCACAAAACAGTTTGACATAACAAAATTTTGACTTAAATCAGCGTACGATCGACCTATGCAGTAAAGGGGTCGACCAGAGCTTACCCATATGCATGATAATGCAAAAATCAGGACCATGCATCGACCGGAGCATGACATTCGTCGACGCACAACATGCAAATTTAGCCAGATACAAATGGTCACAGTATGAGTCGACCGAAGGGTCGACGCGATCCCTACTGAGAGTAATTCATTAAAGAGACTAGTTATATGAGTCGACCGGAGCAGACTTTGAGTTGACTCAAAGCCCTGAAATAGGAAAAAATGCCAATTTTCATGCATTAAGACTCTTTTGATGAAACCTATAGTATGGCAAGTAAGACCAACTAAGCCAACCCTATATGAAACATAGATTTGGATATCTCTATATGCAACAATCATGTTTTTGACGAGTGTTTGACTTATGAGATACAAGACATGCAAATATGACATGGTGACAACGTCCAACATACATTTTTCTGTGGAGTTGAGTTTTGACATCATCGAGACGAGCGCGTCTATCTATGAGGCTTTGTCCTCACACATTCTATACGAGTTTTCTATAGAGTAAATGGAAATAAGCTACCATCAAGGCAAGAAGTTATATATTTATATAAATCAAATGGCATTGCCGGAATGCGTATATACTATCCTGATGAGGAAGCCCTACAAGCCCTTAGAGGTTCCAACATTGAATTGATCCTTGATGTACCTAGAGATACCCTTTTTTCTCTCACTGATGCCAATCAAGCCACAAACTGGGTAACCAAATATGTGACACTCTACTCACAAGATGTTAAAATTAAGTACATCATTGTTGGAAATGAAATCCACCATGATTACAATGAGGCCCAATACGTTCTCACTGCATTACAAAACACTCAAAATGCAATTTTAGCAGCCAATTTACAAGGCCAAATCAAGGTTTCTATAGCAATAGACATGTCTTTGATTAGTAATTCCTATCCACCCAAGGATGGTGCTTTCACTGACCAAGAAAAGTATTATACACAACCAATAATCACCTTCCTAATGAACAATGGAGCACCCCTTCTTGCAAATGTGTATCCTTACTTTGACTATAACGGAAATGAACAAGACATTCATCTTGGTTATGCTCTTTTTAATCAACAAGTAAACAACGACACCGGTTACTAGAATGTCTTTGACGCGCAGTTAGATTCAGTATATGTTGCCCTTGCGCAACTTGGGGGATTCAATTTGCAGATAGTTGTGTCTGAGAGTGGATGGCCATCTGCTGGTGGAGATGGAGTCACAACCATCGCCAATGCTTCCACTTGTTATAATAATTTGATTAATCACGTCAAGAGTGGGAATGGGACTCCCTTAAAACCCGGTGTGGCTATTGAGACTTATTTGTTTTTGGATGTTTGATGAAAATCAGAAGACTGGTGCATCACTGGACAACATTTTGGTCTCTTTAACCCTAACAAATCGCATATGTATCATATATTATTTAATTCCCTCTTTCTATTTTAGTTTGTGTTTGATGTTTTTCCCAGAAATCTTGGTATCCAAGCCAAAGTAAAGTTTCATATGGACTAGTCTACACAAGAATTGATTGAATATAGTTGGATTCGAACTTAAGATTTTGAGAGAAGTACACTCTCAAGATCCAAGCCTCTACCACTAGACCAACCCTTGAAGATTAGTTTGTATTAGATGTTAAACAATAACAGATCCTACCTATTTCAACCATGAATTTAATGAACATTTATCTTTCTTTCTTATCTTTTTTTATCTCTACTTGGATCATATCCTTAAAGCTCCCTTTTGCATTAATTATATGCCTTTTCTTTGCCCTTTTAGAGAGGTAGTTAAGGTATAAAGCTTGAATCTCCCGCTGACATTTTATTATACATTTTATAGGTTAGATACATATAATATACTATCGCTTCTTAAGTGCTATTAACACATTGTCTTTAATAGCATTTTGGGGAAAAAATTTGAAATAGATGAGTTTTAAGAAGATATACTAAAAGTCACTAAAGATGGATTTATTATTTGGAGATGGTAGAACTTGAGAACGAGAAAAGATGATCATCAAGTGAAAAGAAAACTAGTCTTCCACAACATCTTGGAATCTTGACCAAAAGCGTGACTATACACTTTTAGATAAGTATTTTCTGTTTTCTCTTAAATTGTATTTCAATTCTTATCATGAATTACTTAGTTGTCCTATTTGATGAGCATTGTCATAAGTCATGTTATTTGAGTTAAAATCATTGTGTGGGACTTTCTCCTACATTCACGAGATCATCAATATATAGGTACCAAGTAAATAAGTGTAAGTGATTACTTCCCCGGTCTTTAATCCAATAGGTAATAGTGTTTCAATTTTCTCTTTGTGCGTAAGCTTATTTTAATATACATGTATTACTTGTGTGTCTTGCCTTATGTTATTGCTTGTTGTGCTCAAATTTGAATGATATACTTAATGTATGATGAAATTCATATGTGTTCACTTCCAAAAATGTCATTAAGTACTCTTGAATGTTCTCAATTTATATGTTTATAGTGACATCATGTTTGATCTCCTCATTAACTATATTTCAAGCCATTTAGTCCTTTCATTTGAAGTATTTGTATTTGAGCATCTTATTTATGATTTCATTAATGAAAAATGATAATTTTTGTATGATTTTGTAAGTTTGCAACTCTATGCATTGACCCACAAGAGTTATAGGCCAACCTCTAAATCACAAAATTGATCATTTTGGCTATGTCCATTATGCATCGACTCATAGCCCCCTACAGGTCAACGCATGCTGCAACATTTAGAATTTTTTTTTAAAACACAGTAGTATGCATTGATGCCTAGCACCTATGAGTCGATGCATTGCTTCTGTAGGTTGATGCATATCCCATTTTTCTTGCTTAAACTTACACTTTTTCCATTCATTCTCATTCTACACTCTATACACCTATTTGAAACACACTCCTCTTCCACAAAACTCTTTCATCTTCAATCTCCAACAAAAACCTTAACATATAATTTTCTTAACCTCCATCAATCTTATCACTTCCATCACATCTACATCAACATAAGATTCACAATTGGAATTGCTCTCATCCAAACTTTATCCTTAAACATCTCCTCCGCTCACATAGGGTTGTGTTTATTTGAAAATTCGGGTTGTGTTGTGATTGATTTCCTCATTATTTGGTGATTTCAAGCAAGATTTACATTTTTGGGTTAGTGGGTATTACTTCTCTCAAATTCAAGCTTCGTTCATTCAAGCATTCTACCAAACACCTTGTGTGCAACAATTTTCTATGGCTCCTAAAGGTAACAAGGGCAAGAACGTCGCTTCAACTTCTACATATGTTTCGATAACTGCACTTTCATGACTAGATCCTTCTCGTTTAGAAGATTTTGAAAAGTTTTACCAGAATAGGTTGGTTGTGAAACAACATGTTTATTACCCTGAGGTAGCTTCTAGATTGAATATTCCTGAAGTTGTTAACATTATCAAGCATTAGAAAATTGATCTATTTTTGGAGTGTTGAACTAATAACAATGAGGGAGTTTTTCACCCAAGTGCCACTATCTGAAATGCAAAACACCAAAATGCCACTAGTTGAAAAAACAATCCAAAATGCCACCTTTTTAGTTTGGGTTCATCCTTCCAATGGACGACCAATTGAAGAGAAAAAAAGCAGGTTGGGGTTCAGCCAATGGATGGCTGACCCTATGCTACATTTTTTTTTTGTTTTTTGTTTTTATTTTAAAAAGAAATATATATTATATATTATTATTTTATATGTTAAATTTTTTAATTATTAAAATTTATTATATGATTTAAAATATTAATAAATAATTTAATTAATTTAAATAATGTTATAATATTATTAAATATTTTTCACATTATCTAATTAATTATTTAACTAATTAAATTAATTTGCTTATTAAATAAAACCATAAATAAAGGCAATTTTATTAATACTTATGAATGAAAAAATACATCATTTTTGTCTACGTAAATGACCGCCAGAAAACGGCTGTGCGGCCTCTTGGGTGTTGTTTCTGCGTTTTTTTCTCTCTTCCTCTCCCACTCGCCATGGCTTCCTAACTCTTTCTTCTTATTCTTTCATTATGGCCGCGACACGCTTTTCTTTCTTCTTCTGTTTGCTGTGAAAAATGAACAAAAAGTGGGTTAGTTTTGTTCTTACCTAGTCTACGTAAAATACATCATTTTTATTTAAGGCAAAATATCCTTCTTGGTCCCTTAACTATACCTCGGGGTTCATTTTGGTCCCTTAACTTTAAAAAGTTCCATATTTGTCCTTTAACTCTTCAAACGTTCCATATTAGTCCTTTTTGACCTATTAGCAACGGAAAAAAAATCAAAAAACCGTCGCTAAATCCGTCGCTAATAGGTTAAAAAGGACTAATATGGAACGTTTGAAGAGTTAAGGGACTAATATGGAACTTTTTAAAGTTAAGGAACCAAAATGAACCCCGAGGTATAGTTAAGGGACCAAGAAGGATATTTTGCCTTTATTTAATAAGCAAATTAATTTGATTAGTTAAATAATTAATTAGATAATATGAAAAATATTTAATAATATTATAAAATTATTTCAATTAATTAAATTATTTATTTATTAATATTTTAAATCATATAATAAATTTTAATAACTAAAAAACAATTTAACACATAAAATAATAATATATATTATATATTTCTTTTTAAAATTAAAAAAAAAACAAAAAAAAAATCGTAGCATAGGGTCGGTCATTCGTTGGCCGAACCCCAACATGCTTTTTTTTCTCTTCAATGGGTCGTCCATTGGAAGGACGAACCCAAACTAAAAAGGTGGCATTTTGGAATTTTTTTCAACTAGTGGCATTTTGGTGTTTTGCATTTCAGATAGTGGCATTCCAGTAAAAAAAACTCACAATGAGGACTTAGTTCGAGTATTCTATGCTGGTTTAGATGGTAAAACAAGGGATGATGAAACGTTTTGATTCAACATGGATACAAAATCATATCATGTCACTACGAAAATGTTTGGAAAACTTTGTTTGGCATGTCTCCACAAAATCATGATTCATGTGTGACTAATTAAGATCAACCTATTATGTATGATTGTAAAACTCATCTAAATTCCATGCTCAAGGTCCTAAGATATATGGGAATATAGATAAACTGACAGGATACTTGAAAAGAGATTCTGGTATCTTACATTAGATTGTCTCACATATTTTACATCCTAAAAAAGGAGGACATTCTAGAATCGATCATAATGAGGTACTTCTACTTTATGTTCTCCAAAAGAAGATAACGATAAATTGGCCTAACTAGTTTGTCTCTAAGATATTTTCTATCAAGGATTTTAGAAAGGTTTCATCCTTGTGTTATGGCTCAATGATTCAAAGAATCTTGGATTATTTTAGGATCATTGTGCCAAGTTTCTCCTTTATTTCTCCGGGTCCCTCTCAAGAGTTTAGAAAAAAAAACAATGACTTTTATGGGATACATTTAAGACAACATGGATAAGGTGTACTTCTATAAGATGAAGGGCTCGGGAAAGTTCATCTATAACTATGATGACCCTGCTGAATTTGGTATTGCTATGTTAGATGAACATCAGGTAGAAGAACCAGATTAGAATATGGATGCAAACATGATGGATTCTAAGCATGAAAATGAAGACCCTCTTAAGTGGAAAGGTTGTGCAGAAACATATGAAAACTCATAAGGTTGGGGTTGATAGCAACAAAACTCATGGGCTCAACATGGCGCTACTTACGAGAACACTTCCGGTATTGGTTCATCTGGTGGAGAATCATCCATTTTTACCATGCTAAAAACCGTGTGTGTTGAACAACGGAAGCGCTATGCAGAAGATTCTCGTAGGCGTGATGAGTTTGAGGTTGCTAAAAAGGAGCTGTTCAGAGCCATTCATGGTTATTTGACTGCTCAGGACGACATTTTCATAGCTTTTCCTCGTATGTTACAGAGTAATTCAATGAAATACTTCAAAATGTGGCCTCGAACCATGTTGCCACTCAAGCTAGTATTCATCAAATGATTTATGATCAAAATGACAACAATGATCATTATCTTTAGTTTTACCTAGAGATGTGTGATGTATTGGATGGAGAGTGTGGTGTTTCTTGGTTCCGTGTGTGAAGTGGACCTAGTTTTTTTAAAGCATTTCTATTTTAATTGTATTTATGATTATTATGGTATATTGTTGCAACCTTTGTGATATTATCTACTTTTAGTTACCTAGTTGTTTATTTATGTTTAATTTTCGTTTTCAATTTGATATACTTCTATCTGAATGCAATATAGTTGATTCATTTATTTTTTGCAACGCCTCTTAGTGTGTTATATGGTGTGTAATTTTCATGATACTTCTCACGTTTTTTCATCTTTGTCTCTTTTTGATGTTGTCAAAAGGGGAGAATTAAACAAAGACAAAGTCATCTAGTTGTGGTACACAAATTCAGGGGGGAGCTTTCTAGACATCAATTCAAATACTTTGCTAAGTTTTTCCATCATAAAAAAGGGGGAGTATGTGAATGCATTTCCCTTTTAGTAGTATGTTTTAATTAATGTCAAAACTAGGACACTTAGTATTTGTGTGCATTGGCCGGTATTCTCTAAATCTAGGTGTGCATTTTTATGATTAGGAGTGCATAATCATCCTTATTTGTTTAGAATCATTTACTAAGTCAAAATAAGGTTTTAGGTCAAAATGAATTTTATGCTTCAACTCATAGATGCTATAAGTCAACTCATACTACACAAATAATGTGGGAAATTATTTCTCACCCAGCATGCATCAACTCATAAGTTGCTACAGGTTGGTGCGTAAGATTTTCCATTTAGCATGCATTAAGCCATAGATGCTACATGTTGCTGCGTAAAATTGTTCATTCAGTATATGTTGAATCATAGGGCTACAGGTCGATGCATGGGTAGGTGCATAAAGATAATTTTTAAAAGAAAGCCCACTGGACAGTATGGATCGACTCACATGAGCTACAAGTCGACGCATAGAAGAAATTTTTTCTTGTATGAGTCGACGCATAACCCTACAGATAGGGATGTACATGGGTTGGGTCAACCCACAAAACCCGGTCAAACTCACCCAAAAAAATCCCGAAAAGTGGGTTGAGTCGGATAATTGAGTGGATATGGGTTTAAAAACTAAAAAACCCATTAAAAAGATCGGGTTTCGGGTAAAACCGGACCCAACCCAAAAAACCCACTAATCAAACATTTATTACAACTTTAATAATTTTGATAAATATTAACTTAGTTGTTTTAATTTTAGTCTCTAAAATTTACTATTTTAGTGAACCATGTCTTTAACTAATTTTGAATGTTTTACTCTTTAGTTATTTTAATACTAATACAATTTTATGTCATGAAACTTTAGTTTGCTGCTAGTATTTTATGATAATTTTTATTTGTTGATGATATCATTTATTATTTTATGATATTAAAGTATAGTAAAAATAAGTTATCAAATTCATTTTAAAAAGATAAAAAAAATGTTGAGCAATTTTTATGAAAAAATATGACGAATCATCATTGAGTCATTTAATATTAATAAAATAGAAAAATTATTTGGGCAACCAACTACCCAACCCAATCCAACTCAAAAATTAATGGGTTTTTCCAAACCAACTCATTAGTGTAAGGGTGATTATTTTACCTTACCCAAACCACAGAGTTTTATGTGGATTGGGTATTGGGTTTGGCTAAACCCAGCCCAAACCGGCTCATGTACACCCCTACCTACAGGTCGATGCATAGGCCATTGTTTCATACCTCCTTTGCTAACTGTCCTTCATGCATCGACGCATAAAATTCTATGAGTCGACTCATAGCTCATTTTGCTGAAAAAATGTTGGTTATTCTTGCACGAATTTTCTGTTGTATTCCACTTTTACACACACATAAAAATACAATCCTGAATCTTATTTTAAAGCATTGAAACCTGAAAGATACAAAGATTTCTCTTCATCTTCATTCTTCATATAATTCATTTAAAATTTACACATAATAATTCTTGTTGGATGATCTAGATTGAGGGTGATAACGTTCAATTTAGGATTTGTGAAATCTAAATTGGGTCGAGAATTTTTGGGGGTTTCATTGAGAAAATCTTTAGGGGTTTTACTCCAAGGACGAAGGGTTAATCTTGAGATTTTTGCATAAGTCTTTGCATTTGGATTCAGCCGAGTGAAAGCTTAAAAGAATGGGGGTTCTTGCAAAGGAGTAGCGGTAACTGAAGAATCAATTGAAAGGCTTGGGGAAAGATTTCACAATTTGGATTCATTCAAGTGAAAGCTTTTAGGAATGGTGGTTCGGTCAAAGGAGTAGCGGTAACTGGAGGATTAAATTGGAGATTTTGTGTGACTTAATCTAGCTAATATCAAAGGGAGGCAAGAAGCTAGGATCAACATCAAACATAGGATATATATATATATATATATATATATATATATATATATATATATATATATATATATATATATATATATATATATATATATATATATATATATATATATATATATATATATATATATATATATATATATATATATATATATATATATATATATATATATATATATATATATATATATATATATATATATATATATATATATATATATATATATATATATATATATATATATATATATATATATATATATATATATATATATATATATATATATATATATATATATATATATATATTGTAATTTGAATTGTTGAAAATTATGGTTGTGTTGAAGTTTTTAAATTTACTTTTGTGAAACCATTGCAATTTAAACAACATAAATTTATTTGTTATACCTTCAATACAAAGAGAGTTAATCTTGGTATATTGCACACCAAGTGTTTGATATTTTGATTGCACACTAAGTGTTTGATCAAATTTCTTAGTCAAATTTTATTTTACTTCTCATTCGAAATCGTTTATTTTAGCGTGGTTTCTATTCAAAGAAATCATACTGAACTTGTTGGTTGGATCTTCTCATATTCATCATTCGTTTTACTACGATTTTTATGCATATCAAATTCTACCAATAACGGTTCAGATAGACGAGAGTTGATCCGAATTCGCTTCCGCTTGCCATAGAAAAATAATTTTCAAAATAGAATTTTAATAAGAAATTTTTTTTATTTGGTGATCTATTTAACCCCCCACCTTTCCTAGATTGTGGCCCTCTTCTAACACTTCAACTTCAATAGAGGCTCATGAGATGAGCTTGAAGCATAGGAACTCAGAAATTGAGAAGGTGGCTGAACAATCACTACAGACAAGATTCATCAATAAATTTGGGAAATGGGAGATGAATCATGGAAATAATCTTGTTAATGATGAGAAGTTAAACAATAAATAAAATAATCACTCTGATTTAATCAATAAATACATGGGTAACAAGTATTCTAAGAACAAAGTTAACATGAAGGAGTTGCATTGTTAAAAATGTCAAGGATTTGGCCATTATTCTAGAGATTATCGAAGAAAGGAGGAAACACAAGAAAAAAATAGCAATGAAGTGCAATATGCACATGCTGAAGATAATGATTCTAACGGTGTGCTACTCATGGCTAACACTCATTCGAATACTAAACAACCCAACATGTGGTACCAAGATTCAGGATGTTGTAACCACATGACTAATAATAAAAACTAGTTCACCAAGCTAGATGAATTAGTTGAGAAAGTGATAAAATTTACAGATGGCAGGCACATCACACTAGGTGGAAAATGAGATATCTCTATTATCAAAAAGGATGCTCGAAAATCCAGCATCATTGATGTGTTGTATGTACCTTCTATGACAAAAAGCTTGATAAGTGTTGGTCAATTACTTGCAAAATAGTACAACATGAAGTTAGAAAAGAATCAGACGAAGGTGTATCATGGTGATTGAAGGTTGATTCTTAAGGCACCATTGGCAGATAACAGGACCTTTAAAATAGATATAACCCATTAGATCACAAGTGTCTTACCCCAAATGCAGAAGAAGACAAGAACTGACTATGGCATCATAGGTATAGACATCTAAACTTAAAAGTTTAGGTATGCTCAGCTAGAAGAAGATGGTGTATGGCTTAGCTCAGGTGAAGGAACCATATTTGATATGTGAGAAATTTTGCAAAGAAAAGCATGGTAGGGAAGCATTCAAACATGACCTACCCATAAGGTGGAAGGAAAAGCTGGAGCTAGTTCACTTTGATGTGTGTTGACTATTTCAAGTAAGGACGAATGGAGGTAACTACTACTTCCTAACCTTCGTAGATGAACTCACTAGATATATATGGATTTAATTTATTGAAAGGAAGATTAAGGTATTCACATAATTCAAATTGCATGTCGAGAAGCAAAGTGGATGCACGTTGAAGAACTGAGAATTTATTGTGGTAGTGAATACACTTCTCAAGAATTTGCTAGATTTTGCAATGAGGAAGGTATTGAGCATGAGTTCATTGCATCCTATACACCTCAGCATAATGACATAGCTGAGAGGAAGAACCGAAGTATATTAAACATGACTAGGAGCATGTTAAAATCTAAAGATATGCCAAAGAGATTTTAGGGTGAAATAGTTTTTGATAGTAGTATATATTATAAATAAATGTCCAACTAAGAAGATGGTCGAGAAGACTCCTTATGAGGCTTGGACAAGTGTGAAGCCGGATATTAGTCATCTTTTGTATCAATATTTTCAAATACCTTTTTATATTATTTTTAATTATTAATTAATCTACTACCTCAGTTTCATCTTAAAACCTACATGCACTACTGCAAAACACACAAACAACAACGTCGGGTTTAAAAGGGATTCATATACACCATTATAATAGGTCAAAAAATCTGCGCCCTGGATTTGTAAACAGTAATTTAATGACGGTTTTCTTAAAAACACGTAGTAATAAATTATGTGTAGCAAGCTTCGATTCCTAGCAACTACATATTTTTCATTTTTTATAGTACATTAAGCATGTGTCACTTAAGTCCATTATTTTAAAAATAAATTGTAAATGATTTTACAACAGTTAAGTAAACCAACCGTTGTAAAATTTGAAAGTTATTTAACCACGATTTAATAATACAACCATTGTAAAATTTAAAAATTGCATCACGGTTTTTCTTTCTAACCGTGATAAAAATTGATAGTTTTTAGTATATAAGCGAAAGTATCTATAGTTCAGTACATAACAGTCGTTTCTTTCAAAAAGAAAACCATAACATAGATTCACTCTTCTCTCTCATAACATAACCCTAACATCCATGTCACCTTTTAAACATACTTCAACCTTCAGATACGTCTTCAGATTCGTCTTCACCAATTGCTAACTTTAGGTTCATTCATTAAACTTAAACTTTGATTTTGTTTACGCTTCCTGTTAAAACTGGATTCTCATTTTTTCCAGATTTTTCTTCACCACCTTAACAAGAGAAATACATATGGTTTGTGTAGCTATGAAGAGAAATACAAAAAGTGTGAAGTTATTGTGATTCACCTTATATTTCTTCTTCATAGCTTCATAAACTAGATGAACTTCATAATTTATTTGACAACCTCAAGTCGTTCAAGTTACATATGCAAGTGTGATCTCGACGCTCTGGTGATGACGACATGGACCGATTCGAACCTAGACCGCCTTTTGTATGGTTGTGGGATGTATAAGATTCTAGGATACAAAAAAAATCTCTCACTTTGCTTGGTTGGATGAGGAGATGAATGCTAGGGCAAAACAAATAATTTCGTCACTGGTAAAGAACTTGAATGAGAAGAATTAGATAGTTAACACCTACGAAGCTAAGAAGGACGAATCGTAGTTGAAGGTGAAGATCCTGAAGAAACGGTTGAAGATTACCTGGACTTTTTTATTTGTAATGTTCATTGCATTTGTTGTAAGAACAATGACAAAATAGATTATAGTTGATTAGGTTTGTATGTTGACTGATGGTGTAATGTTTGATGTTATGGTGTATTGAATATGATACAATTATTTGATATTATGAATATGATACAATTAATATTATCATGATAACTTTATCATAAATATGAGTTATATTTTCTATTGTGATATGGTGAATAATAATACTGGTTAAAAAATGGGATTAATTATAAAAGCAAGATATTATAATTTATTAATTCTGTAGAAATTTAACAACGGTTATATATCATAACCGTTATAATATCTATTGTGCTTACCGGAAAAAAATAATTTATCACAACAGTCTTTTGGAAAACCTGTTGTGATAGGACGCGTGCTTTCTAGTTTATTACAACAGTTATTGGGTCGTGATTGTAAGTATCATATATACAACGACACTCTACATAACAATGCATTGGTATGCATTATTATATATTTTTCTCATCCGTTGTTAAATGAGTTATTATATATTCGTCTTCAGATTCGTCTTCCACATGATCAGAAGACCTCTATAATTTCCTTGAGAAGGATTAGATGTCAATTCAACTTCAGGTCCACCCCATGGAGAAAAAATGTCATTTTCCTTCATAACTTGAATCTTTGTCTCTTGGATCAAACAAATCTCAAAAATCCCCTCAAAAATATATTTCTTCAAGTTCTCTTTTTTGTTGAAGAACTATACATACAAATATTCATAGAAACCCTAAGTTGGCGTCATCCTTCTTGCTCTTTGTTTCTATATCCCTCAGTTCTAAGCAATTGATTTCTTTGACATGGGCTTACCCGTTTGACTCTGAATCTGAATGCTTATTTCTAAATATTCTAATAAATATCTAAGATGGATGAGTTCTAAAACCTTTGATTATGAAATAGAGTTGCAACACAGTGCAGAGCCCCCTAAGAATATTTTAGAAGTGTTTTCTGAATTGTATTATGAAGAGGAGGATTGAGAAAAAGGAAATTAACTAAGTTTCTTGGAGGTCTTAGTGAAGAAAAATATGAATTTCACTTTTACTCAGAATACATAATATGACCTTAGAGTGGGCTTGGTCACATTTCTTAGGCCCAGTTTCCCTAACCAATTCTTGACAATTAAAAGAGAAGTTAATGGGGGAAAGATCCGAAGGTCCACAAAATTTGGAGCAGATTAAATCTTCACTGTCAGAAACCTCACTCAACCTTTTCATCTTAGGTTTAGGGGTTCCAATAAAACCCTTCGTTGACTCTATATGTTCCCTATTGTTCAAGCAAACTTTTTATCCTTTTGATTCGTTAGTAAAAATACCAAAACCCGTTGAGCACTCTCGTCATTCCCCATGAAAATTTCATTATTGTGTTTGGCCTGGATATCTAAAAGTTCCACTTCCTCCCTCTCTACCTTAGCCTTTATACTAGAGTTCACATCATCCATGTTAAATCATTCATTAAAGCAAGTATCTGAATCAGAATCAGAAGATTCTAATTTTGAACCTCCATCCTTCCTGCAAATGCGAAGAGGTCCATGTTGTAATTTTGTTCCTCATGGGATAGATGTTAGACCAGATGTTTCGAATAACATGTCCAACTTTTTAAATCATATTTAACACATTATGACACCAATAATGAATCAAAGCAAAAAATAATAAAGAACATAAAAGGATTGTTAACCCACTTTAGTGTAAACAACACCTATGTTAGGATGACACTTTACCTGAGAAAGGAAATTCACTCCTTAATAGAATTAGTACAAAGTGTCTTAGATGAGAAAACCACTTGATTAATGCACATCTTATTAAATATACCCTTAATATATTTCTATTTAGGACTCCCTTTAAATATGAGAACCCCTTCTCACTTCTCTTAATCACTAACCCTAGTGATTAACAATAGTAATTATAATGATTAATGTTGAATTTACAACTCAACTAAACAAACCAACTACTATGCATTATCATATGAGTGAAGCAATAGCGTAGTGTACAAGAAACACAAATAAAAGACTCAAATAAACCTTAGCATAAAGATATTTAATCCTAGCACACACTCCCAATGATGAGGTGAGATTCTCCTTAAATAGGAATGTAATAATGGGTTTTTTCTCCTATGGATATGATTTGATTTCGTCCAGAATTAGGGCTTATGCAATTGGATTTTATTTTCTCTACAAAAGTATCCAATAAAAGATATGATTTTTTTTATTTCAAATTCAAATTTAAATTTCCATTTTAAATTAATTTTATCTTCAAACAGCTGACAAACATTTCACGTCACACATTGCTAAAAGATATCAACATATCTTGTTGCACAATGTTGTAGAAATATGTGCCAAAACACTAACAACCTTATCCTGCAAACAAGGGCCACATGCTAGGACATTTGTTCCCACATATGTCCTTTCTTCACAAAAACAACTTAAACACCCCACATTGTTTTGCATAATACAGTCAATCCAAAAGGAACAACAACATCACCCTTTGACAAATTTCGGTAAAACAACTTCATGACTAACACAAACACTCTAACTCATAGAAGGGGAAAATGTTAGGCCAGATGCTTTAGCAGGTGAGCACACAACTCTCAACTAGTTAGTACTAAGCATATAATCAACAACATATCTTAGATTAACATAACTCATACACTATAAAGTCAATATTCATTAATCACACCACTCTACTACACATTATTACTCTCTCTCTCTCTCTCTCTCTCTCTCTCTCTCTCTCTCTCTCTCTCTCTCTCTCTCTCTCTCTCTCTCTCTCTCTCTCTCTTTGCCATAATTTGGAAAAAAGTATGACCCAAAGAAAAACAATCTGTGAATTAGCATAAATGTCAGTGTTTTAGCACATACATACAACAGAGCATAAGTAGAGAAACAACAACCGATATAACAGATGTTGAACAAGATGCTAGAACATCATGTGAGTTATTGGTTAAAAAACCATGAGTCTATCAGGCCAATACAGATCTAGATCAAGAAACAAAAGCATGCCCAAATACAAGGACCATACAAACTAACAGGCAACACATATAAACAACACCTTTTTGACTTGATCCCCAGGGCATCCTCTTGAATCAATTAAGGTACCTTAGTCTTCATCGACATCTGAGTCAAAGTCATGCTTTTGCATATATATTTTCTTCAAGGACTTCATCTTGGTCACAAATTTCTTCTCAATCACAAATGCTTCAATAGATGGTGCAACATGTGTATCCATCTTGGTTTCATACTTATTTCATTATGAAGAACTAACCTAGTTCTAGGACTTGTCTTCCAGTATCCTAGCTTTTCCAGATGATCGACTCATTTTTTAGAAAAAAACAAGCTTGAGATAAGGGAGAGAGGACAAAATATTGTGTCCAAAAGAAATAGATAAGAACAATAACATTGCTTGTAACGAAGGACCAGGTAAAATGATAATTTGAAAAGGAATAATCAATCTCATTTCACATGCACCATAGAGCATAAAAGAGAGATACTTGTTTGGCCTTCTTGCACGCCTCTCAAGCTTTGACAGTTATATGATGTAACATATGCAAACACCCAAAGCACCCTTTAACCTTTTAATCTGAATCGCATCTAAAGTCTTAGTAAATATGTCAAGTAGCTATTTTTCAGTTGTGACATGCTCAAGGCTTACAATTTTATCTTCTATAAGTTCTCTGATGAAATAATGCCTTATGTGAATGTACTTGGCTCTACTGTCTTGAATAAGATTCTTTGAAATATTAATAGCACTCAAGTTGTCACAAAATAATGTCACGGAATATTGTTCCACATTGTACTCCTTGAACATTTGTTTCATCTAGAGCAATTGAGTGCAACTACTCCCTACAACAATATATTCAACTTGAGCAGTAGACAATGAGACACAATTTTGCTTATTGCTGAACCAATATATTAAGTTGTTGCCAAGGAACAAACATCCACCGGATGTATTTTTTCTATCATATGCATTTCCCATCTAATTAGCATCACAATACACTACTAGTATTTAGTTAGTGTCATGCGAGTAGATAATACCACGGTCACATGTCCTGTTGATATACCTCGAGATTCTCTTCACTTAAGTAAGATGACTAGGCTTGGGTTTAGCTCGATATCTAGCACAAACACTATAGAGAATGTGATGTCAAGTTTACTTGTTGTGAGGTAGAACAAACTTCCAATCATGTCTCTATATAAACTTTGATCTACATCAACTCTATTTTCATCTTTGATCAATTTCACATATGTAGTAGCCTGCCGTTGACACCTCTTTCCTGGGCATTTTGATACACCTCTTCTTGGCCATTTCGATTTCAACGGGACACCACTTCTTGGGCATTTCAATACATGTAAGTTGATCCCTTTACTCGGACCAAAGACTCATGATACCATGTCATAGGAGTTTTAACTCTAGGGAGCATTGAATATAGGGCCAAGAGCAATACAAGTGAGAGAGACACCACATATTCACCCAAAACATTAACGTTATAGGTGTATGAATTCTCTCACTTGTAAATGTTCAACTACCCACATTTACAATCAATGTAGGACTCCAACTCACACTTGAACTATCCACATTTATAGTTAATGTGGGACTCCAACTCACACTTGTTATATTATTCTCAATAGGTACAAATATATGTGGACAAAAGAATTTCCACATGAGAGGGAATATTGTGGAAACTTTTTTCTTTTTGTCCACATATATTTGTGACTTGCATTGTCAAGCTCAAACTTCTTCACTATACTTTTATCATATTTGCTTTGAGATAAAAAAAATTTTATTTTCCATCTGCTTAATTTGAAGATCAAGAAAATAATTGATTGTTTAAATATTTTTTATTTTTTATTTAGACGATATAAAATTGGCAATTTTTTAATTTAATTTATTGTAATTTTATATTTCAATAGTTTTTATCAAATAGTTAGTGATTCATGAGAAAGGTTCTACAAAATGTTACATATATAAGCAAATTTTTATAACTTTGATTTTGAAGCTTTTTAAATATCTCTAATTTTTTCTATATTTTTATTTAAAGAACTTTGTTTTGATAAAAAATTATTGAACTTTTTCCTCAAACAATTTTGTTGGAGTCATTTTAATTTGTGATTAAAGATAGGATTCTAACAAGGTAAACTAGTTTTAGTTTGTGATTAAAGATAGGATTCTAACAAGGTAAACTAATTTGTGATTAAAGATAGAATTCTAACAAAATATTAAAGATTGATGATGTAAAATAATTTTATATTTTTATTAAAAAAATAATTAAAATGCATCAATAGGGTAAAAGAAATTTTACCTGTCAATAAATTATAACCGTTAAATATCAGTAGATATTTGACTTTTTTTTTAATCACATATTAAATATCACTTATAAATAATTATTATACATTAACACTAAAAGCTATTAACCGTATAAAATATTTTACACTGATAATATATAACCATTATTTTCTTAAAAAAAAAAAAATAGGCGTTAAATTCCGCAACTCATCAGAATCTGCCAGTTATATATAGTACTTAAATAGCATTTACAAAAATATTTATAAATTAATCATACAAAATTTCACATCGACAACATGAACTCACATGAATCAATTCCTCATCACCAACTCAACTAATCTTCCTTAGCATTCAATTTTCTTTGTTCAATGGGAACTTTAAAATCAAATTATGCCATTTCAGAAACAGTTTTATGAAACATAACTATTCCCATTCTGTTTTAATGAGTAATCAATTCTCTACATTTTTTTTATTTTCTTCCAAATTCATATTATTTAGGATGCATAAAAATAAATATCTTACTTCAAAGATGTACAAATAAAAAAGAGAAATTCTGTGAAAATCATATCACTTTTTTCATATTTTTAACCCTACATTCACCATGGTTGTCTTCATGGTGTTTCTTATGCTTATTGGGTTAGAAAAAACCACAGTAACAGGTACACTTTAACCTACTTTTTCATTTTTGTAACAAGTTATCATACAACTACTTATTTTTCATGAATAGATCTTATATTATATAGTTTCACATGAATTCCTGTTATCATCTTCATTGCAGCATCGTTGCCGTTGGGAGTATGTTACGGACGAAGCGCAGACGATTTGCCTCCTGCTGATGAAGTAGTAAATCTTTACAAAACGAATGGAATTGGAAGAATGAGAATATATGATCCTGATCAAGCAGTTTTGCAAGCCCTAAGAGGCTCTAACATAGAACTTGTTATTGGCGTCCGTAACGAAGAGATTCAGTCTATTGCGAATAATGTTTCGTCTGCGTTTGATTGGGTTCAAAACAATATATTGAAATATTCTAAAGATGTTAAATTTAGATACATTGTTGTTGGGAATGAAGTAGATCCTAACATCGACGAGGCCTCAAAGTTTGTTCTCGTCGCAATGCAGAATATTTATACAACACTGATATCTTCCAATTTACAGAATCAAATCAAAGTTTCAACGGCTATAGAATTGAACTTGTTGGGAATGTCCTATCCTCCATCTTTAGGATCATTCGGTGCATCTTCGATTCCGTTTATAACTCCCATAGTTAAATTTCTTGTGGATACCAAAGCACCACTTCTTGCAAATGTATACACTTATTTCAGCTACATAACTGATCCAACTGGTATTGATTTACCCTTTGCTTTATTCACTTCACCAAGTGTTAAGATAAGAGATGGAAGTTTTGAGTACCAAAACCTATTGGATGCAACCCTAGGAGCAATTTATGTAGCACTTGGGAAAGTTGGTGGTGCAAATTTGGAAGTAGTGATATCAGAAAGTGGATGGCCTTCTGATGGTGGAGTTGCTGCAACAGTTGAGAATGCAGAAACTTACTATGAGAATTTGATTAAGCATGTGTCTAAAGGAACTCCTGCTAGACCTAATCAACCAATAGAGACTTATTTGTTTTCCATGTTTGATGAAAATCAAAAAGGACCAACTGAAATTGAAAGACACTTTGGTTTGTTTAGTCCTAATAAGCTGATCAAATATCAAATTAGTCATTTACTTAAGTCATCCACTTCTTGTGGAAGTTCATCTTCTCTTATGTGGAGGGAAGGAGTAATACTATCCTTTTGTTTCTCTTTACTATTTCTTAACTATATTTAGTCATTGTATTGTGATTTTGTAGTAGGTATTTAAGCATTTCACTTGATCTATATTTAATTATTTATTAATAAAAGTTAGGCTTAAAAGTATTTTTTTATTTAACCGTTTTAGCTCAAAGGCTTTTAGAATTGAGTGTCCTTAACTCGTGACTATTGAGCATAGAAAGCATAGAAAGCATAGGGGGAAAACTAAGCAATAAACTACTTTAAATTTCCTGTAATTTACTTATTTCTTACATTTTTCTTGATGGATTTGTTGTAGTAAAATTCTCTATTGGAGCAATTGAATTAAGTTACATTTTTTTGTTTTCATTCAGTTTCTTTATTTACTTGTTATTGTTATTATTTTATTTACCATGTATGCAAATCATATCCATATTTTATTGTAGAACATTATGTCTGGCTAGTTTATTAGGAGTTTAGGATCATGGGAACTCTCATGAGAAACCTCATGTAGATTTTTGTTAAAATTATTACAAGAATGTAGTAAAATACATTCTGGTGTTTCTGTTTTTTTTATCAATAAAGTCTTTGTGAAAGCAAAGGCGGGTTGGATGTCATTTATACATTGAAAGGGTGAAGTGTGATATCATTACTAGAAACACTTGGTTATTAAGTTGAGGCGATGAAAATGTCTCAAATTTTGATAGAGAAAGCTTTCTATTATAATGTCCACTTTAAAATTCGATTATGATCAAATATACTACACTGCCGAAAGTGGATAGCATATTTTATTAGATGAGGACAACACGCCGACGAAAGTGGGTGGTTTCCACTTTTTTTATTCACTATTACAAAAAGCATTTTTTTACCTTGAACGCGAAATTCATAATACATCGACTAAGAAGCGAGGTAACGAAGGGCAAAATGAAAAATCGCCACTTATCACCTCGGTGGAATTAAAACCGTGGGATAATGTTATATACACATGGGTTCAAATTCCATTAGCACTTTTATTATTTTCAAAACTAATTTATCTTATATCTCGGTTTATCTTAAAAACCAAAGGTTAGGATTATTTCTTTTTGGTTTTATATAGTTACATTATTTATCCAGAAAATTACATTATTTACACAGAATATTAAAGTAAATATCAAATTCCCTAGAGATCTAGATAAAAATCAAATTTCCTAAAGATTTAGATTTTAGATCTTCAAATTATTGAATCTTGAGGAAGATCAAATGTTAGGTGCAAGATTATTCTCTACGGATCTTGCATGCGTTGGTTTCTGATGAAAAAAATGGTAAGATAATTAAAATCAATATTCAAATATATGACTTTCGACTCAAATAAATATTTAAGATAAAAACCTTGAACCCAGATGATTTTCTGCTCTTCCAATCTATCATAGAGAACTTTTTCAAGCGTCTTTAGGTTTCAAGCGCTTCATGTTTCATTTAGATTGGAAATGTTAATATTCAACATGTTTTTATAATGTATGTCTCTTAGGTTTCACTCGGATCACTAATGGCAGATTCTTGAGAGTTGATAAACATTAAATGGATGACAAAGATTTATTTAAGGGCGTTGAATATAAAAAATACACTTAATTATCCACTCGGTCACGAATAAAACTGAGGTGAATAAACTATTTTTAAAAAAATTACATTGTTTACACATAATATAAAAAATACATTGTAAAATCTGTTTTCCAATGAGAATTTTTATTTTCCATGTCCATGTCCCATGCAAGATGCTAGAGATCTATTTTCCAATGAGAATTTTTATTTTCTGCACTTTCAATCCATCCCAGATCTCTGTAGTGGCAACTCACGATCAAATGGACGGTGGTGAATATATCCTCTCTTTTGGGTGGCTACATATAAGTTTATTTTAGGGTAAAATTTGTTTAGTGAGTGCTCTTATACTAAAATATGATTATTAAACACCTATCTTTTATTATAAAATCAAATTTTGTTATCTTTTCCTTTTAATTATCACCTCGGTGATAACAAAAACTGAAGCGAATAATTTTTTTTTTGAAATTACATTGCTTATATAGAATATTAAAATAAATTGTTTATAATAAATTTTTTCTCTTATTATTGAATATGTTCGTTGATATCCAGATTTAGTTGCATTCTCTTCTTTGTTCAAAGGTTAAACTCTCTTCCTTGTTGGTTAAGCTCCATTCTTTGTCTAACTTAAAGGAAGAATAATTTTATGCACTTGTAATCTATCAACTGAGTACTCTTCAAAGGTTGAACTCCCTTATTTAACGGGTGGTTATTTCAAAAATACAACTACGGTAACATCAACACCTTTATGTGAGATAGATTGCAATGACAGAAAAAGTGTTTTGTTCAAGATAGAAGAACATTGAAGATTTTTCTGTCTTACAATCCATCCCAAAGAATGAGGCTTGTGAGTTTGGGATGGCTTCATATTAGTAAGGATTAGGGAGAAATATGTTTAACAAGTGCTTTTATAGTTAAATCTTATTATTTTATGCCTCGGTTAAATAGAAAACCAAAGGGTTAGAACCTTTTGTTTACACTTATAAACAAATAAATTTATAAACTGTGATAATTGGGAATCGAAGCTTGTACTGAGTTGCTTTTTTGTCTCGGTGTTATGAAAAACCGAAGGAATTTATGGTTTTTTATTTTTTTTAAATAATAAAAAATAACGCATCTTGCCTTTATAACTCGGTTTTCTATTGTTCGAGGTGAAAGTTTCGTCATGAAAAGCGTTCTTTGTTGTAGTGATTTTTCTTCAAAATTAGCGTCATTATCGTACTAAACCATAATTCACAAGAGGTTCTGAGACATGAATCAGAGATCATAAACTCTGTTTGTTTTAATCATTGTATTTGCAAATATAAAATTCATTCCGAAAATCAAATTCAATCGCTTTAGCTAAACATATATTAACTAGAATCTAGTGCTTAGAAAATTGATGCTTATAGAACGAGAATCTTTTGTATTACTTCTACATTGTTGTACACTTGTGGAGTATCACCGTCTTGAAACTTCTTAAATGAATTTTATAGCTCTTCTATCCATTTTCCAATATGACACAAAAATCGGTTTGTTTTGTCAAGAGCAGTCTCCATTCTAGATAAAGATGTTTGAGCATATACTAAAGTCTCGTTATTCTTTGTAATTTCCTTGGCAAGTCGCTTCACCTTTTGACTAGAGTGTCAGAATATTCAAAAGGCTCAATAGTGGCCTCTATAGAAAAAAAATGAGTCATCTGATTCTCTGATTTCTTTCAGGCACCAATTCTACTCAATGTTGAGGCCATAAATATGTTCTTTGAGCATCTCTATATTCTTTCGAAGATGATCGGGAAAGAAGACATCCCCCGTTCAACAGCTCTAAAGGCCAAGATGGCAGATTCATGGCAAAAGCCAATTCCACCAATTCTCCTTGAGCTTCTTTAGACTTATTTGAAAAGTGGGAGTAATATTCATCACAGATGGAAGATCGGAACTCATTGGTCGTTCTTAGGCCAAGATGAGCCAGAAGCATGGGAGGAAAACTTATTGAAATCGAAGCATTCTCCTCAAAGGATCTAAGTCAGGGACACATGTTAAGTGATCTCTCAAACCGAATATCTTTATGGTCATGGCAACAACTTAAAATTAAAATGATTGCGGAAGCTTGGAGTGGAAGAAAACCATATGTGAAGAATCTGAATTGTTTGGATCATTATTTCCCAAACACGTGCTTGGTCAAATAAGAAGTAAGTTGGATGACAAAAGTGAAAGAAAGGTGTTTATAGATACCATATAATAAGAGTTTATATTTTTTACATTCATGTGACTCAAAATATTGCATCAACCCATATATGATTGTCAATGAATCAGAAGCTTGGATATTGTAGGATGCATCATAGAACAAGTGTAATATCTCATATTTCCCTTAAATGTTCAATTAGGCGTCAATTGAGATCAACTGAGTTCCTATGTACTCTATTTTTTTAGTTAGAATAATTGGAACTCCTAAGTGATGAAAGTGTTATCAGTTAGGACCAATAGAGTAACAAGTAAACTCTGAAGAGAGAGCAAATATTAATAAAAGAGACAGACCAATATTAATAAGTGTGAGAGAGGACATTTTGGTAACATTAGTTATTGGTCAATTGGTGTTAGATGACTAAATATTATTCTAGATAACACTTGATGTCAGATGATAACACTTGTATGATATTATTCTAGATATATATTATACGGGGCGTTACAACAAGTGTAATCTCAAACATTGTTTCCTTGAACATGATCAAAGTGAAGATTCACGTGAAGGAATTGGTGACGAATGCATTAAAGTAACCAACGATGAACCAATATAAGCTCATACACATGTGAGGATACAATGAACAAGGCAAGTTTAGTAGACTTGCATATTGTAAGATAATGCAGCCACTAATGAAGGTGAGCTTATTCATTTTTATTTGCTAGCTAATGTTAAGTAAATAAACTATGATGAGGAAATTATGAGTAAAGTTTAGAGATAGGTCTTGATTGAAGAACTTGAGTCAGTTGAGAAAAAATGCATATGAAATTTGTTTGATTTACCTAAAAGGAAAAACCTTTAATGTGAAGTGGATCTTTATGGTTAATATGAATCCATATGGTATATTTCTAAAAACATAAGACAATGTTAGTAGTTAGAGGCTTCTTTCAGATATATGGTATTGATTATAATGAGGTATTTTCTCATGTGGCAAGACTTAAGACAGTGAGACTAGTTATGGAAATAAATAGTAGTATAATTTGGTACATCTATCCCTTATATGTCAAGTATGATTTCTTAAATGGTCCATTATAAGAAAAAAAATTATATCACTCATCCATTAAGATTTGAAGTGAAAGGCAAAGACCACACATTGTTCAAGCTACACAAAGCTTTGTATGATTGAAGCAAGCCTATAGAGCTTGGTACCAAAGAATTAGATTCCAGCTAGGATTCAAAAATTTCACAATTGAGTATGGTATCTATATGAAAAGTTCTAGCAACTCAAGTATCACGATGATGTGGATGACATACTTATTACTAGAGCCATTCATATAAGATTGAGAATTTACTGTGCAAAACAAAGATTGAGTTTGAAATGGTTGGTTTAGATAAGCTCTTATATTTTCTTGGCATGAAATTGATGAAGCTCAAGGATGGCATGATAATGCATCAAAATAATTAATTGTGGAGGCTTGAAATGATTGTTTACAACACCGTATTAAATCCATATAAAACAAATGGAAATCTTAATGAAGATGAAGAGAAGGTAGATGCAACCATGTATAAGCAAATTATAGGTTCATTGAGCTAATTATGTAATAGCACGGCTGACATCTAATATCCATTAAGCATCACTAGAAATTTTATGAGAGAGCCTAGGAAATCTCATCTTGTGGTTGTAAAGAAAATACTCAGTTACCTAAAGGGAACCATGATTATTGACTTGTTATTTACAGTTGTTATAAAGGACACGAATGTAAGATTGATAGGATACATAGACTCCGACTGGTTAGTGAAAGAGCCGATAGAAGCATCACTTTATCACTTCAGGGTATGTGTTCAAGTACAATGATGCATCCATCCCTTGGTGCATTAAGAAACACATGGCTACTACATTATAATCATGTGAAGTAAAGTATATTGTAGGCACATTTTCTTCTTGTCAAGTAATTCAGATAGATTCTTTAATGAAGAACTTGAAATGTAAAGTTCAAAAGTCGTTGAAGCTCATGATTGACAATAGATCAGCTATAAATCTAGTAAAGAATCCAATATCTTATGGAAAAAGAAAGCATATAGAACTAGTATCAAATTCATTAAGGAACAAGTCATGAAAGGAATGTTTGAGACCGTCTATTGCTAAAATGAAAAGCAACTTGTAGATGGTTTCACAAAAGAATTAAATATTGACGTATTTGTATTTTTAAAGTGAACAATTAGGACTGATGTGTGTTTAGGTTTATGGATTTATAGGGGTGTGTTAATTTGTTAATCTTTAAACATGTTTTTCTTGGTTGTTAATGGTTTAACTAACTAACAAAGTTAGGTTGGTTGAGACCATTGCTTAACAAACATAATAATTAAATTTTTGACTTAAATGCACATTTGGTCATTCTACTTTAATTTTTCTAATGTTTTAGCCCCCATTTTAAAAAAAACAGTTTTTTGGTCCTCTATTGAATATTTCTTGAATTTTTTTAGTCCCCAGGAGATTTGCAAAGGTGGCACTGATGTGACAATGTCATTTGGCGCCACATCACACATTTTTGCCACGTCACATTACAAAATAATTAATTTAAATTATTATTTAATATAATTAATGAATTAAATAATATTTATTAAATAATTAATAGATGCCACATGTTAATAGATAATTGGTCACTGAATATTAAGCAAATAAAATATTTTTAAGAAAGTGAGAATTGAACCCACACCTTCAATGAAAATAAGAAAATACTTTGCCATATAAACCGCATCAAAGTTATAATTAATTTATACATTGAATTTTATATTACCTGATCGTACCTGACCAGAAGGGGATCAATGATTTGCCACGTGTCGTCGATCTGGAAGCTATCCACCCAAAGTGTAGAAGAGGAGGGGGTGTACCTGAAACACACTCCGATGCTAAAGTAAGCGACAAGCAGAGTGGAAGCAAGTACAGAGAGAAAGCAAGAGAGTTAAGTTACCTAACCCTCTAGTGAATAGGGTATTTATAATGAGCCCCCAGCGGAGGGCCAACGATTAGCTAACCCTGGGCTGGGCTGTCAGGCCCAAGGTTAGTAACTGCTAGGGCTGACTTGGCGGCGTGAAAACCAGGACGTGATCTTCACCCTAGGGTAACTGTTCCGCACTATCCGGGAGGAGGAAGACCGAATCTCCAGGAAGTGGGTAGTTACGTTATGATGTGTCCCTGCGTGAGGGACACGTGGAGGACGTGGGGGAAGGCCCGAGGAGTCACCCGAGCAGACAGAGGTGGCTGGCCGGATGCAAGGGTCCTGTCCGACGAAGTGGAAGAGGTAGACTGGCTGGTCGGAAGCGAGGGTCCTGCTCGACGGGTGTTGGCCGGTGCCCGACAAGGAGGTGTCCTGCTCGACGGGGATTCAGCCTGTCCGCGTGGTATTCGTGGGCCCAACTTCATTGGGGCTTAGGCCTGCTTGTTGTGAGCTAAGCGTCGGCCCAGTCCAGAACAGTAGCCCCCCAAGTCATTGTTCGCGGTCGTGCGAGCTATGACTTGAGCAGGGAATGGCGCCGGACTCGTTGATCTGTCGGACAGGTAGTCGTCGGGCAGGTTGCAATCGTGTCGACCAAGAGAACTTATGTCGAGGGTGTGCCCGCGGCCGAGGGGAGAAGTTAAAGAGGCGCATGGAAGATGGAGGGTCGTCACGTGTCTTCCTGAAACGGCTACGGCCTAGGCACTCGAATGCCTAACAACGCTTTGTTTCCCGTGCTAGGGGTATATAAACATAGACCTGGCCCATTTCTTCGTTCATTTGCTTTTCGCCGCTCCTTAACCTCTCAAGTTTCCTACCCAATGCTTTGATCATTTCTGCTCGACAACAACCTTTCTGCGTTTCTCTCGTAAGTTTCCTTGTCCCTCTTGGTGTTTTTTGTTGTTTACGACGGTGTTTTTGGTAACTCCGTCGGGGGCACCATGGGTTTTTCCAGCGAATACGCTGGAGGATCCTTCAAAATTAGGTAGGAAACGTCTGTCACCGGCCCTTACGATGAGTGGCTCGGGGAGAAATGAGTTGAACTTTGAATTCCCCGAGGACGGTGGGATGAAGGGCCCGGGCGCGAGCGGATGTATGTGTCGAGGCCAAGGGGTGTATTTTCTGGTCATCCCCGGGTGAAAAACCTGCCTCGAGCTGCCTCGTGGGCGGTAGGGGAGACCACACCCTTTCACTTGAACTGCAGTGGAAGGGTGGATTTGATTTAGTTGTCGAATTCACCGGGTTCCTCTGCTTTTTCAGGTATAATATGGTCGGTCATGCCGAGGAAGGATTGGAGTGGTATTTGTCCGAGGATGAAAGGGATCGCGAGGAGGTCGAGTCGGACCCGCAGGCGAGGCCCTTGGAAGAATGGGTTGGGGAAGAACCCCTAAATTATACGTCGAGGTTCATCCACGACGACTCAGATGTGTTCGCTGTAATCGAGGAGAGGGTGGTCGAGAGGCCCCGACAGTTCCGCGCGTGTTTTCCCTGGGCGGCTGACCGTATTTGTTCATGATATGACGATGGGCGATTCTCCATGTACGAATTTGCCTTCAAGGAAGTGGGGATGCGGATGCCCTTCATCGACTTTCAGGAAGGAGTCTTCGACCACCTCATTCTGGCGCCATCTCAGCTCCATTCGAATTCGATGGCCTTCCTCCGAGCGTTTGAGATTGTGTGCGACTATCTCGAGCTCGGGGCCATAATCCCTTTGTTTTTCTGTGTCTTCCATTTGCAACGGCAGACAGTGGCCGTCCGACGCAGATGGATTTCTCTAAAACATGTGACCAGGCTCTTCCGGCCATACACCGATTCTGTCCAGGGTTTCAAAGATCGCTGGTTTGTGGTCATGTCGGCCACCGAGAAGGCGTATGCTACTATTTTTCGAAAGGAAATCATCGAGGTTGACAGGCATCCTCAGGAAAACTACGAATCTAACTTCCATCTCGACTGGCAGGACCTGCACTTCGGGTCGGAAGCGGACAATTTTATCTTCAGGCCGGGTAGGTTGGGCGAGGAGGACAGCTTGGCGTTCCGCCAGCTTGTAGATTTTGTCGGGCGTCTTCCTCCTCGGAAGTGCGTGTCCCTTGACGGGGAATACATTCGCGATGTCGAGGGGCACGTATTGACGGAGACCCGGTACATCAACGTTCGGGCATTGCTCGAATGCCGGACGGAGGCTAAGGCCCACCGTTTCCTAGGTAGTTTGGGCCTATTCGAGCTGCTTCATTTTACTTAGCCATTTTTGGTTCTGACTATTGCTTTTGTGTCCCTTTTGCAGGTTCGATGGGTTCGGTGGAAGAGAGAGTGACGAAGCTGATGAACAGGGGAAGCCGACGTGCTCAAGGTCGGGCCCCTGCTGCTCGGAAGGATCTAGTCGTCGCTTCTCCAAGGGCGACCTCGTCTTCGCAGGCGGTTGGGTCCCTGGTCCAAGCTCCGGTCCCCAAACGGCACGGGAAAATGTGGTGCCTCGGATCGACCTTATTGAAGCTTCTCCGGAGCGTGGGTTTGCTCTGCCCCTTTGCTGCCTCCGACCGAATTTGTTTTCGGGGGGAATGAGCCCGGGTGACACTGGATGAGGAGAGGAGTATTTTGACGGCGAGCAAGGAGGCTCGGTAGAAGATGATGTCTGATGATCTGACGTCGATGGTAAGGGTCTTCGAGACAACTATCGTCCTAAACAAGGCGAGGTGTTCCTCGGAGGATCTAGCCGCTGTTAAGGGTGAGCTTGTGATGTCCGAGGAGGTCAGAGCCAAGCTCGATGCCGACCAAAGAGAGTACCAACATCGGGATAAGCTTTAGGGGGATCACATCGGGGAGCTAGAGAAATCCTTGAAGGACCGGGAGGACGAGCTGAAGAGGGTCGAAGGTCGCGTGGTCGAACTCGAAGACCTGGTCACCCCAGCCGAAAAGGAGTCTGAGGAGAAGCGATTGATCTCGACGCGGAGAGGGCTCATGGCCAAGGTTCGTCAGCTCGAGGAGGATTGTCTAGGGGTCGTCGAGGTGGGCTTCAAGCACGCTATCGTACAGCTACGGATCGTCAATCCCGATCTGATGACCGACGGGATCGGCCCTTTCACCGGATCGAAGGTGGTTGGATTGTTACGGCTGGAGGCTCTGATGATGATGATGGGGATCGATGATCTGCCACGCGTCGTCGATTTGGAAGCTGTCCACCCAAAGCGTAGAAGAGGAAGGGGTGTACTTGAAACACACTCCGATGCCAAAGTAAGCGACGAGCAGAGTGAAAGCAAGTACAGAGAGAAAGTAAGAGAGTTAAGTTACCTGACCCTCTAGTGAAGAGGGTATTTATAGTGATCCCCCAGTGCAGGGCCAACGGTTAGCTAACCTTGGGCTGGGATGCCAGGCCCAAGGTTAGTAACTGCTAGGGCTGACTTGGCGTCGTGAAGACCAGAACGTGGTCTTCACCCTAGGGTAACTGTTCCGCACTATCCGGGAGGAGGAAGACCGAATCTCCAGGAAGTGGGTAGTTACGTTATGACGTGTCCCTGCGTGAGGGACACGTGGAGGACGTAGGGGAAGGCTCGAGGAGTCACCCGAGCAGACAAAGGTGGCTGGCCGGATGCAAGGGTCTTATCCGACGAAGGGGAATAGGTAGACTGGCTGGTCGGAAGCGAGGGTCCTGCTCGACGGGTGTTGGCTGGTGCCCGACAAGGAGGTGTCCTGCTCGACGGGGATTCTGCCCGTCAGTGTAGTATTCTTGGGCCCAACTTCATTGGGGCTTGGGCCTGCTTGTTGTGAGCTAAGCGTCGGCCCAGTCCAGAACATTACCTAAAACTGAATTTTCATATATTCCTCACACAATACTCATTCACATTATAACAAAAGAAAAGTACTTACAGACAAGATAGGCAAGAGGCAACCAAGTTTAACAAACAAGTAAAGAAGTACAAAAATAACAAATATTGTCTGCAAAAACAATACATATGAAATCAAACTAAAACATTGTGTCACACTTGTATTACAAATCAGTACATGTGATTTTCCATGCCAAGCAACTGCATTTGGTTTTCATATTGGAAATGCTTTTATTTTGTATTTGAATGTATAAGATGAATAAGATTAAATGCTAGCCACATTTCGTTGCACCCAACTTTTGTATTCAAAATGCTGGATTCCTTAGCTCTCGTGCTTTAAAATGGTTAAATAATGTTGGTTCTTTGTATCAAAGAGTTGGAGTTGTTATAACATGTAATATATGATTAGTAGATCTAAATTTTTCTTCCAACGTTTCAGGTGCCTCTAGAGGGTTTTAGTGCTCTTCAAGAAATTTCAAGATCTCAAAAGTTTCAAATACACAAGGCAAATGTCAAGTTTAACAAACCAGTAAAGAAATACATGATTGAATCTGATGTGAGGAATATATGTAAATTCAGTTTTAGGTTATATATAAATCAATGCATATATTAATCTTAATTGTGTTGTGGTTCGGATGAAAAAAAAGGCTTTCTTATTTCTATTGAGAGTGTGGATTTGATTCTCACTCCCTTCAAAATATTTTATTTGCTTAATATTCAATGAACAATTATCTATTAACATGTGACATCTATTAATTACTTAATAAATATTATTTAATTTACTAAATATTTTAAATAATAATTTAAAATTAATTTTTTTAATGTGATGTGGCAAAAATATGTGACATGGCGCCAAGTGGCATTACCACATCATTGCCACCTTTGCAAATCTGAAGGGGGACTAAAAAAAATTCAAGAAATATTCAATAGAGAGACCAAAAAATTGGCTTTTTTAAATAGAGACTAAAACATTAGAAAAACTAAAGTTTGGGGGATCAAAAGTGCATTTAAGCATTTTTTATTATTATATATGAGTGTTCTTTAGTTTGCTTACACAACAAGAATCACTTAGTTGCACCAACATTTTGTTTAGCATGTTTCAATTTTTTAGTTTTGGTCTCCCACTCTATTCTAAAATTGGTTTTGCAAACATAAAAGTGCCTTTGTGAATAAATTTAAGGATTAACAGGTATTTCCACCCTTGTCATATGGACGAGTGTTGAAAAAAAATTTGTAAAAAAATTTTGATTTCATCCTCAACATAGGAAGATTCCCTACTTTTCCAATCTGTCATTTTTTTAAAAATTATTTTTTCAATTAAAATAAAAATACATGTGGCATTTGTTTGTGGTTAAATGTTTATTGCCCACAATAAACACACTAAGTTATCCTAATCAAGGATTTACTATCCTAATCAAGAATTTACTGTGTGAATAGAGAAACCTTAGTTGAAGCAGTATCCTCCCCTAAACGTAAAAGGAACATTCCACCTCCATTTTCATCATTGCATTTGGAACACTAAAAACCTAGTCATTTAACCATTAATACTTTTGCACCTTTAATCTCAATCCTAGTGCTTCATAATCAAATTTCCACCACTGCTATATGGACGAGTGTTGAAAAAACTTCAGTAAAAAAATTTGGATTTCATCCTCAACATATGAAGATTCCCTACTTTTCCAATCTGTCATTTTTTAAAATTATTTTTTCAATTAAAATAAAAATACATTTGGCATTTGTTTGTGGTTAAATGTTTATTGCCCACAATAAACACACTAAGTTATCCTAATCAAGGATTTACTATCCTAATCAAGAATTTACTATGTGAATAGAGAAACCTTAGTTGAAGCAGTATCCTCCCCTAAACGTAAAAGGAACATTCCACCTCCATTTTCATCACTGCATTTGAAACACTAAAAACCTAGTCACTGAACCATTAATACGTTTGCACCTTTAATCTCAATCCTAGTGCTTCATAATCAAATTTTCACCCCTGCTATATGGACGAGTGTTGAAAAAATTTCTGTAAAAAAATTTGGATTTCATCCTTAACATACGAAGATTCCCTACTTTTCCAATATGTCATTTTTTTAAAATTATTTTTGTCAATTAAAATAAAAATACATGTGGCATTTGTTTGTGGTTAAATGTTTATTGCCCACAATAAACACACTAAGTTATCCTAATCAAGGATTTACTATCCTAATCAAGAATTTACTATGTGAATAGAGAAATCTTAGTTGAAGCAGTATCCTCCCCTAAACGTAAAAGGAACATTCCACCTCCATTTTCATCACTGTATTTGAAACACTAAAAACCTAGTCACTGAACCATTAATACTTTTGCACCTTTAATCTCAATCCTAGTGCTTCATAATCAAATTTCATCTAAGGTTTATCCATTCTTTGTCGTTTTCGTAGCTGTTAGACTAACATTTTTGTTTCTCTCAAGACTTCGTCGAAAGTTTCAACAAGGGTTTAAAAAGTTACGATTTTTAAAACTCTCATTTACTGTTGTGGTCCCAAACTTACTTTCTTTTACTTTTTGTGGTCCCAAAATGTTGTTTACTTTGTTGTGGTCCCAAAATTTCGTTTAACTCAAACTTAGGTTTTGTCCATGGGGTAAATTTAATATTTATACAACTAAGCTAAAGAAACGTTGTGTTGGGAATACTGCAAAAATTGAAGGAGATAGACTTTTGCCTACTATTCAACCAAGATTTTCTAGGTTAAACTTCTGCCAAAAATGATGATGGAAGTGTTGAACAAGGTTAGGATGACACATAAATAGATGTAGCTATTGAAGAAACGACGGTCTCTTATGATACTCAACCTTCACAGGATAAACAGACCAAAGTATACAAACCAACACCAGTTCTTGAACCAATAACACCAAAGAAAACATTGCCAAATAAGACAAAGATTGCAAAAAATAACAAGAAATCCATGGCACCTAAGAAAAGTAGTGAGAGGTTGAAGACAATATAAAGGTTTAGGAGAAACGATGGCCAGGATCAATTATAGATGCACCATTAGAAGTTGATAACACATTTGATGAATCTCCTAATACTTTCAATCAAAACCCCAAGTTAGGTTCTTGTGTGAGAAAAATGAAGTCATTGGGAGAGATTTATAGGCAAATGTCCCATTGATGTTATCAATTATTGTTTGTTATTTTGTTATGTTACGTTATTATGTTGTAATGCATAAGTGTGCCTGTTTTGGAACAACTTCTATTGAACCAAGTGTATCTTTTCAGAACATCTTTTATTGCACCAAAGTGTGCCTTTTTGTAACAACTTGTACTGCACCATGTGAATGCTTAACTTAATTAATTGTCACTGCATATTTTCTAATGCTTTCTGTCAAATTTATCTAATATTTTATGTAAACCATATTGCATAATGCCAAAGTGGCCTACATAATGAACATATATAATGAACCTGAATCCATAACCATCAACTTAGGGATGGCAACGGGGTGGGGTGGGTTTAATTATACCAGTACCCACACCCGCCTCCATTTAACACACCCGTCCCCGCCCCCAAATCCAACAGGGGGTAAATATTTACCGCACAAACTCGCCCCCAATGGAGAATGGATGCACCCGCACCTGCCCCGCCCCCACCCGCAAAAAAATTAATTTCTTTTTAATGGCAATAAAAATTAATAATTTAATTAAAAAATTAATTATTTTAATAAATAAATAAATAAATTATTTAATTAAAATTTTAATTAGTAAATGAATATTAACTTGATTAATCTGATTTTAATTGCAATAAGGGCATTAATAATTTAATTAAAAATATAATTAATAAATGAATATTAAAATAAGTAAAATAAGGAAATTAAAGTAAACGGCATTATCCGAGGGCTGGGGAGAGGCGGGTGCGGGCAGGTCTTAGTGTCTTTCCGCACCCGTAGTTGAGAACCGGGTTTCCCCTGCACCTGCACCCAATTAAATCGGATTTTTCCCGTTAATTTCAGAACAATATATATATATATATATATATATATATATATATATATATATATATATATATATATATATATATATATATATATATATATATATATATATATATATATATATATATATATATATATATATATATATATATATATATATATATATATATATATATATATATATATATATATAAGATATCTAACCCCCAGTATTTGCACTTCTAATATTTCTCCCTGAGTTTGCACTTGACTTTGAAACAAACTTCACAGAAAGACTGTGTCCACATTTGAGAGTGATTCTTCTATTCGAAAACATTTTTGAATTTGAAGTTGTTGTCATTTTCAATGAAACTAAAATAGAGATAAAAAGTGAAAGGTGAAGCTAGAAGATGAAACCTATGTTAGATGAGAGATTAATAACGACAAGAACCCGACAAAAACGATAAAAATTACTCATAATTAATGATTTTACTGTGGATAACTTAGTATATTTACTGTAGGTCAATTATGATTATTTAAAAAAAATTACTTTTTAACTATAAACAAATGTCACATGACTTTTATTTTAATTAAAAAATAATTAAAATTTACAAATTGACAAAGATTCTGCTAAAAGATTAAAAATAGAGAATTTTTATATGTTAGACGATGAAATCTATTTTTTTTACCGGGAATTTTCAACACGCACCTATTTAGCCAAGAAAATACCTCTTAACCTTAAATGTAATAATCGTGTTATAATTTAGTAGCAATAATTTATCTTTTTCATATAATATAAATTATGTTTTTAATTTTTGTGAAATGTCCAAACATAGTAACACTAAACCTTAAATCACTAATCCTTAAATCAATTGATTTTAATTTCGAATATATAGAAACAATAATTAACTTTTGATTTTATACATATACAGCATCGACTACATATAAACTTTACTTATCAGTCCAGCAATACTACTCTCTATAGTCTCACATATATAAATAAATATTCATTATTTAAATTTATCAAATAACTAATTTATGAAATATCAGTTATTCAATAAATCAGAAACAAAAATATTTGTTTATATATGAGATTGGAGAGAGTAACAATTAAAACTAAACATTGAGGCCAATATAATACTAAGTTCAGAAGTAAAACTAATTTAATTCTCTTGATTTTTCAGTTAGCATTGCATTGTATTCCTCCCTCAAACTGTTATACTTGTTGCTTAGGGCATTGAAACTTCCCATTCTGTCTCCTGTCATGTCTTTCTTTTCCAACCGCTGTTTTGTTAACTCAATCTGTTTCTTCAACTCTTCAATTTTGGAGCTTTTTTCATCATGCACTTTTTGCAACATTTTCAACTCCGACAACTTTGGCCCTAACAAAAAATTTCAATAGAAAATATGTAAGCGGTTAAAATATCAAATCATGTTCAATCATGTGTGTGAAATTGTTTGGTTAAATACCTATATCAGCATTATTTGAGCTACCTCCTTCCATGACTTCTCCTGTTACTGCACATAAGAACATGCATAAAAACATGAAACAACACTAATGAAGATAAGATAACTAACTATATGAAAATGAATGAAGCACTAGTTAGACCTTTTTGTTTGTCTTCAACACTTGATGAGTTTCTCTTGCTAAGTGGCCCCTGATGTTATTTGCAACTATATAATATATAACTAGAGAAATGAAATGACCTAATAAATAGAAAAAGTAAAAAAAGTAATGAAAATGACATTTTACTTTAAGACACTTTATCTTGAACTGAAGACCTACTTTTGAACACATTCATTTATGTGTATGAAACAAAGTGAGATTGGGGTAGGTATCTAGGGTAGCAGTGTGACTTCCCTTCAGTTGGACTAGCTTCCTTTTGAGGAAACAAAATCCTTTAAAGATAAAATACAGTACACAGATTTGTTCAACTATTGATGTTAATTTTTTCTGCTTTTTTGCATGCTTGTCCCATCACATTTAACTCTACCAAACATTGGAATCAGTTTATATATCTCTGTGCAATTTTCTTGCTTACCTATCTTTGTTTAGTTTGACTTTGCAATAAATACAGGATGGGGGACTGGCACATAAAGCGCATAAAAGTTTGCAAGTTTAATGTCCTGTTATTTCATTTTCAGTTTTTGGTAAAATAAATTTGCAAATTTTCTCTTTTCTTTCTGATAGAAATAATATGGAATTTTTTATATTAATATCCATACTTCATACTTTATTTTTCAAATATCTAACATTCTAAATTCCGAATGTTAAATATATATATTCAACAGGTTCTTTCAATTGGCGCGTAATATGTTTTTAGCAAATCACACCAAATCTATTGGCGCCTCTTTCTTTCTTTAATAGGTAGCGTTGTTTGAATTTAAGTGTCTTATATGTTAATTATTTTTAATTTTTATTATTATATAATTATTAATATATTGATTTCTTATAATTAATATAATATATTTAAAAGTTAATTAAGAAAATTAAGAAAAATACTAATGTTATATAATTAAAGTTAGATTACACATGTGAAAATGTTTTTTACCCTATTAATTACGACGCAATTGATTAAAATCGCCATCGATTTCGTATAGTCAAACTTTTGCATGTGATTTAGGTTTTGTTTATTTCTTCTCGGTACTTGACACAAAGTCTCTAGGTGTGGATCACCCATAAGCAATTTTTGGAATTCGTGAAAGTCATGTGCGTCAATGTCGGTGTTGTTGTAATTGAGTTTGTTGCCCATAATTTTGTAGTGCAGTTGTGTTGTTTGGGTTGATATGTTTACGGTTGGGAAATAAGGAAATAATCAGGTCAATTGAGTTATGAGGTTAATGAGAATGTTTTGTTGGGGTGAAAAGGAAATTGATGTTGTGGTATTTGGTAGTTTATGTCTATTTGAGTTGTTTGTTGGTGTTTTAGTATGTGTGTGATAGGATGATAGTTGGTGTTTGTTGGTGTTGAGATTTATAAAAATTGTGTGATTGTTGTTGGGTAGTATAAGATATGTTCTTGATTTGTGTGTGTGTGCGCGCACGTGTGCGTGTGCGGGTGTGTGTATTGGTTTTGAGTTTTGAAGTTTGTGAGTTAGTAATTTTATTGGATGCGTTGAGTGTAAGTGTGTTGTTGGTTTTGTTGGCATTTGATGATGATTCTTTTTAACGTGGATTAACTAAATAGTTGGGTTCAAACAAAAACTTAATTGTAACTGACCTACACTAATACTTGTAATGAGGGGTTGGTTTAGATTTGGTTGACATTACAAATTCATTTGGGACAAGGTTCCAGAGATGTCTCCACTGACGATACTCTACTTTGACGTAGTCTTTCTAATTAGCATAGGTCCATTGGTTCGAGACTTTACTATTATGGTATCTTTTGAAGTACCTTGGGGGACCTAGAATTTCTTAATGCATGCCGAACGAAAGTGTCACATGATCACTATGGTGCATCTCCACAATAGTAAACATGACAATCAGTGTTATTTCACTCCAGATGACTGCACCATCTTCATTCATTTCATAATGATTTTTTAGCCCTAGATTCAACCTCCAAATAAACTGTTGCAAAAAATGTATTTGTTCATTTAATAAAAGTTAATATAAAAAGTCAATTATTATGAAATAAATAGTTTACTGGTGATACATCATTTGGTCCTGGATAGTCTAAGAGAGATCGATAAGCCATGATGCAGTGTTGAGGACATCTTTCGTAATTCATCCCACGGGTGAACCACATAAAACAAAACAAAAATTAAAATAAATAATGTAGAGTTAAAAATATAAATTTAGTAAACAAAAGTATATATATAAGGTTAGAAGCTTACTTTACTGCATATGGAAATCTGAAGTTGCAACGATTGACAGGCGTAAGGGATGACATTCTCTATCAACCTGATGATTAGAGCAATACAACACATCCATCAAAAGTAGATGAACCTAAATTTACAGTTTTACACAAAGATTTATACAGACACGCCAAACAAGTAGAACCCTAAATATATGATCATATTCTGTCTATATTTCTTAAGAAAGGTAAATACATAATATGTACACTATAACTCAAATTATTTGGTAACAAAAATACACTGATTAGTAGTATAATATAAATTCTAGTTAAAAATTTTTTTGCTCGATAGATATTTCAGTTAATACAATACAATTGTATAAATTTTTAAGCCACATAGGTTTAATACCTTAGGCCCTCATATCATCTTGTTTCGACAAAGTATCCAACAATTTCTTAGATATTGACTCATCTATGTTGGTTGGGCCATTTAATGTCTTACCATCAATAGGTAGATCTAACAACATGCACACATCCTCGAGGATTACGGTACATTCACCAATTAGAAGATGGAAAATGTGTCTCTCGGGTCACCATCTTTCTAGGAGAGCGAGGATAAACCTAGCATCAAGTGCGTAGGACACGAAGTTGATAACATGACTAAAGTTGGCAAGCTCTAAATAAGGTTGAAATAATTGTCGCGTGTGATAAAGTCATTAACGCGACAACAAAGTTTGCTTGTGTCTTTAAAATAAAGCATAAATAAGTTACAATGACATTTATTATAAGTTATAGTTAAAAAATTTAAATATAATCAAAGTGAAATAACAACTCGCATAAGTAGAAATGTTGTTGATAAGTCCTCTATGATCTTCTCCCATATTTGACAGAGCCATTTTTCTTTACAATATGCAATTTTTGAATGAGTAAGTGAGTAAAATAAGTGGTAAGAGTATAAGGCCAATTGGCGCGTTGGTAAGTAGTAAATGGTTGTGTTAGGTGAATTGACGCCTCTTTGTAATGTTGAGATGTTGCACCAATTGGTTTGGCAAGGCTTTATATGGTCGAATCTTGACCAATGGATACAATTACAATAGGGAAATGGACAAGGACATTTCATAAGGGTCGACGATGGGATCACGTGACAACAAACCTTGTGGAATCAATGAACCCTGTCTTTAAAGGCACTTGAAACCTATCCATAAATGTATTGGTGAGAGTAACCTATTATAGGTTGGGAGCATTGTTCGCTAACCGAGGTTTAAATAGAGTTCAGAGTTAGAATCAGAGAAATTGTTCAGTGAAAACTACATGAACGCTATAGAGGAAACTAGCAAATCTAATAGACATTTGGTCACAAGATTTAATCTTCAAAATTTCAATTTTAGTGTCTAGGAGACAATGGACCACAATGAGAGGCTACCAATGGGATACTACCGGGTCGAACTACATTCTTGCATCTATCTGATTTTAACAAGGTGGTAAACTTACTCGGTGTCTACAAGAATATATTCCCATTGGTAGTTAGTGATGAATATTGTCCTACACATCAAGGGGGTGTAATCAGCCACAACTAAAATATGAGAAGGAAGAAAAAGATTGCTCAAACAACACACATATTAGAACTAAAATGGATATGGCTAACAAAATGGAAAGAAAATATGGTGTATATGTCGTCATAATGGTCACATACAGAAACGTTGTCCCAATGTTGGAACCAATTCTAGTAAAAAATTTAATTTTATTATTAAATTTCTTGCAAACTTCGAATTTAAAACAACTTTTGACTACAATAAGACAGAGCACCAACATAGCTAAAAAAACAAGGAAAACAACAAATTAAAACACTTAACATTGTAAAATATCTAATAGCCTGCAACAATCAAAACAATGTCATTTGTTCCATCAAAAGCGTTCAGCATCATATCACTAAAATGATTGTCATTCTTAACTGGCCACCAACAATGGTGAATATCATCATTGTCATTCACAATAGATGTGTACTAAACAAACTTGTATATTATTCTAATCTTTTGTTCACCTTTATTAAGCTCTTTGTGTAACCAATGGTTTAAGCTAGCCTCAAGTTGCTCAAATTTATAGTAAACATTAAAAGGGATCTTCATGGGAGGCATTGTCCTCGACTAAATAACATGTCCAACAATACTCATGTTAAAACAAATGGACAAAATTATTTATAAGAACTATGCTTCAATCCAATTGGCACATCATATCAAAATATCTTATAAAATACTATATAACAATATTTTATATAAATTAAAAACTAAAAAGTAGCAAAAGGAGCACGTGACAGATGAATTGGTGCGCCCTTTGAACAACAAATAAGTTACACCAATCCAATTGGCACATCCATATAAAGGAAAGAACATGTGCAAATTGAACATATGTGTCCTTTAAATTTCAGGTCCACACGTTAACTGGATTGACTGTTTCTCTATGAAATTGTTTTTTTTTTAAATATGGGTTCTTTGGAATATATGTGAAAAAGTAAGTTATATTGGGTTAGTGATTTATGAAAGTTGGTTATTAGTAGGGGTGGAAAACGGGCATGCCTGCCCCGTTTAGACCCGCCATGCAAAATTCACCAAAAAAACAGGGCAGAGTGGGGAGGGCATATTTGAGAGTGCGGATCTAAACCCTTGATCCACCGCACAAAAAAGTGAAGATGTGGAGAGATAGGCATGTGGGACTTGAACCTTTTAAGAATAAATTTCATAATTGTCTGCAAAAACTCGTGTCTGCAAAAGCTTACAAAAAATGGGTGGAGTAGAGAGAACACCTTAAAGGGTGCATGCCTAAAACATTGGCCCGTCCTGCAAAAATGTGCGGAAAAAATGGACATGCCCCACGTGTCAAGCATGTTTTGCAACCTCTAGTTATTAGGATAAAAATTTCAAAATATGCAATTACTTTTCAAAATTCAGTTTCTTAAACTTTTAAATACATAATTGTGATATTATATAGGCTCAACAGTAAAAATGCTAACAATACATTATTTAATATGTTAACATGTCTTTTTATCTATTAAAATTTATGGAGGTTACTTTTCTCACACCCTAGTCGAAAATCAAAATTACCCTTGGAATTCAAAAATATGCTTCCGGATGCACCCCAGTTCACATACAATATACACGTAAGTGAGCCAACCCCTAATTTAGGTAAAAAATTAATACGAAAATGCACCTTCGTATAAACATAAAAAATGCACTCCAGATGGGTGTTTAATAAAAAATGCGTCAAAACCTCCCTATCTTCATTTTCAGCATACTCTCTCAAACATTTAATCACTCAAACTCTCTCAAATCTCTTTACTTTTCTGCTCTCAACATTCAATCAATCAAAGTGCTTAACATCAAACTCACATTTGATATGTTTTTGAATCCAAGATTTTCACTTTTGATTTCTTTATACATGCATTTGTACAAGTTGAGCATTAGGTTGTGTAATAGGTGTCATACCCTAAATTTTACCCCTAAGATTTCACCTGTCATATCATTTGCATCTCATTTGTAATCACAAACATGGATTCTCCTATCTCTCATCTCTAGGATTTTACACTTATGTAGGAGATCACTAAGCATTCATTTTGTTTCTTTTTGCTTTTTATGTTTACTAACCTTTATTCAAAAATCCAAAAATATGTGATGTGGCTTTTATTTGTTCTTGTTTTCAAAGCTCAAGTGTTGCAAGGTTGAATCAAGGTTCATGCAAGGATATCAAGTCAAGTGTGTGTGCAGTTGTTTCCCTTGAAAATCGGAAAACAATTGCTGATCTTCCAAATCTAACTTTGGTGAGTCACAGGATCGATCAGATTGATCCTAGGACATGTGCTAAAAGGTTTTCCTTGAACATTTATCTAAGTTTTACGCTTCTTGACAATATTTAGGAGAAGGTTCTTAAAGGTTATCTATTCGACTCTAGGATAAAAAGCACATAAAGTTCTAACAAAGAAAATATACAAGTTTTAAAAGAAAGAAGTTGAGGAGGAGGACGAAATAAAAGAGGGAATGGAAAGGGGAGAAGGTTTGCAAGAAAGATAAAGAAGACTTTGTAAAATTTAAACAAGTAAAATAGACTTCATTAAAAATAAAAGGTGGTGCGTTTACATCACGTACATTCTCTTCAATACTCTCTTTCTATGCACTCAGATACTTGGAGTAAGTCTAAGAGTGACTTGTACAATAGTATAATTTTCCACACATATTCTATGTCTTAACACTTCCTATTTATAATAGCAAGAAATAACTACTAATAACTTCCCACATCACCATCTTTCGCCACTTGTCATGATGCATGGATCCATTATTCATAAGGCGCCATGTGTCCTCTTAGTCATCTGGCGAACGAAAACTGTTCCCTCCAAGTTATTTGAATTTCAAATCTTCAGAAAAACCACCAAACCGTAACACGGTCGAAGCCTTTGTTGTTCCAAGTCTGGTGAGTACTTCGACTACTCCTCCTTAGCTATCTCACATCCTTCGACCAACTCTCGCCTCCAACCAGCTTTCAGTGCTTTTCCTTAGATCTCTTTATTTTGCAAGAGGCGTAGAATTTAGGAGCTAACAAATTGTCCCCGAAAAAATGTCTTTTCGATCCCTTATGTGAAAAGCACATTTTTTTGACAGCATCTAATTTCGACATCGTTTACTTTCCTCCACGTGTCAGCCAATATTCTTTCAGCAAATGAATGTCTGGGAAGGTGAAAAGGGAAGAAAGAGAAAAAAGAAAATAGAAAAGAACACGCAAGAAACTGCTCTGCCACCTTGAGGCACGTTCCTGACGTCATGATCATCATGGCGATTTTCTCGGGAACTACCAAAATCGTGAACCATCATCACGTTTTCAGCCTAGGGGGTGTAAATTGCAACTGCTACCCCTGTCACTCCACTTCAGGCGCACACGTGGCCCACTAACTTCATCCACTTAATGATAAAACTTTCGGTCTTCCATACTCTATATAAATGATTTTTCTCCAGTATTATCATTTTTCCCAACATTTTCAACGCTTAGCAAAACTCTTGTGTTTTTCTTCCTCAAATTTCTCTTCTTCTTAAAAACTCCTTTGCTAATTTCAACAATGGCCGATCATCAGAAGAAGAAGACGCAGCTCAAAGGGCAATCTTCTACATCAGCTCTCCTACCTTTTGTTAACTTAAGCGATTCTAAAGTAGTGAAGAATCAGCAGTTTGTTCGCAAACCTTTGTCAGAAGAAAAGCGTCACATCTATGAATCACAGGTAATCATCCCAGTTACTGTTGCAGGTAGACCCTTAGCAATGTCTGGCCTATTGTCTCCTTTAGGTCTTGATTACTTTAGCATTAGCGACTTCTTTCCCTCCTATAGACTCACCAAACCTTTAGGGCAAAAAGATTCTAGCAGAGTCCCCGTTGATGGTCCCGATAACCTAACTCTTTTCGACGTGGACCTTAGGTATCTCCACGATGGAGCCATATTGTTTAGAGCCACCCCTTACTTCAAGGATTCTGAAATTTACCTCAACTGGTTGGAAAAAGTAGAAAAAGTGAAAGCCCGGGATTGGAAAGAAACTGGCATTTACGACCTTATAATGATGTTGAAGGTCGGCCCTACTTATTGTCCCCTTATGCTGGCCTCTTCTTTGTTTTTCTGAGACAACACCCATAACACTTTCCACCTTCCTTGTGGGATGATGACACCTACATTGTTTGATGTAGCTGCTATTGTGGGTCTAAAACCCCACGGCCTTGTTTATGACCCTGAAGTTGATAGCCAGGTGTTGCACCCTAAAATTTGCTCAACCTATTTCACCTGGTTTATGTTTCAATAGCATTGTCATTTGCATAATAAGTCATGTACATAGTCTAATCATTTGTATAGCATAGCATAACAAGTCATCTGACAAGAGATCAAGTGCCATTCTTATCAGAAAGAGGCCCATCAAGGGGTTTTATTCAAGTTCAAGACCATCCAAGTAATCAATAAATGAGTTGAAGCTTTGAAAAGTTTGAAGGTCAACCAGTGGATTTCTCTCCTAATTTGAGGTATGTTGAAGATCATCAATAGGAGTATGAGCTATGAATGAGGGTATGGAATTTGCACAAGGATCATGGAAGACCTAGAAGGTCATTTTGAAGATGAGACAAGTCATTGATACAAGTACAAGAGCCAGAGTGGAAGTACAGTCAACTAGGGTTTCATCTGGGTCAACCCTAGGTCAACTGAGTGATTGAAGAGCATCAAGGCTTAATTGGAGGATGTGGGATTCATGAATTGATATGTGGGTACAAGTGTGGTGTTGTTCCAAGGATAAATCAAAGAGAATCAAGAAGAAGAGGAGTTACTAAATTAGGGTTTCAGTGTAAAAACCCTAATTTAAGCCTAACTTCCAAGCCAGATAAGTCAAAATGCAAGATTCAAATGAAGTCTTGGTCAACATGAAACTTGTAAAGCTTCTCAATAGCTTTAATTTGAGTACTAGAAGTCTTCAAGAAGATTTGTAGAACTCAAGTTATGGTTCTTGCAAGTTATGGGTCATCAGAGGATATTGAAATTTATCTATGAAAGTAACTTGACTTCCAAGCAACTTTTTCCCATCAAGGGGTTTTCAAATGGATTCTTGGCCAACATAAGAGTTGTAGAAATTGATATTTGCTTTAATTTGAGTACTAAAAGTCCTCAAGAGGATTTGTGGAACTCAAGTTATGGTCTTGGCAACCCAGGGGTATTTTGGGAAAGTTGAATTACAGGTCATTTTTCAACATAGGTCCAAATCTCCATCTTCCACTCCCCAAATGAAGAAATGTTCAACATGAGATGTGTTTAAAATGATGTATTTAGGCTAGATAGTAGGTCATGAGAACTTGTAATGGCTTGCTTCACAAAGTCACCAAAATGGCCTAAAATGAAGGTGAATTTTAAATGAACCAAAGTTGAAAATTAGGGTTTTTGATCTACAAATCCAAACCAAGCCATATGACATACCAATTTGATTGTAAAATGCATTTTGAGAACATTGACATTGCCACAATTTTGAATTGAGGGTTATTTTTAGGACTTGCTTTGTAAATGGGCTACTTGCATCATAAGACACATATGCAAAATCACTTGTCAAGGCAAATGCAAGGCTTCCTTCCATCTTAATACCTCCTAAATCTAATTTGAAGAGAAATTGGACTCAGAACCAAGTGAATTGCAAGCCAAATCATGAGCTGATATGTGTGTGGCATAAGAAGAGATTCTCATGGCATGAGAAGTTGATTTTCTCATTGGATCAATCTAGAACTTTCTAGGGTCTTCAAATATATTCTATATATACTTATGAAGAGATTCAGAGCAAGAGTTGGAGAGATTTGTGAGATTGCAATTTGAAACTTCCATGTGCAAAACAGAATTCAGTTACAAGTTTCAACCACATTCAAGCCATTCTTTTGATCTCAGAACCTTGATCAAGCATTGGTGAATGATTCCAGATGGATAGTTGAGCAAGATTGGTGAAGAATCGTGTGATAGATTTTAAAATTTTTCATCTGCAACTCAGAATCGAATTCAAAGATTCAATCCATTCCAATTCATCTCTTTGCATACAGAAGCTTGATTTGGTGTTGTTGAAGGTGTCTGGAAAGTATTGAAGCTTATCTTGAAGCTTTGATCACTCTGTTCATCTCAAATTTGCAGGTATGAAAACTTCTCTCCATGGCATGATTTAGGTGGTTTCAATCTGTTTTGATTAGTTAGATTCAATGTAGATGATCATGTGAAGCTTTCTAGTAGCTTTAGGATCGATTTAGAGACAATTAGTTGAGTGGCACCATTTCTGTTCAGGTGATTATCTTGATGAATCTGGTGATAGAACCTTAGGATGATAGTTAGAATTGAACAGGGTGAAGTGGTGAAGAGATTGAGCTACTCAATTTCAAGTTTGGTGAGTTTTGGTGATTGACCAATTTCTGAGATTTCCATCGTGTTTTGAGGAGGAGTAGGTTTCAATGATTGGGAATGACATGGTTGAATTCAGTGTAAAATTTGGAGTGAGTTAGGGTTTTTGTTTTTGATTTTTGATGAAGATTTGAGGGAGCACGATTGGGAAGAAGATGAAGATCATAGCTCTGTTTCCATGGTTGTTTCTCCCTCCACAATTCAAAAGGTTGAAGATGACTTTACCACCATTAGATTAGAGGAAGACTTTGACTCAAAACAAGATCCATTGGCCACGATTTGTTCTCATCTTGTGAAGGATTTCTGAGTGACCAAAGCGCAGCGTTTCACTTAAGTGCCAGTTTGGGCTTAAGTGCAAAACTTGATAACCACACCCCTCTTCCAAAGCCCAATAGGAAATACACTAGTATTCATTGCTATTCGTACCGTTGTTTTTTTATTTTCTTTCTATTTTTTTTCATTTAATTCCTGAATGATATTGGGCCTAGCGCGCTTTTCTATCTATACCCCCTCTCTGGGCCCAGTTGGTTTTTATATTGATTTTTATTACTATTTGACACGCATCTTTTCCATTTTTCCATATTTCTTTTATTTTCACATTTATTTTTAGGTTCCTTACAAAAATCATAACTAATTGGAAAATTAATATTTTTAGATGGGAGTTTTTTCCCCCATTTTCATCAAGACATCATGAAAATTATAAAAGAATAAAAATGTCATTTCATGCATTTTTCTAATTTTGGTTTATTTTTACTTTTAATAGCTTTTTTTTCATTTTCATTTGATACATGTTACTTGCTGAATTTAGTATGATCATTTGACTTGGATTTTTGATGTGATTCTGTTTCATATAGTTAGTATAGAGTATTAGGTTCCCCTTGGATTTTTTTCACATTTTTTTGACTTAAAGTTAATTGCTTTTGAGAAGTGTGAAGCAAGTGTGCTAGAATTAGGGTTTCAACTTGACATAGGTTCATTTTAACACATAGTTTGGGGTTTTTAGTTTGATTTAGGCCTTGGGGCTTATGTGGGGTATAGGGTACATAGTTAGGATCCCTTAGAAATTAATCTAGGATTTTATGATGAGTATTTCCCTTTTATATGATTTTTGCAAGTTGATTGATATTGGTGTGTTTCCCTCTTGGGATATTGTGTTGTTGATGGGTTTTGGGCCTCTGCTTTGGATGTTGGGGCTTGTGCTTGGCTTGAGGAGATAGTGAAGACCTTGGAATTGATTGAAGGCAAATAAGGATGCTTGGAGCTTGAAGTTGCTTGTGCTTGAAGATTGCTTGATGAGGACTTAGGAAAATAGGAGATATAGGGAGAGCTTTAGATTAGACTGGTTTCTTCTTTCAAATATAGAGAGATTCTTGTGCCTCCATTCCATCCTATGACACAAGGTCCCCTAAAAGAGTTCCATATCTTCTTAGGAGGGATGTAGATCATGCTTTGATTGGGTTGAACCTTAAGGATGCCTCTCCCTTGCTATGATAAGATCTTAGTGATTTCCCTGGGTTATCATTAAGCTTCTTAACATTCCAACTTCATCTTTTAGTTAATTCTCTTCTGTGAGGGTTGTATTGAAGATTGGGAGCCCATTGAAGATGAAGTTCATTACTGGATAAGAGGAAGCTTGTGCCTGACAAAGCTGGATATCTGTTGAAGACTAGTGTTATACTGCTATTTGGAGCTGTGGGCTTATTGGGGTTCAGTGCTTGCCAAAGCTGAAGATTATTGGAGATAAGAGCTTAGCTGAAGCTTGGATATCATTGAAAAGTGAAGATGAGATCTTGCTTGAAGTTGTTACTGTCAACCTTTTGCTGTTAATCAACTGTAGCTGCCAGAGCTGGTGCTGTAGGAGTTGTTGTTGCTGTCTGAGCTGGTGTTGGGTTTTTCTTTTGCTATATTATCTGTTGATTTCCCCTTAGGCTTGAAGTGAAGCTGTTTCACTTTGCCTATTGTTTATTGCTGCATCTCATGCATTTTACTGTTTACTGTATCTATTGTTTCTTTGCCGTTTATCCCCTAGGATCTCTGTTTCTCTCTGTGCAAGAGAGAAATATGACAGACATTAAGTTGTAACTCATGCATGACAACATTAGGGTAGTTTTGATTCCCCTTTCAAACCCTAGGTTTTAGACTTCTCTTCTATCTCAGAACAATTCAAAACACATTAATAAGGATGATCGACGTCGTACGCTACGAGCCTTAAGCTATTTGAGGAAGGTTGTTGGAGGGTCACTCTTCAGTAATCTTACTGCTTAGTGTGTTACCCTTAGGGTGACATACGACGTAGTCACTCTCAAATCATAGTCTCTAGTGCGCCAGAGATCGCAAACATCGTAAAAAAAACAGTTCTTGCGTAAAAGACTGAAAACAAACACCAAAATGTCATTTTTGTCCGCTTGGACTCTTAATCAGGAAAAACCCTTTCTTAAGGAGATAAAAAAGCATTCAGACAAGCTAGTGTCTTCTGTAGCCCGAACTACGTTTGCTCTGATCTTTCATGCTGTATGAAAGTACGTAGGCATAGGATGCGATATCCTAGCGAGCAACTTTCCCCTCCTTCCCTATAGGTAGGCGAACTACGTTGACTCTGATTTCTCGTTCCATACGGGAATACGTAGGCATAAAGTGCGATACTTTGCCGAGTCATTTTCTTTTCTTTTTAACCCAGACCTTTAGAGTAGATAGAGTAACACACCCTTAGTTAGAAAACAAGCGTGGATCCCGTCGAGTACGACGGACGTGAGGGGTGCTAACACCTTCCCCTTGCGTAACCGACTCCCGAATCCAGGATTTGGTTGCGATGACCATTCCTTTCCCGTTTTGCGTTAGGTTTACTCTGAGTGTTTCCTTTCCCTCCTTTGGGATAAATAACGCACGGTGACGACTCTTCTGTTCAGCCGGCGCCGATTTTCGTAGTAGCGACACCAGGGCACTATAGGATTTGCCAGCACAAAACATACTTATACGGCCTTCATCCAACACTATCATAAAAAAACCACCACTTCAATCGAAAATGAGGAACATATAGCCTTCCTGGCCATGTGGTTATCTCGCTGCGTGTTTTGTACAAAATCTCTGTAGGTGGCACAAAAATATCTTGTTTTGGTGAACCAGCTGCACTTGAAGAGAGGTATCTGCCTGAGTGAGAGGATTTTGGCCAGCCTCTATGAAGCCTTGGGCGAAGGTGATGCCAAATTGAAGGACCCTGAAAGTCATGGCAACTTACTGTTATCAGGCCCTTTTTGGCTACTCCAGTTGTGGCTCAATACCACTTTTGAACATAACCTCCCCAACAAAGGCGAAGTCGACGAAGGTTCGTCTTCAGTTTCTGAGAGACGATTTGAATGGCCCCGCTTGGCCCAGCTCACTCCAAGCGAAGAAGGACATACTCTTCGAGTCAACCTATCCAACTTCATTCATATGTTCGCCAAATGGTATGAGTTTACTTCGAGGATGACTCCTTTTGCAAAAAGAAGATACAACCCTGAGTGGTTCACCAGGTCCTTCCCTGCTCCACTAAAGAAACAAGAAGAGGAATCGAAGCTAATTTGGGATCGATTCCTCATACCTCGACTATTGGTTCATAAACTAAACCTTGTCAGGGGTCAGGCAACCTTAGTAGCCTACCAGCCAAACTTGGTGTCCAGGAAATTTGGGTTAATACAGACTTTGCCCAAGTGTTTATATGATAAGAAATCACACATCATACTTCCCCTAGTGGTGCTTTCTCCCCTCGACTGTTTAACACAATTGGCGCGTCATGACCATAAATCCTTTCTTACGCCTGTCCATTTTGAACCCTCCTACTTCTGCTCCCCAGATTTTTACGACTGGTGGTCAAAACATTATGCCTCAGAGTTTCTTGACACTTCGAGCTTTACTCGCTTGATTGACCAAGCTTTTGTTGATGTGCAGGAAAAGATCAAGAAAGGTACGTCTACCCATATCAAAGAGATTCAAGCCTTCCAGAAGTACTTCGAAACTGTCTATCGACCAGACGATGTTAGTCGGACCATCCGCGAGGCTGCTGTTACTTCAAAGGAAAAGTTTTCTAAAAAATGGAAAATTTAAAGATTCCCTCATCTGTTCCTCGTGAGAAACGTATGAGGTTGCCTTTAAACTCTTTCCCCGAAAAATCCCTCGATTACCAACTGCTGGTTTTGGCGTGGCTCTTTCCCCTCCATTTCCAGATTGGTTCATCTGTGGAGACCCTATAAAGATCCTTCGACAGCAGTCGAAACCCAAAGCGCAGCGGGTGGTTCTAACTAAACATACACTTGATACTTTTAAAGGGCACCTTCATGTTAGTATCGAAGATGTTCGCATCGAATTCGACATTCTTGAAGGTTTATCCCCCTTCGATTTGGACTCTTCTACCTGAGCTTTATTGTTACTAACTGGTATTGGCATGATTTATTTTTTTGCAGCTGCTCCTAAAAGAACTGCCCCAACACCAAAGACTGAAGGCAAGGTCGAAGACCAAAAGGTAATCTTCCGCAAGCCTCTATTATTTTGACTTCCTTAATTACTCTTAACACCTTATGTTGCTTCCAGGCTAGTCGAAAACCACCCACCCCATAAAAGAGCCTCAAAAGGGCTTCTGCTCAGATTACCATTGACTCAGATGACGAAGACGAATCTCCTCGCGAGAATGTTCAAATAAAAAGAAGGCGAAAAATCACCCATGACTTGGATACTTCTGATGCTCCGTCTGCTCCCCCTACAACCAACATTCCCCAGTCCAACACTCCCCCTCAAGATCTTACTAGAGCTCCCACGGAGGGTGCCTAGGTCCCGATTGTTGTTCCTATTGAGAGTGACAACTCCAACCCTGCTGATGAAAGTGCCAAGGTATATTGTGCATCTAACTTTTCTTCTGGGTCTTGCACTGATTTTTTTTGTCCTTCTCTCTTTGATGTATGCTTTTCTTTCTAGGCTGATGTTGGGGTTCTGAAAACTGATCCAACCAAGCTTCCCTTATCACTCTATCCCTTGAACAGCCAAGGTGAGCCTACTTACCATCCTGCCTCTGATTTGGGTTCTGGTATGAGTTCTCTTGGCGAGATTAATAAGCTTCATTTTTTCACAGTCCCTCCTTCACCTGCGAAGACAATGACTCAACAGTCTCAAACTGATGGATCTTACCACGAAGAGAATAATACTTTGGTTAATCCTGTTGTAGTAGATGATGAAGCCAATACTTTGGAGGGGGCACAAACTTGGTCGACACGAATAGTTCTCCTTTGGATCAAACAGTGGCTGTAGATGAAAGGGACACAAGGAGTGATAATGTCGTCGAAGACCAAGCCATGCGTCAGTCCGAGTTGAACGAGTCTAGGGACGGAGGCACTAGAGATGAAATGGAAGAGGATGACGCAAAGGAGGACAAAAACAAAGAAGTGAAACCTGAGGAAACTCCTGTCGAGAAAACTACCACTATTGAAGTGATTAAAACCCCTACTGCTTCTGCTTCCAAGGAAACTAAAGCAGTCCCCCTCAAAGGCGAAGCTCAGCTTACCATAGTCGAACTTGATGCATTGAAGGTTTCTAACCCTCGACAGTACATTAGACTCCTCTTGAGCATACGAAGTAATTCCTCTGGCAATACTCCTAGCACTTCGACCTCTGAAGGCCAAACCTCGAGTCAGCCAACTGACAGCATTCTTGAAAAGATTAAGAAAAAGATCTTCAAAGGGGATCTTTTCTCTCTTCTGCAGATGGGCCCAGTCAACCATCTTTCCTTAAAAGCTCTTCTACAACAAGTGGATTTCAAATCGATTTCTCCTGAGGCCGTGAGCGTCATTCAAGAAGTTGGCATCTTAATTGACCAAGTTCATAAAGACTTTCGACTATTGCCCCAAATTGAGAATGAAATTTCAACGAAAACAGGCAGTGAAGATGCTGCTTGGACTACTGTTGTCGAATCTGAAGAAAAGATTGCTGAATTGGAGGAGAGGAAAGAGAAGAATAAACGAGAGGTCATTGCTAATGAGGCGAACATTGCTTGTTGGGAGCGTAAGATCAAAAAACTTCGCAACAAAATAGTGAAAGCCAAGAAAAAGAATGCTGAATTATTTTCTTTGGATGATTCCTCCCTATCAACTGAGCTCGAACACGCCGTTAATTTCACCGAGGAAGCCCGTCGCTTGGAAGCTAAGGTTGCCCAACTAAGAACAGACAAAGCCCAATGCCAGAACCGCCTCGAACTCCAAAAGTTGAACTACCTCAAGATGAAGGAGAATCTCCCTTTTTAGTTTATTAGATATTTTGTAATAGAGCATCTTTGCTGGCCTTTGTAAGCCCTGCTTTAAAATTTTTGTTTGTAAGACACTGGGCCATTTTGGCGTATTTGTTAATCACCATTTATGGCTTTGCTTTATATTCAGTTGTTACTCTGTTGATATTTTTACCTCTTGAAGTGCAGGCTTATATTTTTTTAAATATTTTCCATTCACTTTTAATATTCTCTTATCTTTACTCAACTCTGTCACTTCGTATGCTCCATTGAAGAAGACCTTCGACACCTGGAATGGTCATTCCCACTTTGGGGACCATTTGCCTAAAGACCTAACCTTTCGATCCATAGGCAGGATTACTCTCCATACTAAATCTCCAACTAGGAAAGCCTTTGTTTTAACCTTCTTGTTATATGACTTCTCCACTCTTTTCTTCTGTCTTCTCAAGAATTCTAGAGCTTTAAGTCTTTCCTCATCCAAATCTACTAACTCATCGAGCATCATATCCCAATAGATTTCTCGAGGGGTTTTGTGATGCCTCTGAATTTTGACCGACTGTATATATATCTCGACCGGCAATACTGCGTCATGGCCGAAGGTCAGACGATAAGGGGAAGATTGGTTGCTTCTTTAGGGGATGTTCGACATGCCCATAAGACTTGGTCCAACGTTTTATGCCAGTTTTTAGGCTTACCAATTTTCTTTTTTATCATGCCGATTATCACCTTGTTTGCTGCTTCGACTTGGCCATTGGCCTGGGCGTAATAAGGCGACGAAGTGAAAAGTTTAAATCCCGTTTCTTTGGTGAACTCCTGCATTTTCCTACCTGTAAACACTGACCCTTGGTCTGTCGTTATTGTTTCTGGCAACCCAAATCTGTAGATGATGTATTTCTGAATGAACTCGATGATATCCTTTTGGTCTACTTTAGGCAGAGGTATCGCTTCGATCCACTTGGTGAAGTAGTCTATCCCCACCAGAATATACTTTTGGTTTCTAGAAGATGCAGGTCGGACCTCTCTTATCAAGTCTAAAGCCCATCCTCTGAATGGCCATGGCTTGACTATGGAGTGTAACTCGCTTGCTGGAACATGTTGTACGCTAGCGTGAACTTGGCGTTCCTGGAAACCTTTGGTGAACTCAATGCAATCTTTTAGCATCGTGGGATAGGACATCCCTTGGCGAAATAGTAGCCATTTCATCTTGTGGCCTACCTGGTGTGCTCCACATGTCCCACCATGGACTGATGACAATGCCAAGTACGCCTCAGATTCGCTGAGGCATTTAAGTAAAACTCCCTCAGAGGTTTTCTTAAATAACTCGTTTCCTAAAAGGACATAGCTTAGCGTTCGATATCTTACTTTTCGTTATGTGGTTGCTGAAGGGTTCTGAAGGTATTCGACCAAAGGTTTCCTCCAATATTTGTCTGTCCGACCTTCGACCGTAAAAATTTCGAAGGTTTCCTCGTCAGCGTAGCCAAACTTTGTAACTTCAAAGTCCGACGGTCGCAGGCTTACAGACACAACAGTACCCCTGGCCTCGATTGCTTCTTGCAAGTTTTCCTTCGAGACCCTATATCCTGATGCGATTTATGCCAAATCGTTGGCTACCTGATTGTGTAGTCGTGGTATATGTTGAATAGTGCAGACTTCGAATTTTTTGAGTAGCCTATTGGCTATCACAAAATACATAATGAGATTTTCTTTAACATACTTATACTCCTTTGTTAGCTGTTTCACAACTAACTCCGAATCTCCCATTATTTCGACTTGGGTTGCCCCCAATTCTAACAAAATTTCAAGTCCGGGTATCAAAGCTTCATACTCAGCCTCATTATTGGAACATAGGCCCTCAACTCTATACTTGAATTTTGTTGGAATTTTGTCAGGCGAAATAATCAGCAGGCCTATGCCTGTCCCGTTCTTGTGGCTAGAACCGTCAAAGTATAACTTTCAGGGCTCTAGTTCGACAACGTTCAGGGTATTTTCATTTATGGAGTGATCGACGATGAAGTCTGCCACTATTTGTCCTTTGACCGCTTTTAGCAGTCTATACGTCAGTGAGTATTCAGTTAATGCTAATGCCCATTTACCGATTCGACTATGCAAAATAGGCTTGGATAACATATGTTTAATAATATCAAAATGCGACGAGACATAAACATCAACTGGTTTTATATATTGCTTCAACTTTATACATGAGAAATACAATCATAAGCATAATTTTTCTATCTTGCTATACCTAATTTCTGCGTCATTCAAAACCCTGCTAAGGTAGAAAATGGCTCTTTCGACGCCATTCCCGTCCTCTTGAGCAAGCATGCTCCCTAGAGTTTTGTCTGACGCTGCTATATACAATCTCATGCTTTTGCTTCGACACGGAGGCGAAAGGACTGGAGGATAAGTCAAGGCTCCAGTCCATTCAAAGTTCAAAATTGATTCATGCTTGATTTTATTTCTCAAAGATTTATCCAAGTTTCATTCATTTCAAGTGAGAATCCAAGAAGGGTGGAATTTTGGTTTATGAGATTTTTGGATCTAATTGGAAAATTCAAGTGTAATTGTCATGATCTATTAAATCAAAAATCAAGTTCAAAGTTCTCATGACTAAAATTTTCAAGCATGGTTCAAAAATAAAAATGGACGATGCAAATTTCAAACACAATTCCACCTTCACAAATGCTACCAAAAACCAAAGATACATGAAATAATATCCAAGCCACAATCACAAAGCAAGACAAAACATGAAGCATGTTGTTATTTAAAATCCTGCAACACTCCAAGCCACTTCAACCAAGTAAGCACGAGCCAAAAACGTGAACAAGCTAACCAAGCTATTTCCACGCCCAAAATGTTTCAAAACGACCTACACAAACATGGATGAAGCATGCTACACGCACAAGACATGAAACGAGCTGCAAAAATGAACAGGACGCAGACTACATTTCAAGCAAAAGCTACTCTACACAGCTGTAAAACGTCAAGTACATAACCAATATGTGAGCCAACACAAAATAACCTGCAAAACACCTTCACGTAAGCGATTACGCAACCAAAATGAGTTCAAACTACAACAAACAAATCAAAATGCAGTGGAACGAGTAAACGACAACAGTTCACATCAAATTTCAATTCGAAAATTCATTCACTTCAGTATATAAATAGAGGCTAAATCTTCATTCATTCTTCAAGCTCTTCCTAGCCAATAAACCTCTGCCTAAATTATTTTCCAAGTTTCTTCAACTTCATCAATCTCAACTTCAAAACTTCAATCTCTAGTTTCAAATTTAAAACCTGCAAACAACTTCAATCATACAAACACAACCGTCAATTTCATCTTCTTCCATCAACATCCACAATAATCAACAACATCACACAAATTCAACACGAATTTGACAATCTCGCAATCATCAACAACCAAAGCAAGAAAGAAGAAGGAAGGAGAGAAATATTCAAATACTTATCTTAGCATATTCTACAATCTCTAAGGCAACTTCGGATGTACCTCTGGTTGAATCAATTTGTGTTCCAATCCATTCCGCATTTGGTTTCTTTGTTATTTGATTAACGAGGAATTGTTTGAAAGTGTTGGTGGATTCAAAAAAGAAGAGAAGAAATGGTTAAGGATTTTTGAGTTTTATTTTCATCTAGCCTCCACCGTGAGGCATGTCGACGTGGCGGCTTGTTCGTTGTTTTTCTCTGGCGACGTGAAGGCAGAGTGAGAGAGAGAGAGCCGTCTGCAGTAAGGAGAAGAAGAAAAGGATCATTTCCTTTTGAGAGACTTATTTTTTTTAAATTTACTTGGCCTATGTTGGTTTGGGCTTAGGTCTGTTACAAATTTCTTTCCACACTCTATGATCTACACGCATACACTCCCTCTCATCTTTATTTTCTTTTTCTTCTTTTATTAGTTTTTATGGTTAATTCTTGCTATATTTTTCTAATATTTTTGGCATTTTTTTAGTTTGTGTTTGATTTCATTTTCAATTTTGTGATTATTTATTGATCTGACCTGATCAGAAGGGGACCAAGGACTTACCACACATCGTTAATCTACGACCTGTTCACCGGTGTTGAAAAAAAGATGGGGGTGTACCTGCAAGACACTCCGGTGCCAAAGTAAGAAGTTGGATAGAGTGATCACAAGTACAGAAAAGGGTAAGAAGTGAATACCCGACCCTCTTGTGAAAGAGGGTATTTATAGAGAGACCTCAGCGCAGGGCCAACGGTCATTTGAGTTGGGCTGGATGGTCAAGCCCAACCCAAGTGACTGCTAGGGCTTACGTGGCGTAGTGAAGTCCAGAATGTGGTCTTCGCCCTAGTTCAACTGTCCCTTGATCTCCGGAAATTGGGTTTGACCTGCTCTTTCGAAGGTGGGCAGTTAGTTGGTGATGTGTCCCCGCGGAGGGGAGCACGTGGAGAACGTGTGAAGAACACGTTGTTCTGCTCGACAAGGGAGAAGGTCCTGCCCGCGGAAGGCGAGAAGGTCCTGCTCGTGGAGGGTATTCTTTTCTCGACGAGGACCTTGTACTCGACAGCAGTAGCCCAATCTAGATTGGGCCTACTGCACATTACTGGGTTGGGCCTGCTCGGTCAAGCCGGGGCCCAGGCCAGAACAGGAGCCCCCAAGTCGTAGCTCCAAGAGAGGGAGCGAGAACTTGAGAACATTGTGTCGGGGAGGAGAGAGTCCCTCGGCTTGCAGTGAGCGGGGACGCGTGTACGCGAGTCCTTCCTCGTCATCGGGTGTCCGGGGATAATAGGCGCGTGTTGGCGGGGAGATGTGAAGGGGCGCGACTGTCAGCCTTTGTCGCGTGTCATGCGCTGGGTGGCTGCTTTTTTTGTCGCTGGGGAGATCGTGCTTAGGCCTTTTAGCGCGGCTTCGAAGCATCTTCGGGAAGCCTCAATGTCTCTGTTTAGGGTGACAACGGCCCCTTGCCTTGTGTAGTACTTCATTTTTAGGTGGACGGTGGAGGGCACCACGGTGAGCTCGGCCATCGTTGTCCTATCCAGGATACAGTTGTAGAGGGACGGGCACTCAATGACCAGGAAGCGGATACTGATCTCCCTGGCCGTTTCTTTTTCCTCGAAGGTAACCTTTAACTCCACGTACCCCTACGGCCTTATTGTCATCCCGTTGAACCCCTGGAGGTCAGAGCCCACGTAGGGGGACATGTTGGACTCGTCTAGTTGGAGGGTTGTGAAAAGGTGGGTGTACATGATGTCCACCGAGCTTTCTCTATCGCCCAGGATGTGTCTGACGTCGAAGTTTTCCATTTGTGCCCGTATCAGGAGGGGGATGTTTGAGTTGGGGGAGCCCCCGGGAAACACCTCGAGGTCGAAAGTGATCGGGTTGGATCGGCCACGAAACTTGTCGAGGGTGCTCATTTTGCCGGAGTTGCTGGTGATGAGTTCCTCGAACTTCCTTTTTACCGATCCCACGGATAGGTTCCTCGGGGATCCGCCGGAGATGACCATGGCCCTCGGAAAATATTCCCATCGGTTGGTGGGGCGTACGGGCTCGTCGGGCAGATCAGGCTCGGCGGGGAGGCCGAATTTTCTGAGCGCGAACCAATCCTTAGGCCGGCTGATGTTGAGGGCAACCTGTAGATCGTTGTCACCGTCAGGAGAGGGGAGGTCTTCGACTCTCTTAGCCTCGGGAGCGTCTTGCCTCGGGGCTTCTCCTCCCCGGGTGTATCTTTTCAGGTGCCCCTCCTTGATCAAGATTTCGATCGCGTCCTTGAGGTGGATGCAGTCTTCTGTAACGTGCCCGTGGCTTTTGTGTAAGCAGCACAACTTCGATTTTTCCATGTTGGGCTTGGGGGTGTCGGCCTGGGGAAGCGGAAACCTGCCTAGACAAACTCCGTTTTGGCGCACTCGGCCAATATGCGTTCGCAGGAAGCGACTAGAGTTGTATGCTCTATGAATCGGCCGGCCGGACCACGTTTCTCACAGGGCTCGCGAGGGCGGTCCTCCCGTCGTCGCTCTCCTCCACGCCGGTGGCTCGAGGCCCTGTCCTCTCGGGACCCGCGGGGGGTCTCGAGTGTCGCGGGCGGAGTTGGCCGCTTGAGTCCCTTTTAATCAGATGTAATGCGCGGCCCTGTCGAGGAAGTCTTGCAGAGATGTTGGTCGGTGTATGGCCACAGCTTCGTAGAATTTGGAGTCTCGTCACAGGCCTTGCTCCATTAGGTAACGTTTCATCTCGTCCGACGTTGTTACCTGCATTGCCTCTCGTGTGAACCTTTCGATGTATTTCCGAAGGGGTTCGTTGGGGGCCTGGATTATGGCACCCAGCGCGGCCTCTGTCTTCGGATGGCGCCGGGATGCTGTGAAGTGTCTTGAAAAGAGATCCTTCAGGACCCTCCACGACGTAACCGATTCCGAATCCAGACTTTTGTACCACTTCATGACACCTTTCCTCAGCGTTGTCGGGAAGAGTCTGCATTTGATAGCTCCTCGGACATTTCGGTAGTTGAGCATGGCCTCGATGTCTTCCAGGTGGTCGTCTGAGTCAGAGGTACCGTCATACGTCGAGAGTGCTGAAGGCTTCTCCATCCCGTGGGGGATGGGAGCCACCATGATCTCTCGAGACAAGGGGTCCTGTAGTCGTCCTCGTCACTGAAAGTTGGTGACTGAGGGGGTGATGGCCCTGGTGGTGGAGGCGCTTGATTTCGCGTCCTCGGCCTCCTGACCAAAGGTACAACCCTCGGAGGTCTGGTCGGGGGATTCCCCTTGGCTGGCCGTTGCTCCCGGACTTGTCTCCTTGGCGACCTAGTCTGCTCCCGCACTATTTCGGGTTGGGGCCTCTCTAGCCGGGGTCGGAGATTCCTAGAACGAGAGGATGGACTCCTCGAATTTCCGTTTTGGTCTTCCCGCAAAGGGGACCTCAACGGTACCTCGTGCTCCAGGGCTCCACTCCATACGTTCTGTTGGAACAACAGCTGGTTCGTTTGGTTGATGGCCACGAAGAGGGAGGCCACTGTCGGATCTGCTCTGGCCGGGACAGGGATGGGCTAGAATGCTGCCGGGCTCCTTGGTTGAAGAACTGTTTGGTGTGCAGCTTCTACGGACGAGGGAGAGGCAGTCTGGCCGTCCCTCTCGTCGGTCTCCGGAGGTTGGGACGTCTCTGTTTGCTTGCCACCATTCGCGGCGGGAGCGAGGATGAGGTCATGAACAATATCATCGTGGTGTGGGCTAGCCATGATCGTGGAATGTTGGTGAAACTTTAATTCTCTTCTCGTAGGAACGGGGAAGTTTTATGTTCCCACAGACGGTGCCACTGATCTGACCTGATCAGAAAGGGACTAAGGACTTGCTACACATCGTTAATCTACGGCCTATTCATCGGTGTTGAAAAGAAGATGGGGGGTGTACCTGCAAGATGTAACACCCATTTTATTTATTTAGTCATTTTGGTGTTAATTTAATTATTTTATGTTGGTGTGCCCTTAGGTGGGGTGTGTTGGCATGTGATTGGTGAGTATCCTTGATATATAAGGATCATTGGTGGTGTGGAGATAATAATATAATAGTTAATAGTAATATTGGTGGTATTATTATTATTATTATTATTATTATTATTATTATGATTATTATCATCAGTATGAATATTATTATTGGTGGGTGTCCCTGATGTGGGAGGATTATTGGTGGTGTTTTGGTGAATATAATAATATAGTGTATAATATTGATATTGGTGGGAATATTATTATTATTATTATATTTATTATAGTTACTATTGTTATTAACATTATTATTATTTTGGTGAGATAATAATAGGATTATTATTACTATTATTATTATTATTATTTTATTAAGTTATTAACATTATTATTATTTTGGTGAGATAATAATAGGATTATTATTACTATTATTATTATTATTATTATTATTTTATTAAGTTATTAACATTATTATTATTTTGGTGAGATAATAATAGAATTATTATTATTATTATTATTATTATTTTATTATTATTATTATTATTATTATTAAGTTATTATTATTATTGGGATTAGAGAATTAAAATAGAAACGTGAGGGATTAGTAGTTTTACGATACATTGTGAGAAGTTAGAGAAAGTGGAAAAAGAGCGATAGAAAGGAGAGAACGGAAAAGGGAACGGAAAAGGGAGCAAAGAACGAAGGATACAGGGGAAAATCAGAATTGGCCAAACCTTGGAGGGTTCTTTCATCGATCAACCGATTAATAAGGTAAGGGGGGAGAAACTTGATTTGGGATGGTATATACATGTATAGGGTAGAGGGGATTCCTTAACCCGTAGGAAAATTCCGATCTATGAAGTTTTATATTGGCATGCTTGTTATTATTGTTGCTGATGATAAATTGATGCTTGACATTGATGAATTGTTGATTGGTATTGGTGAATTTGGTGTATATATATTATGGTGATGTTAGTGAAATTATATGTTGTTACTGCAGTGTTGATAGTAACTATAAATAGAGTTTTGGTGAGATTCTGTGTTGTTACTGTAGTGTGGGTAATGACCATGATTATAGCTTTGGGGAAAATTATATATTGTTACTGCAGTGTTGATAGTAACTATAAATAGAGTTTTGGTGAGATTCTGTGTTGTTACTGTAGTGTGGGTAATGACCATGATTATAGCTTTGGGGAAAATTATATGTTGTTACTGTAGTGTTGATAGTAAATATAAATAGAGTTTTGGTGAGATTCTGTGTTGTTACTGTGGTGTGGGTAATGACCATGATTATAGCTTTGGGGAAAATTATGTGTTGTTTCCCTATAGTGTCGTTAATGACTATGGTTAGGACCTTGGTGAGGTTCAGAGTGACTCTGAAGTGTCGATAATGTACCGTAATGTTGGTTCTAGAGTAGGAAGTATAGGATAATTGGTAAGTATAATGTTTATTGGTGTGTTTGTGTTTGATGATAACTAGTAATTGATAGTGATGGAGTATAAGTCAATGTTAATGAATTGGTGTTTTGGTATGATTTGGCATATAGGGCATATAGGGTGTTTTACAGTTTTTAGGGAAAATTCTGTATGGCTTTTGAGGTATCGATAGAGTGTGTAGGTGATGATTTTGGGAATAGGAATTAGAAGCCTATTGGTTACGGTAATGTGCAAGATTGGTACTAGAATAGACTGAGGATCTGAGTTGAGATGATAGGTACAGTTTGGCCTTGATGCAGAATGATGAGTGTGGGAACTAACTTGTGTACTTGGTGATAGTGCATGTTTCCCGTAATAATGACTGGTGGACAATTAGTTGATGTATATGTATGTAGTGATCAGTAGGATCGCGTACCCCCGAGTGGTGGGATATGTTATATCTTGGTGTTAAAGTATGAACTTGTTTACTATCTGGTTGATTTATATGGTGTTGGTGTATGTTATATCTGTACATATGTGCATTGGTGTATGATGATATGATCAGGAGGATCGTGTGCACGTTGAGTGCCTAAATATATTAGTTATGCATTGGTGTGTGCATATCATGGTGTTTTGGTGGGATGAATCATGTCTCAGGAGGAGCGTAAGTGATTCATCCGTACTCTTTTGTGGAGAATGGTGGGGGATAGATCATGTCTCAGGAGGAGCGTAAGTGATCTATCCAGGTTCGATTGAATGAACCAATGAGTCGGTACCGCATGCATGGTGTTGAGTTGCATATTTGCATTATAATATGTTATATTGTAATTTGAATAGTAGGTTCGTCATATGGAGTTGTTGGGGGTGAATATTGGTGTGTTGGTGTGTTTTACTACCTTATTTACATGTATTACATTACCATTATATTCTGATCATTATTTCTCACCCCTTTGTTGTTGTTGTGGTCTGTGCTTCTTCGGAAGTACAGATAATCCAGGTGTTTAGCTAGCTTGGATATTGGTGTGACCGTCGAGTCTAGGATGCTCTGATACGTAACACGGGATATGGGTGTTGTAATTGTTTTATGTCAAACGTGTTGAAATCCTGTGACGTATCATGTTTTGATGTATTTTACTTTATGAAACAAATTCCGCTGTATTATTTTGAAAAGAATGAATAAAGTATTTTTATAAAATTTGGAGATGTGATATCCCACTATTTTGGTGAAAACTCTGATTATTATTATAATATTTATATTTTATTTAATACGGGAAGTGGGGTGTTACAATTGGTATCAGAGCAGGTCGGTCCGTCCGACCAGTGTTGTTGAGTTGAGTTGAGTCTGTCCTTTGGGATGGAGACTGTGTGTTGTTTAACCTGGTGTTGTGGTTTAAATCCCTAGTATACGACATGTGTGTGAAAACACTGTCGGTACGTGTTTATTTCCTAACCTTGTCTGCAGAAGCAGGAATGATTCCAGTGGGGGAGAAGTTTGTAATTCTCCGGAATGCTACGGTGTGGTGGCTTAATGTGTTGAGGAATGCTATCATAGTTTGGTAAAGATGGTTTGTACCCCATCATGATTTCGGCTGTCTATTAACAAATTAAGAAACTGATCACCCTTAATCTCTTATTAATAGTAGACGGGATTGTGTTGGATGGGATAGACGTGTCTTGCAAGCTTGTGTGGCGTGAGCAATGAATTGTCCTGAGTTAAGCTAAGTGCTTAAGGGATTATTTTGAGGAGTTGGCGTAATACGGTGTTGAGACGTTTATTTTGACGGAACCTTCGAATGAGAAGGAAAGTGAGAAAATTGGGATTTGTCAATTTATTGAAATTGCCGGAGGTTCCCTGAGGAAGTAAGCGATTTACTATCGGAGTGTGAAGTAAAGCTTACACGTTTATTTTAGGGACGAGTCTGATATTGATGACTCCATATTGTATGTTTACGTTGGGATTGGAGAAGTTGAAGAGTCAACTTGAAGACCCGCTGGGGGAGAGGTCCTTTTGTTTGAGTGTGTTACCGTAAGGTGCACCAATTTTGTTGGTTAGACAGACAGAAGGTTTTGTGAAGCTTTGGGTGAACTATAGATAAGTGAACAAGGTGACTGTCAAGGATAAGTGTTCGCTTCCAAGAGTTAATGATTTGATGGATCAATTGATTGAAGGACGTGAGTTTCCGTTTTCGTGAGATCGCGAGTAGAACTATTGTGTTGTGGTGTCGAAGGTCGAAGTGGTATCGTAATAGGAGACTCCACGATCTGCTGTTGAGATTGGAAGTAATCGGGTTTTAAAATATTTAAAGATTGAAAGTGTGTTGGACGGCCTCCTAAGTATGAAATTGTGGTTATACTTTGAATTCCGAGATCGCAACTTTTTACGGAATCGAAATCGGACACTCGAAAGTCAGGTAACGATCGAAAATAGAATTTCGGGACTGTCATGTTCGCCGAGATTCGCCTGGCGAAGTGCCCTGAGCAGAAAAATGTTGTTGTGGTATTTTTGTCGTAACGGGAGAACCGTAACTCGGAATGACGCCCGGTTCGAAGCATTGGAAAGCTATTGAAATTATCTATGAGATGGTGAAGTATTGACATAGATTTAATCTATTTATTGATGAAGTGTGTTTGAATGTTGTGGTAAGGACGGGCGGTACGGTATGTGTTCCCGCTATAACTCACAACTTGTTTGTCCACTTGGCATGGGATCTTCTTTAATTATTTATATAAGGCAATGGTTGTGTTGATAAATGATATTTTAAGGTATTCGAAGAGTATAGAGGATTATGTTGAGCATAAGGAACTGGAGTTATCAGTGTTAGAAAAAGAGCGGTGATATACTTCCGTAAGGAAAGTTCTGCCGAATCCGATAGAACTAATTGTGGTGTTTGTGATGCTTGTTAATACAATTAGGGGATTTGCTAAAGACAACTTCAGCGAGTTTCAGTTATGCAAAAGGCAACTCGAAGTGTGTAAGAGAAACCATCCGACCAGTGATTTAGAGTTGGTTGCGATTGTGGTTGTACCGGAGTCGGAGGCTTCGAAAGTTCAGACTGAGATCGGAGATGTTTGGTGATCTTAAGAGTTTAAGGTGTTTGTTTGATTTGAAAAAGTTGAAAATGAGGCAGAGGAAATAATTAGGATTTCTGAAGGATTACGACTTTGAGTGTAATTACCCTTTGGGTAAAGTGGATGTGGTAGATGATGCGGTGAGTTGGAAATGTTTGTGTTTACCGAAGATGATGGTGAAAAGAGGTAGAACTGATTGAGAAATTTCATAATATGCGTTGTGTGAGTAAGGATACTTCTTATGGAGTTAATCTTTTATTATTAAGATCTGACTAGTGATATCCTTGAGAAGAACCGAGAAAGTCAGAAATCTGGGTCGAGTAGTGAATTAGTTGAAGTTGATAAATTAGAGTCGAGGAGTGGATTGTCGGGCTTGTGGAAATAATAAGACGAGATGTTATGATAGAGTATGTGTACCAAATATTGTTGAGGGGAGTAGAAGTACTCGTGAAGAAATACATTGGGGTAGATGGAGTATCCATCCCAGTGCTATGAAGAAGTAACCGAATTTGAGTAGATTGTTTTGGAGACCATGGATAAGGGGAGGAGTAGTTGAGGTGGAATATGCTGGTTAGAATTGTAGGAATTCGAAGAGTGAACATCAGAGACTGTTGAGTCTGATGCAGTCGTTAAATATTCCAGAGTGGAAATCAGGTAGTATTTTCACGAAATTGGTGTTGAGATTTCCAAAGAATTTGTAAAGACATAATTTTAATTTGAATTGTTAGGAGTGGATTAACTATTCCGTGTTAAGAATATATGAGATGCATATTGAGAAAGTGGTGAAGTTGGATGAGATACTGACGAATATTGTATCAGATGGAAATTTGAGGTTTATATTGAGATTTTGGAAGGGCTTACAGGAAGCTTCGGGTACTAAGTTGAAGTTGAGTTCGACTTACCATCCGCAAACTGATGGTCAGTCAGAGAGGACTATTGAGTCTGTAGAGAATTGGTGAGAGCTTGGGTGTTGGATCGAGGTGGATTGTGGGATGATTAATTACCGTTGATTGAGTTACCTATAATAACGGTTACCATCCTAGTGTCGGAATGGCACTATATGTGGCTTGGTGAAATAGGGAGTGTAGGACTCTACTGTGTTGGAATGGGTCGAGTGAGAGTGTTGTGCTCAGACCTGAAAATTATGTGGAGATGGATGAAAAGATCAAGAGGATCCAAGGAAAGATGTGTTTGGAGAGTCACGACGGTGACTGATGTTGGTCGAGCTTCGAAGTCTCAGAAGTTCGCACCGTGTTCTGTGGTTTGTATCAGAGTGGCGCAGCACAGGCATGGGAGGAGTAACATGTTAGACTGTTTTTCCGTTGTTGCTATGAATTGGCATGATATGTTTCATGTGTCTTAGTTGAGAAAGTACATTGAACCAGGTGGATGATGTACAAGTGAAAATAATTTGATTGTTGAGGCATTGCTATTTCGTTTGGACGAGCGAGAAACAACTCCGAAGGGAGGAGATATCTTTGGTGAAAGTAACTTGGGGAGGTGCTGCAGAAGGCAGTGTGACCTGTTAGTTGGAATGAAGGATGCGGGAAGCGTACCCGGAAGTGTTCCATCAGGTAATTTTCGAGGACGAAAATACTTAAAGTGGGGGAGAGTTGTAACACCAATTTTATTTATTTAGTCATTTTGGTGTTAATTTAATTATTTTATGTTGGTGTGCCCTTAGGTGGGGTGTGTTGGCATGTGATTGGTGAGTATCCTTGATATATAAGGATCATTGGTGGTGTGGAGATAATAATATAATAGTTAATAGTAATATTGGTGGTATTATTATTATTATTATTATTATTATTATTATGATTATTATCATCAGTATGAATATTATTATTGGTGGGTGTCCCTGATGTGGGAGGATTATTGGTGGTGTTTTGGTGAATATAATAATATAGTGTATAATATTGATATTGGTGGGAATATTATTATTATTATTATATTTATTATAGTTACTATTGTTATTAACATTATTATTATTTTGGTGAGATAATAATAGGATTATTATTACTATTATTATTATTATTATTTTATTAAGTTATTAACATTATTATTATTTTGGTGAGATAATAATAGGATTATTATTACTATTATTATTATTATTATTATTTTATTAAGTTATTAACATTATTATTATTTTGGTGAGATAATAATAGAATTATTATTACTATTATTATTATTATTATTTTATTATTATTATTATTATTAAGTTATTATTATTATTGGGATTAGAGAATTAAAATAGAAACGTGAGGGATTAGTAGTTTTACGATACATTGTGAGAAGTTAGAGAAAGTGGAAAAAGAGCGATAGAAAGGAGAGAACGGAAAAGGGAACGGAAAAGGGAGCAAAGAACGAAGGATACAGGGGAAAATCAGAATTGGCCAAACCTTGGAGGGTTCTTTCATCGATCAACCGATTAATAAGGTAAGGGGGGAGAAACTTGATTTGGGATGGTATATACATGTATAGGGTAGAGGGGATTCCTTAACCCGTAGGAAAATTCCGATCTATGAAGTTTTATATTGGCATGCTTGTTATTATTGTTGCTGATGATAAATTGATGCTTGACATTGATGAATTGTTGATTGGTATTGGTGAATTTGGTGTATATATATTATGGTGATGTTAGTGAAATTATATGTTGTTACTGCAGTGTTGATAGTAACTATAAATAGAGTTTTGGTGAGATTCTGTGTTGTTACTGTAGTGTGGGTAATGACCATGATTATAGCTTTGGGGAAAATTATATATTGTTATTGCAGTGTTGATAGTAACTATAAATAGAGTTTTTGTGAGATTCTGTGTTGTTACTGTAGTGTGGGTAATGACCATGATTATAGCTTTGGGGAAAATTATATGTTGTTACTGTAGTGTTGATAGTAAATATAAATAGAGTTTTGGTGAGATTCTGTGTTGTTACTGTGGTGTGGGTAATGACCATGATTATAGCTTTGGGGAAAATTATGTGTTGTTTCCCTATAGTGTCGTTAATGACTATGGTTAGGACCTTGGTGAGGTTCAGAGTGACTCTGAAGTGTCGATAATGTACCGTAATGTTGGTTCTAGAGTAGGAAGTATAGGATAATTGGTAAGTATAATGTTTATTGGTGTGTTTGTGTTTGATGATAACTAGTAATTGATAGTGATGGAGTATAAGTCAATGTTAATGAATTGGTGTTTTGGTATGATTTGGCATATAGGGCATATAGGGTGTTTTACAGTTTTTAGGGAAAATTCTGTATGGCTTTTGAGGTATCGATAGAGTGTGTAGGTGATGATTTTGGGAATAGGAATTAGAAGCCTATTGGTTACGGTAATGTGCAAGATTGGTACTAGAATAGACTGAGGATCTGAGTTGAGATGATAGGTACAGTTTGGCCTTGATGCAGAATGATGAGTGTGGGAACTAACTTGTGTACTTGGTGATAGTGCATGTTTCCCGTAATAATGACTGGTGGACAATTAGTTGATGTATATGTATGTAGTGATCAGTAGGATCGCGTACCCCCGAGTGGTGGGATATGTTATATCTTGGTGTTAAAGTATGAACTTGTTTACTATCTGGTTGATTTATATGGTGTTGGTGTATGTTATATCTGTACATATGTGCATTGGTGTATGATGATATGATCAGGAGGATCGTGTGCACGTTGAGTGCCTAAATATATTAGTTATGCATTGGTGTGTGCATATCATGGTGTTTTGGTGGGATGAATCATGTCTCAGGAGGAGCGTAAGTGATTCATCCGTACTCTTTTGTGGAGAATGGTGGGGGATAGATCATGTCTCAGGAGGAGCGTAAGTGATCTATCCAGGTTCGATTGAATGAACCAATGAGTCGGTACCGCATGCATGGTGTTGAGTTGCATATTTGCATTATAATATGTTATATTGTAATTTGAACAGTAGGTTCGTCATATGGAGTTGTTGGGGGTGAATATTGGTGTGTTGGTGTGTTTTACTACCTTATTTACATGTATTACATTACCATTATATTCTGATCATTATTTCTCACCCCTTTGTTGTTGTTGTGGTCTGTGCTTCTTCGGAAGTACAGATAATCCAGGTGTTTAGCTAGCTTGGATATTGGTGTGACCGTCGAGTCTAGGATGCTCTGATACGTAACACGGGATATGGGTGTTGTAATTGTTTTATGTCAAACGTGTTGAAATCCTGTGACGTATCATGTTTTGATGTATTTTACTTTATGAAACAAATTCCGCTGTATTATTTTGAAAAGAATGAATAAAGTATTTTTATAAAATTTGGAGATGTGATATCCCACTATTTTGGTGAAAACTCTGATTATTATTATAATATTTATATTTTATTTAATACGGGAAGTGGGGTGTTACAATTGGTATCAGAGCAGGTCGGTCCGTCCGACCAGTGTTGTTGAGTTGAGTTGAGTCTGTCCTTTGGGATGGAGACTGTGTGTTGTTTAACCTGGTGTTGTGGTTTAAATCCCTAGTATACGACATGTGTGTGAAAACACTGTCGGTACGTGTTTATTTCCTAACCTTGTCTGCAGAAGCAGGAATGATTCCAGTGGGGGAGAAGTTTGTAATTCTCCGGAATGCTACGGTGTGGTGGCTTAATGTGTTGAGGAATGCTATCATAGTTTGGTAAAGATGGTTTGTACCCCATCATGATTTCGGCTGTCTATTAACAAATTAAGAAACTGATCACCCTTAATCTCTTGTTAATAGTAGACGGGATTGTGTTGGATGGGATAGACGTGTCTTGCAAGCTTGTGTGGCGTGAGCAATGAATTGTCCTGAGTTAAGCTAAGTGCTTAAGGGATTATTTTGAGGAGTTGGCGTAATACGGTGTTGAGACGTTTATTTTGACGGAACCTTCGAATGAGAAGGAAAGTGAGAAAATTGGGATTTGTCAATTTATTGAAATTGCCGGAGGTTCCCTGAGGAAGTAAGCGATTTACTATCGGAGTGTGAAGTAAAGCTTACACGTTTATTTTAGGGACGAGTCTGATATTGATGACTCCATATTGTATGTTTACGTTGGGATTGGAGAAGTTGAAGAGTCAACTTGAAGACCCGCTGGGGGAGAGGTCCTTTTGTTTGAGTGTGTTACCGTAAGGTGCACCAATTTTGTTGGTTAGACAGACAGAAGGTTTTGTGAAGCTTTGGGTGAACTATAGATAAGTGAACAAGGTGACTGTCAAGGATAAGTGTTCGCTTCCAAGAGTTAATGATTTGATGGATCAATTGATTGAAGGACGTGAGTTTCCGTTTTCGTGAGATCGCGAGTAGAACTATTGTGTTGTGGTGTCGAAGGTCGAAGTGGTATCGTAATAGGAGACTCCACGATCTGCTGTTGAGATTGGAAGTAATCGGGTTTTAAAATATTTAAAGATTGAAAGTGTGTTGGACGGCCTCCTAAGTATGAAATTGTGGTTATACTTTGAATTCCGAGATCGCAACTTTTTACGGAATCGAAATCGGACACTCGAAAGTCAGGTAACGATCGAAAATAGAATTTCGGGACTGTCATGTTCGCCGAGATTCGCCTGGCGAAGTGCCCTGAGCAGAAAAATGTTGTTGTGGTATTTTTGTCGTAACGGGAGAACCGTAACTCGGAATGACGCCCGGTTCGAAGCATTGGAAAGCTATTGAAATTATCTATGAGATGGTGAAGTATTGACATAGATTTAATCTATTTATTGATGAAGTGTGTTTGAATGTTGTGGTAAGGACGGGCGGTACGGTATGTGTTCCCGCTATAACTCACAACTTGTTTGTCCACTTGGCATGGGATCTTCTTTAATTATTTATATAAGGCAATGGTTGTGTTGATAAATGATATTTTAAGGTATTCGAAGAGTATAGAGGATTATGTTGAGCATAAGGAACTGGAGTTATCAGTGTTAGAAAAAGAGCGGTGATATACTTCCGTAAGGAAAGTTCTGCCGAATCCGATAGAACTAATTGTGGTGTTTGTGATGCTTGTTAATACAATTAGGGGATTTGCTAAAGACAACTTCAGCGAGTTTCAGTTATGCAAAAGGCAACTCGAAGTGTGTAAGAGAAACCATCCGACCAGTGATTTAGAGTTGGTTGCGATTGTGGTTGTACCGGAGTCGGAGGCTTCGAAAGTTCAGACTGAGATCGGAGATGTTTGGTGATCTTAAGAGTTTAAGGTGTTTGTTTGATTTGAAAAAGTTGAAAATGAGGCAGAGGAAATAATTAGGATTTCTGAAGGATTACGACTTTGAGTGTAATTACCCTTTGGGTAAAGTGGATGTGGTAGATGATGCGGTGAGTTGGAAATGTTTGTGTTTACCGAAGATGATGGTGAAAAGAGGTAGAACTGATTGAGAAATTTCATAATATGCGTTGTGTGAGTAAGGATACTTCTTATGGAGTTAATCTTTTATTATTAAGATCTGACTAGTGATATCCTTGAGAAGAACCGAGAAAGTCAGAAATCTGGGTCGAGTAGTGAATTAGTTGAAGTTGATAAATTAGAGTCGAGGAGTGGATTGTCGGGCTTGTGGAAATAATAAGACGAGATGTTATGATAGAGTATGTGTACCAAATATTGTTGAGGGGAGTAGAAGTACTCGTGAAGAAATACATTGGGGTAGATGGAGTATCCATCCCAGTGCTATGAAGAAGTAACCGAATTTGAGTAGATTGTTTTGGAGACCATGGATAAGGGGAGGAGTAGTTGAGGTGGAATATGCTGGTTAGAATTGTAGGAATTCGAAGAGTGAACATCAGAGACTGTTGAGTCTGATGCAGTCGTTAAATATTCCAGAGTGGAAATCAGGTAGTATTTTCACGAAATTGGTGTTGAGATTTCCAAAGAATTTGTAAAGACATAATTTTAATTTGAATTGTTAGGAGTGGATTAACTATTCCGTGTTAAGAATATATGAGATGCATATTGAGAAAGTGGTGAAGTTGGATGAGATACTGACGAATATTGTATCAGATGGAAATTTGAGGTTTATATTGAGATTTTGGAAGGGCTTACAGGAAGCTTCGGGTACTAAGTTGAAGTTGAGTTCGACTTACCATCCGCAAACTGATGGTCAGTCAGAGAGGACTATTGAGTCTGTAGAGAATTGGTGAGAGCTTGGGTGTTGGATCGAGGTGGATTGTGGGATGATTAATTACCGTTGATTGAGTTACCTATAATAACGGTTACCATCCTAGTGTCGGAATGGCACTATATGTGGCTTGGTGAAATAGGGAGTGTAGGACTCTACTGTGTTGGAATGGGTCGAGTGAGAGTGTTGTGCTCAGACCTGAAAATTATGTGGAGATGGATGAAAAGATCAAGAGGATCCAAGGAAAGATGTGTTTGGAGAGTCACGACGGTGACTGATGTTGGTCGAGCTTCGAAGTCTCAAAAGTTCGCACCGTGTTCTGTGGTTTGTATCAGAGTGGCGCAGCACAGGCATGGGAGGAGTAACATGTTAGACTGTTTTTCCGTTGTTGCTATGAATTGGCATGATATGTTTCATGTGTCTTAGTTGAGAAAGTACATTGAACCAGGTGGATGATGTACAAGTGAAAATAATTTGATTGTTGAGGCATTGCTATTTCGTTTGGACGAGCGAGAAACAACTCCGAAGGGAGGAGATATCTTTGGTGAAAGTAACTTGGGGAGGTGCTGCAGAAGGCAGTGTGACCTGTTAGTTGGAATGAAGGATGCGGGAAGCGTACCCGGAAGTGTTCCATCAGGTAATTTTCGAGGACGAAAATACTTAAAGTGGGGGAGAGTTGTAACACCCATTTTATTTATTTAGTCATTTTGGTGTTAATTTAATTATTTTATGTTGGTGTGCCCTTAGGTGGGGTGTGTTGGCATGTGATTGGTGAGTATCCTTGATATATAAGGATCATTGGTGGTGTGGAGATAATAATATAATAGTTAATAGTAATATTGGTGGTATTATTATTATTATTATTATTATTATGATTATTATCATCAGTATGAATATTATTATTGGTGGGTGTCCCTGATGTGGGAGGATTATTGGTGGTGTTTTGGTGAATATAATAATATAGTGTATAATATTGATATTGGTGGGAATATTATTATTATTATTATATTTATTATAGTTACTATTGTTATTAACATTATTATTATTTTGGTGAGATAATAATAGGATTATTATTACTATTATTATTATTATTATTTTATTAAGTTATTAACATTATTATTATTTTGGTGAGATAATAATAGGATTATTATTACTATTATTATTATTATTATTATTATTTTATTAAGTTATTAACATTATTATTATTTTGGTGAGATAATAATAGAATTATTATTACTATTATTATTATTATTTTATTATTATTATTATTATTATTAAGTTATTATTATTATTGGGATTAGAGAATTAAAATAGAAACGTGAGGGATTAGTAGTTTTACGATACATTGTGAGAAGTTAGAGAAAGTGGAAAAAGAGCGATAGAAAGGAGAGAACGGAAAAGGGAACGGAAAAGGGAGCAAAGAACGAAGGATACAGGGGAAAATCAGAATTGGCCAAACCTTGGAGGGTTCTTTCATCGATCAACCGATTAATAAGGTAAGGGGGGAGAAACTTGATTTGGGATGGTATATACATGTATAGGGTAGAGGGGATTCCTTAACCCGTAGGAAAATTCCGATCTATGAAGTTTTATATTGGCATGCTTGTTATTATTGTTGCTGATGATAAATTGATGCTTGACATTGATGAATTGTTGATTGGTATTGGTGAATTTGGTGTATATATATTATGGTGATGTTAGTGAAATTATATGTTGTTACTGCAGTGTTGATAGTAACTATAAATAGAGTTTTGGTGAGATTCTGTGTTGTTACTGTAGTGTGGGTAATGACCATGATTATAGCTTTGGGGAAAATTATATATTGTTACTGCAGTGTTGATAGTAACTATAAATAGAGTTTTGGTGAGATTCTGTGTTGTTACTGTAGTGTGGGTAATGACCATGATTATAGCTTTGGGGAAAATTATATGTTGTTACTGTAGTGTTGATAGTAAATATAAATAGAGTTTTGGTGAGATTCTGTGTTGTTACTGTGGTGTGGGTAATGACCATGATTATAGCTTTGGGGGAAATTATGTGTTGTTTCCCTATAGTGTCGTTAATGACTATGGTTAGGACCTTGGTGAGGTTCAGAGTGACTCTGAAGTGTCGATAATGTACCGTAATGTTGGTTCTAGAGTAGGAAGTATAGGATAATTGGTAAGTATAATGTTTATTGGTGTGTTTGTGTTTGATGATAACTAGTAATTGATAGTGATGGAGTATAAGTCAATGTTAATGAATTGGTGTTTTGGTATGATTTGGCATATAGGGCATATAGGGTGTTTTACAGTTTTTAGGGAAAATTCTGTATGGCTTTTGAGGTATCGATAGAGTGTGTAGGTGATGATTTTGGGAATAGGAATTAGAAGCCTATTGGTTACGGTAATGTGCAAGATTGGTACTAGAATAGACTGAGGATCTGAGTTGAGATGATAGGTACAGTTTGGCCTTGATGCAGAATGATGAGTGTGGGAACTAACTTGTGTACTTGGTGATAGTGCATGTTTCCCGTAATAATGACTGGTGGACAATTAGTTGATGTATATGTATGTAGTGATCAGTAGGATCGCGTACCCCCGAGTGGTGGGATATGTTATATCTTGGTGTTAAAGTATGAACTTGTTTACTATCTGGTTGATTTATATGGTGTTGGTGTATGTTATATCTGTACATATGTGCATTGGTGTATGATGATATGATCAGGAGGATCGTGTGCACGTTGAGTGCCTAAATATATTAGTTATGCATTGGTGTGTGCATATCATGGTGTTTTGGTGGGATGAATCATGTCTCAGGAGGAGCGTAAGTGATTCATCCGTACTCTTTTGTGGAGAATGGTGGGGGATAGATCATGTCTCAGGAGGAGCGTAAGTGATCTATCCAGGTTCGATTGAATGAACCAATGAGTCGGTACCGCATGCATGGTGTTGAGTTGCATATTTGCATTATAATATGTTATATTGTAATTTGAACAGTAGGTTCGTCATATGGAGTTGTTGGGGGTGAATATTGGTGTGTTGGTGTGTTTTACTATCTTATTTACATGTATTACATTACCATTATATTCTGATCATTATTTCTCACCCCTTTGTTGTTGTTGTGGTCTGTGCTTCTTCGGAAGTACAGATAATCCAGGTGTTTAGCTAGCTTGGATATTGGTGTGACCGTCGAGTCTAGGATGCTCTGATACGTAACACGGGATATGGGTGTTGTAATTGTTTTATGTCAAACGTGTTGAAATCCTGTGACGTATCATGTTTTGATGTATTTTACTTTATGAAACAAATTCCGCTGTATTATTTTGAAAAGAATGAATAAAGTATTTTTATAAAATTTGGAGATGTGATATCCCACTATTTTGGTGAAAACTCTGATTATTATTATAATATTTATATTTTATTTAATACGGGAAGTGGGGTGTTACACAAGACACTCTGATGCCAAAGTAAGAAGTTGGATAGAGTGATCACAAGTACAGAAAAGGGTAAGAAGTGAATACCTGACCCTCTTGTGAAAGAGGGTATTTATAGAGAGACCCCAGCGCAGGGCCAACGGTCATTTGAGTTGGGCTGGATGGTCAGGCCCAACCCAAGTGACTGCTAGGGCTTATTGTTAGATGCCCAATATTGCTTATTTGAGCTATCAAATGTGGGCATCTTCCGCTTCTTTTTGTGCAATTTCGGTTCAAAACCGCCTTGTTCTTGTTGATTTGCGATATGTCGTGAAATGCTCTTGTTCTTTTTAATTTGTGTGTTATTTTGCAGTATTTGATCATGAATGAGCAAAAATTGAAGACACAAGAAAGTTGACAAAGGAATCAAGAAAGTCCAAGAGCAAAAGCATGTTCGCTAGGTGAACATCTGGCGAGTGTTGCAACGAGTTGTTTGCTAGGCGAGCATCCAGCGAGCTGCTAGCGAACACTCCCAGATTTGGGCAGAACCAAAAATGCATTATTCGCGGGTAGCGAGGCAGGTGGCGAAGAGCTCGCTAGGCGAGCACCTAGCGAGAAAATAGCGAAGCATTCTAGAATCTTTTCCTCAGCCCTCGCTAGCATGTTCGCTAAGCAAATATGTAGCGAGCGTTCGCTGTTAGCTCGCTAGGTGAATGTAGTAGCGAGCGTGACAGGACAGCAACTTTTTCTACATATAGCCTTTGTACTTTTAGGGGATAATATATATATATATATATATTTTTACTTTGTTTTGCTGCATAAGATATTTTGTGACCTAGAAACACTCTACCTGTTATTTTTCTTCATTTCCAAACATTAATCCACAAAAAGAAGGTGGATTCTCATCCAAGTTGGATTCTTTGACTCGGATGTTCACCAACCTTCTTCTGAATCTTCTTTTGCAAGCTACCATGAAAATGAGTAGCTAAGTTCTTCATTTTGTCAAGGTTAGATTTAGGTGATCATTAAACTTTGTAAGTATATGGATGATCTTCATTTGTAAACTCTTGGATGATGAATATATGATGAAAACCTTGCTTTATCTTTAACTCTTTGTGTTGGTTTATGATCGAAAGATATTTTCCAACTCTTGACCTAGGTTTTCATCCTTCTATTTTCTTAAGCTAGAGATAGTTTCGAATGTGGTTGTTCACAAAAAAATGTTAAACCTAAATGTTGTCATTTTGATAGATTGTGTGAGAGATCAACAATGGATCAAAATGGGAAAAATCACAATGTGAGTTAGAGATAATCACATTGGGAGGATGTTGTGAATGTGTTTATCATTTGAAGAAGTTTATGCTTATTGTTGATCGGACATATACAAGCAAAGTGATTACCTAACCCTAACTTTGGCAATCTTTATTAAATCGTAAAATCAATCTTTTACCGCGATTCAGTACTTTCTATGCAAAGATACCAATACCAAAAAACCAAACCCCTTTCGTTACTAAAAAGTTAAGAACTCGATAACTGTCGAACTGTGGCAATATCTTATATTCCCTGTAGAGACGATAACAAAAACCCGACACTTAACCACTGTCAATACCAACAAAATGGCGTCGTTGCCGGGGAATATAATTTGATATTGTGAGCATCGCAATAGTTGTTGAATTGTTAACTCTTGAAATTTTGACTTGTGCTTGTTAATTTGTTTGGTTTAGTGTGCAGCTTTCGTTTTATGCGAGGACAGATTCCTGAGGACCAACTTCTTTTTGATCCCGAGATCGAGAGAACCGCAAGAATACTGAATAGCAGAACAAGACGGAGGAGGAAACTTGCTCAACAACGACAAGAACAAGGAGAAAGTTCTTCTAAAACACCACCATCACCACATTTCACACCAATTATGGCAGCACCTCCACCACCACCTCCAATTTCCACTCCATGCATGAACAGTCCAAGACATACAGCTCAGTTCGCACGAAATCTTCAAAACGAAAGACAAGCTAAGATGAAAACGGGAATCCTAGCTCTAGTCTATCAAAATCCTTTCACAGGACTAGACCATTAGGATCCGTTCACCCATCTTACAAAATTCTATGAGATTGCGGGCGCAACGGGAGCAACAGAAGCTGACGAAGAGTCATTGTTTAGGAGACTATTTCCTCATTCCTTGATTGGGAAAGCGAAGGAGTGGTATCTTGATCAATCGACAACAATCATGACGGATTAGAATCTTCTAGAAGAGAAGTTCCTTGAACGTTTCTTTCCACATAACCGATTCATGGAGGCTAAAACTGCGATTGCGGTATTTTCTCAAGGAGCTAGTGAATCACTAAACGAAGCTTGGGAGCGATACAAATCTATGTTAAGAAAGTGCAAGGGACATGGTTTCGACGAGCTCACTCAAGTTCATATTTTCCGCAATGGACTCCTTTCAGTTCACAAGACCTTATTGGATGCTACGGCAGGAGGTTCTTTGATGTCAAAAAGTGCAGATGATGCAATTGCAATTATTGATAAGATGGAACTTAATGATCATCAAGGGAATCATAACCGTGGAGTGACTCAAAGAAAACCGGGTGTGCTCGAGTTAGGGACAAATGATGCTATTCTCACCCAAAACAAACTCATTTCACAACAAGTGGACCTTTTAACTCAACAAATAAAAGAGTTTAAAGAGCCTTCAAAAGCTAAACAAATAGCTTGTTGTGAACTTTGCAAAGGTGAACATGATACCGGATTTTGTCCACCTCCCAATTTTGAAGATGTGAATTACATGGTAAATCAAAGAGATTACCAACCAAGGCAACAACAACCACCGTATCAACAACAATCTCACAATCAACAACAACAAAACTATCAAGGAAATCAAGGGTACCAACCAAGAGGTAACTATCAACATAACCAAGGTTATGGGGGTGGTTCTTCTAACCGTCAAAATTCTTATCAACCTCAACAACCGCCGGTCGTAACTTCAAAGTTGGAAGAGACATTGGCGCAATTTATGCAAATCTCAATGGCTAATCAAAAAATCAACGACGCGACAACCAAAAATCTTGAGACTCAAGTTGGTCAACTTGCTAAGCAATTAGCGGAACAACAATCCGGACCATCTTTCTCGGCAAACACGTAAACAAATCCTAAGGAGCATTGTAAGGCAATAAAGACGAGAAGTGGAAAAGAGTTGGTTGACGAGAGTGAAAAAAGAGAGGTAGAGAAAAAGGATGAGAAGAAAAAAATTGATGATGAACTTGATGGTAGAGTTGAGGAAGAAATATTGAGTGAGGATGAAGTTGAAAAGAATGAGAAAAATGGTGAAGTTGAAAAGAATGAGAAAAATGGTGAAGTTGAAAATAAAACAAGTGTAGAAGTTGAAAATAATATAAGTGAAAAAGTCATGGTGGAGGAAGTGAAGAAGAAAAAAGAGAGGAATTCTAGAGCGTCTAGAGGAAAGGAGGTAGTGGGCGCTACTCCGGTCCAAAACTTACCATATCCGCACGCTCCATCTCAGAGAGAAAATGAACGGCATTACGCCCGGTTCATGGATATTTTTAAACAACTACAAATAAACATTCTGTTTGCCAAAGCTTTAGAACAAATTCCAAAGTATGCCAAGTTCATGAAAGACATACTAACTAAAAAGCGGAGGTATACGGAGCCGGAAACAATTGTTCTTGATGCTAGTTGTAGTTTCATCATCCAAAGGACTCTTCCGAGAAAAGAAGTGGATCCGGGAAGAGTTACTTTGTCGGTTACTATCGGTGATGAATATGTCGGGAAAGGGCTAATTGATTTGGGGTCAAGCATTAATTTAATACCTTTGTCTATTGTGAAAAGGCTTGGCAACATTGAAATGAAAGCCATACGGATGACGTTGCAATTGGCCGATAAGTCGACTACCCATCCTCATGGGTTAGCTCAAGATGTATTGGTTAAAGTCGACAAATTCTTCTTTCCGGTTGATTTCATTGTGATTGACATGGAAGAGGATGATGATGCTCCGCTAATCTTAGGCCGACCTTTCATGAAAACTGCTCGAATGATGATTGATGTTGATGATGGTTTGATGAAAGTGCGAGTACAAAATGAAGAAGTCACTTTTGATCTTTTTGAAGCTATGAAGCATTCAAAAGATAATCATGATAGTTTCCGAATTGATGTGGTTGAAGAAGCAACATTGGAAGTATCTAAGCATATTCATGTGACCTCACCTGTGGAATTAGCCCTTGATGACTCTTTTGACGTTTTCACCATTGAAGAAGAGCAAGCTCTTGAGGAATGTTTACGAGAACTTGATAATTTTAAAGAGTTGCAACCATGGGAAGTCGAAGAGGAAGTGTTGAAAAAGGAGGTCCATGAAGAAAAAACACCCATTGAATTGAAAATGCTACCTTCGAACTTGAAGTATGCATTCCTTGATGAAACCGAAGAGAAGTCGGTTATCATAAGCAACCTTTTGTCTGAAAATGAAAAATCCCGTTTAATTGATGTGTTGAAAAAGAGTAAAGAAGCAATGGGATGGACTCTTGCCGATCTTAAAGGAATTAGTCCCTCTTATTGTATGCACAAGATTTTAATGGAAGAGGATTTCAAGCCGGTAGCTCAACCTCAACGCCGCTTGAATCCTACGATGAAAGAGGTTGTTCGGAAAGAAATTGTCAAGCTTTTGGATGCGGGAATGATCTACCCAATTTCGGATAGCCCTTGGGTAAGTCCCGTGCATGTGGTTCCGAAAAAGGGTGGAATGACCGTCATTCGAAATGAAAAAGATGAATTGATACAAACGAAAGTGGCAACGGGGTGGAGAATGTGTATTGATTATAGGTGGTTGAATACTGCAACTCGAAAAGACCATTTTCCACTCCCGTTCATGGACCAAATATTGGAAAGACTTTCGGGCCAAGAATACTATTGTTTCCTTGATGGCTATTCCGGGTACAACCAAATTGCGGTTGACCTGGCCGATCACGAAAAGACGGCTTTCACATGTCCGTTTGGAATTTTCGCATATAGAAAAATGCCCTTTGGGTTATGCAACGCACCGGCGACTTTCCAAAGATGTGTGCAAGCCATTTTTTCTGACTTAATCGAGAAAACGATGGAAGTGTTCATGGACGACTTCTCCGTGTTTGAAAGTTCTTTTGGTTTATGCTTGGAAAATTTGGAAACGGTGTGTGAAAACAAATCTTGTGCTTAATTGGGAGAAATGCCACTTTATGGTAACCGAGGGGATAGTGCTCGGACACAAAGTTTCTTCAAAAGGGCTTGAAATGGATCGAGCAAAAGTTGACGTGATTGCAAAGTTGCCCCCTCCGGTTAATCTGAAGGGAATCTGAAGTTTCCTTGGGCATGCCGGTTTTTACCGACGATTTATCAAAGACTTCTCAAAGGTAGCTAGGCCTTTGAGTAATTTTCTCGCCAAAGACCATGTATTTCTCTTAACTGAAGATTGTTTACATGCTTTTAAAATTTTGAAGGAAAAACTTGTTACCGCTCCAATTATAGTCGCTCCTAATTGGAATTTGAATTTTGAACTAATGTGTGATGCGAGCGACTATGCTATTGGAGCGGTATTGGGACAAAGGAAAGAAAAAAAATTTCATGCTATACACTATGCAAGGTTTTAAATGAGGCGCAAATTAATTATGCTACTACCGAAAAAGAGCTACTTGCGATAGTGTATGCGCTAGAAAAATTTCGGTCTTATCTCATTGGCTCTAAAGTTATTGTGTATACCGACCATACGGCGATTAAATATTTGCTCACCAAACCGGATTCGAAGCAAAGGCTCATCCGTTGGATCCTCTTATTACAAGAATTTGATATAGAAATTAAGGACAAGAAAGGATCGGAAAATTTGGTGGCGGATCATTTATCTCGCCTTGTGAATGTGGAGGTTACATCTTTTGAAAAGGAAATCCGAGAAGAATTTCCCGATGAAAAACTTTTTAAAGTTCAAGTTAGGCCATGGTTTGCTGACTTTGCAAACCACAAGGTGAGTGGTTTTGTACCGCCAGACCTAACTCCGAACCAAAAGAGGAAATTCATCTCGGATTGTAAGTATTATGTGTGGGATGACCCATACTTGTTCAAGTTGGATGGTGATAACATTTTGAGAAGGTGTGTTACCACCAATGAAGCGCAAAGTATTCTATGGCTTTGTCACAACTCGCCTTATGGCGGACATTTCAATGGGGCAAGAACGGCAAATAAAGTTCTTCAATCTGGATTTTATTGGCCTTCTATTTTTAAAGATGCAAATGCCCATGTGCAAAGTTGTGACAGTTGCCAACGAAGTGGTGGGATAGGTAAAAGAGAAGAGATGCCTCTCCAAAACATCCAAGAGATTAAATTATTTGATTGTTGGGGTATCGATTTTGTCGAACCATTCCCACCCTCTTTTGGAAATGAATACTTGCTAGTTGTAGTTGACTACGTGTCAAAGTGGGTTGAGGCGATCGCCTCACCTCGGGCGGATTCTAAAACGGTTATAAATTTTTTAAAGAAAAACATCTTTTCCCGTTTCGGAACCCCCCGTGTGTTGATCAGTGACGGAGGGTCACACTTTTGTAATGCACCGTTGGAAAAAGTTTTGCAACATTACGGTGTAGTACATAGAGTGGCAACTCCATATCATCCACGGGCAAATGGTCAAGCTGAGGTCTCTAATCGGGAGATCAAGAGAATACTTGAAAAAACCGTGTCTAACTCGAGAAAAGATTGGTCGCAAAAATTGGATGAAGCTTTATGGGCATATCGCACTGCTTATAAAGCTCCAATTGGGCTAACTCCATTTCAATTGGTTTTTGGTAAAACTTGCCATTTGCCGGTCAAAATGGAGCACAAAGCCTTATGGGCTTTAAAATTTTTGAACTTTGATAATGAGTTGGCCGGTGAAAAAAGAAAGGTGCAACTGCTTGAGTTGGAAGAGATGCGCAATGCTGCATATCACTCAAGTTGGTTGTACAAAGAAAAAGTTAAAGAATATCATGACAAAAAGCTCCGAAAAAATGAATTTGTGCCCGGGCAGTTGGTGTTGTTGTTTAATTCCAGGTTGAGACTTTTTCCTGGAAAATTGAAGTCAAAGTGGTCCGGGCCATTTCGTGTAAAAGAGGTGAAAATTTTTGGGGCTGTTGTGATTGAAGACTTGGAAAAGAAGGACAGTTGAACAGTAAATGGCCAACGTTTAGAGGTGTATCTTGGCGGCCTAATTGATCGAGACAGATGTGCCTTTCTTTTGGATGTTCCGGTGTGAGCATCCAAGACCGTCGAGCTTATCCAACGTTAAACAAACGCTTGTTGAGAGGCACCTCAACATTGTAAGTATTTGTTGTTTATTGAGTGTGTTTTGTGGGAATCTACTTGAGGAAGCATGCTGAATTTGACCTTTGGCTGCTGTCCTAATATTTTTTTCAAAATTCTATCATGCTCGCTAGCACGTTCGCTAGGCAAGCATGCAGCGAGCATTCTCTACCTGTTCGCTAGGCGAATGGGCGCGTATCTGGAAATTTTAGTTATTAGTGGGCCACTCTGGTAGGCCCAAAATCAGTTTTTATTTTGAACTTAGTCTTTCCCACTCACTCTCTCTTTCACACTTTCTCTGCAAAACACAAAGCATTTCCTCTCTACTCCTTGCAAGCCCTAATTCGTGTTCACTAGTCTCTCTGCTGCAGTAAGGTTTGAGCAATCTCCTCTCTTTTTGTTCTTCATTTTTGCAATAGTAGGAACATTAGGGTTTAGGTAGATTTTGATAGTTAGAGATTTGTGAAACTTTAGGTTTGCATGTTTATCAAGAACGATTCCATTCATGTTTAATCATGTGGTTCTTAAATTATTTTCATCGAATTTGGGATTTTGGATGTTGGGGTCCAAAACAGTGGATGATTTTAGCATTTTCGCAGTGCTCGCTAGCTCGTTCGCTAGGCGAGTCAGTAGCGAGCATTCGCTATGGACTCGCTAGGTGAGCATGCTAGCGAGCATGACAGAACTTTGTTTTTATTTGATTACTGATGAGCTTGTGCTGCTGTTTGTTGGTGTCTTCTGTGTTTGTTTTGCAGGTGGCCTCAAGTAGTCACAGTAAGAAAAGAAAGGTTGCCAGTACCTCCCGTATGGTCCCGATTCAATTCGATACGGAGAAGTTCATAGGGCCAAAGCAAGCTGTCCACTTTGGGACGCTGCAAAAAAGGAAGATCCTCCCTGAGAAGAGGTTCATCATAGATCCTCAAGGTGAGTACGACACTTTTCCTGGGCTGATCAATAGTAAGCGGTGGACCAGATTGGTTTCCCCTCTCGAGAACTATAGCATAGACATGGTGCGCGAGTTCTACGCGAACACACTGCCAAATGATGACGAACCCTTCACATGGTCTACAAGAGTGATGGGTCGTCAAGTGATCTTCGACAGGGATTCCATCAATAGAGTGCTAGGTGAACCGCTTATTCTGGGAGCCAATGAATTGGACAGGTATACTTGAGACCTGAGGTTGCATAGGAACACCGATACCATATCTGCTACCCTGCTGATAGAGGGGAAATCGGTTGAGCTAAATCAAGTTGGTCACCCTTTGAGATATCATAGGGAAGACATGATTCCTTTAGCTCAATTAATTTTACTTATGGTCCTTACAAACATCATGCCAAAATCCCACAAATCTACCGTGCCGATCCCAGTGGCACACCTTGTCCATAACATTCTCACCAACGTCCAAATTGATGTATCCAGGATTATTACTAATGAGATGAAGTCCATTGTTGAGAGTGGTCTTAAGTCGGGGTCGCGTGTTAACTGCCCCCTTGCTTTTCCCTGCCTCATTATGGCCTTATGTACTCAGTCGCGGATGAAGATTCCTTCCCGCAGTTTGGTAAAGATCCCGGCCCCCATTGATGATAAGTATGTGGACAAGTACTGTAGAGCTAGGAACTACAGGGGTGGTGCAGCTGCTGGTGCCAGAACTACTGATGGTTCCGGTGTTTCTTCTCAAGGGTTCAACCCTTTTCAGCAAGCAGTGTGCAACTATAATTGGGATTGGATGGTGGCATCACAACGGGCTATGATGGATATCCATGATTTTATGCAGGTTTTACAGCTCTAGATCCGAGACCCCTCCATTGAGCGTCCCTTGATGACGCGTGAGCAGTTCTTGCAGCATGCGAACTGGCCTGTGGACAGGCCTGTTTTTAGAGAGGGGGCGGGTGCTGGTGGCCTGTTGTTGATGATGATACTGACGATGATGATGAGACTGATGATGTTGAGGGAGAGGATGATTATGATGATGACGATTCTGAGGAGGAGTCTGAGTCCGAGGAGGACTCAGTTGTTTTCTTTTCAGTTTTAGTATTGTATTTTGTTTTATTGTTGGATATTTTCTTTTTGATTTCATTATTGTGGTTGTACTTTTGGGGTGTTCAGTCCCCCGCACACTATTTTTAGTTTATTGATTAATGCTTTGTTTAAATTATTGTGTTTATTTTAAATTATTCTGTTTAATTATTTTTGTGGTTGCTGGGTGTCAAAACCTTCTAGATTGGTTGCTCTCTGAAAGAAGTATCCAATGAAGGTGCATCCGAGCTTGGATGGCAATGAAATAAATAAACAAGCGAATACGGCTAAGGTACATGGTTACCTTCGGTTAGAACTTTAGAATGCATGAAGAACTTTAATCTTGTTGTAATTGAATATTGTTCTTTTTGCAACATGAATGAATGAATGATTCACTTAGTACTTAAGACCACAAATTGTGAGGAAACCTCCATTGTTCAAATAAATGCTGGATTCTAATGAAATGTGTTGATTCATTTTGTTCATGCTTTGTCTTTTATTATTGTGAACTTGTGGAAGAAATTAGAAATGATCAAGGCACTTGTTTCTTTAGAGCACAACTAGTTCCATACACAAGCTACCCGTGAGCAGTGAGTATTTGTTAACCCCCCTTGAGCTTAAACTGTCGAATCTCTGCTTGAAACAAAGCGAGATTTCAAAAATCTTTTTCTTGAAAACCTGCAAATTTTTGGATTATTGTTCTTTTTCCGTAAAAAGTAAAGAGCATTCACTTAAAGAAGGAAGTAGAAGATAAGTTGGGGAGAACGAAATTGTAAGTTGGTAGTTTATCACAACTCTCGAAAAACCAAGCAAGCATCGAAAAGAAATTAAAAAAAAGAGAGAAACACTTGTTTTGTAAATACGGTGTGAAGAAAAAAATATATAATCAAATGAAAATGAATGCTTGCTTGGAAGAAAAAGATTTAATTTTTTTTTTTGAGTTGTGGAATAAGAGTTGTGAAGGTTTCAAATGAGAAATAGGTAAGATGAAGTTGAGATGTGTGAATAATTGTACAGTGAATGTCTCTTTTGCATCGGCAACTTCGTTTTCAATGACTTTAGATATGTCCCTTGTTTGTTAACCTGACCAAGCTACAACCGGAAAAGACCTTAGTGATCTTTGTGCTTCCGCATTTTCATTTGTAATTGTTAGACATTGTATGAATTGAATTGAGTTTGACATTGTTTGTTGGAGAGTGAGATTGCACCCGCGGTTGTAAACGCGTGATCTCTTCAATCCTTATTCGAAGAGGAGTGATAGAGTGATTCATTCAGGATATTGTTGTTGTTGATTGATACATGTTTTGCATTGCTTTAAGATTTTAGTCTTTGTGTATTGTGTTGTTCTAACCATTGGAGACTTGTATCTAGTTGAGTTGTTTGTGTTTGAGCCATTTGATCCAGTTTCGGAAAAACCTTTTTTTTTTCTTCAAGCGAATCCTCTTGTTCTGCGAGAGGCATACTTTGCTTGAGGGCAAGCAAGATTCTAGTTGGGGAGAGTTGTTAGATGCCCAATATTGCTTATTTGAGCTATCAAATGTGGGCATCTTCCGCTTCTTTTTGTGCAATTTCGGTTCAAAACCGCCTTGTTCTTGTTGATTTGCGATATGTCGTGAAATGCTCTTGTTCTTTTTAATTTGTGTGTTATTTTGCAGTATTTGATCATGAATGAGCAAAAATTGAAGACACAAGAAAGTTGACAAAGGAATCAAGAAAGTCCAAGAGCAAAAGCATGTTCGCTAGGTGAACATCTGGCGAGTGTTGCAGCGAGTTGTTTGCTAGGCGAGCATCCAGCGAGCTGCTAGCGAACACTCCCAGATTTGGGCAGAACCAAAAATGCATTATTCGCGGGTAGCGAGGCAGGTGGCGAAGAGCTCGCTAGGCGAGCACCTAGCGAGAAAATAGCGAAGCATTCTAGAATCTTTTCCTCAGCCCTCGCTAGCATGTTCGCTAAGCAAATATGTAGCGAGCGTTCGCTGTTAGCTCGCTAGGTGAATGTAGTAGCGAGCGTGACAGGACAACAACTTTTTCTACATATAGCCTTTGTACTTTTAGGGGATAATATATATATATATATATATATATATATATATATATATATATATATATATATATATATATATATATATATATATATATATATATATATTTTTACTTTGTTTTGCTGCATAAGATATTTTGTGACCTAGAAACACTCTACCTGTTATTTTTCTTCATTTCCAAACATTAATCCACAAAAAGAAGGTGGATTCTCATCCAAGTTGGATTCTTTGACTCGGATGTTCATCAACCTTCTTCTGAATCTTCTTTTGCAAGCTACCATGAAAATGAGTAGCTAAGTTCTTCATTTTGTCAAGGTTAGATGTAGGTGATCATTAAGCTTTGTAAGTATATGGATGATCTTCATTTGTAAACTCTTGGGTGATGATGATGAAAACCTTGCTTTATCTTTAACTCTTTGTGTTGGTTTATGATCGAAAGATATTTTCAAACTCTTGACCTAGGTTTTCATCCTTCTATTTTCTTAAGCTAGAGATAGTTTCGAATGTGGTTGTTCATAAAAAAATGTTAAACCTAAATGTTGTCATTTTGATAGATTGTGTGAGAGATCAACAATGGATCAAAATGGGAAAAATCACAATGTGAGTTAGAGATAATCACATTGGGAGGATGTTGTGAATGTGTTTATCATCTGAAGGAGTTTATGCTTATTGTTGATCTGACATATACAAGCAAAGTGATTACCTAACCCTAACTTTGGCAATCTTTATTAAATCGTAAAATCAATCTTTTACCGCGATTCAGTACTTTCTATGCAAAGATACCGATACCAAAAAACCAAACCCCTTTCGATACTAAAAAGTTAAGAACTCGATAACTGTCGAACTGCGGCAATATCTTATATTCCCTGTGGAGACGATAACAAAAACCCGACACTTAACCATTGTCAATACCAACACTTACATGGCGTAGTGAATTCCAGAACATGGTCTTCGCCCTAGTTCAACTGTCCTGTGATCTCCGGAAAGTGGGTTTGACCTGCTCTTTCAGAGGTGGGCAGTTTGTTGGTGACGTGTCCCCGCAGAGGGGAGCACGTGGAGAACCTGTGAAGAACACGTTTTTCTGCTCGACAAGGGAGAAGGTCCTGCTCGTGGAGGGTATTCTTTGCCCGACGGGGACCTTGTGCTCGACAGCAGTAGCCCAAGCCAGATTGGGCCTACTGTACATTACTGGGCTGGGCCTGCTCGGTCAAGCCTGTGCCTAGGACAGAACATTTATCATCCTTTTTTTATATATATTTTGTCTTCATCTTAATTTTTTATTTTGGTTGATGAAATTCTTAAATATCATGGAATGTTTATTTTCAAAGATGTTGAATCTTCATTATTTCAAATATGTTGATGAATGATCATTTGGATCATTCTCTACACTTTGAGATAGTGATATGTTGCCTTTTATTAATCATGGGAATTCTCGATTAAGATGAGACCATTATTTTTTTCTTTTTGTGTGGCATAGCTTTAGGAGAATGATTTACATATCACGTGTCTAGCATGTTTTAACACAAACATTGTTATTGATCTACCTCAGATAGGTGCGACTTCTACATAAGTCCACTTATGATTGCTTAACATAGTGCTAAATTGGCTCTGATTCAAGAAAGCGATCATTCGATCAATAACCACTAATAATTAACTCCTAACATCTAACATTTACTTTCTTGCCTTTACATTTCCGAAATTTATTTCTCTTCATTTACTTTCCACTATTTACTTTAATGCTCTTTATCATTTCCACATTTATTTCCTACCATTTTCTTTCTTTTTTGATCTTTATTTCTTCATCTCACTAAAAAAATACAAAAACATGACAAAATTATCAAAACCCTAAAAGACATTGATCTTAGACTATGGTTACTATCCCTAGAATCATGGAGTTTTGGACCTTGTGCTTAAACACTAGAAAAAGAGACTTAGATTGGACTTCTCTATTTCATTGTATTAGTCTAGGACACCTTGCTCACACACGTCTTTCTCTTGGGCTACCTAATAACGAGACCTTTTATTTCTAGCATCGATAATTTCTCTGTATTTTTCACGTATCCCTCTCCCCATTTTGGTTTACTTTATTTATTTTCCCACTTTACTTTGATTGTTATTCTTGTTTGCTAGTTAACCTTAGGGACTAGGGTTGACCCCACCACCCTTTTAACTATTGTAAGTCGATCGCCTTGTGCATCGCCATCAACCTTTCCCTTACACCACTTTTCTAAAGCCCTTGATCCAATGTCAAGCAACATTTTTGTTAATAAACCCTTGATCCAACGTCAAATGACATTTTATCAACACATTCAGAAATACAATAAGACGCGATTATGATTGTGTGCCACGAGCCTTAAGTGGTGGAGAAGGAGTGAGAGTCGAGCTTTCCTGCACTTACTCTGAGTATTTTAGACACAAGACGCTTGACTTGGTAGTTTAAAATATTTACCTCTACCCATAGTCTTTAGTGCAATCCTGATCAAGAATATTTTCTTCTCAAAACCTAAAAACAACATCAACTCATCAAACTCTTTTTATGCCTTAGGACATTAATCTGAAAACCATTTTCCAAGGTAAAATCAACAAACAAACAATCATTTTTTATTCCAAACTACGGAGGTCTAATTCTTCATTCAACAATGGAGATACGTAGGCACGAGAACCCAATCCTTGGCAAGCACCATAATAATAAAAAAACTCTTCACTTTCCCTTTAGCAAGTAAACCTTTAGATATATAACACCCATTCTCACTTAAACGACCTAGATGGTTCCCGTTGAGTACAACCGATGTGAGGGGTGTTATTACCTTCCCCTTGCATAACCGACTTCTGAACCTGAATTTGGTTGCGAGACAATTTTCTCCGCCTTTTAGGGAGTTTTGTCGTTATTTTACCTTTCTTCGGAATAAATAAAATTTGGTGGCGACTCTATGCATTTTTTGCGTAGCGACAATTAGCGACTCTACTAGGGATCTCTTTCCTAAGAAAGTCAATCCTAGTCTAGGTTGCCTTCTTCGCATGTTTGGATGTCTATCTTTCTGCTTTATTTATTGCCTTTTGTTGTAAATATTTTTATCTTATCTTATTTGGTATGGATTATATACTCTAGTTGTAACCCTTGAGGGAAAGACTCTTTACCCGAGTATAGAGTGTAAACATGATATAGGAGAGGTTGGGTAGTATGGGCCACCGAGTAGCTTTCTCCGTAAGGGTCGATATGAGAACCTCACTTAAAGTAGACTCTATTGAGGATTTTGACGACCATTAAGCTTTTGGCATGGACGATCAATGTTTCATTGGGATCCATGAATCTAAGGACCATTGTAGAACCTTGAACCATTGTCCAAATAAAATTAATGGTCGCGTTGTAACACCTTTTTCTACCATACAATTTTAATGGCAAAATATTCACAATTATCAAAGTAAAATATTAAACTAAAAAAAAATCACCTAAAAGGGTGTACATTTCTCAATAAATCAAAAATCACCTCAAAGAGGGCGTAAACAACAGGTTTTTTTCCCAAAAGTTATCAAACATTGCAGCGGAACTCAAAAGGCATAATCCAAAGTTTTCCTTGTACGGAAACATAATGAAAGTAACAAAAATAAAATAAAACATGGTTTAACTCAAAGACGCAACCTCGATGTTACACTATCAGAGCAAGACCCTTTAAGTTAACCAAAATGGCCAACAACTCAAAACTCCAACAAGATCCTCGACGGCATCCACGGCAAAACCTGGTCATCTGCATGTTACCCACGTGGAGGCAACATTCAAATAGGCATGGTGAGTAAAAAGATTCATAATAATCAATATAAAAAATCAATATATAAACAACATCATTTTCATATTATGCATCATCATATTCATCAATGGACATCAAAGGCTACAACATCATAAATTACTCAAGATTATCTCATAAATGCAAATGCAACAAGACTCATACATGTGGTATCAATCATCACAGCTCGACGGACACTGGGCTATCAACCCTCCATATATCCCCATCAATAGGATCGATTCTATACAAGAACTGAAGCACATCAAAATACCTCACATCCGCACAATGGGATTGAAGCCAAAGAAATTAAGGTCCTGAACCGAAGTCCAGATGCACATGAATGCATGATGCACACGTCAATAATCATCATCATAATAACATCATAGGTGCATCATCATTCATAAAAATCTTCATCATCAAACTCATCATCATAAACCATGTCATCATAGAATCATCATTCATCTTATAATAATAGCAAGATTGATTTGAGGTCTGGTTATCATCATATTCGCGTTAAATAAGGTATTGGGAGTATTGCCTTCATTGTTTTCAATGTGTGACTTTGATGTATGATGATGATTTTGATGAATGATAATGCACTTATGATATTATTATGAGGATGATTATTGACGTGTGCATCATACATTCATGTGCATCAGGACTTCGGTTCAGAACCTTGATTTCTTTGACTTCAGTCTCATTTTGCGGATGTGAGGTATTTTGATGTGTTCCGGTTCTTGTATAAAATTGATCCAATTGATGGGGATCTATGGAGGGTTGACGACCCAGTGTCCATCGAGCTGTGATGATTGTTACCACATGCATGAGTCTTGTTTGCATTTGCATTTATGAGATAATCTTGAGTAATTTATGATGTTGTGACCTTTGATGCCCATTTATGAATATGATGATGCATAATATGAAAACGATGTTGTTTTATATATTGATTATTATGAATCATTTTACTCACTCTGCCTGTTTAAATGTTTCCTCCACATGGGTAACATGCAGATGACCAGGTTTAGTCGAGGATCTTGTTGGGGTTTTGAGTTGTTGGCCATTTTGGTTAACTTAGAGGGTCTTGCTCTGATAGTGTAACATCGGGTTGGGGTCTTTAAGTTAAACCATGTTTTATTTGATTTTTGTTATCTTGATTATGTTTCCGTACAAGGAAAACTTTGGATTATGCCTCTTTGAGTTCCGCTGCAATTTTTTGATAATTTTTGGGAAAACCATTGTTTACGGAGCCTTGACCTATATTTGATTTATTGGGAAATGTAAGCCCTTTGAGGTGATTTTTATGAGTTTAATATTTTACTCTGATAAATGAGAATATTTTGCCATAAAAATTATGGGGTAGAAAAAGGTGTTACATTAGTGGCATCAGAGCAGCTCAGTCCGTCCGACCAAGTTTTTATGTTGTTAGTCCCTTGTCAGTCAATAGTGTGAGAACACTATTGGATGAGTTGTTTCTTCTAACCCTGTTGGTAGTTGCAGATGGCTAGAAGAAATGATTGTGCTATTGCTTATACGCTGGAATCACTCGCCTAAGTGATGGCCTAGAATGGTGGACCTCCAGATGAGTTTCGTGCTTTGGGAAAGTTCTAGAGGAATAATCCACTGACTTTTGTAGGCACTCATTATCCTGATGGTGCGCAGAAGTGGCTGAAAGCGATTGAGAAGACTTTTCGAGTTATGGTGTGCACTGAGGCTCAGCAGGTGCCGTTTGGTACGTATATGCTAGCAGAGGAAGCTGAGGACTGGTGGGATAACACCCATCGGAGACTGAGAGGTGTTGGCATTGCAATAACTTGGGTTGTGTTTAAGGAAGAATTTTTGAGGAAGTATTTTCCTGAAGATGTTCAGGGCAAGAAAGAGGTGGAATTCCTTGAACTGAAACAAGGGAATATGATTGTGGCTGAGTATGTGGCAAAGTTTGAGTCTTTAGTAAAGTTTTGTCCGCATTACAATCGTGTCGATGCAGAGATGTCAAAGTGTCTCAAGTTTGAGAATAGATTGAGACCAGAGATTAAACAAGGAATTGGGTGCCCGCAGATTCGTCAGTTTACGGAACTGGTGGACAAGTTATGATGAGGATAGCCGAGTTTGATCTACTCACTACAAGCAGCTGAGTGAGAAGAAAGAGAAAGGTCAGTATAGAGGGAAACTATATGTGACTTCTGGTGATAAAGGAAAACATAAGGCTTCAAATGGGAAAAAGTCAAGTGGGGGAGCAACTACTGCTCCAGGCAAGTGTTATAAGTGTGGCGAGCAAGGTCATCGTGATGAGGTTTGGGGTGCTACAACTGCATTTTGTGACAAAACATTGATGTATGTATGAATGTCATGACTAATGTTATGACATACATGAGGAGTGTTCTGCAGGGTAAGTTTGAATAGCTAAGAGCAAAGTATGTTGGATGTCATGCTGGATGTTATGACATCAAGCAGTTGACATCAGGGCGCGTGTTTTGTTTTTCATGTATAATGCTTGAGTGAGCTCAGGCTAGATTTCAGGAAGCATTTTAGGGATGGTAAGTTATCTCAGGTGAAATTCTAGGCAGTGCTAAGGATAACATAAAATGCCTCCTAACCTAATTGTAAGTGCACAGCTTTATGAAAATAGGTTTAAACTTGATAAACCTAATTTCTGCACTAAGGCCCAAGGACAATCTACTGCATATAAATACCAGAGTAGAAATCCTAATTGAAAACAAGATTTACAGTGAAGTTTTAGAGAGAGCTTTTAAGAGTGTGTACTGAGGGTATTTGTGAGTGAAGAATTTTGTGATGTGCATATAGTTCTTCACGTGTGTTTTGTGTATTAGGATTCTTGTGTGCCAAGCAATTATCTGTTGTATGATTGCATTGACCTAGTGTGTTTGTAGTTGTATATTTATTGTGTCACTCTAAGCTTTTAAGCAAGAGTGTTGTGTCTCTTGATTGAAGTTGTGAAGCAAGATCAAGACTTTTTTGAAGTGTGTCTTCATGTTTCCATATGTAAACTTAAATTGGTTGATATCACTGTTGTGATTGAGGGGGAGTAAGTTGGTAACTCAGGTCTAGTGTTAGGCTGAAGTGTCATTGGGTAGGTCTTAAGTGAAGAGTGCAAACTGGTTGTTTGACTCTGAATTAATACTACTAATAATGAATTTCCTCCCTGGCTTGGTAGCCCCCAGAGTAGGTGTGATTTGCACCGAACTGGGTAAACAATTCCATATGTTATTTACTGCTTTCTTTTCCAGTTTGTTATTAAGTTCAGCAGTCTGTGCTGTAGTGGATGTCATAACATCCGTGATAACATCCACTGTTTGGTTACTAAAATTTCAATTGGCATCAGAGAAGGCACCATGCCTGTTATTTTTTGGGTGAGATCTAGGGAAGATAAATTTTGGTACTATGGACAAGGATATAGGATTCACAAATAGACCACCAATTATGGATGACTCTAATTATGAGTAGTCGAAACCTCGTATGATAGCTTTCTTGAAGTCTCTAGATAGCAAGGCATGGAAAGCTGCTAACTCAGAATGGGAACATCCAGTAAAGACTGATAAAGATGGATCATCTGTGTTAATACCTGAAGAAGAATGGAACAAAGAGCAAGAAGCCTTGGCTCTTGGGAATTCTAAGGCCTTGAATGCTTTATTCAATGGAATAGACAAGAATATTTTCAGACTGGTGCATCATTGTGAACTGGCTAAAGAGGTTTGGGATACTCTCAAAACAACTCATGAAGAAACCTCTAAGATCAAGATGTCAAGATTACAGATGCTGACCACCAAGTTTGAAAATCTGAGAATGAATGAGGATGAGACTATTCATGAATTCTACATGAATATTCTTGAGATTGCCTACACCTCGGGAGCTTTGGGAGAAAAGATATCTGAAGAAAAGCTTGTGAGGAAGATTATTACATCATTGCCTAAAATATTTGCCATGAAGGTCACAACTATTGAAGAGGCTCAAGACATCAGCAACATGAATGTTGATGAACTCATTGGTTCTCTACAAACCTTTGAGATGGGAATGTGTGAAACTGTGGAAAAGAAGAACAAAAGTCTAGCCCTTGTGTCAAGTGCTGAAGAAGACTCAGATAAAGGAGATGGTGGAAATGATGAAAATATGTCAGAAGTTATAGCCTTGCTTGGGAGACAATTCAACAAACTGATTAAGAGAATAGATCAAAAGAACAAACCCAATGTCAAGAACATCTCCTCTGACAGCAGCAGAAGAGGCAAATATGAAGAAAAGTTCAACCAAGGTAAAGGAGTTCAGTGTCATGAATGTGAAGGTTATGGCCTCATTAGAGCTGAATGTCCCACCTATCTCAAGAAGCAGAAGAAAGGCCTAACTGTCACCTAGTCTGATGAAGATTCTGAGAGTCGATCAGAAGAAGAATCTGCAAGACATGTCACTACACTAACTGGTGTATGTGTATCTGATGATGATTCTACTGGAGATGAGTTAACTTTTGATGAACTGGCAGCCTCATATAAACAGTTGTGCATCAGAAGTGCTGAAGTGTGTCAACTAGGGGAGAAGTAAAAGAAAATCATCAAGGAGTTGGAGGCTGAGAAGAAGGAGAATATTGCAACCATTGACTCACTCAACAGTGAGGTCAGTATGTTGAAGTCCAAACTTGATCAGATGTTAAAATCTATCAGGATGCTAAACAATGGGACTGACACGTTAGAAGAAATTCTACAAAGTGGTCAGAAAGCAGGAAACATGTCTAGAATAGGTTTTATTTATGAACAGGGACCCACTTTGGGATTCAAGAAGCCAAAGGCTGAAAATCATAGACCAAACCGGATGTCACGACCGATGTCACAACATCAGAGGAACAAAAACATGAAATAAACAAGGAGAAAGTTCCAAAGGTAGAGGTGTCACTACTGCGGTAAATTTGGACACATAAAACCTTTTTGCTTCAAACTGCATGGTTTTCCCAGCCACACTCATCAAGTCAAACCCAAACAAAATGCTCATGTCAAGAAGCAACAATGGGTGGCTAAGGAGTTTGGTCTGATAGCTCATACATCTTTAAGGGTATCAGCTAAAGAAGACCGGTATTTTGATAGTGGCTGTTCTAAGCACATGACTGGAATAAAGAATCTATTGGTGGACATTAAACCTCACTCCACTAGTTATGTGACCTTTGGTGATGGAGCAAAAGGGGAAATCAAAGGTGTTGGAAAACTAGATTGTCCTGGAGTTCCTAACCTAGACAATGTGTTGCTGGTGAAAGGACCGACTGCCAACCTTATCAGTATCAGTCAGCTCTGTGATCAAGGACTCAATGTCAAGTTCACTAAAGGAGAATGTGTTGTCACAAATGGTGAAAATGAGGAAGTAATGAGGGGGTCTAGGTCTAAAGTCAACTGTTACTTATGGGAGCCTAAAGTCTCAAGTAACTCCACTATATATTTTATGGCCAAAGAAGAAAAGGAGGTATATGTGGCACAACCCAAGGGATTTGAGGATCCTAACCTGACAAACCATGTATACAAGTTAAGGAAGGCTTTGTATGGATTGAAACAAGCCCCTAGAGCTTGGTATGAGAGATTGATTGAGTTTTTTTACTACCAATGGATACAGGAAAGGAGGGATAGACAAGACCCTCTTTATAAAAGATAAAGGTGGAAAAATCATGATTGTACAAATCTATGTGGATGACATAGTGTTTGGTGGGATGTCAGACAGAATGGTGAAATAATTTGTCAATCAAATGCAATCTGAGTTTGAAATGAGCATGTGTGGAGAATTAACTTACTTCCTTGGGCTGCAAGTCAAGTAAATGGAAGATTCTATCTTTCTCTCCCAAAGTAAATATACCAAAGCATAATACTACTCTAGGGTAGGCATCAGTTGGTAGTTTGGAAATGTGAAGCAATGGTATGGAGGGTCGTAGAACTGGACGATTGCATCTAGCAACCCATCAGTCATCTTATGTCTCAACAATTGGAAGATTCTCCCATATTCGTTAGAGAATGTCAAAGGATCCTTGATTAGACCTCCTAGTTCCCTTAGGCTCTCAAGCTTCGAAATCTTGAAGGTGTATTTCTACGTTCCTCTTCTCCCAAAATCCATTTTGCAATATCTAAAAAACAATTTTTAGTTCCTTGAAGTGTCAGAGAAAAAATGCGAAAATGCATAAATGCGATGTAAAAAGTTTCATGGAATTTGAATATTTGCAAACATCACGGGATACTAAAAGAAACATATTTTTATTAGCCAATAGAAAGGATTACAAAATATTAGTACTTCTTACAAGAGTCTTAAACAACAAAAAAACTAAATAAAAGCTAATAAAGCCCTAAGGAAGCCTTGTGTTAAGCTTTTCGATCTTCTTTTCCAACCGAGTCTTCCTGAGAATAAGTTTATCTATGATCAGCTTCCAAGGAGTTGACTGAGGGCTAGAGGAAAATAAATCCTCTTGCTCCTTTCTCTTCTTGTAAGAAAGTATTTCTTCACTCTTTAACTGAAGTTGTCTCTGGAGTTCAACATTCTCTTTAATGGCCACTTGATACTTATTCTTCCAAGCATCTCCTTCTTGTTGCGCTTTGCTCAAAGCGATCTTCAATTCTTTTGCTTCAGACATGAAAATTAGAATGGGTTCTTTCTTTATAGTCATGGGCTTTTGTCGAGTATAAGGCATCTTCAGCTTGATGGCTCTATTTCGAACCCATTGGAGATAGGGTTCTAGAGAAACACAATTAGGCTTTTCCAAACCTTCCTTTCCTCTCTTGTGCAAATGGCGTCGAGCAATCACAATATTTTCCTTGAGCTCCTTGTTATCTTCATCATCCTGGAATAAAATTCTCTCCACATGAGCACTTTTGGGCTTGTCTTTCAAAGGATATCCTAGCTGACGGTGAGCCAAGACTGGATTGTAGCTAATTCCCCCTTTGGTGCCAATAAGAGACACATTGGCAAAATCTCGGCAGCTACCAATGATCATTATCCCATCATAGACACGGTTGTAACAATCAATATCAAAGTGGGTAAGAGTCATAATCTTCTGGGACAAACGACCTTTCTTGAGATTCCAAAAGGAGCTAGACTTGGGCAAGTGAGAAATAAACCACTTGTATAATAAGGGCACATAATACGTTACCATTCCTCCATTATGAAGTTCCTAAGATGTACATAATGATAAGCATTTGCTAGCAAGGTAGGCACTGGATTCTTCTTTAGGAAAACCTTGATAGCATTGTGTAACACGGTGGGAGAACTGACTTTAAACAATGTTGCGGATAGCAAGAGTCGCCACCGACTTTTATTTTATCCATAAGGAAAGGTTATAAAGAACAGGAAAGACCTTAGAGAATATTTTGGGTCCGGGGGGTAGGTTATGAAAAGGGAAGGTGTTAGCACCCTTTTCATCCATGGTTATCCATGGGCTCTTAGGTACTTAAGCTCACTTTTGAATTGTTTTGAAAGTGTAGTGTGTGAATAGAAAATTTTCAGAATAGTTAATAAATAATCCATGTAAGGATGTGTTAAGAACTTGTTTGAAAACTTGTTGAAAATTTGTTTAAGTGTGAAACAGTTTTGAAATGAGCAAGCACCTAGGAGTAACCTACCCTAATGTTTAAAGGTCTTTCTTATTCTTTATTCTTTCCTTTAGTAAGACTATCCCTACTATAATGGAGTAGGTAGTCCTTACTTTGGATGTTAAGGGACATGTGAGGGACAATTTGACTTTGAAGGCCATTGTGGGATGTAATAAGCACGTATAAGGGACCATCATCATTTTTCGAAAGGGACTCGATTCGTAAAGGCAACCATAAGGGACTTTGATGATTTTTCTATTTGAGGGACTTGCTTTATACACCCCACTTAACCATTATTCGTAGGCAACTTGAGGGATATCCTTAGGAAGTGAGACGGCGATTAAAATCGACTTACGTGTGTGACATGTTTATTTTAATTATCTTTATTTAAAAGTGATCTAAATTTATTTTAATATTACATACATGTTGTTACACTCCCTAATTACTAACCATAATAATAATTAAATAATTAAACAACTTTACATCCAAGAAACAATTACAAAATAATAAGCAAAATAATTAAATAGCAAAGATAGATAAAATATAAATAAGCAATAATAAATAATAAAGGGGGTTAATTCTAAGTTTACTCGGCAAGACATCGCATCTTGTGCCTACGTATCCTTACGGGAGTGGAATCAGAGTAATCGTAGTTCCCCTCAATAGGGAGGTTAGAAACTTCTTGACTGTGGTCAAGGTCTCAAGGGGAATAAACGCATCTTAAGGACACGCTTACGTGGAGTGTAGAAACTCCAAATCTCTACGTTGAAATGTTAAGTTGTAATTATGGTTAAATTAGGGATTCCACGGCGGGAAACCCTAAAATGAGCGCGGCGGCTCTTTGACCTAATGCTAAGGGTAAAATTGTAATTTTACCTACGGCGAGACATGTATGAAAATTTAGGGTTTGTAAGAGGTTGTAAGGGTTTGAGGTTGAGGGCTATTGGCGCGGCGACCAAAAACTAGACCTATCCTTCGGATGTGTGTGATGTGACAGGATAATTGATGAATGTGGGAGAAATTGAATCATGCAAACAGAAAATAATGACCTAATTTAACTATGCGAGCAGAAATTTAAAAGCAGTAATGAAAGCGCGATTGTTAGGATTCGCGAGATTACAACCGAGAGGCAGTTACAGTAATAATAATAAAATAAAACATCACGCAATAGTAGTGACCATGAGCTGCAAAAGATGAACACCGTTAGTAAACATAGCTAGACAGAAATTGGGCGAGTCAGGAGAAAAAATGCAATATGGAGATTCTTGTTGTTTTTTAAAAGAAAAGAGATTTGATTAAATTAAGAGATGTTAACATAAAAAGATTTATTTTAATTTCGAAAAAAAGGTTTTAATCTAATTATCTACAAAAAAAAAAGATTTGATGTCATTATTTTTTTAACAATATTTTTAGTTATTATTTTAAAACGAAAAGGATTTAAAGTTATTATTTTAAAAAAAGAAAAGGTTTTTATAAAAACATTAATTTTATTCATTTTTTAAAAAAAAAATAATATAGTTAAAAGAAACACAACAAATGTGGAGATGGAGAGTGGGTTGGGCCGGTGGTAACATCCGGACCCAACCCGGTTTACGCTAGCAAAACAAAGAACATAGGGTTCATTAGGTCGTGAACCCTAATCCCCTATTGAGGCGCCGTTTCGTTCTTGCCTCCTCTCGACTCTCTCTTCGTCTCTTTCAGTTCGCTCTCTTCGTCTCCTCTGTATTGAAAAACCTGAAATCAAAACTCAAAAGATCAAATGTAAACCGATCCGTATTCGCACTTACGTTTGTGTGTGAAGTTTCGATGAGAACGGAGGATGTTCGTGGCCAGTGATGAATTAACTGAGGCTCACGTTTGATTGCCCGTCGGAAGACGAAGGCGGTCTTCGCTCAAGGTTCCTTTTGGTTTGGATTGGTGGTTGCGCCGTTTGTGAACGTTCGTTGTTCTTCGCTCGCAACCCTTACTCGGTTTCGCCGTCAACTCTTTCTCCGTCTCTCTCCCGTTCGCTTCTAGGGTTTCTCATAAGGTGGTATCTTTCCTTTATATATCTTCTCAATCTTTGTTTCGTGGGCTTTGGATTGATTTTCTGATTGAAAACATCATCCCCTTTTCGGATTTGATTGGATTCGATTGTGATTCTCTTACCTTTTTCAGATTTATTTTAGAAACTTTTCATTTGGATTTGTTGGGATTTGTCTTGATGCATCATAACTGATTTGATTCTGATAGGGTTTGGATTTCGATTTTCTGATATGGCCCCTTTTTTTAGATACGTATCTGCTCTGGTTTTCCTGGATTTCGCGAATTGGATTTCACAAATTGGATATGAATTGTTTCTAAAATTCTCCCTCTGGTTCAACTGGTGCAGGTTTTCTATGGACTCATCTCAGTTATCCAGTTTCTTGACGTCGCTATGGATTTTGCGGTTTCGACCCCAATCGGATATCTATTTCCACTCTGATTTTGCATTGGATGTTTGGTTTCCTTTGGATCAGTTGGACATCTTATTTGGCTTCGATTAACTGGGTTATTTGTTTTGCTTCCATTCGAATTGCCTTGTGATAAACTGATTCACTTTTTCTCTGATACAGATTCACTTGTGAACTTGGGCTACAGATTTGGCTGTGATATGTAAACTGAGCCCTGATGCTTGTGTTTTGGTTCCACGATAGTTGAACTGTCCCCTACTGACACCACTTTCATGTGTTAGCGACTTTCAGCTTTATTGGGTGCCCTTGAGTTTACACCTTGTGAATTATTTGGCTGAAACTTCTTCTCATCGATTGCCTCTCTAATGCACTCTTGTCCTTGATAAGCCGCGAACTTAGGGCTATGATGCTCTGACTGAGCCCTTACCTTGCTGTATTCAATTTTTCTTGTGTACCTCGAGCTTGGTTGTGACTGGTGTGATTTGTGTTCACCCTGTTCTCGTAGTCATTCATTTGGTGCTTTGTTTGATTGTTGAAACACTCTTTCTGACTGTTGATTAATGATGGTTTGACTTTTTTCTGATACAGCTTGTTACTCTGATTTCGGCCTTGCACATTTGTTTGCTGCATTGTCTGATTTTTCTTTTATGATACTTATGAGCTCATGTTGGTGCAGTTTGTGATTTCACCTGACTCAGTTATGTCGCTTTTCATGATGTGAATTGTGTTGTGGAACTAAGTCTGTCTTGGTGTAATTGTGGCTTCAGAGCTGATGCAGTTTTGGGAATTCAGGTTTGGAAAAAAAATGAGCACAAAGTGATTAGACCTGCCGGCATCCGAGTCTGAATCCAGCTTGACTATACTGCCTTACTCTCATATCAGTTTGGAAATCCAATCGCGGCGAAACGAATCAGTCCCACTTCATTTATATTTTTCTATCTCTCGGATGTCCTATTTTGATAAGAACATGTATTACCTGATCTGACGCCTACGGCGCGGATCGGTAACGGGGGTAGGACGCAGCTTCGGTTGTGCCACTCCCGGCACTCGATGATGACAATGTTCTGAGAGTGTCAAACAACCTCTAACACTTTTCCATTCTGTGTTGTATTCTCTTTGTTATGCAGGTTAATGGAAGATTCGTGAAGAACATCGAAAGAGCATCGTGAAGATCCACTTAGACGTTTTAGGACTTAGAATTTCCTTAATATATATACTTGTTGTAAATGGATCCTCTTGTAAACCAATGGCATTTCTTGAATAAAGTTTGAATTTACTTGTCCGTTTCAAATTGTAAACTAAATATTTATGAAATAAAGTTCAAAAAAATATTTATTCACTTCTTATTCGTAAATTTTAAATATCTATGAATAATAATTCAAAAATTATTTAAACTCACCCCTTAGATGTAAATTATAAATACTTATGAATAAAGCTTCAAAAATATTTAAACTCACTTCTTAGTTGTAAATTATAAATATTCACGAATGATATTCACAAATATTTAAACTCACTTCCCTTTTTGTATTGGACAATATTGTAAATGAGACCCACCCTCTTTATATTAACTGACCTTTTACCGTAACCTGATTAAATCTGACCAAAACTCAAACCGAGCTCCTGCTTTCAAAATAACCTTAGCAATATCCGCTTCCCCTTTAATCCCAAAATTACAAACTCCACGTGAAATGACCGAAATGCCCCTGGGACCAAATCTGAAGTCTTGGAAGTCCATTTAGCCTGATTAAAGTCAAAACCCTAGTCTGAGGGGATTGTCAACTCTTCTGACCAATTATGAATTTTGTGAACCTTGTGAACCTTCTTGGAACACAAAGTCTTGTATTGTGAGGGCAAATTTTGGGGTGCAACAGCTGCCCCTGTTCAATTTTCTGAAACCTGAGGGGTTAGATTGGTATATTTGCCAGTCGTAACCTGGAAGGTTGAAGGGGATTGAACACAAAAGCCCAAAAATTTGCACTCACCAGTGCATGGAGTGATGTTGACGGTTGGTTGAACATGATTGAGTGGGCTTAAAGATGCCACTAGGGGAAAGTTCTTCAGTAGTATAATGAGAACTGTCAGGAGTCTGGAGTAATACTGATGTAACAGCATGTCTTCATGAGGACAGAGCAATCAATAGTGATAACCCTAAAGCAGTCTTGAAGCAATGATATGATTTCAGGAGGATAGAACAATGAATGGCTCTAAAGCAGTCTTGAAATAATAATGTGATATGTCTTCAGGAGGATAGAACAATCAATAGCTCTAAAGCAGTCTTGAAATAATAATGTGATATGTCTTCAGGAGGATAGAGCAATCAATAGCTCTAAAGCAGTCTTGAAGTAATGATTTCAGGAGGATAGAGCAATGAATGGCTCTAAAGCAGTCTTGAAATAATAATGTGATATGTCTTCAGGAGGATAGAGCAATCAATAGCTCTAAAGCAGTCTTGAAGTAATGATTTCAGGAGGATAGAGCAATGAATGGCTCTAAAGCAGTCTTGAAATAATAATGTGATATGTCTTCAGGAGGATAGAGCAATCAATAGCTCTAAAGCAGTCTTGAAGTAATGATTTCAGGAGGATAGAGCAATGAATGGCTCTAAAGCAGTCTTGAAATAATAATGTGATATGTCTTCAGGAGGATAGAGCAATCAATAGCTCTAAAGCAGTCTTGAAGTAATGATTTCAGGAGGATAGAGCAATGGATAGCTCTAAAGCAGTCTTGAAATAATAATGTGATATGTCTTCAGGAGGATAGAGCAATCAATAGCTCTAAAGCAGTCTTGAAGTAATGATTTCAGGAGGATAGAGCAATGGATAGCTCTAAAGCAGTCTTGAAGTAATGATTTCAGGAGGATAGAGCAATGGATAGCTCTAAAGCAGTCTTGAAATAATAATGTGATATGTCTTCAGGAGGATAGAGCAATCAATAGCTCTAAAGCAGTCTTGAAGTAATGATTTCAGGAGGATAGAGCAATGGATAGCTCTAAAGCAGTCTTGAAATAATAATGTAATATGTCTTCAGGAGGATAGAGCAATCAATAGCTCTAAAGCAGTCTTGAAGTAATAATGTGATATGTCTTCAGGAGGATAGAGCAATCAATAGCTCTAAAGCAGTCTTGAAGTAATGATTTCAGGAGGATAGAGCAATGGATAGCTCTAAAGCAGTCTTGAAATAATAATGTGATATGTCTTCAGGAGGATAGAGCAATCAATAGCTCTAAAGCAGTCTTGAAGTAATGATTTCAGGAGGATAGAGCAATGGATAGCTCTAAAGCAGTCTTGAAATAATAATGTAATTTCAGGAGGATAGAGCAATGGATAACTCTAAAGTAGTCTTGAAATAATAATGTAATTTCAGGAGGATAGAGCAATGGATAGCTCTAAAGCAGTCTTGAAATAATTAGATGGCTTCAGGAGGATAGAGCAATGAATAGCTCTAAAGCAGTCTTGAAGTAATAATGTGACCTCATGAGGATAGAGCAATGAATAGCTCTAAAGCAGTCTTGAAGTAATAGGATGATTTCAGGAGGATAGAGCAATCAGTAGCTCTAAAGCAGTCTTGAAGTCATGAGAGGCTATCAGGAGGATAAAATAACCCTGAGGTTACAATAAAGCAGTCCCAAAGTAATAAGAAGCTCATCAGGAGGATAAAGTAACCCTGAGGTTACAATAAAGCAGTCCCAAAGATCATAAGCTTGTTTGTTGGATAATTAACCTGAAAACAAGGTAGCATTCTGTATAACAACATTAGTTTATGCTTTATGTATGCATGTATGACATGATACACTTAGGTAATGTACTATAGACATATATGTTATGGTATGATGTAAATGATGTATGTATGATATGACACTGCTGGAAGTGTTTGGATATCCTTGTATAACAACTGCTGGCCAAGAAAAATAAATCCCGATTCGTTGTTGAAGAATATATAACCCTCCGTCTGCTGGGGATAACAAGGTATAGATAACCTCCCGTTGTTGGGGATAACAAGGTATAGATAACCTCCCGTTGTTGGGGATAGTAGGGTATAGATAACCTTCGTTTTCGTTTGATAGTAGGATAAGTATAACATCCCGTCTTCGTTCATCGTGCCCTTATTGGAAAGTAATTTCCCGTATATCTGTATGAGGATAAAAGAGATGGATATAAATTCCAGGGGAGATTAGACTTTGTGAAAATGGATTAGTCCTACTGATGGTTTGTAACTGTCTTGTAAAGATGAACCGGCGAAGCTTCGTTGAAATCCTTCCCTCGTTCGTCCTTAGTAAATACTATTACTGCATTTTCATGCATTTCTGGTAAACATCAATCATATTAAAAGCATACATGCATTTCTGGTAAACATCAATCATATTCAAAGGCATACATACATTCAAACACAACCAATGGACGTTTCGTTTATGCAAATAGGGTAAAAGTAAATCTGGATTCAAAAGATGGAATTTATTTATATCAAAAGTGACCCATACACGGGTAAGTTTGTACAAGGAGACATAAACCCTAGTAAGAGAATTTTGTCATGAAGTTTTACAAAAAGAATCAGCTATGTGGGAAATAATCCTATTGAGTTTCAATTCTACTATTGCCACTCAAGTATCTCATCTTCTTGCTGTTGAGACGGAAACGATTGGATTGAGCTTTATCTGTTTGAGCTTGAGTAAGTAGTACAACTGGTTGCAGTTTCATGAGTGATCCAAACGAGACATAGTCATATGCTTTAATCCCTAACTTTTGCCTGGATTGCCCTTTCAGGTTTTCAATCCACCGGGATACCCTTTTTTGCCCAAGCCGCCTTTTCAGGTTTTCGACTTGCCGGGTGTACATCTTTTTATATATATATATCCCTAATTTTTGCCCAAACCCTTTTGGTTTGCCGGGATGCCCTTATTTTTGCCTAGGCCTGTCAACCTAGCGGGTCTCTTTTTATGCGTAGTATTTTGTAACTATGTCTGCGTTTACAGGTTGTGGGAAGTCTTCACCATCCATTGTAGTCAGTATCATGGCACCTCCTGAGAACACTGTCTTGACTACAAATGGTCCCTCATATGTTGGAGTCCACTTGCCCCTAGGGTCACCCTGTGGTAATATGATACGCTTGATCACCAAGTCACCAGCCTGATATACCTTTGGCTTAACCTTCTTGTTAAAAGCTTTGATCATCCGTTTCCGGTACATCTGGCCATGACAAACTGCTGCTAACCTTTTCTTATCAATCAAATTTATCTGGTCAAGTCGAGTCTGAATCCGCTCATCTTCATCCAAGCCTGCATCCTTCATAATTCTCAAGGAGGGGATCTGGACTTCAATAGGCAGAACTGCTTCCATACCATAGACTAAGGAGAATGGGGTTGCCCCTGTTGAAGTACGTATTGTAGTACGATAACCATGCAGAGCAAATGGTAACCTCTCGTGCCAATCCTTGTAAGTAACAGTCATCTTCTGTACAATCTTCTTAATGTTCTTATTAGCAGCTTCAACTGCCCCATTCATCTTTGGACGATACGGAGAAGAGTTGTGATGCTTAATCTTGAACTGCATCTTCGAAATCAACAAGGTAGTATGGGTCAACATATACTGTCTTAGTCGGCGAGCAGCCCATGCCAAAGCGCAGCAAGTTTTCTCGAGCAGTGAGTATCTTGCTTCACAGTCGGTAAACTTTTTGCTAAGGCAGTATATTGCCTGCTCTTTTCGACCAGACTCGTCATGTTGCCCCAATACACACCCCATTGAGTTGTCTAATACTGTTAAATACATAATCAAGGGTCTTCCATCAACTGGTGGCATTAAAATTGGAGGTTCTAGCAAATATCTCTTGATTTCATCAAAGGCAGTCTGGCACTCATCATTCCATTCCATCATCTGATCTTTCTTCAACAACTTGAAGATTGGCTCACAGATGGTAGTTAATTGGGAAATAAATCTTGCAATGTAGTTCAATCGTCCCAAGAAACCTCTAACCTCCTTCTCAGTACGGGGAGCTGGCATCTCTCGTATAGCTTTCACTTTTGCAGGATCCACTTCAATACCTTTTCCACTGACAATGAAACCCAGGAGCTTTCCAGATCTAACTCCAAAAGTACACTTGTTTGGATTTAATCTCAACCTGTATTTCTTCAACCTCTCAAACAACTTGTGCAGATGATCAAGATGTTGCTCTTCATTCTGAGATCTGGCTATCATATCATCCACATATACCTCTATCTCATGATGAATCATATCATGAAACAAAGCCACCATAGCACGCTGATATGTTGCCCCTGCATTCTTCAAACCAAATGGCATTACCTTATAGCAAAAGGTGCCCCACTGTGTCACAAATGTAGTCTTCTCCATATCTTCAGGTGCCATCTTGATTTGATTGTAACCAGAGAAACCATCCATAAAAGAGAATACCTTATGCTGAGCAGTGTTGTCTACCAGAATATCAATATGAGGCAGTGGAAAGTCATCTTTAGGGCTAGCCTTGTTCAGATCTCTTTTCTGTTTTCTTCAGTTCCCAGATTCACAACTTCGACTGGCTCTTCATGTGGCTGTATAGCTTTCTCTTCTTGTTGTAACAACCTAGCAAGCTCCACAGGTATTTCACAATCGTCCTCGTTTCCGTCTTCAGTTTGATAGATCGGATTCTCGAAATTGTAATTGGCAATAGTAGAACTGTTATCAACTGGATCCAGAGTGGATGAGGATCGGCATTTTAGTGACGTGGGTGTGTGTAAGAACACATAGCTGATAAAGCAAAAATAAAAGAAAAAGAAAGACAAGGAACACAATATTTACGAAAACGAAACGTCCACTGATTTTATTGAATGCAGTATGCAAATGAAATGACAACCCGTAACAAGCACACCATTGTGCCCCGGGTAAGGCACATGGCTTGAAAGTTTTAATTGTTCCAAAAATTGCAAATTTAAAAACATAACACAGTAATAGTATTTACTCCTGACTAAAGGAGATAGGGATAACATCTTCAGCTGTCCAATTATTGAGTCCAGCACCCACAGTAGGAAAAATCCACGCCTCCAAGTTGAAAGTGTTTACATGGCTGACAAAGTATTCTTCCTCTCCAAAGACAGTAACAACTTTTCCATTCACCGGATATCTCAACTTTTGATGTAATGTGGAGGTCACAGCACCTTGATTGGAAGATCAATTTCCCCATGCACTACTCTTCTAGAACCATCAAAAGCCTTTACCACAATATTACTGGGCTTCAGTACCGTATCTTCAGGACTCAGCTTGTTCAGGACTTCCTTAGGCAACACATTCAGAGAGGAACCATTGTCTATCAGCACATGAGACAGGGTAGTGCCCCTGCATTCAATTGAAATATGCAAGGCCCTGTTATGATCCCTCTTGGCAGGGGTCAAGTCAGCATCAGAAAATCCTAACCCGTTGTCATAGGTCAGGTGAGCAACACAATTCTCAAACTGGTCCACAGAAATTGTACTGGGTACATGAGCCATCTTTAGAAACTTGATCAATGACTTGGCATGAGCCTCAGAACATAATAACGGGGAGAGCATAGAAATCTTTGAGGGAGTATGCCCCAGCTGATCAACAATATCATAATCACTCTTGCGAATGATTTTCAATACTTCTTCCATCTGCTTAGAGAGGTCATCAGCAGCTGGCACATCAGTAGATACAGGCTCAATAACAGGACCCTTGCCCCGAGCATCAGTGGTGGAAGTAACAGCAGGAGTAACTGCACTCTTAGAAGCAACTGGAGGAGAGAAGACTCTTCCACTACGAGTGATCTTGCTAGATCCAGCAATATTATCAATGTCAACAGGCATATCAGGTAAAGGCTCCTGCTTGACACCATGGATTTAAACATCAGACCCATAGTGCCAAGGCACAACTTTGTCAGATGTATAAGGAATAGGACCAGGAGTGGTAATGATCAGAGGAGCTACTCTGGCTTCAGCAACAACTTTCACAGGACCTTCAGCAGTAATCTTGATTGGGCCCTGATGAGTGATTTTAACGGGACCCTTTGAAGTGATTCTTAGTGGTACTTTGTCAACCATGTCAACCTCTTCAATCTTCTTACCCTGAGTCAGATGATCCACCATACTTTCTACAGATGCTGGTCTTCTTTCAAACACTATAGTATATTTATCCATGAGACGTTGAATCCCATCTCTCAAAATGAAGCAACCATCCGGCTTATAGGTACAATATAGACAATCTTCATGACAACCTGGAAAGATCCCAGCTTGTACTAACCTCTTTTTGATAACAGACAATGGTGTGCTCAACTCCATAACTGAATAGACATGCAGATCTTCATCAATATCTTCATCAATGGCGTTGACAGTCTTCTCGTGATTTGGCATTGGAGCTGTAATCACATTTGGAGTACCTGGTGGATCAAACTCAATTTCTCCAGCATCAATCATATCCTGAATTTTGTTCTTCAAGACCCAACAGTTATTAGTATCATGTCCTGGACAGTTTGAATGATATGCACATCGTGCATTGGGATTGTACTTGGGAGAGGTAACATTGGGATTCTGAGGGGCCTCCCTCAGGGTAATAAGTTCAGCTTTCAACAAGTGTTGCAATGCCTGAGCCATTGACATGTTGATCTTCGTGAACTGTCTTCTAGCCCTCTGTTGGTTGCCTTGAGGCTGCTCTGTTGTTGCAGGAGTTGGATTTGAAATATGAACTGCACTAACAGACTGATGCCTTCTGTTACGATCAGGCTGACCATACACAGCATTAGATTCTCTCTTCCCAGTGGGAGGCTTCTTTGCAACACCTGATGAAGAAGTGCCCACTTGGATCTTACCACTCTTGATACCATTCTCTACTCGCTCTCCTGTCATGATCAACTCAGTGAAGCCAGATGATGAGCTTCCAATGAGATGACTGTAAAACGGACCATTCAGCGTACACATGAACATATCAACCAACTCCCTATCAGTCAAAGGGGGTTGAACTCTTCCAGCTAAGTCTCTCCACTTCTGAGCATACTCCTTAAAGCTTTCTTTGGCACCCATAGACATGCTTGCTTTATGAAGTAGCTTTGTTAGCTCTAGGATCCTTGCTTGGCTTGCTTTGTAATGAGCCTCGAAAGTATCCCTTTGCTCTTTCAGTTGGATCCATGATCTCTGCAAGTCTTCCATATCAGTAGGCATGTCTGGGTGAAGGATGGTATAAGCTGTGTCTCCTTCAGCAACAGGTTCCATGGTAACTGGTAGGATGGCAGGATATGGCATCATGAGTGTCTGAGCACGAAATCGTACCCATCTGAGATAAGCCTCCATAGGAATGGTGTACTTAGGCTCCAGTGTCTTGCTGTCAATCCTGTTTACCTTTTCCCAAGCTCGTATGAATCTCTGACGGTAACCCTGAAGATCGTTGTCGTAGTCAAACACAATGCCCTGAATCAACATGTCATGTGGACCATCGCTCCGGGCGTAACCAAACTGTCGTAAAGCTAGAGATGGGTTGTAGGTGATGCCTCCTCTTATGCCTAGAAGTGGCACATTAGGAAACTCCCCACAACGGTCAATGATGGTGACATTCTCCGTAGATCTGGAGCACCAATGGGTGTCTGAGTGAGAAAGTGACATGATCCTCTTGGACCATCTGAACCCTTGCTCATTCTTCATTACTGAGCGAGGAAGGTGAGAAATAAACCACCTAGAAAGTAAAGGTATGCAGCACATCAAAGTTCCTCTTGCCCTTGTAGTACGGGTGTGAAGAGAATGTAGGATGTCTCCAAGCAATGTAGGCACTGGATTGTGACTCAGGAAAATGTTGATGGCATGAACATCTATGAACTGATCTGGATTGGGGAACAACACTAAGCCATATATCAGCAAGGCTAAGATCTCCTCAAAAGCATCATAGCTCATGGCCTTCAAGAACATTTGAGTTTTATCCATTAATACCTTGGCAAGAATACCCTTAACTCCACTTCTCGTCTCTAGAACAATGTCAGACTTCTTCAGATGTAGAGCTGCAGCAATAACTTCTGGTTTAAGCTCCTTCTCTAAGCCTGTGAATGGCTTCTGATCAAGAACAGGTATACCCAGAAGTTTAGAGAACTCCTCCATGGTTGGAACCAGCTGATAATCAGGAAATGTAAAGCAATGGTGCTTAGGGTCAAAAAACTGAAACAACACACTCATCATGTCTTCACTGAACCCTGAAGTAACTAGATCCAATAAGTGACCATGTCTCTTGTTGAACTGGGAATGATCAGGCACTAGGGAAACCAACTCCTTGAGCTTAGCAGGTATCCCTACAAAGTTGATCCTGATGGTGTTTCTACGAGCAGAAGCCATGACCTGCAACAAAGAACAAAAATAAATCCCTTGGTCCTTGAAATGGTTAGGGAAAATGATATGCTCATGATGCATGATGATGTCATGATGTTATGTTCAATCACAAACATGTGGCACACACAAACAAGTCACACAATTGCCCTAGGTTTAAAGGCTTGCATGAGGTTTAAAGGTAAGTACCCTCCCCTGAAGTTAGATGGTTCATCCTGTCCTACAAAAGTAACCGGGTTCTAAGGGATCTCAATATCATTGATCCTTCACAAGGGTGGTTGATCAGAAGGCAACTTACTTGCCAACCAAAACCCTCCAAGTTTAGGATCTCAATGAGCGTAGTATCGAGTGTCAACCAACTTCAGTCTGCACCAAAGCCGGTTACCTCACTACTTTCTAAAGGCCAAGATGAGTTAACTAGGGTTCTAAAATTCAGTTAGTGCATTGACAACATATGGCAGCCTCAATATTATCCTCAACTTGACTTAAGGAATATAAGCACCAACCAAGAAGTCGCACTAACTATGGCCACCAGATCAACCGTATCGATATACGTCGTACAGTTTCCTTGGTCTATTGCCATTTACCTAAGGTACACTAGATCCGGGTTAGGACCTTTCACACATAAGAGCACCCCAACAATATAATAATAAAGCAAACAAGGCAAACAATTTAAAGTGATCTTAATTCCTAAGGGTACCCCTCTTAAATAGATCCCCAGCAGAGTCGCCAGTTCTGTAACACGGTGGGAGAACTGACTTTAAACAATGTTGCGGATAGCAAGAGTCGCCACCGACTTTTATTTTATCCATAAGGAAAGGTTATAAAGAACAGGAAAGACCTTAGAGAATATTTTGGGTCCGGGGGGTAGGTTATGAAAAGGGAAGGTGTTAGCACCCTTTTCATCCATGGTTATCCATGGGCTCTTAGGTACTTAAGCTCACTTTTGAATTGTTTTGAAAGTGTAGTGTGTGAATAGAAAATTTTCAGAATAGTTAATAAATAATCCATGTAAGGATGTGTTAAGAACTTGTTTGAAAACTTGTTGAAAATTTGTTTAAGTGTGAAACAGTTTTGAAATGAGCAAGCACCTAGGAGTAACCTACCCTAATGTTTAAAGGTCTTTCTTATTCTTTATTCTTTCCTTTAGTAAGACTATCCCTACTATAATGGAGTAGGTAGTCCTTACTTTGGATGTTAAGGGACATGTGAGGGACAATTTGACTTTGAAGGCCATTGTGGGATGTAATAAGCACGTATAAGGGACCATCATCATTTTTCGAAAGGGACTCGATTCGTAAAGGAAACCATAAGGGACTTTGATGATTTTTCTATTTGAGGGACTTGCTTTATACACCCCACTTAACCATTATTCGTAGGCAACTTGAGGGATATCCTTAGGAAGTGAGACGGCGATTAAAATCGACTTACGTGTGTGACATGTTTATTTTAATTATCTTTATTTAAAAGTGATCTAAATTTATTTTAATATTACATACATGTTGTTACACTCCCTAATTACTAACCATAATAATAATTAAATAATTAAACAACTTTACATTCAAGAAACAATTACAAAATAATAAGCAAAATAATTAAATAGCAAAGATAGATAAAATATAAATAAGCAATAATAAATAATAAAGGGGGTTAATTCTAAGTTTACTCGGCAAGACATCGCATCTTGTGCCTACGTATCCTTACGGGAGTGAAATCAGAGTAATCGTAGTTCCCCTCAATAGGGAGGTTAGAAACTTCTTGACTGTGGTCAAGGTCTCAAGGGGAATAAACGCATCTTAAGGACACGCTTACGTGGAGTGTAGAAACTCCAAATCTCTACGTTGAAATGTTAAGTTGTAATTAGGGTTAAATTAGGGATTCCACGGCGGGAAACCCTAAAATGAGCGCGGCGGCTCTTTGACCTAATGCTAAGGGTAAAATTGTAATTTTACCTACGGCGAGACATGTATGAAAATTTAGGGTTTGTAAGAGGTTGTAAGGGTTTGAGGTTGAGGGCTATTGGCGCGGCGACCAAAAACTAGACCTATCCTTCGGATGTGTGTGATGTGACAGGATAATTGATGAATGTGGGAGAAATTGAATCATGCAAACAGAAAATAATGACCTAATTTAACTATGCGAGCAGAAATTTAAAAGCAGTAATGAAAGCGCGATTGTTAGGATTCGCGAGATTACAACCGAGAGGCAGTTACAGTAATAATAATAAAATAAAACATCACGCAATAGTAGTGACCATGAGCTGCAAAAGATGAACACCGTTAGTAAACATAGCTAGACAGAAATTGGGCGAGTCAGGAGAAAAAATGCAATATGGAGATTCTTGTTGTTTTTTAAAAGAAAAGAGATTTGATTAAATTAAGAGATGTTAACATAAAAAGATTTATTTTAATTTCGAAAAAAAGGTTTTAATCTAATTATCTACAAAAAAAAAGATTTGATGTCATTATTTTTTTAACAATATTTTTAGTTATTATTTTAAAACGAAAAGGATTTAAAGTTATTATTTTAAAAAAAGAAAAGGTTTTTATAAAAACATTAATTTTATTCATTTTTTTTTAAAAAAATAATATAGTTAAAAGAAACACAACAAATGTGGAGATGGAGAGTGGGTTGGGCCGGTGGTAACATCCGGACCCAACCCGGTTTACGCTAGCAAAACAAAGAACATAGGGTTCATTAGGTCGTGAACCCTAATCCCCTCTTGAGGCGCCGTTTCGTTCTTGCCTCCTCTCGACTCTCTCTTCGTCTCTTTCAGTTCGCTCTCTTCGTCTCCTCTGTATTGAAAAACCTGAAATCAAAACTCAAAAGATCAAATGTAAACCGATCCGTATTCGCACTTACGTTTGTGTGTGAAGTTTCGATGAGAACGGAGGATGTTCGTGGCCAGTGATGAATTAACTGAGGCTCGCGTTTGATTGCCCGTCGGAAGACGAAGGCGGTCTTCGCTCAAGGTTCCTTTTGGTTTGGATTGGTGGTTGCGCCGTTTGTGAACGTTCGTTGTTCTTCGCTCGCAACCCTTACTCGGTTTCGCCGTCAACTCTTTCTCCGTCTCTCTCCCGTTCGCTTCTAGGGTTTCTCATAAGGTGGTATCTTTCCTTTATATATCTTCTCAATCTTTGTTTCGTGGGCTTTGGATTGATTTTCTGATTGAAAACATCATCCCCTTTTCGGATTTGATTGGATTCGATTGTGATTCTCTTACCTTTTTCAGATTTATTTTAGAAACTTTTCATTTGGATTTGTTGGGATTTGTCTTGATGCATCATAACTGATTTGATTCTGATAGGGTTTGGATTTCGATTTTCTGATATGGCCCCTTTTTTTAGATACGTATCTGCTCTGGTTTTCCTGGATTTCGCGAATTGGATTTCACAAATTGGATATGAATTGTTTCTAAAATTCTCCCTCTGGTTCAACTGGTGCAGGTTTTCTATGGACTCATCTCAGTTATCCAGTTTCTTGACGTCGCTATGGATTTTGCGGTTTCGACCCCAATCGGATATCTATTTCCACTCTGATTTTGCATTGGATGTTTGGTTTCCTTTGGATCAGTTGGACATCTTATTTGGCTTCGATTAACTGGGTTATTTGTTTTGCTTCCATTCGAATTGCCTTGTGATAAACTGATTCACTTTTTCTCTGATACAGATTCACTTGTGAACTTGGGCTACAGATTTGGCTGTGATATGTAAACTGAGCCCTGATGCTTGTGTTTTGGTTCCACGATAGTTGAACTGTCCCCTACTGACACCACTTTCATGTGTTAGCGACTTTCAGCTTTATTGGGTGCCCTTGAGTTTACACCTTGTGAATTATTTGGCTGAAACTTCTTCTCATCGATTGCCTCTCTAATGCACTCTTGTCCTTGATAAGCCGCGAACTTAGGGCTATGATGCTCTGACTGAGCCCTTACCTTGCTGTATTCAATTTTTCTTGTGTACCTCGAGCTTGGTTGTGACTGGTGTGATTTGTGTTCACCCTGTTCTCGTAGTCATTCATTTGGTGCTTTGTTTGATTGTTGAAACACTCTTTCTGACTGTTGATTAATGATGGTTTGACTTTTTTCTGATACAGCTTGTTACTCTGATTTCGGCCTTGCACATTTGTTTGCTGCATTGTCTGATTTTTCTTTTATGATACTTATGAGCTCATGTTGGTGCAGTTTGTGATTTCACCTGACTCAGTTATGTCGCTTTTCATGATGTGAATTGTGTTGTGGAACTAAGTCTGTCTTGGTGTAATTGTGGCTTCAGAGCTGATGCAGTTTTGGGAATTCAGGTTTGGAAAAAAAATGAGCACAAAGTGATTAGACCTGCCGGCATCCGGGTCTGAATCCAGCTTGACTATACTGCCTTACTCTCATATCAGTTTGGAAATCCAATCGCGGCGAAACGAATCAGTCCCACTTCATTTATATTTTTCTATCTCTCGGATGTCCTATTTTGATAAGAACATGTATTACCTGATCTGACGCCTACGGCGCGGATCGGTAACGGGGGTAGGACGCAGCTTCGGTTGTGCCACTCCCGGCACTCGATGATGACAATGTTCTGAGAGTGTCAAACAACCTCTAACACTTTTCCATTCTGTGTTGTATTCTCTTTGTTATGCAGGTTAATGGAAGATTCGTGAAGAACATCGAAAGAGCATCGTGAAGATCCACTTAGACGTTTTAGGACTTAGAATTTCCTTAATATATATACTTGTTGTAAATGGATCCTCTTGTAAACCAATGGCATTTCTTGAATAAAGTTTGAATTTACTTGTCCGTTTCAAATTGTAAACTAAATATTTATGAAATAAAGTTCAAAAAAATATTTATTCACTTCTTATTCGTAAATTTTAAATAGCTATGAATAATAATTCAAAAATTATTTAAACTCACCCCTTAGATGTAAATTATAAATACTTATGAATAAAGCTTCAAAAATATTTAAACTCACTTCTTAGTTGTAAATTATAAATATTCACGAATGATATTCACAAATATTTAAACTCACTTCCCTTTTTGTATTGGACAATATTGTAAATGAGACCCACCCTCTTTATATTAACTGACATTTTACCGTAACCTGATTAAATCTGACCAAAACTCAAACCGAGCTCCTGCTTTCAAAATAACCTTAGCAATATCCGCTTCCCCTTTAATCCCAAAATTACAAACTCTACGTGAAATGACCGAAATGCCCCTGGGACCAAATCTGAAGTCTTGGAAGTCCATTTAGCCTGATTAAAGTCAAAACCCTAGTCTGAGGGGATTGTCAACTCTTCTGACCAATTATGAATTTTGTGAACCTTGTGAACCTTCTTGGAACACAAAGTCTTGTATTGTGAGGGCAAATTTTGGGGTGCAACACATTGAAGTCAACAAAGTCTTCAAAGCTTGGAAAGAGAAACACTCCATAGATAATTAGTGTAATATTAGCCTCAAATGCATCCATGCTCAGATGATCGGCATAATACTGAGCTCTTCCTGTTAGAAAATCTATGGTCAATCCAAAGACTCCACCTTTAACAGTCATATTGGCTTGAATGTCATATAACCTCAAATGTGTAGCCTTGACAATGTTTTTCTCTTTAGGGTCTCTCTCCAGAACAGGAAAGGGAGTTCATCAAGGATAGGCAAACCAACCAGATGAGAATATTCTTTCAATATGGGCACAAGCTGGTAATCCAGGAAAGTAAAATAATGATAGACTGAATCATATAATTTAAGTAGTGTGGAGAGAAGCCCATTGTCCATTTTAGTCTTCAAAAGTGATAACAACTTCCAATACTTATTCTTAAACCTCTCTTGATCTACAACCAAAGCCCCAACTTCCTTAGGCCATCCAGTTTAGAACTCTTGAAAGAGTACTTCAAAGTATTTTTTTCTTTCGCAATCCATGATGATCCTATGATGTTTGCAAACAAAAGCTCTGAATTCCATGAAACATTTATGAAAATGATGTTTATGAATGCATGTATGCACAAACACAGGTATACACATATTCACAAATCCACACACACATTCAAATAAACAAAGGCCTAGGTTTGAAAATCACGAGCATGGAGCAATGGTTTACCCATCCCAAATGGTGTGGACTAAGGGTTTATTTGTACATGTACAACGGGTTCTACAAAAGTTCCCAAAGTCATCAGTCCATCTTTTAAATATTATCAATTTCCCAGATACTCGGTAGTTAATAATATTCTCAAGAGAACCTCTTTTGAGTTTAGTATCACGTATCAACTATTTTAGACTCATAGTCAACACGATACATCCTAAGAAGGCCAAGTTGGGTTAAAGGTAACTAAATGTCCTCAGTGTCACGGGCTCCTAGGTCGAAAGTAGTAATGTTTTCACGAATACTCGTTCAACAAATACTACTCCCAAGAGGGCCTCAACTTAGTGGTGACTTCTCAAGATAGTTTGGTCAGGAATCAACTCCCTATAAGCCTCCTTTAATGTATCACCTTCCTATCATAAGTGCACTCAAGTCCTAGTAAAGGACTTATCTATCCACACAAAGGTGACAACCCAAGAAGATACAAATATACAAATATATAACAAATAACACATATCAAACAAGTTAGGGGGAACCCTCAAAAGTTGAATGTCCCTGGTGAAGTCTCCATTTCTATTGCGGTGAGAATCAGATATCAAGCTATTGATTAACTTAAATCACAAATCGTGATTCACCATCGATCTTTAATTTATCCAAGGGAAAGGGAAAAAGAGCGAACAACCCAAAATATGCAATGCAATGCAAAGTAAAATAGAATCTAAGGTTCAGGGGTTAGTTATACCTAGGGAAGGTGCTAGCATCCTAAGTATCTATAGTACTCTACATGAACCTCTTGTCTTATTGTGTTATTTGTTATTTTGTTTGCTAAAGGGTGAAAATGTAAAGGGAGACCTAATGTATTATTCCTAAGTATGCTCGTCAAGACATCACATCTCGTGCCTACGTATCCTGAAGGGAATAGAATTGGAGCATTTATAGTTCCCCCTAATAAGGGTAAACAAAGTAAAAAGAAAAGGTTGGTTTTAGGAGAAGAGTTAAGTTGTCATCTTAAGGAGAATACACAACTTAAACCACCACAAACATGTGGAAGATGGATCTTTTCTTCATATTAGGAGAAGGGCTTCAACTCGGATATAGGATCGATGAGTATGCCACATACCTCTCTTAAATGTAAAAGAGTTTACACCCTTCTCAACTATGCCGTGGGTAGGATAATCACATCTCATATACATAGATGACTCATGTCTGATTCTCTCATGGGAGAAAAAGGGAACTTAATTTGTAAGTTGTCTAATCATCCTAAAGGAAGTTATCTAAGGTATTCAACTTAAAGGAGGTGTAGACGCCACAAAAGGGACGAGGAGAAACGCAAATGAGATGCAATGTATATGACATAATAATCAAACACCAGTCCTTCCATTGGACACAATCACATGCAATCATATTATCAGAGGAATGCAGCTAAAAGTATCAAATATTAAAACTAAAATCACGATTGAATACTTAACGCATAAGGTATGCAATATAATGTCCAACCAACTTATAAAGTGAGATATCATAGTATACATCAAGTCAAGCACAAATGGAGGCTAAGAGTGCACAAGCAAAAAGGCGTGATATAACTCAAGGATAAGGTTCCTTATGTTTTATTTTGAAAGGGTTATAGACAATTATCAATCTTAAATTAACACAAATATTCGATTAAATAATTCTTATAATCATTAAAAAAATTGAGGAAGAAATGGTGATTATAAGTATGTGATTAAAAAAAATATATAAAAGAATTATAAAAGAACAAAATTCTAAAATTTATTAATACTTAAAAAAAGATATTTAAAACCCATTTTTTATTTGATTATAAAATAATTAAATAGGTTAAGTTATAATAAAAATAAACATTTAAACTAATTAAAAGTATTTATTATTTTCAAGAAAATAAAAGCTTTTATTATATATATTAAAATTAAATAAAGTAAGAAATAAAAACTATAAAAAAACAGGTTAGCGCATGCAGATAAAAGAGGGGGGTCCATCGTGGACCCCTGATCAAAGCTGACCATCAGGGATGCCCCATACGTGTCTGATCAACACGAGTCAAATCTTTGACTTTGATCAGCAGCCTAGACATGGGGTGCATGATATGGCACATGAACACGCATGCATAGGATTAACTTGTAACATAAACTAAAACAAAAAACAAAAAGAACACTTCATTTCCTTACTTCTATTTCTCTCTCTTCGCAACTTTTTCTCTCCTCTCACACTTAAACAAACAACAACTAACAAAAACTTACCAAAAAAGGTGGATTAAACATGGTGGCCAATGAATAACATCATATGGTGATGATGAAGGCCACGGCGGCGACCAAGAACATTACGGCGGTGCTGCCGTGGATATTCCAGAATCCGGCCAAAACCATTTTCTCCCCTAAATCACACTTCCCAAGTACGAATCCTCCCTTTAATTTCACAAATTCACAACGTAAATACCTCAATCCCAAATCAAAATTGACGCGGACCCTAACCATAAAACCCATAAATTCATCACAAACAACAATAATTCAAAGAAGGCACATGCTTAATCAAACGCAGTAAATACGAATCCAAGCCAACAAGGAAGGGTTATAAGAATCATTACCTGAAGGAAGTGGCTCTGACGATGCAGATAAGACCATATCCCTTCTTTCTCCTTCTGTATTAGAATACTAAGGTTTCTTGCTTGAAAGTGATTTTTCCTCTGCAAATGCTTCTCTGTATTTCTCTCCCTTCCTTGTGAAATTGTTTTCAACCCTGTATATGTATGTGATATAGATTTTGGTGATTTTATAATGTCTTTCCTTGTGCGTGTGGTAGCATTATATAGTCCATATGGATTAAAATCTTTGATTCAGAAATTGATTGCACAAGATTGTTATTGATTGTTGTCCAGATGTTGTCTTGGATGTGAAATCAAGATTCTCATAGATCAACTTATGTTTTGATGAAGACAAATCACTTGAAAGAGAAGGCAAAGATGTTCCACCATTTCAAGACATCAGAATCAGAACAAAGACTTGACATGAAGAAATGTTTTCCACAGAAGGTATAATGAAAATCTTCATCAAGTATTTAAGTCCTAGTTGCTCAAAACATTAAAAAAAACTTTTGCATTACTTTTCACACTAACACAAGCCTTTTAAAACAGAATTTATCTAAGTTTTTGTAAGCGCAATCGATTGCACTCTTAGAGCAATCGATTGCATGACCAAAAGATTAATTATTTTTGCTTCTGTTTCAGTAAGCAATCGATTGGTACTTTGGTGCAATTAATTGGATGTTTAAAAACCTTTGTATTTTTGCTTCTGCTTTAGTGTGAAACCGATTGGTCTATATGGTGCAATCGATTGCTCTGTTGAAATTTTGAAATCTCAAGTGTTTTTGTGAAGGTTCAATCGATTGGTCTCTAAGTGCAATCGATTGCTCACTGAACGTGTTTGAAAAATCATTCTGAAAAATTGCATCTCTTCACCCAATCTTCCATGAATTGTTTCCATTGAAACATGGCAATTGTTCATCAATTTTTCTGAAGATTTGCATGATATTTCAAGAGGTGTTTGTGTAATAGAAATACCTAATCTTTCAAATTTCAAAAACATCCTCTTTCAAAAATCTTTAACATATTTTCAGCTTTCCACATCTAAATTCAAATTACGTTTCACAAAGAATTTTCTGCATAATTTTCATATCCTTTGAAAGAAAATTCTTGAGCAACAAGTCTTAGATATTTGTGGAAATTTTCATTGAAAGAGAAGATCAATCTCAGTATTGATAAACATTGTATACACTATTACAAAATCATTACAAATTCAGATTGTATGTATTTCCCCTTGTTGTTCATGATTGTTGAAAGCAAGTGTGCATTGAAGAGGATTGTTCTTCCTGCACTTAGTGTTTAGATTTTAAATGTGTTTAAGAGCCTTTGATCTACCTATAGGTTAGAAAGAAAGTTATATGTTGATCCTAACTATAGTGAAATCTCTTTCATGTGAAAGGGGACTGGAGTACCTTCGGAGTGTGAAAGGAACCAGGATATTTCTCTGTGTTCTTTACTTTCTGCACTTTACCGCTTTCATACCATAATCATATCTCAAGAAAGTAATAAATCAGTCTCTAAAACCATAAAATTTCAAAGAACCTAATTCACCCCCCCCCCCCTTAGGTGCAACTCAGACTATCATTGGAAACTTGTTATAAATTTGATTTCTTGTTTGTGAATGCTTAATTTATGTTGGAGATTTATTTTGGAGAGAAAATGAGCTAGCCTTGATTTCATTTTGATCGTGTTTGATTGTTGTCTGAGACAAGTTCATGATATATTAAATTCATGTAAAAAACTTTCCTTGAATATATGATTTTGTTTGGAAATTTGATTCTGCCATTAACCTTATGGTCTTACTCGATGATGATGAGGATTTTGTGATTGTGTTTGGTTAATATATTTGATCCTGCATTAATGATCTTGGGCTTGTGATTGTGTGAACTTTCCATAAGTCTTGACTTGCCATGAAGAATGATTTGGTTTCCATTTTCCATTTAATTCTTACGATTTCCATTGTGACTGGTGATTTCATACTGTTTTTTTTATCACATTTAGTTTGAAGCCAATTCCGTGTTAGCGTGTTTGGGACCATTTGGAATCTTTTCTTCTTTCAGTTCAAACTGCTATGAATGTTTAGGGCTTTCATTCCTTTTTGGTGACCATCGTGATCTTCATGCTTTAATGATATGTGTATTTTTGTAAGGAAAGTATCGCTAGCAGAATAAATGAAGGAATTTTGGAGTTGCTACCACTTGGAAAACCTGATTAGTACATGCATTTGGGGACCACTTCACAAAGGCGTCCCGCATAAATGCTATTTACGAATTTCAGGTTGTTTTATAGGACAACAAATATTGATTCAGACTTAAAGAAACTAGAAGAACTTGACTAGCTTCCAACAAGGCTAACCTCAGGACCATCGCCTGCATCAATCCAAGGTATAAATTGCTTTTACTTAATCTCTTAGATGATGTCTCGGTACCACTCTCACTTTCAAACATATTTTCTCCATACTTAATTAATTCTTCATTGTTGCTTCTTGTATTTAAGAACTCACTCCTGTGTTGTTCATCTTGGTCGCTTAGAGATGTGGTATTGTTCATTGCTGCTAAGTCTGTCCTCATGCTAATGTGTTTGGTGTTATGTTTCATGTTTTAGGCACTTTAAAATAATTTTGTCTTTGAAATCTCAAACTTCAATCTGCATTGCTTCTATTGTAGGTTCAGGTTTCCATTTAAGTATCAGCAACAAGATTCGTGGTTGCAACTTCAGAGCATTTCCTTCTGTTACTTATGGTGAGTGGAGTGTTTACTACTTTATAGCGTGCTAGTGAATTGATCTACCTAATGTCTTCTAATTTTATTGTTCAATTTGATTTTCCTTTGATTGCTTGATCTAATGTTGTTGATTTCTCTCGTCCCTACAGATTTTGTGAACTACAAAGAATTCACTTTCCCTTTCCAACTTCTTGAGGAGTATTGAGGTAACAAAACGGTATCATCCAGAGGTTTCTCCTTTGATTCAAAATAGTATAGTGCTACTAGAGGACGTAGAAATTATAAACTTTGTATGATTACTTGCATGCAACCACATAGAAGGCCTGTAATGCATTCTTCCTATCATCAGATGAGACCTTGGTAAAGCTCTATCATGATAAAAGTAACTAGTTGGGCAATTATTGGAGATGCATCATCATTAGAATACCTCACTACTTCATTTTGAGCTTCATATGCTGTTGTCCTGAGGTATACGTTGTTTTTCTCTTGAACTTGTAGGGACTCGTGTTATTGTTGTTCTAATATGGTATGGAGGCCCTATTAGAGTGTCAACTTGGCTGAGATGTGATAGTTTTTATAGTTGGCTAACTACATGAGTGCTTAGTGTTAGCACTGTTTGGATCAGTTACTTTTGTAGGTTCAAAAAGCGAGGTTAGTTAACCCAAGCTTGGAAACTGGAAAATGCTGATGTTTGGCTTAGTTTGAATGGTAGCTATGATTAAAAGAAAACACATAGAAATGAGATACACTATTTGATCTTTCTAATGGCTTGCACCCAATGAATTTGTTATGAGAGTTTGCAAATTGTCATGAGCTAATATGTGGGTTTATACCATGAATTCAAGATTGAGCCAGAATACTAAATGTATGTTGATTGTAAAGAATAGTAAATTGTATGCTTAAATAATTGCTATTTTGAACTATAATTGACTATACATATCAGTTTGGTGCAGTTTATTTTGGTTTGTTGTGTCAAAATCATGGTTTAGTTCATACATGGCTAAAGAAGAGGTATTGGAATTAGGTGGTGCTAATGGTCATGAAGGATTTGGATGGAAAAGGCTTTCTTGTATTCATGAGGTAACATCTTTGATGAGGCTAATCCACTGCCGCGCACGGATCAAAAACGAGTAGTTTGGAAAACGGTAGCTTAGCGACAATGACTCGAGTCGTATCGCAAGGATTCTTGTAGTGATTGACCAATAAAGTAACAGTTTATGGGGGTTTGAATTTTGACTAAGAGAAAAAATACTTAAAATAAGTGACTATAAAAAAAGTGATTATTAAAATAAGCTAAAATGGCTAATCCTACTGATTCGGGTTCCGGCTTATCATCGGCTATTATAACATCAATCCCTAAACGGCTCCAATCCTATTCGATTATGATATTAATCAGACAAGCGCTTACCAACATCAAATGAATTATGTTCCTGTTTACCGAATTAAGCAAATGGTTAAGAATATGACGAATTAACGAATTAAGCAAACGATAACACGCAATTAAATTTAGGAACATGCATACAATCTAATTTAATCAATTCTATCCTATGAATAACAATTGAATTAAGCAAACAATTGTAATCAAATTAAGCAAATGACTTCATAGAAAAGGATTGAAAGGAATCAGATTTAAATTGATATTATAATAACCTCAAAGTGTTGAAACCGTACACAGCAGGAATTGCCCGGAGGTATTATTTTTTCATAAGTTATTCTCAAACCTCTCTCCATTTTTTTCCGTGAATAGTATATAATATGAACAGTAAAACGAGGTTCTTTTTAAATGAAATTCATAACCCAACTGTTTCATAACCCAACTGGGTCAAAAACATAACTCAGGCCCAAAACATGACCCAAAACTAAAACAAATTCCTAATGCTTTAACTTCAACGAATATTCTGGGAAAATGTGCTCCGAATCTAACTTCGACTCCAACACGAAAGTTGTAGCTCTATCTCTTAGCTTTCCGGAGATTTTTAGAACGCCTCAAACGGATTCTCGAAACTCCAGTTATGATTGTTTCCGCGCAGACTGCTAAAGCTGAAAAATAAAGTGCGAAAATCAAATTAAACCAAAAATAAAATAAAATATAAAAACATAATAAAACATAAGAATAATAAAAATAAAGTAAATAAATGCCTAAGTAAAAATATAGGAGAATGCGCATAAAGATGCACTGATCAGAGGCTTTTGATGAGGTGGGAAATTATGATCCGAAGCGACTTCCTTACTTATCATGCTTGCGTTATCAATGTGACATATCCTCAATTAAAGCAGTATCTATTGGCATCTACTCCATATTATGATTCCTCAGTGGCATTGAAGCTTAATACATTTTATTTATGTTCTTCATTAGTTTTCCATTATTATGTATTCAAAATGTTAAACTGCCCTTACAGTGTATATTTTTCCAAATTGTTGAGCATCCTTGGCCTTAAAAGACTAAGAGATATGCTTCGAGCTTTGCTATATTTAAAAGACCATATCATTTATTCTATAAGCACGTACGAATATCCTTGGAGTATCAACATGATATCATAAATCTTACTTAAACTTAATCAACCTTGCTGGTAAAATTAGTAGAAAAGCCCTTCTCTACTTTATCAAGAACATTGTTAGGGATTCCCCGAACTTTAACCTTTTCTAACTCTATAAATGTAACTATGAATTACCTTTAACCTCTTAAATTCAATCAAGGAAGCTTTCCACCCGTGTATTTGAAATTTCAAATCCAACTTTGAATTTGCAATTTGAGTTTTGTACTTAATCTTCCATGAATCTTCTTAGCATATTTAGTTTTTGATCCATCTAACAATTTCAACTCAAAACACTATGAATAAACTTCGATTCCGTATGGAAACCATAAAACCAAATAATACTATTTGGCCACTTTGCAATCATTAAATTTGAAGTATGCTTGAATGAACACTTTAATCTCGAATCCAAGCTATCTTGCGTTCAGACAATCCACAACTTCATTTTCTTTATCACGACTCGTACTTTGCACTTTAATTAAACAAATTTCTTGTTCTAACAAGTTTTCTTCATTTGATGGTCTTGACGAAGGAATGGCTTGAGAAGCCTAACATCTTGATCTTAAGGTATCTTTGATGAGTCTTGGTGGCGGAATGTACTCATGATGATGAATTCAAATCTTAGTTTTACGAAAGAAACAACTGGACTAATCTTTAATGAAACAACAAATTCAAACTGGCAGAAAGCCCTGAGACCCTATGAATTAGGATCCATTGGTTACGTATTGAAGTATTAGGTTGAGAGCATGATTGCTACTTTTACTTGTGTTGCTACTGATAAAAAAGAGGGCCGACAAAGACAGAAGAGTCGCCATCGTTCGTTATTTATCCCAAAGGGAGGGAAAGGAAACGATAAGAGAAAACCTACAAAAAAGGGAAAAGATAAGGTCATCGTAACCAAATATTGGGTTTGGGAGTCGGTTACACAAGGGGAAGGTATGAGCACTCCTCATGTTCGTTGTACTCAAAGGGATCCACGCTTGTTATCTAGTCTATGGGTGAAAAAAAATTATCTAAAGGTTGCTGCTAACGGGAGGTTAATGGAAAAAACTGACTCGATAGGACATCGCCGCCCTATGCCTACATATTCCCTCGTGCAATGGGAAAGTCAGAGTCAACATAGTTCGAAAAACTACGGGGGGAGGTTGCTCGCCAAGACATCGCGTCTTGTGCCTACGTATTCTCATCTGGTATGAGAAATCAGATCAAAACGTAGTTCAGGCTAACTACGGAAAAACGGGGGTCTCGATCGCACAGAGGCGAGAGAAAAAGGTTCGGGTAGATGATACTAGCGTACTGTCGCGGTGAAAATCGGATACCAAACTATTGATTAGTTTGAATCTTTAATTCAATTTGCAACCGAACTTTGATTTGTCCAAAGGAAGGGATAAAGATCGAAATTCCCATAATGCAATGCAAATGCAAGGTTTAGAGAGTTATAGGTTCGGGGGTTGGTTAAACTTAGAGAAGGTACTAGCATCCTAAGTTTCTGTAGTACTCTACAGGAACCTCTTGTTTTATGTTGTTTATTGCTATGTTTTATCTGCTTAAGGGTTTAAAGACCTAGGGGGTTTATTTCTAAGTATACTCGATAAGATATTGCATCTTATGCCTACATATCCTTACGGGAGTGGAATCAGAGTATCTGTAGTTCCCCTAACGGGTTAGAGGAATTCTTTGACTGTGGTCAAAGTTCCTACGGGTTTAGGATAGTTGTTTGATTGATTTTAGGAGAAGAGATATGTCTTCATTTTAAGGGAGATATAACCGCCACAGGTTGTAGGAAAATAGTCTTTGCATCGTCTTAAGAAAAGGGCTTAAGTACTCGGATTGTATGACGAGTATGCCTTTATTTCTCTTAAGGCAAAGTCCCTACGGCTTGATTGTATTGTTGTGGGGTGGAGATTCTATCCCACTTAAGATGATTTGGCATCTTTTCTCTATTGTGTTTGAAGGTATTGTTTTGAATTGATTGTTCGCATTGTGTTTATTTCTATGTTGTAAGAGAAAAGGTCCTTCCTATAGGGTAGGATCTATCCTAGAGATCGACTTGAATGGGATCGAGGATCAAATGGGAGAATGATGCGAATGAGATGCAACTACACACAACGTTGAATTATGTGTAGGGTTTTCCTTTGGACGGAATGCGATGTGTGAATATAAATGCGATATGGTAAATTACTATAAGATAAATTGCGGAAATAAAAAAGGGAAAATGGGTAAATCATACACATACGCATGAAAGCGCTGAAGTGTGTGAGAGTGAATGTGTCGTGGATGTGAGTGTGCACGATTAAATTACCTTACGATGTTGATTGCTTCTAAGAGGATTGTTTTTAAACGAGAGATTGATTTTTAGACAAGTTAAACTAGAGGGTGAATTGGTTTTAGTTGGATTGCATTTATGTGAAAACTATTTTGGGTGATAAAAAGGTTGTCATAGTTTTAGGTAATGTTCTTTAAGTAAAAAAAGTTATAATATGCTAAGTGTTTTATTAGAACCCAAAAATGATTTATTTTTTATTTTTATGGCTATTAAGAGTTGAATTAGATTATATTATAAAAAAATTCATTTGTTTATTTCCAAAATACTAACTAGGTTTTATTATTAATTATATAAGTTGCTAAATGTAATTTATTTATAAAAGATTTTATATTATGGGGAAGAAATACTATTTGATTTAAAAGGTTAGTAAGTTGATTTGAAAAAGGTTAATTAAAATTTAATTGATAAAATAAATCAATTTATTTAAAAGGATGTTTTTTTTTAGTGAGGTTTTAAATAAATAAGGGTTAAGATTAAACGAGGTAGAGATTTTCATTAAGAAAATGAACCAGTTAAATATTATAGAATGATTATTAAAATTGATTATAATGAAGATTAATTATTAACAAAGTTGGAATTGAGTTATTATATTAATAAATTAAAAAAAAACTTATCAATAAAATTAAGTTGAGATTAAATAAATTTATCTTTGAATAAATTTTAATTGGTTTGAATAAAAACTGATTATAATTAAAAGAGTAAAAAGAGGGTAAGTTGAGTTAAAACAGGTTAATTGTGATTTAAAAGGTTAATTAGGGGTTATGTGTGTGTTTAGTGTGTGGTTAGTGGTGATAATCATACAATGGTAAAACAATAGAAAAGAACAAAATGAAAAAACGAAGGTCGGAACCCTAGGTTCCCCTTTTCCCAAATCATTCGCGATCGCGCTTCCCTCTCCCTCATCTCCGATCGTTACCCTCTCTTACTCAATCCATCTCCCGCCTTTCGTTTCTCAAACAATATTAATCGTTTTCTTCTTGTTTATACCTGAAACAACAAATCGGGACGTCAATCACCCAAATAACAAGGATGAAGATAAAAGGGTTACCGAAGGGTTGGGTGATAGCGGCGGCGGAGTAGATTCACGGTGGTTGGAACTCGCGGTGGCTGGAGACGGCTTCGACGGCTGAAAACTAAGTTTTTTGATCTTTTATGTTACGAGGGTTAGGGTTTTGCGTGAGGATTATCGGTGTTTTCTTTCTTTCGAGTCTCTCCTTTTTATAGGCTTCAAGGGGGATTTCCTGATTGATACCCAATGAATGTTGATTAATGGTAGATTTAGGGTTTCCTTATTGGGGCCAATCTGATTTGAGGATATTCCTTTTTCGTTGATCGCAGTGATGACCTAATTACTTGACGCTTTAATCTTTGATTTCGTGATTAATTTTGGGATTGGATTTGATTTGGTCTCCTTCTGAATCGAATCTTTCCAGTGAATATTCTCTAACGGTTTCATTTTGATTCTGAATGGTGTTGGCAGGTGCGAAAAACATTGGTCTTGGGCCAGAGGACGAATTTAGCAGCCCAATAGGAAAGCTTGCATTTGGTATGTCTGTTGAAGGTGATGGGCTTCCACGGAAAGGGTGGTGGTGAGGAGAAATAGCGTCGCAGGGCACGTGGTTAAATGACTTTCATGTTTCAAAATCTATCAATTGCTGAGTTACTTAGCAGCTTGACCGGGTTGGCTGGATTGGAAGCAATTGGTAAAGCTCATAAATTGTCGGATTGACGGTTACAACTTGTGTTTTCAGCAGGAATAAACCTATTCTGTTCTCAATGTCAAGGCATGATTTGGTGGGTGTCGTGCGTTTTCTCTTAATCCTCAAAACAAACCTTCAATTTACTTGTTTTCATGTTACCTGTTGGTTCAAAGGCATCTGCTGGTTTCGTTTCTTGGGTTTAAACGATGAAGCGACTGATTATAACTTCTTGCCTCCATGTTATCAGTTCAGGTGGTTCTTGGCAAGGCAACTGCGGTAGACACACTTGGAGAGCTCGGAGAGTTGCCCGGTAGCACAGTCTTAAACCCGAATTATATGTTTATCGATCGTATACTTCTCTCATCACTTCTGGTATATGTTTGACAGCGGTTAAAGAGGCATGAAGGGATTTGCTCGGGACACATTGTGCTGCTGGTTGTCGGTTCTTTTGCGAAAGTGAGATGAACCAAGTGGTCTGGGAAAGATTGTTTAGGAAACTCTGTGAATGGCACGCAGACTTTGTGACCTGATGAGGTTGGTTTGCAGCTTTTACACCTTCAAGGTTTTGCTTGGTCTCTTCTTGGATTGTGTCAAAAGTTCCTTTAGCTAGACTTGAATTAAGGCTCTTCCTGTGACATGTCGTTTATGCATTACTTTACGTCTTGTGAATTGCTGATATATTTGGGCGTTGTCCCTGTTAGTGATTGCGTGACTGACGTGTTCTATATCTTGCCTGATGAGTATTGCTTATAGTTGATGATGATGATGAGTTATATTTTGAATGTTTGATGTGCCTGTGTAATGCCGTTATATATTTTGGACTGCTTTCGTGAGGTTTTTCTTTTAAGGGATTCTTATATTCCTCATTGCAGTAACAGTGAATGGATATGTGCATAGGGCAAGTCATGGAGGTGTTGTCCAAGCCAACAATGGTGATTTCCTCTATCAGTTACATGATACTTTCTTTGATTTTCGTTAATGGCAATCCTGTTTTTTTTTTGTATTTTCTCTGATTTTGTGCTGTTGTGCGCAGGCTACAGGTGAATGTTGATGGCGCCGGTTCGTAGCAGTGACCTTGTGGAAGAACAGAATCACGACCACGCGAGCTGGAATTTACTGGAGATGTGGTAAGCAATTGGACCTTGTTCTTTATGTTGGATTACATTGTGCGAAACAAACGGCGACTTGACTCTTGCCTTGTATACATTGATGAAGGTGTTGGTGGATCAATTCAAATTCCTCAATGTGTTGTAGCGTTTAGAACAACTACGCTCAGCACCCTCCATCATGTTCCCAATATGATAGACCGACTTGTTTTGTGAGCCCTTTCGAATTCAAGCGTCAGTTATTACGTACTAGTTGCTTTAATGATCAAAGTTGTATTGACAGTGGATTATTAACTCCTGTGTGCAATGTCAAACTTTGCTTTAATGATCAAAGTTGTATTTTGAGTTGCTTTCATACGTATAATTCGTAACCGGCTGTTCAAAGAAGGGTTATGTCCGGGAATTCTGTTTATTTTCGCTGATAGTCTCGAGCCCCTTTTTCAGGTACGAAGTGGAGTATATAAGACGCCATGGTTGTGCACTCGAAGGCATTAGGACTACACCCGGAAAAGACGAACCATTGGTGCATTTCGGCAGGCAGGCTACTTATGCTGCAACAGTATTGAACTTCAGTAGTATCAGGCAGTCTTAAGAGGAATCAATTGCTCTGTTACTGCTTTTACCAATGCTTCAACATTTGAACAATTGTATTCTTCCTTTTGATGTATAAAGTGTCCTGTTGGTTTTCTTGTATATTAAATTCATCTTATTGATACCCTTCATGATATAATTATGACTATGGTGCGTTAGGACCTCATTCTAAAAGTTCAAGTATTTCTATGCCAAGTTCTTAGCTTCTTTGAATCGGTGTTCTTGAAAACTCAGTCCTCTTTGGCTGCACCTCACATGACCCTAGCTTTAACCATCTACCACATTGTACCTTTATGTATATACATCTTGTGTTGTTAGTGGTTGACTTCGTACACACTCTTGTAATTTAATTTGTGATAAGGATGTTGTCATTTCCTCTATGTTTAATCCTCCTAACGCACTTGCAATCACAAATCTGGTAATTCCATGTTGTAACTTGATAAAATCCAAGATGTAGTTTTCCTAGACGTAAGGTCTCCTTTTTGGATAAAATTCTATATCTTAAATCCTTATAAAGCAAAAATGAGTGGCATATGGAGAACAGTATTGCACTTGGTTTGGATTAAAATTTTGTGCACATCCAAAACCTTGAGTCACCACGGTGAGGTATCGGTAAAAGGGGAATTAAATTCTTTAATAAAACCAAGACTCATGTCCCTTAAATCCAATATCTTCATGAGTACGTATTGAAACTTGGGAGATACAGACAGAACCTCTGATTTAAACTGCAACAAGCCTAATTGACCTTCTTTAGATTTGTGAGGATGGTTGTTGGTCCATTAGAGATGACTGTATCATAATGTTGGTTAGTCGCAAAAATAAGGTCAAATAGCAAGAGAAAGTGCGCAAAAAGAGGTGGCCTCTTATGGTAAAAAATTAGTGTGTGACAGATGCCCCTATTTAAGTTACTCCTATTCGGAGATATGGAGATTGAAATCTCTGTCTCGACGAGATAGGAGGGACTTAAATATAAACATTGCACGAGTTTTTGGCCATAAGAAGCCACCGAGTGCAAATGATATGCAATGATATGAAAATGCAAGACAGACGGGTCTTGTGGAGACAAGACGCCACATGGGAGAAACTGGACACGACGCACGAAGAACAGGACTGACAACAGGTAACCCCTACGGGGGCAGGAAACAAATATCGATGGGGGGAAACTTCAGAAGTATAACAGTAATTCGTACACCAGGGATATGGTGATGGGAAAGAAGCTTGTAGTCGAAAGATATGCTTATTACCATAATGTTGTGGCTGGTAATAATCCAAATGAATTGAGTCAATGGTTCAGTTTTATTCGTATTCTTTCTTTCTTTTCTTGTTTTTCTGTATATCTTTTCTTTCTTTTGGAACTCAACTTGAAATAGTAAAATGCATAACTTTCTCGAGCGTCATGATAAGGGTACCATGAGCTGGTCTCAATCTCTGCCTGAAATGTCAAAATTTTGTAGACGGTAGAATCACTGTAGTTTGTAGATGTAGATGTAAATGTCGTTGTAGATGTTGTAGTTGTAGAACTTCCCCGAGCATCATGGTATGGGAACCATGAGTTGGTCTCAGTTTCTGATGTAGAACTTCCCCGAGCGTCATAGTCTGGATGCTATGAGCTGGTCTCAGTCTCTGTTGTAGAACTTCCCCGAGTGTCATGGTATGGATGCTATGAGCTGGTCTTAGTCTCTGTTGTAGAACTCCCCGAGTATCATGGTATGGGAACCACGAACTGGTCTTAGTCTCTGAGGTAGAACTTCCCCAAGCGTCATAGTCTGGATGCTATGAGCTGGTCTCAGTCCCCTCCCAAAATGATGAAAACTCGTGAGAGCATCCTCACAGGGGGTTGTAAATTTTATAAACTGTGGATGTCGTTGTAGACTGTAAATGTAGTTCGTTGTAGAACCCTGTAGATGCAGTTTGTTGTAGAACTATGTAGGTGGTAAATGTTGTTGCGGTAATCTGTAATGTACTCTGTTGTCGTAGATGTAATTTGTAATTGTAAATTGTAGATGTAGTTGTAAAGCTTCACCGGGGATCTTCGGGAAAGATGTGAGCCGGTTGAATTGTAATGTATGTCTTCTTAAATAAAGAGAGACTAATATGGTAAACTTCCTCGACTTCTCCGGGGATATGTCACTTTGTAGTTGTAGAATATTCTGTAAGCTCTCAAATAAAGAGAGATGTCTGGTAATGTCTTCGGTAAGCTTCTTTGATGAATTTATGAGGCAATGCCTTTTGATGATTTGATGATGTCGAAGGGCCTCCTGAGGGTGAATGATCTGTCTTGTGAAAAACTGTCGTTTTTCGTTTTGAATAGGATCCTGATCAAAACGAGTTGCTCAAATAAAGAGACAAATGTTCGAGAAAATCCTGTGATGCTATTGTTGAAGGAGCGTCTGTCTTTATGAATATTCTTCCTGGGGAATAGGGTACTTAATCCATGTTCAAAGGTTGGAGATGTCCATGATGCGATTACCAAAGGCCGAAGTTCAATTCAGGAAATAACTGAAGAGAAACTATCAAGCAAGCCTCGACCATTGAGGTATGAACTCAAATAGGATTGTACTAAGATAACCATCTTCCATGAGGGTTGAATTTCATGGGGAAAATGCAACATTGTGCTCTTTCTGCCTAGGGTAACAGCTCTATTTGGAAAGAGAAGACACACCCAACCACCTAGGGATAACTATAGCCAAAGCGATGGAACAACACAAATATGAAGAAATGCGAAAAATGCACATGCCATGCTGTCTACTTATATGTTATGCGTATGCCGGCAGATTGGGAGAAACGAAATAAACGCCTCAAACGAAAGGGTACTCAAGCAAAATCTCCATAGATCCTTTATCGTCTACGAAGAGAGTCTTCGAACAGAAGCAACCTTCGTGTCTGGATAAAATAAATCCTCTTGCCTTGGGGGAACACATCATATTGTTGTCTTTTTTCGGACGAAATAAACGTCCTCGGTCATCCTTTTGTTATTCATATATCAAGTAGAACAAAGTTTTGAAGAGGTTTAAATCAATTCGGATTTTGCTATCAAGAATACAGATTTATGATAAATGAAAAACCTTTTATTGAACGGCGGTCAGCAGAAAAGCGTGACCCGATGTTACAGTGTTGGAAAATAATAGCGATTACATAAAGGGAATAATGTCCCGCTTCTCCTAAACAAAGTACTTCTTAACAGCATCCGTGTTAACAGGGCGAGTGATCTCTTCTCCGTCCATTGTTGCTAACATCAAAGCGCCTCCTGTCAAAACCTTTTTTACTACATATGGTCCATCATAATTCGGGGCCCATTTTCCTCTGACGTCGGTGAGGAAAGACTGAATCTTCTTAAGCACAAGGTCACCTTCTTTGAATGCACGGGGTCGAACCTTCTTGTCAAATGCCTTCTTCATCTTCTGCTGATACAACTGCCCATGGCACAACGCAACCATCCTCTTTTCTTCAATTAAGTTCAACTGATCATATCTGTTTTGACACCACTCCACTTCTGATAACTTCGCCTCCACCAAAACCCTCATAGAAGGAATCTCAACTTCTATTGGGAGTACTGCTTCCATACCGTAGACAAATGAAAATGGAGTTGCCCCAGTCGATGTGCGTACCATCGTACGATATACCTGTAAGGCGAATGGGAGCATTTCGTGCCAATCTTTGTAAGTAACGACCATCTTCTGAATGATCTTCTTGATATTTTAGTTGGCGGCTTCAACAGCCCCATTCATCTTTGGTCTGTAAGGAGACGAATTATGATGCTCAGTCCTGAATTCTTCGCACAACTCTTTCATCATCTTGTTATTCAAATTGGAACCGTTGTCTGTAATGATTCTGCTTGGCACACCATATCGGCAAATGAGCTGATTCTTGATAAATTTGACAACCACATGTCGAGTTACATTAGCATAGGAAGCCACCTCGACCGACTTGGTAAAATAATCAATGGCTACTAAGATAAATCGGTGTCCATTAGATGCTTTTGGCCCTATCATCCCAATCATATCAATTCCCCACATAGAGAACGGCCAAGGTGATGAGATAACATTCAACGAAGTTGGAGGTACGTGAATCTTATCTGCGTAAATCTGACACTTGTGGCACTTTCTAGCAAACTTGTAACAATCTGATTCCATTGTGATCCAATAATAACCAGCCCTTAAAAGCTTCTTAGCCATAACATGTCCGTTGGCATGAGTGCCAAAAGGTCCTTCGTGAATTTCCGTCATTAACATATCCGCTTCTTGCTTGTCAACACATCTCAGCAAGACCATGTCAAAATTCCGTTTATACAACACATTGTTACTCAGAAGAAAATTTCCAGCCAGTCTTCTCAAAGTTGTCTTGTCTTTGTTGGAAGCTCCCAAAGGATATTCTTGAGTTCTAAGAAACACTTCGATGTCATAGTACCAGGGTTTTCCGTCTTCAACTTCTTCGACAGCAAAGATGTAGGCAGGTCTATCAAGACGTTTTACTTCAATCCGAGGACACTCGTTCCAAAAGCTTACCACAATCATCGAGGCCAAAGTTGCCAACGCGTCTGCCATTCTGTTCTCATCACGAGGGATATGATGAAACTCAACTCTATCAAAGAACGGTAACAGTCTTCTAGCATAATCCCTGTATGGGACCAAATTATCATGTCGAGTTATCCATTCTCCAGAAATTTGGTTGATTACCACCGCAGAATCACCAAACACATCTAAATTCTTAATTCTCAAATCGATTGCTTCTTCGAGACCCATAATGCATGCCTCGTACTCAGCTTCATTATTAGTACACTAGAATGTTAATCTTGAGGTAAATGGGAAATGGGTCCCTTGAGGAGTCACAATAACCGCACCTATCCCTTTTCCATGAGTGTTGACAGCTCCATCAAAAACTAAACCCCATTGAGAACCTGGCTCTGGCCCTTCACCATGTACGGGTTCTTCGCAATATTTCATCTTTAAGAACATAACATATTCATCGGGAAAGTCGTCGTTTGAGGGTTGATGATCCAAAATGGGTTGGTGAGCCAGATGATCAGCCAAAACACTTCCTCTAACAGCTTTCTGAGTATGGTACTCGATGTCATATTCGGACAATAACATCTGCCATCTAGCAATTCTCCCAGTCAAAGCGGGCTTCTCAAAAATATACTTGATAGGATCCATTTTTGAAACTAACCAAGTAGTGTGGTTCAACATATACTGGCGCAAACGCTTGGCGGCCCACGCTAGGGCGCAACAAGTCTTCTCTAACATAGTGTACCTGGTTTCACAATCAGTAAATTTCTTGCTCAGGTAATAAGTGACATGATCTTGCTTTCCTGTTTCATCTCGTTGGCCGAGTACACAACCCATCGAATCCTCTAAAACAGTCAAATACATAATCAAAGGACGTCCTTCAACCGGCGGTATCAGGATAGGTGGTTCAAGCAAATACTCTTTGATACTATCAAAAGCCCTTTGACAATCTTCAGTCCAATCATACCCTTGTTCTTTCCTCAGAAGCTTGAATATAGGTTTGCACGTAGCGGTCATGTTAGATATAAACCTGGAGATGTAGTTCAAACGTCCCAAGAATCCTCTGACTTGTTTCTCGGTGGCGGGAGCTGGCATTTCCCTGATAGCTTTCACTTTGTCAGGGTCCACTTCAATCCCTCTTTGGCTAACAATAAAACCCAATAGTTTCCCTGATCGTACTCCAAATGTGCACTTGTTGGGGTTCAAACGAAGCTTGTATTCCCTCAAACGACTAAACAACTTAGCCAGGTGTTTAACATGATCATCTTCGGTCTTCGACTTAGCTATCATATCATCCACATACACCTCGATCTCTTTGTGCATCATATCATGGAACAAAGTAGTCATAGCGCTCTGATATGTTGCCCCTGCATTCTTTAATCCAAACGGCATAACTTTGTAACAAAAGGTGCCCCAGGGTGTTATGAATGACGTCTTCTCTCTGTCCTCGGGAGCCATTCTAATCTGGTTGTAACCTGAAAAACCATCCATGAAGGAGAAAACCTCATATCCTGCAGTACTGTCCACCAAGATGTCAATGTGAGGTAATGGAAAATCATCTTTCGGACTGGCTTTATTCAAATCCCTGTAGTCTACACACATGCGAACTTTACCATCCTTCTTCGGAACGGGTACAATGTTAGCTAACCATAGTGGATACTCGGCGGTGACAAGGAAACCTGCACCAATCTGTTTCTGTACCTCTTCCTTAATCTTTAAAGCCATATCAGGTCAAGTCCTTCTGAGCTTCTATTTTACTGGTGGGCATTCCGGCTTTAACGGTAAATGATGTTCGACTATAGCTGTATCCAAATCGGGCATGTCTTGATATGACCAAGCGAACACATCAACAAATTCTCTAAGCAAATCAATCAACTGTTTCTTCACATCGAGTTTAAGCAGAGCTCCAATTTTCACTTCTTTACGGATTTCTTCTGATCCCAAGTTGATTACTTCCACCGGCTCTTGATAAGGTTGGATAGCTTTCTCTTCTTTCTCAAGCAGTCTGGAAATTTCTTCTGGGATATCATCTTCTTCTTCCTCGGCTTTGTACACAGGAAACTCGAAATTTGGAGAAGGCAGTGGATCATTATTCCCAGGATGTATTTTATGTAGCAATCTTCGCAAGTGACGTGATTTTCAATAAGTTTTTTTTGTAAAGTGGAAAGTGTGTGTACGCGAGATGCTACTTATTATTTTCCAACATCGTGAATAAGTGTAAAACACAAATGTAAATGAAAGTAGTTTATTGATGATAGCAAAACCAAAAAGACGCGCCCAACAAAGTCACCTTTGCCTTGGGCAGAGCAAAGGGAATTATTGGAAATAAGCCCTAACAAATGCAGTTTTGCCTTGGGCAGAGCAAAATTTTTTAAAACAAATGCTTTACTTAGATATATGAATGGCAGTAGGGGCTTCAACCGCACTCTAATTCGTGACTGCAACGCCTGGGGTCACAAAGTCTGGGATGTCCTCATCTGGATCTTCCTCGGTGACGGCATAAACTCCAAAGGTATAGTCAATTTCATCCGAAACATAGCCTGGATCTTTCATATAGGGCTCGTAGTCTTTGTAAGGGATGGAGGACCTTGTAGAACTATCTGATATGTAACCCTCAAGTTCGTCCTCTGACACAACATTGATCTGAGGATGATGGACGACTCCTCCACTACGGAACACTTCATTGATCAGCGGGAGCCCTTGACTTTTGGTAGTTCGTTGGGCAGAACTATTGGTGAAACCGAGACCTTCCTTGTTTTTGTTCTCTGGCAAGGACAACACCTTCCCCCATATTGTTTGATGACCACTGTTTACTACTCGTTGTGCGTCTTTGAATGATGACATGGATGCTTGAGACTTCTGGGCACCCTCACCCATAATGGACAAGGCTTGGAATTGCATGCCAATTTCCTCCTCAGCCTCGACATATGAGAATGATGACAAGTGACTTACCACCAAAGCTCTTTCTCCACAAACCGTAACTATTTTCCCCTCAAAAACATATTTCAACTTCTGATGCAGGGTAGAAGTAACGGCTCCAGCTTCATGTATCCATGGCCTCCCTAGCAAACAGCTATAGGCGGCGTGAATGTTCATAACCTGAAATGGGATCATGAAAGTCTGTAGTCCAATAGTCATGGGCAAATCTACCTCACCAATTACCGTTTTCCTCGACCCATCGAAAGCTTTGACAACAAAGCGACTTGGCCTCATCGGCGGTCCTTGGTACGACAGCTTAGATAGGGTAGTTCTAGGCATTACATTTAGAGACGATCCAGTATCAACCAACACACTGGACAGAGAGTCGTTCCCACAGTTCACAGAAATGTGTAAAGCCATGTTATGTTTCCTTCCTTCCTCTGGGAGATCGTCTTTATTAAAACCCAGATTATCACTTGAAGTAATACTGCCAATGATGTTATTAAATTGTTCCATAGTCACATCCTGCTCGACATAGGCTTGTTCCAAAATCTTCTGAAGCGCTTCTCTATGAGCCTCAGAACTCATCAGCAATTGTAGCACAGAAATTTTCGATGGGGTTTGCAGAAGCTGATCTGCAACCTTATATTCACTTCTTTTGATTACTTTCAAACATTCATCGGAGTTGGATAAATTAGACCCACCAGATTGCCCCACAGTCGAGTCTTTTGAGCCTGATGGTTCGAACAAAACCTCTTTTTCTTTCGGTGGCACAGTCGGGTAGACTCGACCGCTTCTTGTCACTCTACTGACATCTGCAATGTTAACTATTGAGGGTATAGCGGGCAAAGGCACTTCTTTCCCATCCTCCAACATAGTAGCATTGTACCTGTATGGGATAGCCTTACTAGAGTGTAATACCCCAAATTTTACCCTTACATTTAGTCAGTCATTGCGCATAGCATTTCATTTTGCATCCATTAATCACTAACCAATCGTTGAGTGCGATTTATTTTGCAGGAATTACCCCTAGGGGCGTTTTGGTCATTTTAAGCAGAATTCGTAATTTTGGGACAGATGAGGCATTATTCCTGAGGCATTTATTTACATGGGTTGATTATGTTAAGGTGTCGGCACGTTTTGACTGGTATTGAGAAACTCTTGTCAGAAGTATTTGGACTCAGGGCCGTTTCGGTGTTTTGTTTTGAATAATAGGAGCTTGGGCTGAAAAGAAAGTGGATAGTGTTAAGGCTGTTCAGAGAAGTTATGTGATCAACGGGATTGTAGTTTGAATTTGTTCGGATATAATCATGTTCGCGGGATACTAGTTATAAAATTGATCAAGGCAAAGGAGAAGGGAGTTTTAAATATTTTTGAGACTTTTATCCATAAGTATTCATAAGTTACAACTCAAAGGTGGATTTAAATAATTTGTGAATTATTATTCATGGATATTTAAATTTATAATTGAGAAAATAAACATGAGTATTTGTTGGATTTTATTTCATAAATATTAAAGTACAATATAATTGAAAGAACACTTTTGAATTTTATTCAAGATGTTCATTTGCTTACAAGAGGATGGCATCTACAATAAGTATCTACTCTAAAAAAAGTCCTAAGTCCTAAAGATCCTATTGTGTCTTCATGATGTTCATCCACTGGACATTACTTCATGCTTCTCCGATTAACCTGCACAATCAAAGAGGGACAAACAGAAGCAAGAGAGGGTTAGAAGTTATTTTTGACACTCTCAGAACAATGTCATCATCGAGTGCCGGGAGTGGCACAACCGAAGCTGCATCCTACCCCCGTTACCGATCTGTGCCATTGGTGTCAGATCAGGTGGTTATCATTCTTATCATACGGGACAGCCGAGAGAGATAAAGAGTAAGATGAAGTAGGATTCTAAGCCCTAATTCCATCAAGCAAAACATGGTGACATTATCAAGTAAATTTCAAGATTGCTTCCAAACTGATACAAGGGTAAAACAGCACAGCCAATTCGGACTCAGACCCGGATGCCAGCAGGTCTGAATCGCTTTGTTTTCGAAGTTTTCCAACACCTGAAATTCACCACAACAGCATCAGTACAAAGTTTATAACAGAACTCAAAACCAAAGCAATTCATAAACTGCACCAAATTTGAACAAACATTATAAGTGCAAAACTGGCCCAAATTCAGAAAGGAAAAGAGGGACCAATAAGTCGTAAGTAGCAAACTCAATGCACGAGTGGAAGAGCAATTCAGGGAGCTGGGTTCAGTTCAGGCGCAAGAGGAAGAAAGGGATTTGGTTCAAGAGCAAGAAAAATATCCAACACAGAGGCTCAGTTGAGGACAACATCATAGCGTCTTATCGCACAACAAACAGCACAAGTAATCCCGCCTTGTCATCATACAACAGCCAAACTACAAACCCAGTTGGTAACAGTAGCCGAACGTCAGCTTATCAGAATAAGTTCATGTCCAAAACTGTATCAGAACCTAAGAAAAACAGGATATCCACATCTGAAAAGAAGATTAAAACGAATCCAATTATTAAAAGAAGACCAAAACGAATCCAGTTATCAGATGAATCCGTATCCAACAAGCCAACAAATCAAAGCTCAGTTCATATCAGTAAAATCCCACGGCCAAACTACCTCAAATCGCTATGAGCATGAGGGCTCAGTTCAGAACATCACTGCCCCGGCAAGTAAGTGTACCAGTCGCTAACATAGAAAAAATCAGACAATGCAGCAGCAAGGCATGAATAACCAGAGATCAAACCCATATCAGAACTACATCAGTTCACAAGCCCAGAAATCATGACTCTGAACCAAATTCAAACAGCCGTGAATGAACAAGCAAAGAACACAGCAGAGACTATCAAAAGCAACCGTCGAAACATGGTTAAAGGCAACCGCGGCATCATCGATTCCCTCATCAGGCTCAGACAGAGCGTCATCATTGCCGTATACCCCTCCTCGACATTTGATTCGACCAAAGTGTTAGCACCAATTCTGAAAGAAGAAAAAAGAAAGTTAATAAAGTTCATCGCAGAAAAATCAAACATGAAGAGTAAATGGACAACTCAGTTCTGTATATCATGTTAACATCAGCAAATCCGTATCCGAAAGTAGGGTCGAATAACATCCAAATCAAGGAGTTCTGAAAAAGGAAAGGAAATCCAATCAATCCCACAAACTCGAATCGCGAGCGAATCATATCAGAAGGGAAAAAGAAATCAAATCTCAGTGAAAGTAAAAACGCGGATCGAAAATCGCAAGGCCCAAAAGAGAATCAGAAGATATAAAAGGAACAACATCACCTCGTGTGAAACCCTAGACGAAACGAGAGACGGAGAGGGGGCGAACAAAATCGCGAACAAAACCCTAGTGCGAGCGGCCGCGAGAGAGAAAGAGAAGAGGGGTTTCGTCAAAGGTAATCATCAGAACGCAAGCCACGAGAGTGAGGAAGGTCCACCGACGCCGCCTCCATCCACGACGGGCAAACCTTCCCCGGAGGCTCAGTTCACCATCATCGCCTCCTCATACGTTCATCACCGATCGCGAACGAAAACGTAAGTCAAAGATCCGAGTAATCTCACATTTAACACGGTTGTTTTATTTTCAGACATGTTCGTCACCAAAGAGAAAGCGGTGAAGATGGAACGGAGTCGAGAGAGATGAAGCAAGCGAGCGACGAGAAGAAACACAATGGCGCGGAGAGAATGGGGTTTTTGAAACCCTAGAATCTTTTTGGCTGCATTTTACACTAACCGGGTTGGGTCCGGAGGTGATTACCGGCCCAACCCCCTTTTTTATTTATTTACTTTTATTTAATTTTAATTTATTTTCATTATTATAGTTATTTTAAAATGTTTTTTCTAAAATTATCACAATTATTTTAAAATGTTTTCTAAAACAATATTAAAATCCATTTTTTAAAAAATAAGATTAGGTAAAAATAGTTTTTTTGAGGTTAATATTAGAGACCCTATTTTTATTTTGAAAGTTTTTATATATCATAAAATAAAACCCCAAAAAGATGCATAATTTCACTTCTTCACCATCTGATAATTCATCTAATTCTGCCCACTAACGTTGTTTGTTCGTTGCAGTTTATTACGTTTACTGTTATTTATTTTATCATCGTTCAATTTAAATTTTAATATCATGTTGTAACTGCTCCTCTCATGTAACCTCGCGAATCCTAACAATCGCGCCTTAATTTCTGCCTTTAACATTCCTGCTTGCATGGTTTAAATTATCGACATTATTTCTCTATTTGCATGATTCAATTATCTCACGCCTTTACCGTTATTCTGTCACACTACACCTCCGAAGGAATTAGGTCTAGCCGTTTGACCGCCGTGTCAATAGTCCTCCACTTCAAACCCTCAAAACTACAACCTTACAAACCCTAATTTGCACAAATGCCTCGCCGCAGGCAAAATTACCACTTTACCCCTAGCATTAGGTCAAAGAGTCGCCGCGCTCATTTTAGGGTTTCCCGCCGTGGAATCCCTAACCTAATTTAACCCTAATTACAACTTAACAATTCAACGTAGATTTGGAGTTTCTACACTCCACGTAAGCGTGTCCTTAAGATGCGTTTATTCCCTTTGAGACCTTGACCACAGTCAAGAAGTCTCTAACCTCCCTTTTGAGGGGAACTACGATTACTCTGATTCCACTCCCGTAAGGATACGTAGGCACAAGATGCGACGTCTTGCCGAGTAAACTTAGAATTAACCCCTTAGGTCTCTTTTCTCACTTTTAATCCTTTGCACATAAGAATAAATAAAGCAAATAGTAAACATCTGAACAAAAGGTTCCTGTAGAGTACTACAGAAGTTTAGGGTGCTAATACCTTCCCTAAATTTAACCAACCCCCGAACCCTAGATCTTTCCCCGCATTGTGTTTACGATGCAAAATAGGTTTTCCCTCTTTTGACCTTTTCCTTCGGATAAATCAAAGAGCGGTTGTGAATTGAATTGCGATTCAAACTCATTAATAGTTTGTGATCCTATTTCCACCGCAACAGAAAATGGAGACTTCACTGGGGAATCTAAACTTTTGAGGGTTACCCCTAATTTGTTCATGTTTATTACTATTTGCTTTACTATTTATTTGTATATACATATTATACTCTGATCTTGGGTTGGTTCATTGTGTTGTGAGATAAGTCCTACGCCCGGACTTGAGTGCCATTATTATAGGATGGGGATATATTCGATGAGGCTTATAGGGAGTTGAATCCTTACTAAGTTGATTCGAGAATCACCGCTTAGTTGAGACCCTTTTTTGAAAATGGTTCAGTTGAACGAGTTTAGTCGTGAAAACTTTTACTATTCTCAATTGGAGTCTGTGATACTAAGGACCGTAGTTACCTTTAACCCCACTTTTGGCCTTTATTAGGACGTAGTGTGAGGCTATAAGGGAACAAGTCCCGAAGTAGTGTTACACGATACTACACTCAAAAGAGGTTCTCTTGAGAATATTATTAACCCCTGAGTTAGTTGGGAAGTTGATAATATCTGAAAGATGGGCCGATGATTTTGAGTCCTTTTAGAACCTTGTTCGGCAGGTACAACTAACCTATAGTACACTCCTCTTGGGAATGGGTAGACCTTAACTCCATCCATGTCCTTTAACCTAGGACTTTATGTATTTATGTGCATTGCATCCATAAAGCATCCCATTGCATTGTATTTCATGGAATTCAAACATCATTTATGGATATCGCGGGATACCATAAATAAAAAAATAAAAATAAAAATAAATAAGAAAAAGATTTCCTTGGTACCCCACGACATTCGTAAATGTTGAATTCCATGAAATCTTCATTTGCATTTGCATCATAGCATCATATGTTTTCTTGCATTGCATGTGTCTTCCGTTTTCTCATGTTCGGTTCTCTCGCCTTCCGTTTCGTCACCCTGAGTCCTCGGCACCAGTACAACACTAGAGCTCAAACTCGGAAAAGAATGGAGGATCAGACAAAGGAGATTGATCGCCTTAGCAACGAACTCGAAGACCTGCGAGGAGGTATGGGGCGTATGATGGAATTACTGCATGTTATGAATGCTAAGATGGATACCCAGCCCACTGTTGTTTCCGAGATTACCGGAATTACTGTGGACCCTCCACCAAATGTGACCGTAGCAAGGGACCCACCATATGGTCTTGCTCCAGGTTTTGTGCCTCCTCAAGCCACTGTTCCGATTAATCAGCCTGTTCAACAAGCCGTTCCTTTATTTTCCGAAGTTTCTAGGGGGGCTCCTATTTTTGCACCACCTGTTGTGCACACCCGTGTGCAACCGTATTTCAATGAGCCCGTCTTTGATAACCTTGATGAGAATGTTGAAGGTTATGAGAAACATGACAAGCTCCGTGAGGAAGTAGACACTATCGCCCAAAGATTGAGAAAGGTAGAAGGCGATCAAATTTTTGGGACTGCTGCAAGGGACGTTTGTTTGGTCTCAGGTTTGGTTATTCCCCCGAAGTTCAAAACTCCGAACTTCGATCGCTATGAAGGTGCCACTTGTCCTAAGAGTCATCTGATCATGTACTATCGCAAAATGGCTGCCCATGTTGAGAATGATAAATTGATGATTCATTGCTTCCAAGACAGTTTGAAGGGTGCTTCTTCCAAATGGTACTTAACTTTGGACCAATCTCGCATTAAGAACTTCCAGGATTTATCTGACGCTTTCATCAAACATTATAAGTACAATATGGATCTGGCTCCTGACAGAAGATAGTTGTTGAGTATGTCACAAAAGAATTCTGAATCATTCAAAGAGTACGCTCAAAGGTGGAGAGAGATTGCTTCGCAAGTAGAACCTCCTTTAACTGAGAAAGAGTTAGCTGATTGGTTTGTCGACACGGTTCGTCCAGAATTTTATGAAAGGATGGTGGGTAGTGTGACTTCAAATTTCTCTGACATCGTTGTTGTGGGTGTCAAGATTGAATTGGGTATGAAAAGTGGTAAAATGACAAATACTCATGGTGTTTCAAAGGATCAGCCGAAGAAACCTTCGTTCAGCTCTCAGAAGAAGAAAGAAGGTGAGACTAATGTTATATCCTCCGGTAGACGAAGAGACCAATTTTATCAATATCCGCAAGGTTATGCTCAACCTCAAGGGTATCCGATTCAATATGTTCAACAACCCTATGTGGCAGCTGTTACGACTTCTTTTAATCAACAAGTTCCTATGTATCAACCTATGCAACAATATCCCATTCATCAGCCTCCTAACTATCAGCAAACGCCCAATGCTCCTGCCCATCAACAGCCAAAGAATCCAGCTCCTCACCAGAATGGTCCGAACAAGAGACAGTATAAACCTTGTCCGCCGATTCCAATGACTTTCACCGAGTTGTATCCCTCACTAGTCAAACAAGGTCTAATTACTACTCGAGCTTTGGGTCCACCTCCTAATCCGTTGCCCGCCAATTACAACGCCGCTGCTCATTGTTTATTTCATGAGGGTGCGCCTGGTCATGATCTAGAGAACTGTTATGCTCTCAAAAGTCTTGTCAGGGATCTGTTGGAAAAGAAGATTTTGTCATTTGAAGATCCTCAACCGAATGTTAAGAAGAACCCTTTTCCTAACCATGAGGGTGTTAATGCCATTAGTGCTGATTCTGAGGAAGGTTATGTCCTTGATGTTGTTCAGATTAAGACTCCTCTTAAGATATTCCATTTGAAATTGTTTGAAGTCGGTCTAGTAGATACTTCCCACGTTGCATGCGCAAGTTGTGATGTCAGTGTTAAGGGCTGTGTGTTGGTTCAGAACGATGTTCAGAGGTTGATTAATGAGGGTATTTTACAAGTGACAAGCCAAGCCAAGAAGGGTGAAGTCGCTGTGGTTGAGCCTGTCTTCCATCAGCCTGAATCAAAGGGTAAGATACCAGTGTTTAATCTGTCAGGGGCGAGTTCCGCCAATCCCGTGTTCAATATACCAAAGTCATTTATCCCTGAGACGAATCAGCCTAAGTCTATAATTATTCGAAGACCAAGTCCGTTTCCTTTCAGTGATCCTAAAGCTGTACCTTGGAAATATGACGTGACGATGATTGACAAGGAATCTGGGAAGGTTATTCCAAATGAAGAAGTTAAGGACACTGTGACTAATATCGCAGAGGCAAGCCGGATGACTCGCAGTGGCCGTGTGTATACTCCCCGTTTCGATGAGATTTCACCTAAGGAAACAACTAATATCCCAGTGTCTGTCAAGGACAAAGGTAAGGGAGCCATTACGAATGATGAAGATGCTAAGTTTTTGAGGATCATCAAGAAAAGTGACTATAAAGTTATCGATCAACTTCATCAAACTCCTTCCAAGATTTCGATCTTATCTCTGTTGATGAGTTCACCCACTCATAGGACGGCCTTGCAGAAAGTTTTGACTCAAGCACATGTGGATCAAGATATCAGCACCAGTCGGTTTGATAGTGTGATTGCCAACCTGACCGCATGCAACACTCTTAGTTTCAGCAACGAAGAGTTACCAAAGGAGGGTCCGAATCATAATCGTGCTTTACATATATCAGTAAAATGTTAGGAGGACAATTTAGCGAGAGTGCTAGTGGACACCGACTCTTCTTTGAATGTTCTACCCAAGAGGGTTCTTGATAAGTTGGTTTTCAAAGAGACTGTGTTGAAACCTACTTCCTTGATCGTCAAGGCTTTCGATGGTTCTCGCCGGTCGGTAATGGGGGAGGTTGAACTTCCTATCCTGATTGGTCCGCAAGTTTTTAATATCACGTTTCAAGTCATGGACATTAATCCCAATTACAGCTGCTTACTTGGAAGGCCGTTGATCCATGCCGCTGGGGCAGTAACCTCAACGTTACATCAAAAGATGAAGTTCGTGATCGATGAAAAGTTAGTTATTATACACGGTGAGGAGGATCTGATGGTCAGTAACCTATCTTCTTTCCGTTACATCGAGGCCGATGAGAATGCTTTGGAAATCTCCTTTCAAGCACTCGAGATCGCCAATGCTGTTCTATTAGAAGTCGAAGAGACAGTGGGCCAGGGTAATCCATCTTTTGCGTCTTTGAAGAGTACCAAATCAACAATCGACAGGCATCCCGGAAGGTTGGGGAGAGGTAATTGATGTCAGGACCAAGGCTGATCGCTTTGGGTTGGGTTACAAACCAACTCAGAATGGAGCTGCCACAACTGTCGAAGGGCGTCCGAAGGTTATCCAAGAGGTATTTGTCAGCGGAGGTTTCCAAGTCAATGCCGTCAGTGACTGTGAGGAAGATGAAGATCTGAGCAACCTGGTGTTTAAGAGTGATGCAGCTTTGAACAACTGGGAGGCCGTAGAGATCCCTGTTATTTTTCCATTGTCAAAGTAATTTTTAACATTTTCATTTATGTTTCCAAGTAAAAAAAATCCGTAGCTCTGCCCAAGGCTATAGGATCGTTTTTTGTTGGGCCACCTTTCACTTTTAAAAGGATAATAAATGCATTTTGTTCAATTCCACTTTGGTCCATTTGCGTTTTTCGTTTTCACCTTTAAAAAATGAAGTTGGCAATCTTTTTCAAAAAATGAAACAACAAAAATAGCATTTATTTCTTATCTTGCATATCTTCGAACCTTTTAATAAAGTAAGCCTTCCATCATGCAGAGACATCGCAAACCTTGTTGGATCCAATGACTTTATTGACACTCCTGACTGGGATGCACCCATCAATCAAGCTGAAGACGAGGGTGAAGAAGATTTTGAAGTACCCGCTGAACTGACAAAATTGATTGAGTACGAGTACACAGAGCTTCAACTGCATAAAGAGCAGGTGGACTTAATTAATCTTAGTACAGATGAAAACAAGAAAGAGGTCAAGATTGGTGCAATGCTTGGGACAGAGGTTAAGCAGAGATTGATTGAGTTGTTAAAAGAATATATTGATGTGTTTGCGTGGTCGTATCAAGATATGCCTGGTCTAGACACAGATATTGTTATTCACAAGTTGCCGCTTAAGCCAGATTGTCCACCTATCAAACAAAAGCTTCGAAGAACGAGACCCGACATGGCTTTGAAGATTCGAGATGAGGTAAAAAAACAGTTGGATGCAGGTTTCTTGGCAGTTGCAAAATATCCAGACTGGGTTGCCAATATTGTGCCAGTGCCCAAGAAAGATGGTAAAGTTAGGATGTGTGTGGATTACAGGGATCTGAACAAAGCAAGTCCGAAAGATGACTTCCCTCTGCCACATATTAACACACTTGTAGACAATACAGCCAGTTTTGCGTTGTTCTCATTTATGGATGGTTTCTCTGGCTATAATCAGATCAAAATGGATCCCGACGATCGAGAGAAGACTACTTTCATTACTCCTTGGGGAACCTTTTGCTACAAAGTCATGCCCTTCGGTTTGGAGAACGCAGGGGCAACTTACCAACGCGCTATGACAACTCTTTTCCATGATATGATGCACAAAGAGATCGAGGTATATGTGGACGATATGATAGCCAAATCTTAGAGTGAAGAGGAACATCTAGACCATTTGGTGAAGTTGTTTGAACGACTCAGGAAATATCAGTTGAAGTTGAATCCTGCTAAATGTACCTTCGGTGTCAGATCTGGAAAATTGCTTGGTTTTATTGTTAGTCAACGAGGGATTGAGGTAGATCCTGACAAAGTCCGAGCCATTCAAGATATGCCAGCTCCGCAAACCGAGACACAAGTTAGAGGTTTTCTGGGGCGTTTGAATTATATTTCCAGGTTTATCTCTAACATGACCGCTACTTGTGAACCGATATTCAAATTGCTTTGTAAGGGGCAGACGGTTGAGTGGAACCCTGATTGTCAGACAGCGTTTGAGAAAATTAAGAATTATTTGCAAGACCCCCCCCTATTCTGATTCCTCCCGTACCCGGAAGACAGTTGTTTATGTACCTCACTGTTCTTGAGAAGTCTATGGGTTGTGTGCTTGGGCAACATGATGAGACCGGAAGAAAGGAACATGTGATTTATTATCTGAGCAAGAAGTTTACCGACTGTGAAAACAAATATTCACTATTGGAGAAGACTTGTTGTGCGTTGGCATGGGCCGCTAGGCGCCTTCAGCAATATATGGTGTGCCATACCACATTGTTAATTTCTAAAATGGATCCGATCAAGTATATTCTTGAAAAACCTGCTCAAACGGGGAGGCTAGCCCGTTGGCACATGTTGTTATCCGAATATGACATCCAATATGTACCCCAGAAGGCAATTAAAGGTAGTATCTTATCGGATTATCTTGCAGATCATCCAGTTGAAGATTATGAACCTCTTAAGTTTGATTTTCCTGATGAGGATATTTTGTTGATTAAGAGAGATTGTGAAGAGCCAGATCCGAGCGAAGGTCCAGAACCAGGTCTTTGGTGGAGGATGATGTTTGATGGTTCCTCGAATTTCAATGGGCATGGTATAGGCGCCGTTTTGATGAACCCAAAAGGGGGGTTCACTCCATTTACAGCAAGGTTAGACTTTGAGTGTACTAATAACGTCGCGGAGTATGAAGCATGTATTCTTGGCCTCGAAGCAGCAATTCACCTCCGAATCAAACTTCTCAAAGTAAGTGGTGACTCAGCCTTGGTTATCTACCAGGTACAAGGCAAATGGGAAACGAAGAATGAGAAGTTAATCCCTTACAAGGACTACATTGTCGAGCTGATTAAGTATTTTGACGAGATAAAGTTCGAGCATGTTCCTAGATCTGAGAATCACGTTGCTGATGCTTTAGCCATGTTAGCATCCATGTGGAAAGTTAAATTCGTTAATGAAGCACCTCTTATTCATATTGAACGCAAAGTTGAGCCCGCTTATTGTCAAGTAGTTGAAGAGGTTGAGGGGGATGAAAAGCCTTGGTTTCATGACATCAAGAACTATCTAGTCAAGCAAGAGTATCCCGATGGTGCTACCGGTCTGGACAAGAAAACATTGAGAAGACTGGCTTCCAAATTCTTTATCAGTAATGGTGTGTTATACAAAAGAAATTACGACATGGTTTTGCTCAGATGTGTTGATAAACGGGAAGCGGACATATTACTGCAAGAGATTCACGAGGGGACCTTCGGCACTCATGCCAATGGTTATGCTATGTCCAAGAAGATGTTAAGGGATGGATATTATTGGTTAACTATGGAAGCTGACTGCATCCAATACGCCAGAAAATGCCATAAGTGCCAAATTTACGCTGATAAAATGCATGTGCCTCCATCACCGTTGAATGTTTTGTCTTCACCATGGCCGTTCTCAATGTGGGGCATTGACATGATTGGGGCAATCGAGCCGAAGGCTTCTAATGGTCATCATTTTATCCTTGTTGCTATTGATTATTTCACCAAGTGGGTAGAGGCTGTTTCCTACACCAATGTGACTAAGCAAGTGGTTGCCCGCTTCATCAGGAAAGAAATTATTTGCCGTTATGGAATTCCAAGTCGGATAATAACTGACAATGGCACCAATCTGAATAACAAGACTATGAAGGAGTTGTGTGACAGTTTCAAGATCACGCATCACAATTCTTCTCCGTACCGTCCTAAGATGAGTGGGGCCGTTGAAGCCACGAATAAGAATATCAAGAAAATCCTGCAAAAGATGGTCGTGACTTACAAAGATTGGCATGAGATGTTACTGTTTGCTTTGCATGGATACAGGACCTCAGTGCGAACTTCGACAGGGGCAGCACCTTTCTCATTGGTGTATGGAATGGACACCGTACTCCCCATCGAAGTAGAGATACCTTCTTTAAGGGTGTTGATGGAAGCTGAACTTGAGGAAGCTGAGTGGGTTCAAGACAGACTGGATCAGTTGAATCTCATTGACGAGAAACGCATGACAGCTATGTGCCATGGGCAATTATATCAGAAATGGATGAAAAGAGCATTTGATAAGAAGATTCGTATCCGTGAGTTCCGTCAAGGAGAGCTCGTACTCAAAAAGATCTTGCCAGTGCATAAAGATATGCGTGGAAAGTGGATGCCTAATTATGAAGGCCCGTTTGTTGTAAATACCGTTTTCTCCTGAGGGTCTCTGATACTTACAACAATGGATGGTGAAGAACTTGCACATCCCGTGAATTCTGATGCAGTCCGAAAATATTATGCCTAAAAATCCGCTAAGTCGAAAACCTGCAAAAGGCGACTTAGGCAAAAGTAAGGGTTAGAAAAAGTAATAATAATAAAAAGCTCGCTAAGTTGAAAACCCGAAAGGGCGGCTTAGGCAAAAAGGAGCGTCCCGGTGGATTGAAAACCCGAAAGGGCGGTCCAGGCAAAAGTTAGGGACGAAGGCATTTCATTGCATCAGAAAACACCGATCATCGCGGACACACTTTCCGCATGAAATCCATCTTCCAGTTTGTTCATCCTCGTCCAAAGCAAGATTCTGGATTAGTCTTAGTTATTAGTGTCAGTAGGTGTCGTTGGATTCAATGTAACATTTTCCCATGTTGCCAATTTCAAAGCATAATCATCTGTGGAGCTATGCCCTCAGCAAGTTGCCATCCTTTAATAAAAGATACCATTTTGTTACTTAAATTCCTTGGTGCATTACTCTTGTTTCTATTGTTATGCAAAATGCCATTTATTCTTAAATTTTGAAAATGAAAGGTGCTTTGAAAACTTTTAAAACTGTTCTTCGAAAACGCAATTGAAAAATATAAGAAATTACTTTGACTAGTGGAAATTTCTGAAGGGTCTCTTCACTCCTCGAGAAAAATCTCATTATTGCAGAAACACTTTTAAACCATTGCTCTGACACAGTCCCCAGTGAGACTATAAGCTGACAACTTTTTCTTGGGTAACTCGAAAGTGTCCCTCAGGTTTTCTTCTCCCCATGTGAAGACGTGATACTGTGCACCCAAGCAGATTACCTTCTCCCCAGAGAATTCAGAACTTTGAAACCATATTTGGTTCTACTATTGTTTTTTTCTTACCCATGATTGACGTATTGATTGCCGAGAACGCAGGGTATCTCCGTCGAGATGTTTATTTCATCTCTCGCCCCGTCTCTAGTCTGTTTCGTCAGCATACGCAAGGGCATAAGCATCACATGCCTATTTCATACACATGCTCATTACATACTCATTTCATAACATCCTGCATATTTAACTACATAGGCATTAACATACATTCACATTAACATATGCATTAGCATTCACAGGTTCATGGTGTCTCGCCATCATTGGGTGTTACCGCCGAGTAACTGGGTTCGTCCATTCTCTCCAAATAGATTGTCATCCCTAAGCATAAAATACATATGTGTTTCCAGTTTCCCCACAGAGCTCGATCCTCGTGGATGACGGTTACTTCAGCTATCTTTCCTCGCCAGGATAAGATGTTTACCCTTCGAGTTCATTCCCTCGATGGAGTCTTGATTGCCATTTTTTCTTTCTAGCTCGATCCTAGATTGAATCTCGGTCTTGTCGGTCGCTGAGCCCAACCGGACGTGCATTTATTTTGCACCGTCTAAAAATTTTCACCCTACCTAGGCAGATACGCGACTGTTCTCGTCTGAGAAGCTTATCACTGTACCTGGATGTGCATTTATTTTGCACTATCTTTCAAGAAAATCAATCACGATCCTTTACAGATACACGCCAGTTCACGCCTGGAAAATCTATCAGTACATCTTACAGCATCGGTGTGCGACTGTTCTCGCCTGAGAAGCCTATCGATATAACAATCCTACAGCTTATCATCGATCAGCAACAGTTCTCACCTGAGAAGCCTATCATCGATCAGCAACAGTTCTCACCTGAGAAGCCTATCATCGATCAGCAACAGTTCTCACCTGAGAAGCCTATCATCGATCAGCAACAGTTCTCACCTGAGAAGCCTATCATCGATCAGCAACAGTTCTCACCTGAGAAGCCTATCATCGATCAGCAACAGTTCTCACAAGAGAAGCTTTTCACAACAGGATACGCAACAGTTCTCGCCAAGAGAAGCTTATCACAACATTTTACAATCGATCAGCAACAGTTCTCGGTTAAGAAGCTTATCGTAACGTTCTTCAGCAACGGTATGCAACAGTTCTCCGCCGAGAAGCTTATCATCATCTGTTATCACCTCTACAAGCAGTTCTTACATGAGAAGCTTATTATTACCACTCTGGCAGAAAAGTGACATTTCTCGCCTGTGAAGCTGATCCTATCTTCGTTATGACTCGCAGCAAATGGCCATCTCCATCGAGTAGTTGGGCTTCCATTTTCCTTGTCGTCTTGAAGTATGGGGAGGTTTGAACCGAATCATATTCAGGAGAGCACAGATCTTGAAGTATGAAGAAGTTCAATTTACCCTTTAGTAAAAGAAGGAGCGGAATCATATTCAGGAGAGCACAGATCTTGAAGTATGAAGAAGTTCAATTTACCCTTTAGTAAAAGAAGGAGCGGAATCATATTCAGGAGAGCACAGATCTTGAAGTATGAAGAAGTTCAATTTATCCTTTAGTAAAAGAAGAATCTGAAACATATTCCAGGCGCCGACCTTAGATATGAGAAGATTTATATATCAGATAAGCAACAGCCTCTTTATTTGAGTGCTTATCCGTTTTGGCATGTAAGTCCCTTCCAACGATAAGTGACAATTCTCCCTCGAGAAGCTTATCAGGGCATTTCTCATCAAAGCCCATTTATTTTGGCATACAGCCGGTTTTTACCCTGTATATGTAATACGGAGTTCCGAAAAGTCCATTCGATCCCATCACGAAGGATAGTTTATGGAAGCTTGGATGTTATTCTTTGCTCAATGCTCCAGCATTCTGTAATCGATCTTGCAATCGTGTAGATCCAGTCTTATTGTTAGACATTCCCAAGTGGAGGCCATCTCATAGGCGCCATATCCATTTAGGATCTTGTTCTAACCACTTTAAGTCCATTTATTTTGGCATACAGCCGGTTTTTACCCTGTATATTTGCTACGGATTCCCGAAAAGTCCGTTTGATCCTGTCACGAGGGATAGTTTGCATAAGCTTGGATGTTATTCTTTGCTCAATGCTCCAGCATTCTGTAATCGATCTTGCGGTCGTACATGACTCAGTTTTACTTTTAGATTCCCCAATGGAGGCCGTCGCATAGGTACCATCTCCATTGGAGAATCCCGTTCGTTCTAAAAATGACAATTGGTCGTGTTCGCACCAGTTGACCATCATTCTAGAATTCCCCAGTGTTGTACAGTGTCCCAGCGCGTCGTTTTCCCAGTGTGTTCTTCTCGTAGCGTCTGTCCCTGTGTCGTCGTATTCGTCAGCATTGTCGCACTCATCATTCCAGCATACGTATCATATTCATATTCATGGCATCGTCTGCATTAGTCTGTTCTCGTTTTGTCCATAGCATTGCATATCACCGCATATAAGGGCAAAATTTTCGGTTATCTATATTTAAATCCCTCCACCATGATTCTTCGAGTCTCCGCCACTCAAATCATCTGGTGTAGCTATTTAAATAGGGGCAACTGTAATACCCCAAATTTTACCCTTACATTTAGTCAGTCATTGCGCATAGCATTTCATTTTGCATCCATTAATCACTAACCAATCGTTGAGTGCGATTTGTTTTGCAGGAATTACCCCTAGGGGCGTTTTGGTCATTTTAAGCAGAATTCGTAATTTTGGGACATATGAGGCATTATTCCTGAGGCATTTATTTACATGGGTTGATTATGTCAAGGTGTCAGCACGTTTTGACTGGTATTGAGAAACTCTTGTCAGAAGTATTTGGACTCAGGGCCGTTTCGGTGTTTTGTTTTGAATAATAGGAGCTTGGGCTGAAAAGAAAGTGGATAATGTTAAGGCTGTTCAGAGAAGTTATGTGATCAACAGGATTGTAGTTTGAATTTGTTCGGATATACTCATGTTCGCGGGATACTAGTTATAAAATTGATCAAGGCAAAGGAGAAGGGAGTTTTAAATATTTTTGAGACTTTTATCCATAAGTATTCATAAGTTACAACTCAAAGGTGGATTTAAATAATTTGTGAATTATTATTCATGGATATTTAAATTTATAATTGAGAAAATAAACATGAGTATTTGTTGGATTTTATTTCATAAATATTAAAGTACAATAGAATTGAAAGAACACTTTTGAATTTTATTCAAGATGTTCATTTGCTTACAAGAGGATGGCATCTACAATAAGTATCTACTCTAAAAAAAGTCCTAAGTCCTAAAGATCCTATTGTGTCTTCATGATGTTCATCCACTGGACATTACTTCATGCTTCTCCGATTAACCTGCACAATCAAAGAGGGACAAACAGAAGCAAGAGAGGGTTAGAAGTTATTTTTGACACTCTCAGAACAATGTCATCATCGAGTGCCGGGAGTGGCACAACCGAAGTTGCATCCTACCCCCGTTACCGATCTGTGCCATTGGTGTCAGATCAGGTGGTTATCATTCTTATCATACGGGACAGCCGAGAGAGATAAAGAGTAAGATGAAGTAGGATTCTAAGCCCCAATTCCATCAAGCAAAACATGGTGACATTATCAAGTAAATTTCAAGATTGCTTCCAAACTGATACAAGGGTAAAACAGCACAACCAATTCGGACTCAGACCCGGATGCCGGCAGGTCTGAATCGCTTTGTTTTCGAAGTTTTCCAACACCTGAAATTCACCACAACAGCATCAGTACAAAGTTTATAACAGAACTCAAAACCAAAGCAATTCATAAACTGCACCAAATTTGAACAAACATTATAAGTGCAAAACTGGCCCAAATTCAGAAAGGAAAAGAGGGACCAATAAGTCGTAAGTAGCAAACTCAATGCACGAGTGGAAGAGCAATTCAGGGAGTTGGGTTCAGTTTAGGCGCAAGAGGAAGAAAGGGATTTGGTTCAAGAGCAAGAAAAATATCCAACACAGAGGCTCAGTTGAGGACAACATCATAGCCTCTTATCGCACAACAAACAGCACAAGTAATCCCGCCTTGTCATCATACAACAGCCAAACTACAAACCCATTTGGTAACAGTAGCCGAACGTCAGCTTATCAGAATAAGTTCATGTCCAAAACTGTATCAGAACCTAAGAAAAACTGGATATCCACATCTGAAAAGAAGATTAAAACGAATCCAATTATTAAAAGAAGACCAAAACGAATCCAGTTATCAGATGAATCCGTATCCAACAAGCCAACAAATCAAAGCTCAGTTCATATCAGTAAAATCCCACGGCCAAACTACCTCAAATCGCTATGAGCATGAGGGCTCAGTTCAGAACATCACTGCCCCGGCAAGTAAGTGTACCAGTCGCTAACATAGAAAAAATCAAACAATGCAGCAGCAAGGCATGAATAACCAGAGATCAAACCCATATCAGAACTACATCAGTTCATAAGCCCAGAAATCATGACTCTGAACCAAATTCAAACAGCCGTGAATGAACAAGCAAAGAACACAGCAGAGACTATCAAAAGCAACCGTCGAAACATGGTTAAAGGCAACCGCGGCATCATCGATTCCCTCATCAGGCTCAGACAGAGCGTCATCATTGCCGTATACCCCTCCTCGACATTTGATTCGACCAAAGTGTTAGCACCAATTCTGAAAGAAGAAAAAAGAAAGTTAATAAAGTTCATCGCAGAAAAATCAAACATGAAGAGTAAATGGACAACTCAGTTCTGTATATCATGTTAACATCAGCAAATCCGTATCCGAAAGTAGGGTCGAATAACATCCAAATCAAGGAGTTTTGAAAAAGGAAAGGAAATCCAATCAATCCCACAAACTCGAATCGCGAGCGAATCATATCAGAAGGGAAAAAGAAATCAAATCTCAGTGAAAGTAAAAACGCGGATCGAAATCGCAAGGCCCAAAAGAGAATCAGAAGATATAAAAGGAACAACATCACCTCGTGTGAAACCCTAGACGAAACGAGAGACGGAGAGGGGGCGAACAAAACCCTAGTGGGAGCGGCCGCGAGAGAGAAAGAGAAGAGGGGTTTCGTCAAAGGTAATCATCAGAACGCAAGCCACGAGAGTGAGGAAGGTCCACCGACGCCGCCTCCATCCACGACGGGCAAACCTTCCCCGGAGGCTCAGTTCACCATCATCGCCTCCTCATACGTTCATCACCGATCGCGAACGAAAACGTAAGTCAAAGATCCGAGTAATCTCACATTTAACACGGTTGTTTTATTTTCAGACATGTTTGTCACCAAAGAGAAAGCGGTGAAGATGGAACGGAGTCGAGAGAGATGAAGCAAGCGAGCGACGAGAAGAAGCACAACGGCGCGGAGAGAATGGGGTTTTTGAAACCCTAGAATCTTTTTGGCTGCATTTTACACTAACCGGGTTGGGTCCGGAGGTGATTACCGGCCCAACCCCCTTTTTTATTTATTTACTTTTATTTAATTTTAATTTATTTTCATTATTATAGTTATTTTAAAATGTTTTTTCTAAAATTATCACAATTATTTTAAAATGTTTTCTAAAACAATATTAAAATCCATTTTTTAAAAAATAAGATTAGGTAAAAATAGTTTTTTTGAGGTTAATATTAGAGACCCTATTTTTATTTTGAAAGTTTTTATATATCATAAAATAAAACCCCAAAAAGATGCATAATTTCACTTCTTCACCATCTGATAATTCATTTAATTCTGCCCACTAACGTTGTTTGTTCGTTGCAGTTTATTACGTTTACTGTTATTTATTTTATCATCGTTCAATTTAAATTTTAATATCATGTTGTAATTGCTCCTCTCATGTAACCTCGCGAATCCTAACAATCGCGCCTTAATTTCTGCCTTTAACATTCCTGCTTGCATGGTTTAAATTATCGACATTATTTCTCTGTTTGCATGATTCAATTATCTCACGCCTTTACCGTTATTCTGTCACACTACACCTCCGAAGGAATTAGGTCTAGCCGTTTGACCGCCGTGTCAATAGTCCTCCACTTCAAACCCTCAAAACTACAACCTTACAAACCCTAATTTGCACAAATGCCTCGCCGCAGGCAAAATTACCATTTTACCCCTAGCATTAGGTCAAAGAGCCGCCGCGCTCATTTTAGGGTTTCCCGCCGTGGAATCCCTAACCTAATTTAACCCTAATTACAACTTAACAATTCAACGTAGATTTGGAGTTTCTACACTCCACGTAAGCGTGTCCTTAAGATGCGTTTATTCCCCTTGAGACCTTGACCACAGTCAAGAAGTCTCTAACCTCCCTTTTGAGGGGAACTACGATTACTCTGATTCCACTCCCGTAAGGATACGTAGGCACAAGATGCGACGTCTTGCCGAGTAAACTTAGAATTAACCCCTTAGGTATCTTTTCTCACTTTTAATCCTTTGTACATAAGAATAAATAAAGCAAATAGTAAACATCTGAACAAAAGGTTCCTGTAGAGTACTACAGAAGTTTAGGGTGTTAATACCTTCCCTAAATTTAACCAACCCCCGAACCCTAGATCTTTCCCCGCATTGTGTTTACGATGCAAAATAGGTTTTCCCTCTTTTGACCTTTTCCTTCGGATAAATTAAAGAGCGGTTGTGAATTGAATTGCGATTCAAACTCATTAATAGTTTGTGATCCTATTTCCACCGCAACATAGAGGTATAAGGGACAGGTCCAGGCACATTGATTACTAAAGGAGTAGCAACTGGCTTCTTGCTATTGTAAACAATCTCTATACGTTCCACTTCCTTAAAGTGGGGTACTATGACACAAACTTCTCCAGCCTCTTCATTTGAAACTTCTTGACCATCATTTTCCAAACAATCTTCAATCATATTGACAGAGGGCGAACCATGTGGTGGTAATGGATTCTTCTGTACATTAGGGTCGGAATCCCTAAAAGACAAGATTCCATTTTTAATGAGCCTCTGAACATCCATCTTCAAACCGAAACAACCCTCAACATCATGTCCTGGAGCACCCTGATGGTAAGAACAAAACTTGTCAGCTCTATAAGAAGGGGGAGGATTCGTGGGAGCCGGAGGTGGAGCTCTCGTCTGAATATGACCCTTTTTAATCAAAGCGGGGAATAGATCAGCATATGTCATTGGGATCGGATCAAAGTTTATTTTTCTATACACACGTCCTTGATTACTGGATGGCCGATTCTGCTGAGGGTACTGTGGACTTTGCTGAAGTTGGGGTTGTTGAGCAATGTGTCGCTACTGCGAAAATCGGCGCCGGCAATACAGAAGAGTCGCCACCGTGCGTTATTTATCCCAAAGGAGGGAAAGGAAACGCTCGAAGTAAACCTAACGCAAAGACGCCGGCAATACAGAAATACTTGAAGATTCTCCAGCGGATCTGGAGTGGCCAGGGGCCAGGGTTTCATCTATCTTCAGAAATACTTGAAGATTCTTCAGCGGACCTGGAGTGGCCAGGGGCCAGGGTTTCATCTATCTTCAGAAATACTTGAAGATTCTCTAGCGGATCTGGAGTGGCCAGGGGCCAGGGTTTCATTCATATTCAGAAGTACTTAAAGATCTTTTCTAGCTGAAGCTGGGAGTGGCCAGGGGCCAGGGTTTCATATATCTTTAATGTTGAAGTTCTCCGGCAGGCAGTGTGCAGCAGTATTCTGATGTTCGTTATGGTTCTGAGGGTGAACCCCAGATCAGAGTGTGCTCGGTTAGGTCTCTCATTCCCAGCGGAGTAGTTGTAAATACGCAAGTGTACCTTTTGTTCCATTTACCAGGGGTAAACCCCAGGTCAGATTTGTTCAGTGTTACGTTTGTCCGACGGCGAGGTTGGATGTTTGTTCGACGGCGAGATTGAACGTTTGGATTTGACGGCGAGGTCAGATTATGTTTGTTCGACGGCGAGGTTGGATATTTGTTTGACGGCGAGGTCAGACTCTTTAAATCCCCAATAAAGATGATGTGTGTTTCCGACGGCGATGCCAGGTGGTTTAGTCTTCCAGCGGTGATGTTGGGTGTTGTGGTTGTCTGAAGGTAACGTCAGAAGAAGTTAACGAGGATAACTGGCGGCGATGTCAGATCAGTATCTCTCCAGCTAGCTGCCGTTCAGCTAGCATTGCAATATCCGAAGATTTGTTCCCCGCAGAGTATCGTGTGCTCGTGCAGTTGGCAAATTTTCGGGTTTACCGGTATTCAACCGTCTCGCACCTTGATTGGCTGAGAGTCGTTCGCTTCTCACCCAGTCAGGTTCAAGCCGTTTGAATAGGGGCAGCTGTTGCACCCCAAAATTTGACCAACATTTATTTACCCATGAAGTGTTTGAAGGTTGATACCTTCATCAGAAAGTTCAAGAGATCCTCAGAGAAATTGGTTGAAACCAAGGTTGTGTGTCTCATAACTTGAGAGTTGTGGGTGCTCCTCAGATGATTCTGAGACTTTGAGAATGAACTTGATGTTTTGAGAAAGCCTATAAGATGTCTTGATAGCCATCATGAAGCCCAGATAAGTCATTATGCAAGAGTTCAGAGGATTCAACCATGAATGGTAGAATTGGGGTTTTGACTGGGTCAGCCCTAGGATAACTGGAAATTTGGAGAAGGTTGAGACCTAATCCAAGGGCCATGAGATCATGGAATGATGCATAGAGATGTTGTAAAGGTGATTCATAGACCAACTCATCATGATTGAGGAGTTTGAGAAGTTTTGAGTTAGGGTTTCTGAGGATTGTCAGTGGAAAAACCCTAATTTGATCCCTATCTTCCAGGAAGTTTTAGCTCTAGATGTGATTGATATCTCATCTTCCCCACAACATGAATGTTGTAGAGCTTGTTCTTAGCTTTAATTTGAGTGGTGGAAGTCCTTGATAGGAGTTGCAGAGCTCAAGTTATGGTTTTGACAAATTACAGGTCAGCTGAGGTGTGTGAATCTGGGTCCTTGAAGGTCACCCAACTTGAAGACAACTTTTGCCCTAGTAGGATGATTCCTATGATCTCTTGGTCAACATGAATGTTGGAGGGCATCTTCTTAGCTTTAATTTGAGTGGTAGAAGTCCTTGATAGGACTTGTGGAACTCTACTTATGGCTTGTGCAAGACAGGAGTATTTTGGTAATTTGGAATTACAGGTCATTTTTAGCCAATGCCTAAAACTCCTACTTCCAAGCTTCAAATGGAAAAATGTCCAACATGAAAGTTGTTCAAAATGGCATTTTAAGGCTATATAAGAGGTCTTGAGAGTTTGGAAATGCATGGAGCATGGATATTTTAAAATGGTCAAAATGAACTAAAAAGGGCTTATAAGTTAAATAAGTTGAAATTGGATTTTGGTTTGAGAGATCTACAAATCCAAAATGGGGCATATGATAGATGATTTTGATTGGAAACATCATTTTGAAAACAATGGTTCATCCACATTTTTGAGTTTAGGCTTAAAAATTGGACTTCCTTTGTAAATTTGATTCTTGCATTTTAAGGTATCAAAAGGAAATGTTTGCTAATGCCTTAAAATAGCTAGAAAAGCCTTGTTCTCTTATTACCATCTCATATAAGGATATTTTGCATGGTTTCTCATGAGATTTATGATATTTACTAAAAATAGAAAGAGTGAAATTCTCATTGCATGAGAAGTTCTAGAACTCTCTTGGAAGTTTCTCACACATTCTAGATCATTCCATTGTCATCTATATAAACCCTAAGGTGGGTTCATTCATTGGTTGGTGATTCATTACACATGCATGCTATACTTTGATCCTTTCCTTCCTTTTTGCATTTTCATTCCAAATCATTCTAAACTCCATTAATAGTGAGAGTTATCATCACTATCATCATTCACCATCATTATAGAGTGGAATCCATGCAAAAAACCAACAGAATTTGTGGCTGGTTTGTGCACTTCACATCATCACTCCCACTTGCATGAAGGTTTGAATAGCAAGTTTCAAGAAGTCTGGGCAAGATTCCTTCCACCAGAATCATCATCATCCATCAAAGATTAGTTACAGCAAGTGGCAAGGGTTGGAAAGGAGTGCAACTATCATCACCATTTTCATTTGGTAGGTATGCATTTTGATTCGAATCATCACATCTAGCCATGGTTAGGGTTAGTTCTTAAGTTATTTGTGATAGAGACAATCTAGGGATGCTTTATGGTGAGTTTAAGGTCCATCCATGGAGTTTCAAAATATGACATCAATTCTTGGTTGATCAAGAAAGCTTGAGATATGAGGTTTTAATACATGTATCATAGTTTAGTATACTCATGGAAGCAAGAGGAACACATTGGTATCTTTATTTTCAAGGTTGGTTAGAGTTGAAAAGTAAGGTTTCATGGTGGTACCCGTGCCTTGTTGTTGTCGGTTTGAAGGCTAGAGAGAGATTCAAGAGAAACTAAAACCATGGTTGTGTAGAGGGCGAGAAGAGGATCAGTTTTGTTTTTTATTTCATGTGATTTCATGGAGTAATGAATGAGATAGAGTCCATGGAAGTTGCATGCATGGAATAGAAAAATTCTGAATTTTAGGGTTTTGGTTGGAGAAGATGAACATGCACCATTGGATTGGAATGGAAACTTTGACTTGACTTTGATCTTGCAGCCTAGATTTTATTAAACTTCAAAAAATCATAACAAAATAAAAAATGCATATTTTTTAATGAGACTTTTTTTCCCATTTTTCATTTTCGGTCTAGAAAAATATAAAAATATAAAATAGCCATTTTATTTCAGTTTTATATTTTTTGTGCATTTTTACTTTTAATTGCTTTTTTTAAATTCTTTTAGTTGGTATGCTAACTTGTAGAATTTAATTAGGATAGTTCCCTTAGGCTTTTTGAGCCATTCTTTTTGGCATAGTTAGATGATGAATCATAGTATTCCCTGGATTTATTACTAGATTTTTAGATTAAGATTTGATTAGTTTAGTTGAATTGAACTTAGGATAGTCTAATTAGGGTTTTAGGTTGTATATATGAACTTGAACATTTTGTTTTGGGGTTTTTTAGTACAATTTAGCATATGGGGAATATATGGGACTTAAGGGTAGTTAAGTAGGATCCCCTAGAATTTATATTAGGAATTAATATAATAATACTATTTTTAGTTGATTTTTGAATTGAATGATTGTTTGTGTGGCCTTTAGGGCAGGTTTTGTTAGTTTGCTTTGCTTTGGGGTATTCCTTTGATTGGAGGAGCTTGGCATCTCATTGTGGGGCTTAGTGGAGCATACTAGAGGATTGGAGGAGGCATGGATTGAAGGCCTGGTTTAGGAGCTTGCTCTCTTTCTGTGAGGTTTGAGACCCTGGAGTCTGAGGGAAGTTCATGGTACTTTCCTGAGGAAGGCACTATGGATGTCTTTCATTCTTTCTTCTCACCTCTTTCCCAAGTATCCAATGATGTTGGATCCAACTTGTGAGTTTAGTTTCTCCTGAGGAGGAATGTAAACTGATCACATGTTGTTGAGCCACATGGGATACAACTCCTAAGTGGAAGCCTCCTAGTACTTTCCTGAGGAAGGTCCTATGAGTCTATTCACTTAGTTCCATTAGTTTATCTAGGATTTCTTAAGTATCCAATGATGTTGGAGCCAACTTGTGAGTTTAATTTCTCCTGAGGAGGAATATAAACTGATCACATGGTGTTGAGCCACATGGGATACAACTCCTAAGTGGAAGCCTCCTAGTACTTTCCTGAGGAAGGTTCTATGAGTCTGCTCACTTAGTTCCACTAGTTCAGATAGGATTTCCTAAATATCCAGTGATGTTGGAGCTTGCTTGTGAGTTTAATTCCTCCTGAGGAGGAATATAAACTGATCACAGTGGTTGAGCCACATAGGGTATGACTCCTGAGTATACACCTCCTAGTGCTTTCCTGAGGAAGGAACTATGAGTCTGCCTACTTAGCTCCCTTTCTTTGGTAAGCTTGTTTTGAAGCTTGAAGACTGGGATTGATTTCTTTTGATTAGGGTTTTGCTTTAGGGCTTTGCTTAGATTTGATCAGGTTTTTAGGGTTAGGATTAGAGAGTAGATATAGATGATTCTTTCTCAAGCATGTGTTTTGTTTGCCTGATGGCACTTCATTTCTCTTATCTATTATTGCTTGATAGCATGTTGATTATCTTCAGTATGATTACTGTTATTTCATGACTGGCTTGAGGTCGAGACGAGCTTGTGGAGGCTGAAGCCCCACACACATTTCCTCCCTCACTTGCATTGCATGCATTTTACTGTTAAAGCTGATGCTTTTGTCTGTTTTGGTGTATCATTGACATGATCCCTTAGGACTCTCATTTCCTCTGATGAGGATTTGATGATAGACTTTTAGGTTGAAACCTATGCATGACAACTTCTAGGAGTTCCCTATTCAAACCTCAACCATAGGATGAATCCATGGCATGATAACAGTAGGACTTGATAGTCTCCTTCCTAGTTGGGCCTGTTCTCTTCTCATCTCGAAGCAGTTTAAAATACAGTAATCATGAATGATTTCTTTCGTACGTTACGAGCCTTAAGCTATCTGAGGTAGGATGTCTAGTATGGTACCCTTTGGGTGACATGCGGCGCATTCACTCTCAGGTCATAGTCTCTAGTGCGGTTGAAATCGCAAACACAATAAAAAACACTTCTTTCAGGAGATAACCCGTAGTTTCCCGAACTACGTTTGCTCTGATCTTTCATACCAGATGAAAGTACGTAGGCATAGGATGCGATATCCTAGCGAGCAACCTTCAACCTTCACCCGTAGTTAGCCGAACTACGTTGACTCTGATTTCTCATTCTCTGATGAGAATACGTAGGCATAAAGTGCGACGCTTTGCCGAGTCATTTTTCTTTTCTTTTTCAGCCAGCCTTGATAGATAGATAGATTATAACCAACCCGTCCAAGTAAACAAACAAGCGAGGATCCCGTCGAGTACGGCGGACGTGAGGGGTGCTAATACCTTCCCCTTGCGTAACCGACTCCCGAACCCAGACAATGGTTGCGATGACCTTGTCTTACCCTTTTTCGTCAGGTTTTTCCGATCGTTTCCTTTCCCGCTCTGAGGGATGAATAACGAAAGGTGGCGACTCTTCTGTCATGCCGGCACCTTATTTTCGGGCAAGCGACAGTACTTCCACACGGCATGGAAGATCAGAGCAAACGTAGTTCGACTAACTACGGCTAATCCGGGTGTTCTCACACAGCAGTGAGAAATCAAACTGGTTTTAAAGGTTCGGGAACCTACAACTACAGTCTGGTCTCAAATGCACTCGGGAAAGAGAAAAGGGATAACAATCAGTCGTCAGCGGGAAAGTCTCGATCGCACAGCCGCGAGAGAACAAAAGGTTAGTTGTTAGTGTGCTCGCTAGGATATCGCATCCTATGCCTACATATCCTCGTCTGGTACGAGGAATCAGAGCAGCTGTAGTTCGGCTAACTACGACACAAGTTATTCAAGTGTTTTTCTGTTGTTTTGAGAAAGGAAAGAGACACCCTAAAACTATGGTTAAAAAGGGGAATCTACCTAATGTTATCATGCCTGGTTGACCCACCTAATGTCTATCATAACTCCTCCGCAGCGGAGAAGTTAGAGCTCCTAAGGGATCATGGCAACAGGGCTAAACAGGAAACAGGAATCAACTGCGAAGTAAAGAAATACTGGAAATATGCATGAATGCAACAACCAAACAAACAAGGCACAAAGGCCGCAAACCACAGAGGTAAGGGAGCTCAGCTCTACCAAATACCAGCAAGCAAAGCCACTCAATAACAAACAAGCAGAAGGAGGCCCACCTCAACTTCTCATGCACACAAAGCCTACTTCTAAAATGCCTCTACCTCAGAAATATCTAGATGAACCCCTAAGTCTAATGCAGCACAGCACCACACAAGTCAAACAACACAAAGAGAAGGCGAACCATCCTGACAAGCTCCTATCCAAAACTTAAACCAAAACCCTGAGCAGGACCCCTAAACAAAACCCTAATCAAACCCCTGAGCAAAGCCCTATGCAAAACCCTAAGCACAACCCTAATCAAATCTCTAAGAAAAACCCTACACACAAGAGAAATCAATCCCAGTCTTCAAGCTTCAAAACAAGCTTACCAAAGAAAGGGAGCTAAGTAGGCAGACTCATAGTGCCTTCCTCAGGAAAGTACTAGGAAGCTTCCACTCAGGAATCATATCCCATGCGGCTCAACAACTGTGATTGGTTTACATTCCTCCTCAGGAGAAACTAAACTCACATGAAGGCTCCAACACCATTGGATACTTTAGAAATCCTATATGAACTAAGGGAACTAAGTGAACAGGCCCATAGTGCCTTCCTCGGGAAAGTACTAGGGGGCTTCCACTTAGGAGTCATATCCCATGTGGCTCAACAACTGTGAACGGTTTATATTCCTCCTCAGGAGGAACTAAACTCACATGAAGGCTCCAACATCATTGGATACTTAGTAAATCCTACCAGAACTAGAGGAACTAAGTGAACAGACCCATAGTGCCTTCCTCAGGAAAATACTAGGGGGCTTCCACTTAGGAATCATATCCCATGTGGCTCAACAACTATGAACGGTTTACATTCCTCCTCAGGAGAAACTAAACTCACATGAAAGCTCCAACATCATTGGATACTTGAGAAAGAGGTGAGAAGAAAGAATGAAAGACATCCATAGTGCCTTCCTCAGGAAAGTGCCATAAATTTCCCTCAAACTTCAGGATCTCAAACCTCACAAACAAAGAGCAAGCTCCTAGACCAGGCCTCAATCCATGCATCCTCGCAAGCTCCATCAAGACTTCATCCATCCTCCACCTTCAAGAAGAAACCACAGGCCCCCAACCCAAAAGAAACTAACTCTGAAGTTCAACCACAGTTGAACTTCAAAGTCAGAAGCCCTCAAGACTTCTCCTATTCTCAGGCTCAAACAAAAAATAACAGAACACCCTATAAAAATCTATCAAAAATCTAGGGGAAACCTACATGGCTCTATGATCCCAAGATCAAATCTCAAAGCCTAAGTCAACTTTTAAGGCTACTAAACAGTCCCTAACATATGAATGGTCAAGGGTTAACCAGCAAGTTATAAGGTCTCTATTCTCTAACCCTTAAAACAACATCAATCAATCTCTAAAAAAATCCACAAAAATCCTATGGGGAGCATGCATTAGTCTAGTATAACATACTAAAAAACTAAAGCAAAAATCATTACCAAATGAGAGAAATAAAATCAGCAAGGCAGACACGTCACAAATCAGTCATTCAGTATCAATTAAAATACAAAAATGCAAATAAAAATGAAAATGCATGATCAAATTAATATTTTTGCATTATAAAATTCTACATTGAAATATGAATCTACAGAAAAAAGAAGGGAATCAATTGATCAATCCTACTATTTTTTATGAATTTTCTTCTAACATGAACAAACAAAGAAAATTAAAAAGAAAAAGAAAACAGGGGGGTGCAGCAATAGCAAACCCTTAGTTATTTTCCAATTGGGCTTACGCTAGGGGGGGGGGTGCGCCTAGCAATGACTAAGCCCAACCCAAAATCCACTCTGCTTTCTCACACAGGGAGGGGGGTAGCGAGTAAATGGGGTATGCTCTTCAGTAATTCAGACTTGGGCCTAAACACAGTCCAAACCCTAGCCCAATCTCAACTGACTAACAAAACTCTCTTCTTCCCCAAAATTCTGACCACTGTTCATCCAAACCCTAGCGCCGTCCTCCTCTGAACTTCTCCTCTGAATCCTCTCAAAACACTCTCACGAATCTCAAACAAAACACCATTACCACACTCAAATCCACTCAACCCTAAACTAACTTACCCTCATCAGCAAATCTAACATTCAAAACTCAAAACAGAAACCCTAATTCAGCGAAAGAACAACAATGGAGGCGAGAAGAAACGAACCTGGAGCGAAGCCACGGAGACGATGACGTTTCCGGAATTTCTTGAAGTTTCTCGAAGATCAACAGACCGGACGACGTTTGAAGATGCGCTGAGTACTTTGAAGGTCCTTGAAGGAAGCTTGAAGGTCTTGGTTGAAGGCGTCACTGGAGATTGCTCGAAGGTTTTTGGACAAGAAACGAAGAACACGTCCAGTTCTATGAAGATCTGGAAAAAAACTCAAGAATAGATGAAGATGATGATTCTGGAAAGCAGATGGATCTTGAAGGTTGTTGGGCAACGTGAAGAACAATGACGTTCTTTGAAGATTTTTCTGGGAAATTGATGAAGGTCTATGAAGATGCTGGGAGTTTTCTGGAAACGATGAGAAGAACGATGAATGTCTGAAGAATCTTCATGAATTTCTGGAGATTCTTCTGAAGGTTGATGAAGAAATCTGGGCGGGATGAAGTTTCCGATGGACTGGGTTGAGTTTTCCGACGAGTTATTGATGAAGGTGGACGGAGGAGGAAGGGGGAGAAAGAAGAAGATAGGAGGATTCTGGGTAAAAAAAATAGCTCCGGCGGGTTGTTGCGGTGGCCGGAAGGCGTTAGGGTGGTCGGCAGTGGGGCGGTCACCGGATTTGCATGGCCGGCGATGAGGGTCCCAGTGAGGCTTGGTGAGGCGACAGGTGGCGCGAGAGTTAATGCATGTGGGGGGCGTGGCAGAAAGGGAGAGAGAGAGTATGGGACGTGGCCTCTGCTGGTGAGTTCTGAGAATTGAGGTGGGCCCTCCAGAAGTGAACGCGTGTCCTGCTTTATAGGGTGACATGTGGCGCTGCCTGGACTGAACTGGGCCTCCAAAGACTATGGGCCCACGAAAATTGCACACTAAGGACTGAATAGTTCGACTAATCTGATGAATTAACACGATTAAAACTGATAATGAGGATTAATGGACCATTAGACTCAAATGAATGGATTAAACGGAATTACATGAACCATTAATATTCTAAACAATTAATGCTACTCAATTAGACAATTAATCCTACCAAATAACATTCTAAAAACTCTAATCAATCTAATTAGAAACCCTAGTCAATCTAATTAGACTAACAAAATCTAATCAAATCTAATAATAAAAAGAAGTCTATGTTCTAAAAACCAATTAATTTCTAGACTATTAACATGCCGTCTAAGCTCTTATTAATATTCAAAAATGGAAATCAAATCTATTAAACCTTATCAATATTCTAAAAAATCTAATTAAAATCTATTAAAAAATTCTATAAAATTCTAAAAAATGATTTGAAACTATTAAAAATATTAGGAAAATCTATTTAAATTCTAGAAAAATCTAAAAAGCCTATTTAAAATCTACAAAAGGCTATTGAATCCTAAAAAAATGCAGACAAATGCAAATGACCAACATAAAAGAGAGCGCGAGACCAGATCGAAGCGAACAGTAAACCCCCGGGCATCAGAATACCCCAAAAACCACCAAGTAAGCTGAAAACACCGAGGAGCGCACAATTCCCCGAAAATAAAACCCTGATTATCTAGGTTGGATCTGACATATCTGATAAATGAAACCCAAGCTGTAACCCTGACATCCTCTTCCTGTGCACAAATGTCATGCATCTGATATGTGAGTACAAATTGAACCATGAACCAGATAGGAGAACCGGTTGGTCAAATTTTAGGGTGCAACACAATGGGAGACTGAGGTTGCTGATAGGGTTGCGGAGACTGTAGCTGATAAGTTGGAGAATTAAACACTGGCGATACCGCTGCAACTTGATGTGGGGGCATGTACCTCTTTCTGAATTGTCCCTTTTGAATGGCATTTACACCTTGCTCCTTTTTCTTCACAAAACCACTCCCATACCTCTTAGGAGCACTCTCTTCTTTGGTCAGTCTTCCTTCACGAACACCTTCTTCCAAGCGCATCCCCATATTGACCATTTCAGTGAAGTCACTGGGTGTACTGGCTACCATCTTTTTATAAAAGAAAGGACCAAGGGTCTTCAGAAAAATCTTGGTCATCTCTTGTTCTTCTAATGGTGGTGTGACTTACGCGGCCAACTCGCGCCAACGCTGAGCATATTCTTTGAAATTCTCCTTATCTTTCTATGCCATTGCTCTCAACTGATCTCGGTCGGGCGCCATGTCCACATTGTACTTATACTGCTTGACAAAAGCTCCTCCCAGATCATTGAAAGTTCGAATCTTCGTATTATCCAGCCCCATATACCACTTGAGTGCAGCGCCTGTCAGACTGTCTTGAAAGTAGTGAATAAGTAATTGGTCATTATTTGTTTGAGCAGACATTTTCCTGGCGTACATAATGAGATGACTTTGAGGGCAAGTATTCCCCTTGTACTTTTCAAAATCAGGGACCTTAAACTTCGGTGGGACTTTAACATTTGGAACCAAGCACAGCTCAGAAGCACTCTTACCGAACAAATATTTCTCCCGAAGAGCTCTCAACTCCTTTTGTATTTCAGAAAACTGGTCTTGAAATCCGTCTATCTTCTCTTCTAAACCCACAGTTTCGGTTGGCGACCCATGCAGAATTGGTTCATCCAGAATACGGGACAACATTCACATGCGGAGGCGCAGTAGTCATCACAGCAGAGATTACAGGAGCAGCTTGAACAGTGGTCACAACGGGGATCTCAGACACAGGCGGACGGTAACCGGCCGAAAAGAAATTAGGAGACAATCCCCACGGGAAACCTTGAGGCATACTGTAGGATACTTCAGCAACAGAAGACACCACTGTGATCGGTGTTGGCGTCGCTTCGAATACGACAGTCCTCGGAACTTCTTGGTTGTTGATCGAGATTTGACTGGACAAAGCTTCCACTAGGCCATTCAACTTCTCCAAACTTTCCTTCATACTTGCAACTTCATCACGGAGCACTCTGCTCTCTTGCTTTAGTTGATCCATCTTCTGGCGTTGGCTAGCTCGAGTGTTGTATCGGTGATTCAGCTTGTTCTGCGGAGATGAAGCAAGAGTGAGACCCTGGAATGCAAATGATGATATGCTTATGCAAAATGCAAATGAGTATGAGACTTTCAAGAAACTCAAATTATTTCGGTATTGTAACCCTGGAGGAAAACTTATTTTATTTTGAGGATCGAAGCATTACAAAACGGAGTACTCTTTTAAGAGTTTATTACACTGAATCAAAAGCGAAAGAGAAACTCGGAGATCTACTCCTTTTGCTCCTTCTGTGTACGAAGTTCTCTTTCTAGCTGACTGATGCGTTCCTGTAGCTCGGCATTCTCTCTGATGAGTTGGTCGACACATTCTTTCCAAGCCACAGTATCTGGGGGAAGATCATCACTGATAATAGCTCTTGAAGAGGTGTGAGAGGAAAATAAATCCTCTCGCGCCTTTCTTTTCCTTGCAAGTTCTACTTCTGGCAGCCTCTGGGGCTTCTCTTTCTCTACCTTGAGTGTAAAAAATTTGTTCTTCCAAGCGGCCTTCAGTTTCCGAGCTTCATCCAAAGCAGCCTTCAACTGATCTACTTCGCTCACGTCAAACCAATCTGGATCATGAAAAGCCAATACCATAGGTTCATGGAAGGGGAATGGCATCTTGAGGTCGAGAGCTCTTTCTCGTACCCAATGTAGATATTCTTTAGAGACAGCACAATTGGGGTATCCTAAAGCGGCTTTTCCTTCCTTATTGACGTATTCCCATGAGTAAATTATGACGGTCTTCAGGTCTGGGTCTTCTCCTTCCTTGAGAAAGATTCCTTCTAACAGAGTCTGGTCAGGTACTTCAATCATGGGATGTCCAAATTGGAGACGGGCCAGAGCAGGATTGTAACTTATGCATCCTTCTCTCGCAATGAGCGGTATGTTAGTAAATCCTCTGATGCTATGGATCATACATATACCTCCATAAGTAGGGTCGTACCACACAATTTCAGAATGGGTAAGGGCCATAACTATCACGGACCAATGAGGTGACTCCTCCTCTTCCCACATAGACGGGTGCCGAGTTAGGCGAGCAATGAACCAGGAATACAACAGAGCGGTACAACAAACGATATGTCCTCCTCCTTCAGCATTCTTCGAGTGGATTGAAAAGTATGTGTCAGTGAGCAAGGTGGGAACTGGATTCTTGAGTATGAATAGTTTAATCGCATCCATGTCAACGAAATCATCGATTTTTGGGAACCAGAAAATCCCATAGACCAACAGGGCAAAGGTGGCTTCCATGATAAGGACTTCCTTTCTTTCAGCATGGTAGCAAACTTTTTCAATCAAAAAGTCAGCAGGGAATCCAAGGACTCCTTCCTTGGTGATTAGGTGCGCCCGCACATCTGTCAAGCTGAGATGAGTAGCATTGACAATTTCTTGATGACTAGGTGGGTCTTCCTGGCCGGTAAATATGGGGAGGGCCGTCACATGCATCCTTAGGAAATCAGAATACTCTTCCAGTGTAGGCATCAACTGGTAATCCGGGAAAGTGAAGCAGTGGTACAACGGATCATAAAATTGAACAAGGGTCTCCAATAGCCCTCCTTTCATATTGAGTTCGAGAAAACGGAAGACTTCCCCATACTCTGCTGTGAAGGCGTAACGATTCTCGATTAGATCTGCGAGTTCTCTCAAGCTCCCAATGTTAGGACTCTGAAAAGTGTACTTCAATGCTTCTCTTTTGAAATCCATGGTTACAATACCTGAGAAATAAAAATTGAGTTTCTTGAGTAAAGAAAGAATGCAATTTAAGATGAGTAGGACTTCATGGGATCCTAACTATTTATAAACATTGTAGTAAAAGAAAACGTTTTTATTTAATTTTGAAACGGAATACAAATAATTGCTTTTAAAGTCCCAAATAAAATCTAAATAAAAGCTAATAAAGACACTAAAGAAGTTTCGAATTCTGCTGCTTGAGTTGCTCTTCTAGTTGCGTTTTTTCACGGATAAGGTTGTCCACAATCAATTTCCAAATAGTGCATTGCGGGTCGGAGAAAAATAAATCCTCCATGACCTTCCTCTTCTTGCAGGGGAGTAACTCTTCATCCTTTAACTGTAGCTGCTTTTGGAGTTCCTCCTTCTCTTTCTGGAGTTTGTCGATCTCTGCAACAGACACTTGGTACTTGTTCTTCCATGACTATAACTCTTGTCGTAACTTCTTCATAGCAACCTCTGACTTCTCAGTTTCGGACATAAAGACATAAGTGGGCTCCCTTCTTGGAGGTATAGGGTCTTGACGAGAATAAGGCATCCTTAGCTTGATTGCCCTGTCTCTTACCCATTGAAGATACGGTTCTAGAGACACACAATTAGGCTTTCCCAGACTCTTCTTCCCCTTCTTGTATACATTACGCCATGCATCTAGAATCCTTCCTCGAAGCTCTACATCATTGTTAAAGAAAATACTCTCTACATGGGCACTCTTAGGAGGTTCCTTCAACGGGTATCCCAACTGTCGACGGGCCAAAACGGGATTGTAGCTGATTCCTCCATCGAAACTGAGCAATGGCACATTAGCAAAGTTACCACAACTATCAATGATTAACACCCTATCATACACCTGGTTGTACCAATCAATATCAGAATGGGTCAATGCCATAACCCTCAGAGACCAAAGCTCTTTGCCAATGTTTGTAAAAGAGCTAGTCTTTGGCAAGTGTGAAATAAACCACTTGTAAAGTAAGGGTACACAACAAGTAATCATCCCTCCACCATGAAGGTTTTGGAGGTGTATAGAGTGATATGTATTACCCAACAGAGTTGGCACTGGGGTTTTCTTCATAAAGATCTTGAATGCTTTGAGATCGATGAAACCTTCAAAACTCAGAAATAAAAACAACCCATAAACAAGCAAAGCAAAAATAGCCTCAAATGGAGCCTTATTAGAATAATCAGCGTAGAATGAAGCCTTCTCGACTAGGAAACCTATCTTTAAACCAAGAATTCCATCCTTAGTAACTAGGTTGGCTTTGACGTCAGATACCTTCAAACGGAGGGCTTTAACAATATCTTTCTCATCAGGGTCCTTTTCCAAGAAGGGAAAAGGAGATTCTTCTAGGACAGGTAGACCAACCAAAAAGGAATACTCTTCTAACGTTGGTAACAACTGAAAATCCGAAAAGGTGAAACAATGTTAAAGAGGATCATAAAACTGTAGTAGAGTGGCAAGAAGTCCTTCATTCACTGAACGACCCAACAAAGATATCAGCTTCCCATATTTGTTCTTGAATTCCTCTTGATCCTTGATAAAGCCCCACAACTTCTTTAGGTCGTCCAATTTGGGACTTTTAAAAGTATATTTCACAGTACGTCTTTCATTTGAAGTCATAGTGACCTACAATGTTCATAAATGAAAGTGAATCCCATGAAGTCCAATGCAGAATGATGTTATATGAATGCAGCAAACACAAGTATTCACATAAGGACACAAAGATAAACAAACAAAGGGGAACCCTAGGTTTGCAACGAGCATGGAGCATAGGGTATACCCATTCCCAAAGGACGTGAACTAAAGGTTTGATTGTACCTGCAAGACAGGGTTCTAAAGGGACTCAAAATCATAAGTCCATCTTTCGGATATTATCAATTTCCCAATTACTTGAGGATTAATAATATTCTCAAGAGAACTTCTTTTGAGTGTAGCTTCGTGTAGCACTATTTCGGAAGTACTCCCTCATAGTCTCGCACTACATCCTAATAAAGGCCAAAGTTGGGTTAAGGTAACTACGGTTCTCAATATCATAGGCTCCAAGGTCGAAAATAGCAAGTGTCTTCATGATTACTCGTTCAACAGTACTATTTCGAGAGGGCCTCAATTGAGCGGGATTCTCGATTTAACTTAGTCAGGATTCAACTCCCTATAAGCCTCTTCGACTATATCACCATTCTATCTTAATTTCTCTCAAGTTCGGGTGTAGAACTTTGTCTCACCACTCAAGGACAATAATCCGAAAAGAACAAACACAAGAGAAAATAAACATTTAAGCAGGTAAACAGATATATAAAGCAATAAACAAAATAATAAGATAGGGAAACCCACTAGGAGATCCCCAGTGAAGTCGCCATTTCTGTCGCGGTAAAAATCGGATACCAAACTATTGATTAGTTTGAATCTTTAATTCAATTTGCAACCGAACTTTGATTTGTCCAAAGGAAGGGATAAAGATCGAAATTCCCATAATGCAATGCAAATGCAAGGTTTAGAGAGTTATAGGTTCGGGGGTTGGTTAAACTTAGGGAAGGTACTAGCATCCTAAGTTTCTGTAGTACTCTACAGGAACCTCTTGTTTTATGTTGTTTATTGCTATGTTTTATCTGCTTAAGGGTTTAAAGACCTAGGGGGTTTATTTCTAAGTATACTCGATAAGATATTGCATCTTATGCCTACATATCCTTACGGGAGTGGAATCAGAGTATCTGTAGTTCCCCTAACGGGTTAGAGGAATTCTTTGACTGTGGTCAAAGTTCCTACGGGTTTAGGGTAGTTGTTTGATTGATTTTAGGAGAAGAGATGTGTCTTCATTTTAAGGGAGATATAACCGCCACAGGTTGTAGGAAAATAGTCTTTGCATCGTCTTAAGAAAAGGGCTTAAGTACTCGGATTGTATGACGAGTATGCCTTTATTTCTCTTAAAGCAAAGTCCCTACGGCTTGATTGTATTGTTGTGGGGTGGAGATTCTATCCCACTTAAGATGATTTGGCATCTTTTCTCTATTGTGTTTGAAGGTATTGTTTTGAATTGATTGTTCGCATTGTGTTTATTTCTATGTTGTAAGAGAAAAGGTCCTTCCTATAGGGTAGGATCTATCCTAGAGATCGACTTGAATGGGATCGAGGATCAAATGGGAGAATGATGCGAATGAGATGCAACTACACACAACGTTGAATTATGTGTAGAGTTTTCCTTTGGACGGAATGTGATGTGTGAATATAAATGCGATATGGTAAATTACTATAAGATAAATTGTGGAAATAAAAAAGGGCAAATGGGTAAATCATACACATACACATGAAAGCGCTGAAGTGTGTGAGAGTGAATGTGTCGTGGATGTGAGTGTGCACGATTAAATTACCTTACGATGTTGATTGCTTCTAAGAGGATTGTTTTTAAACGAGAGATTGATTTTTAGACAAGTTAAACTAGAGGGTGAATTGATTTTAGTTGGATTTCATTTATGTGAAAACTATTTTGGGTGAGTTTAACTTTATAAAAAGGTTGTCATAGTTTTAGGCAATGTTCTTTAAGTAAAAAAAGTTATAATATGCTAAGTGTTTTATTAGAACCCAAAAATGATTTATTTTTTATTTTTATGGCTATTAAGAGTTGAATTAGATTATATTATAAAAAAATCCATTTGTTTATTTCCAAAATACTAACTAGGTTTTATTATTAATTATATAAGTTGCTAAATGTAATTTATTTATAAAAGATTTTATATTATGGGAAAGAAATACTATTTGATTTAAAAGGTTAGTAAGTTGATTTGAAAAAGGTTAACTAAAATTTAATTGATAAAATAAATCAATTTATTTAAAAGGGAGTTTTTTTTAGTGAGGTTTTAAATAAATAAGGGTTAAGATTAAACGAGGTAGAGATTTTCATTAAGAAAATGAACCAGTTAAATATTATAGAATGATTATTAAAATTGATTATAATGAAGATTAATTATTAACAAAGTTGGAATTGAGTTATTATATCAATAAATTAAAAAAAACTTATCAATAAAATTAAGTTGAGATTAAATAAATTTATCTTTGAATAAATTTTAATTGGTTTGAATAAAAACTGATTATAATTAAAAGAGTAAAAAGAGGGTAAGTTGAGTTAAAACAGGTTAATTGTGATTTAAAAGGTTAATTAGGGGTTATGTGTGTGTTTAGTGTGTGGTTAGTGGTGATAATCATACAATGGTAAAACAACAGAAAAGAACAAAATGAAAAAATGAAGGTCGGAACCCTAGGTTCCCCTTTTCCCAAATCATTCGTGATCGCGCTTCCCTCTCCCTCATCTCCGATCGTTACCCTCTCTTACTCAATCCATCTCTCGCCTTTCGTTTCTCAAACAATATTAATCGTTTTCTTCTTGTTTATACCTGAAACAACAAATCGGGACGTCAATCACCCAAATAACAAGGATGAAGATAAAAGGGTTACCGAAGGGTTGGGTGATAGCGGCGGCGGAGTAGATTCACGGTGGTTGGAACTCGCGGTGGCTGGAGACGGCTTCGACGGCTGAAAGCTAAGTTTTTTGATCTTTTATGTTACGAGGGTTAGGGTTTCGCGTGAGGATTATCGGCGTTTTCTTTCTTTCGAGTCTCTCCTTTTTATAGGCTTCAAGGGGGATTTCCTGATTGATACCCAATGAATGTTGATTAATGGTAGATTTAGGGTTTCCTTATTGGGGCCAATCTGATTTGAGGATATTCCTTTTTCGTTGATCGCAGTGATGACCTAATTACTTGACGCTTTAATCTTTGATTTCGTGATTAATTTTGGGATTGGATTTGATTTGGTCTCCTTCTGAATCGAATCTTTCCAGTGAATATTCTCTAACGGTTTCATTTTGATTCTGAATGGTGTTGGCAGGTGCGAAAAGCATTGGTCTTGGGCCAGAGGACGAATTTAGCAGCCCAATAGGAAAGCTTGCATTTGGTATGTTTGTTGAAGGTGATGGGCTTCCACGGAAAGGGTGGTGGTGAGGAGAAATAGTGTCGCAGGGCACATGGTTAAATGACTTTCATGTTTCAAAATCTATCAATTGCTGAGTTACTTAGCAGCTTGACCGGGTTGGCTGGATTGGAAGCAATTGGTAAAGCTCATAAATTGTCGGATTGACGGTTACAACTTGTGTTTTCAGCAGGAATAAACCTATTCTATTCTCAATGTCAAGGCCTGATTTGGTGGGTGTCGTGCGTTTTCTTTTAATCCTCAAAACAAACCTTTAATTTACTTGTTTTTACGTTACCTGTTGGTTCAAAGGCATCTGCTGGTTTCGTTTCTTGGGTTTAAACAATGAAGTGACTGATTATAACTTCTTGCCTCCATGTTATCAGTTCAGGTGGTTCTTGGCAAGGCAACTGCGGTAGACACACTTGGAGAGCTCGGAGAGTTGCCCGGTAGCACAGTCTTAAACCCGAATTATATGTTTATCGATCGTATACTTCTCTCATCACTTTTGGTATATGTTTGACAGCGGTTAAAGAGGCATGAAGGGATTTGCTCGGGACACATTGTGCTGCTGGTTGTCGGTTCTTTTGCGAAAGTGAGATGAACCAAGTGGTTTGGGAAAGATTGTTTAGGCAACTCTGTGAATGGCACGCAGACTTTGTGACCTGATGAGGTTGGTTTGCAGCTTTTGCACCTTCAAGGTTTTGCTTGGTCTCTTCTTGGATTGTGTCAAAAGTTCCTTTAGTTAGACTTGAATTAAGGCTCTTCCTGTGACATGTCGTTTATGCATTACTTTACGTCTTGTGAATTGCTGATATATTTGGGCGTTGTCCCTGTTAGTGATTGCGTGACTGACGTATTCTATATCTTGCCTGATGAGTATTGCTTATAGTTGATGATGATGATGATTTATATTTTGAATGTTTGATGTGCCTGTGTAATGCCGTTATATATTTTGGACTGCTTTCGTGAGGTTTTTCTTTTAAGGGATTCTTATATTCCTCATTGCAGTAACAGTGAATGGATATGTGCATAGGGCAAGTCATGGAGGTGTTGTCCAAGCTCACGATGGTGATTTCCTCTATCAGTTACATGATACTTTCTTTGATTTTCGTTAATGGCAATCCTGGTTTTTTTTGTATTTTCTTTGATTTTGTGTTGTTGTGCGCAGGCTACAGCTGAATGTTGATGGCGCCGGTTCTTAGCAGTGACCTTGTGGAAGAACAGAATCACGACCACGCGAGCTGGAATTTACTGGAGGTGTGGTAAGCAATTGGACCTTGTTCTTTATGTTCGATTACATTGTGCGAAACAAACGGCGACTTGACTCTTGCCTTGTATACATTGATGAAGGTGTTGGTGGATCAATTCAAATTCCTCAAAGTGTTGTAGCCTTCGGAACAACTACGCTCAGCACCCTCCATCATGTTCCCAATATGATAGACCGACTTGTTTTGTGAGCCCTTTCGAATTCAAGCGTCAGTTATTACGTACTGGTTGCTTTAATGATCAAAGTTGTATTGACAGTGGATTATTAACTCCTGTGTGCAATGTCATGTTGAGTTGCTTTCATACGTATAATTCGTAACCGGCTGTTCAAAGAAGGGTTATGTCCGGGAATTCTGTTTATTTTCGCTGATAGTCTCGAGCCCCTTTTTCAGGTACGAAGTGGAGTATATAAGACGCCATGGTTGTGCACTCGAAGGCATTAGGACTACGCCCGGAAAAGACGAACCGTTGGTGCATTTCGGCAGGCAGGCTACTTATGCTGCAACAGTATTGAACTTCAGTAGTATCAGGCAGTCTTAAGAGGAATCAATTGCTCTGTTACTGCTTTTACCAATGCTTCAACATTTGAACAATTGTATTCTTCCTTTTGATGTATAAAGTGTCTTGTTGGTTTTCTTGTATATTAAATGCATCTTATTGATACCCTTCATGATATAATTATGACTATGGTGCGTTAGGACCTCATTCTAAAAGTTCAAGTATTTCTATGCCAAGTTCTTAACTTCTTTGAATCGGTGTTCTTGAAAATTCAGTCCTCTTTGGCTGCACCTCACATGACCCTAGCTTTAACCATCTACCACATTGTACCTTTATGTATATACATCTTGTGTTGTTAGTGGTTGACTTCGTACACACTCTTGTAATTTAATTTGTGATAAGGATGTTGTCATTTCCTCTACGTTTAATCCTCCTAACGCACTTGCAATCACAAATCTGGTAATTCCATGTTGTAACTTGATAAAATCCAAGATGTAGTTTTCCTAGACGTAAGGTCTCCTTTTTGGATAAAATTCTATATCTTAAATCCTTATAAAGCAAAAATGAGTGGCATATGGAGAACAGTATTGCACTTGGTTTGGATTAAAATTTTATGCACATCCAAAACCTTGAGTCACCACGGTGAGGTATCGGTAAAAGGGGAATTAAATTCTTTAATAAAACCAAGACTCCTGTCCCTTAAATCCAATATCTTCATGAGTACGTATTGAAACTTGGGAGATATAGACAGAACCTCTGATTTAAACTGCAACAAGCCTAATTGACCTTCTTTAGATTTGTGAGGATGGATGTTGGTCCATTAGAGATGACCGTATCATAATGTTGGTTAGTCGCAAAAATAAGGTCAAATAGCAAGAGAAAGTGCGCAAAAAGAGGTGGCCTCTTATGGTCAAAAATTAGGGTGTGACACGTACGCATTCTAGCAGTTAGGTGTATTGCTACTCGACCATTGGAGACTTAGGTGTTACCTATTTGTGATAGAACGGGCGTAGCATATCTAGGGTTAAAAGGTACGGGAAACCTAAAGGTTTAGAATAACGGGCTAGTCTCGATTGCGCTGGGGCAAGAGAAGGGAATATTAGTTATTAGCGGGAAAGTCTTAATTGCACGGGGGCGAGAGAAAAGAGAAATTAGTTGTTAGTATGCTCGCCAAGACATCGCGTCTTGTGCCTACATATTCTCATCTGGCATGAGAAATCATAGCAGTTGTACCTACGATCTTGTGCCTACGGTCTCGATCGCACGGGGGCGAGAGAAAAGGTTCTCAATTGCACGGAGGCAAGAGAAAAAGGATCTCGATCGCACGGAGGCGAGAGAAAAGGGATCAGATCGGATCGGGACGCACACGCTAAATCCTAAGAAGTAGGAGCGAATGCATCGTATATTGCCCAAGGGTATACGCTAAACACTCTAGACGAGACAGAAGAGGCTCCTCACTCATCATTTCCCACGTATCTATCGCTTACGGCTCACAACACTCGGCGGTTGATTAAAAGATTGAAATTAGAAAATGTTACCGAACAGAGTGGTTTCGTTGACCCTTGAATTTGCGTGCAAGCTTTATTTCCAAGCTTCTCCTCTTTGATCCTTGGTGATGATGTTTTGAAATACGGCTCGAAAGGGTCAAAGTGAATTGAATCAGGTCCAATGTGACGCTAAACCATCATAGCTCGACTTATGAATGGAAGTCAGACTATAGGAGGCCGCGTATTAATATTCGTGCTAAGGACAAGATAGATAAATGATATTGAGGATCATTCTCCAATTGAATCGTGTTGCACGGGCCAAAAGAATGGGATCTCGTCTTAATCACAAACAAAATATCGATTAATCGAAGGTAGCCTATCGCGATCCCAAAGTAAAGAAAATGACCCAAATGGTCATCTTCCATAGATTTGAAATCGGGAAGGTTATCGACTTCGAAAATCCGACGCTTATGGATACAAGACTTCATCGTTCACGGAAAGTTAAAATAAAATCGAAAAGAAGAAGAAATAAGGAGAGAAAGGAGGTGGTCTCGGATCCAACATTATTCATCAATAATTTGACTGGTAATGGATTACGGAAATTTCTTCATAGACCAAAACAGATGAAATAAAGTCGAAATAAAGCTGAAAATAGAAAGGAGAGAAAAGTCGGTCTCGGATCTATCGTTTCTCGTCAATAATATGACAGATAAACGATAAAGGTCTCTTCATCGACCAAAACGAACAAAAGGGGAATAAAATGCTCAAAAAGAAATGAGAAATAAAATTTAAACTCTAAAAAGAAAATATTCTAAAACTCTAATATAAAATATTATAAACCTAGAAAATAATATAATAATAACTAAATATAAAATTATATATATATATATATATATATATATATATATATATATATATATATATATATATATATATATATATATATATATATATATATATATATATATATATATATATATATATATATATATATATATATATATATATATATATATATATATATATATATATATATATATATATATATATATATATATATATACACAAACAGTCTGCCAATTGTTTAGCAAAAACAAAAAAAACAAAAAATATTACAAAATCCAATTAATATATTACATATTTAAAAAATAATTAATAAAAACAGGATGAGGTGATAATTCAAACAGGGGGACGGATAATAAGGAAAGACGGTTTATGGGCTTGAAAGCCCAAGTCAATAGCAAAGCAAAATGACTAAAAAAATAAACAAAAAATCAACAAAAAGGGATAATCCTCTTCTTCTTCCGAACTCGTTCAACCTCCTCTCTCTCTGCTCAACACCCTTTCTCCTCTTCACCTTTTTATTTTTGCAGCATTTCTCTCTTTCAAAAAAACAATCCTCACATTTCTGCTTTCATGTCTGTTTTTATTCGCCTCTATTCAAATCTTCCGGATTCCAATTTCATTTTTCGTTTCAGGGTTCAAGTTGGTTGACGAAGTAAAAAAAATGGGTTTGTGTTGCAAATCGGGTTTCGCCGGATGGGTTTTTGAAGTGTTATGTTTGGAAATGGGTTATAGTGTTAATGAAGGTGTAGATTCGGAGAGTTTGGAAGTTTGTTGAAGATGGTCAAATGAAGATGGAATGGGTTTCGAAGAAGGGAGATTTTAGGTTGGAAAAATGTTTAACGGTTGAGAAATCTGGGTTTCAGAGATGGTTTTGGAGGTCAGATTTGTTTGAAGAAGAATGGTTTTCGGGTTGAGTGAGGAGGTAATTTTTTCGAAGGAGGTTGAAGGGGTTTTCATGGAGGTTTGTTTGCTGAGATGTTGAGTTTGAAGAAGAACATATGGTTTTGGTTATGTGTCTGTTGAGTCGTGAAGGTGAGTTGAAGGTTTTGTGATGAGATGTTGATGAAGTTAACGATCTGGTGTTTTGAAAAGGGATTTGGAATTTAACAGAGAAATGGGTTTAATGGAGGGTTTGTCAATGGTGGTGTGAAGATTTTGTTGGTGGTTTTGAGGGGTTCGTTGGAAGGGTTGTTGTTGGTCTATGTTAGTGAGAATGATGATGAATTTGTATGGTGTTGATGAAGTTTTCTGGAAAAAAACGATGAAGGAGATGAACAGGGAGAGGTGGCACAGCTAGGGTTTTGGGATCTGTGCCAGCCAAGGTAGGAGATGATGAACAAGATATTTATACCCTCAAAGAATCACACGTGGCACGCTTGATTGATGATTTGATTATGGAAATGTTGATTAATTAAAGGAAAACCTAATTAATAAATGCTAATAACCTAACTAAGTAACAACTAACTAAATTTTAATTTAATTAATCAATTCTAATGAAATAACGTTCTAATCTAACTAATAAAATCTAAACTAATATTTCTAACTAATTAATTAAAACCAATTAAATCTACTCCTAAACAATTAATCTAATAACAATTAAAATCTGATCTTAATTAAATTCTAAACTAAGACTTAATTGACTAATTTCTAATTAACCTAACTAATTACCTAATAAATAAATAATCTAAATTCTAATTAACAAATCTATTTCTAAAAACTAATCTAAAATGAAAATATTTCTAAAAAACTACTAAATCTAAATAAAATCTATTTCTAAATTAATTAAAATTCTAATAAAAACTTAGATTCTAATATTTAAATAAAATTCTAAATCTATTCTAAAATCCAATTAAAAATACTATATTCTATTAATAAAAATCTATTTATATCTAAATTCTAACATTCTAAACAAAATTAATAAAAATCTATTTAAATATTATAAAAAGGAAATTAAAGCAAAAAAAAGAAATAAAATCACAAAAATGCAGCAAAATAAACGGAAAAAGGGCGACCAGCGAAATGCAACCGAAAATATAAGCACAGACTGAATCACCGGGAAGAGAACAACTTCGCTCGATCTAAACATGGAACTCATCACTTGAAGTGGTTTGAATCGTCTAAAACACGAGCAAAGCGGCTGTAATCCTGATAAATTCCATTCGATTGACAAAATGGACAGCATGCGATAAATGAACGACCTAAATGATATGCATATACAAGTGCTAAATAAAATGAAACATAAGCCAAGTACAAGAAACGGTTGGTCAAATTTTGGGGTACAATAGTTGCCCCTATTCAAACGACTTGGACATGAAGGGATGAAAAGCGAACAGCTTTCAAACATTCAAGGTAAAAGGCGGTTGAATACCAAAGAACCCGGAAATTTGCCAACCGCAAAAAGAAACTGTAATCGGTAACTGATAAACTCTGTTGGGGAAAATGTGACAAGATGAACGCATCCGTCAAAGATATCACAATTTGTCGGGGTTTGGATACCGCATAGGAAAAAAGAAATGAACCGGTGAAAGCCGGGATCTGGCTACCGCACGGGCTAAAATAAACAAACCGGAGGAAGCTGGGGTCTGGATACCGCACGGGCTTGAGCCAATAAAATCGACGGAAGCTGAGGTCTGGATACCACACGGGCTAAAGCAAATAAAACCGATGGAAGCCAGGGTCTGGATACTGCACGAGCTTGAAATAAACCGGTGAAAGCCGGGGTCTGGATATCGCACGAGCTTGAGATAAACCGGTGGAAGCCGGGGTCTGGATATTGCACGAGCTTGAGATAGGGGTCTGGATACCGCACGGGCTTGAGCAAATAAACCGATGGAAGCCGGGGTCTGGATATCGCACAGGCTTGAGCAAATAAACTGGTGAAAGTCGGGGTCTGGATACCGTATGAGCTAAGGAAATAAACTGGTGGAAGCTGGGGTCTGGATATTGTAAGGGCTAAGGAAATAAGCCGGTGGAAGCCGGGGTCTGGATACTACACGAGCTAAGGAAATAAGTCGGTGGAAGCTGGGGTCTGGATACCGCACGGGATAAGGAAATAAACCGGTGGAAGCCGGGGTCTGGATACCACACGGGCTTGAGCAAAAAAACTGGTGGAAGCCGGGGTCTAGATATCGCATGGGCTTGAGCAAATAAAATCGCTGGAAGCCGGGGTCTAGACACTGCACGGGATTGAGCAAATAAACCTTCGTCTGCTGGAGATACAACTGGAAACAATTGGTAACAACCTGGCTTATGTTTCAAATGCACATGTTTGAATATGGCGTAATGCTCCATACGAAATGGAAATACTACGCGCTTGGGAGGATGCTATGCATAATGCAAAATGAAAAGGAACCACTCCAGCAAAATAAATGTTGAAGCCAACTCCGCTGGGGATGAAATCAACTCTACTGAGGAAAGCGACCCTGGATGGTCTACCAGAGTATGACTCTCCTGAGGAACAAACGAATCGGCTGGGGAAAACATACCCACTCTACTGAGGAAACCGGCCCTGGATGGCCTTCTAGGATGACAAAAACTTTTCTAAGATACAAGGCAAACTCTGTCGAGGTCCTGCTCTGCTGGAGATTGAATCCGCTATCTGCTAGGGATAATGAATAAAATTTACTGGAGAGTTATCCCAAGCTTTCTCTGCTGAGGATGGAGAATAACAAATCTCTGGGGCAATCCTACTCTGCGGGGAAGAAAACCTACTCTGGCGACTTCATTGGGGATTAGGAATAAAGATTAATTGAGAAACACCCCAAAGAACTCGCTCTGAAAAATACCCATATCCAACTGGATTTTGCTGCGAAAAACAACTTCACCGAGGAATACTCATTGAGGGAATCAACATCGACCTCTTCTTGGGGAAATGAGAAATAAACTCAACAATATCAACCTCCGCTTGGGGAATGAATCAATGATCTTGCTCTGAGGGGAAAGGAGCCAAAGACTTGGACTCTGTGGGGGCAATAACACATCACTCGTCCCACTGCTAGGGGAAATAAACCCAAATCTACCTGCTGAGGATAACTTTGATTACATCCTGATAGGGGATAAATGCAATTTCAACTTGCTGCAATCTTAAACTGCTGGGGAAAATGCAATCTCAACCTGCATATTATCGCTGACAAGATACTTCTAATTTAATAACATCACTCTGGGGGATACAGAATCTCTAATATGGAGAAGTGAGATCAATCGAGCCTCGTGTCGGGGAATGTGATAGCATGTGAACCATGGGTAATGTTTGTGCCACGTACAGTTGGGATTTTTGGTATAGGGATGAGACTAGGTTTATGGTGATTGGGATTTATTTCTGGCTACCAACAAAAGTGGATTTTGAAGGGGAATTACTAGACGAGAACTAGTATTTGAAGGTGGACTACCAGACGAGAACTGGTGGCAAAAGGTTAAGTCGTCAGACGAGAACTGACTTCTAGTTTTGGGTATTAAACGAGAACTGATTTCTGGTATTGGATATCAGACGGGAACTGATTTCTCGTTTGCCAAACGAGAACTGGACTTTGAAATTGTGTTAGCCAGACGAGAACTGGTTAAACACTAGGTTAAAGAAAGGGGAACCAGACGAGAACTGGTTTAAAAACTGACATGTACCAGACGAGAACTGGTGTTTAGTAAAGGGTTGACTAGGCGAGAAATAGTTTGAAGGTTTTCCAAACGAGAACTGGGCTTTGAAGGTTTGCCAGACGAGAACTGGGCTTTGGAAATGATTTCGGTTACCAGGTTTTGACAAGTAACAAGTTCAGGTTATTTGATGGGGTGATGGCATAATTCCCCGACACTCAACTCTTGCCGAGGAGAGTAAACCCGCTTGAGTAACTTGCCCCAGGGTATTTTAATTTGAAAAGAAAGCAGTTTGCCATGAGATGACATCGAGATGGCTTGCCCCAGAATCTGTACCATAAAAAGATCTTGACTAAACAACCCTCAGAATGGTTGACTTCAAAGTACTCTTAAAGTGGCTTGCCCCTGGATGAGCGTTGAAGCGACTTAACTTGTCATGACTGAACATTGGAGGGATCCGTCCTCAAATCAAATAAAATTTGGGTGGCCTACCCCTGATTGGTAAAGTCTCAAGATGATTCGCTTCTGATCAACCGCTTCTCAAATGATTTGCCCCATAATCAACTGATGCTTGGGGATTTGCCTCAGACTGGCTGATTCCATACTCATTGAATGTCAATGCCCCAGATCCAGACTGATGAATGATCCAATCCTATTTGATTATTCCTTGGAATTTCCTCCATGCCAACTACTGACCTGCAATTAAATTTTTTTTCAAGAATGGTAATTTTAATGCGGTGTTCATGCAGATTTTGAAAAGAAATATCGTCTATCAAGTTTTGTGATAGTGAAACGAATGGACTGTTTAGTCCAAACATTGTGCTAACTTGATTGGTGTGAAAGATAAAGCAAGGATAATGACATTGATGCTAACGAGTAGAAAATATGTGAGGATTCAGTTCACGCAACCTTGCGATAGTATGCTTTCAGAATAAACCCTGCCTCAATTAGGTCTTTCGAGGGTTGTATCATGGTCTGGTTCACGGTTATTGAAACAAAGGATATTAGGCTCAAAGTATGATTTGTACCCACCCTTTCTCCGTGATGATCTCCAATCCTACGTTCAATTGACTTGGCACAAGCGTTCACTTTCAAAAGGTTTATTGAATGGCAGGAGTGATGGTTAAGGAACCCACAAGGTTTTTAGAGTGACAATCACCCTTTTTGTCTTTTGTGTCTGTAGTCACACAAGTTTGTTCTTGTTTGAAGATTTTTCTTCTGAGATCCTTTCTTTTTATTCTTTTATTTTCTAATTTTTGCTTGGACTGATTCTTTTTCAATTTTTCAATTTTGAAGTCCAGCGGGATGCCCTAATTTTTTCCTAAGTCTTTGCTTTCCAGCTTTTTGACTTAGCGGGCTTTCTCTTTTTTTCATTTTTTTTAAGCAAGTCGTGCGACATTGGTTGTCTTGATTTCTCCGAAAGGGTTGTAACTGTATCACTCCTGATTGGTGAGGTTTAACCATTGTGGTTGATGATGGATGACCTCTTGAGAAGGACAAGATGTGATTGGTCTTCGAATGGGGACACTCCTCTATAAAATTTGAACACTTGGTCAAATTAACTGACAACTACCCTGCCCCAGGTTAAGATGTGCGGGTTTGAGAGTCTAAAAGAAACTTCTAATTCTAGGCTCGAAGTGGTTAACTAGGGACTATATCTTTATCTCTCCGGTGTTTAGGGGATTTGAAACAATGCTTGTACGTCATCAGCAGGATTTTATCCGAAAGCATACGATCAACAATTATGAGTGTTCAAATGTCTTCATCCTCCCTCAAATCTTTGCTAAACAATAGTGATAAAGTGGAGTGGATAAAGGTGCATGTGTCTGTGCTTTGTGATAAATGAGCGAATACGACATGATTAATTCAGAAACATGCATAATCATTTCATTAATATTTCCATTCAAAATGACAATGTTTAAAAAGCAAGTAGCAACTAACATGAAAAAAACTACAAATGAAAATGATAAAAGGAGTCCAAGGACTTCCAATGTTGAGGACGTCTGCCTGTCTGGACCACTGGCTTCTGGAAATGACCCTCAGAATCTTCGAGCTTAGACAGCTGAGAGGTTGACATGAACAACCAAACTTCCTTCTGGAAAAGAAATGTACCCTTTGTCAATCAACTGTTGCACTTTGACTTGGAAGGATTTACAATCCTCGGTTGAATGTCCCATGGATCCGTCATGATATCCACACTGCACATGGGGATTGTACCCAAGAGGGTAAGGTTTTGGCATAGGCTTAAGAGTCTTAGGCTCCACTAATGAGTTCTGAATCAGATATGGCAGAAGCTGACTGTACGACATAAGGACCGGATGAACAGGAGCAATCCTTCTTTCCAAGTTATTGTCAGGCCTACTCTGATTCTGTCGTTGATTCGAATAACCTCAGCCATGGACTCGTTGATTTGCATGAGGAGCGACCCAAATTTTCTGATGTGGTGTCCTAGGCACGGTTGTATGTCCATGAGAACAACGTGACACTGAAGATAATGATCGCTGAGAAGATGAAGAACTAAAAGATTTCACTAACTCACCTTGAGAATAACCAACATCTGCCATGACTGCATTGATCATATTCTCTTCTTCCTTTTGGGAGTTACTGAGGGATTCAGTTTCACTAGCCTGACTGCTTGAGACATCTTGAATTTTTCCAGTTTTTATGCCATTCTCAATGCGTTATCCTGCCATTACCAATTCACAGAAATTTGGTGTAATCCTAATCATCCTTTCAAAGTACGGGCTCTGCAAGGAATTCATGAACATGTCTGCTAACTCTTGGTCTAGAAGCGGCGGTTGCACTTTGAAAGCAAATTCTCTCCACCTCTGAGCATACCTTCTGAAAGTTTCACTGTTCTCTTAAGACAAGTTTTGCAACTGCATGCGACTAGGAGCCATGTTAAGGTTATATTCATATTGCTTCAGAAAAGCTTTAGCTAAGTCCATCCATGATCCAATCTGGCTACTCTCCAACTGCATATACCAACTCAGAGATGCCCCAATCAGACTGTCCTGAAAATAGTGAATCATGAGTTGGTCGTTGTGCACAAATGAAGTCATTCTTCTGTAGAACATCACCAAATGTTGTCTCGGGAAGCTATCCCCTTTGTACTTCTCAAACCTCGGTGCTTTGAAATTCGGAGGTAACACTAGTTCGGGTACCAAGCACATGTCTGAAGCGTTGAGACCAACAATATCTTTAACTTCCAAGGCCTTGAGTTTTTCATCCAACACGTGAAACCTTTTAGCATACTCAAGAGCTCTCGGGTCCTTAGTCTTCATTATCGGAACCTCTCTTCTGAAATTCGACACAGAGAAAGAAACATCATGATAATCTGTAGTATCAGGAGAAGAGGAACATTCACTTCAGATAACAAACTGTTCATGTAGATCTTGGTTCTCAATAGAGGGCTGCACAGGCTGAGCTTCAATCAGGTTGCTTACTTGCGTTCATTAGGCAGAGAATCAAACAGAGGGTTGGTCATCACAGTAAAACCTAACGGGGTATCAACAATCTAGAGGTTATTCTCTGACATAGCTACCAACGACTTTCAATTTGACTTCACTTCTTGACACTACTTAATCCTGCTTCCAAACACTTGATCGTCTTCCAACAATTACCACTTGTTCAGAACGGATACCAGGGAATCAACTGGCTGATAAAAAAGAAAGGCAGGATGAGAGCTCTGGCCGGACGAAGAATGATGTTGCGGTGGAAATAGGATATCAAATTATTAATTAGTTTGAATCACAATTTTTAATTCACAACCGCTCTTTGATTTATCCGAAGGAAAAGGTCAACAGAGGGAAAACCTATTTTTTGTATCATAAACACAATGCGGGGAGAGATCTAGGTAAGGGGTTGGTTAAGCTTAGGGAAGGTATTAGCACCCTAAACTTCTGTAGTACTCTACAGGAACCTTTGGCTTATTGATTACTATTTGCTTTAATTATTTGCTTTATGGTATATGCTAAGGGTTAAGAGTGAAAGAAAGACCTAAGGGTCAATCCTAAGTTTACTCGGCAAGATTCGCATCTTGTGCCTATGTATCCTGGATAGGAAATGAAATCAGAGTAATCATAGTTCCCCTTGAAAGGGAGGTTAGAAACTTCTTGACTGTGGTCAAGGTTTCAATGGGGAATAAGCGTTCATAGGGAAGCGCTTACGTGGAGTGCGGTGACTCCTATTTCTACGTTGAAATAGTTGAATTGAGATTAGGGTTAGCTAAGTATTCCACGGCGGGAAACCCTAAAACGGAGTGCGGCGAATCCTTAACCTACTGCTAGGGTAAAGGGTAAACTTGTCCACGGCGGGACACCTAGTCAATTATGGTTTTGAAATGGTCGAGGTTTAGGGTTATTGACTCGGCAATCAAACTATTGGACCTAATCCTTCGAAGGGCGTTAACGGTAAAGGTTATGCAAAAAGACAAAATATTATACGACAGAATTAAAGTACGGAAAATAAAGAAAGTGGTAAAAGAAAGCATCGCGACGATCACTCGCGTAAATTACAAATCCCAAGAATAAATAATTGCGACGATAGTCTCGCATAAATTACAACCATAAGATGAAGTGCGAAAAGTACAGGGAACTCAATAATGGTGCAAATGAGAAACAGCAGAAAAACGACTTTAACGGGCAATTATCAGGCAAAAATTAATTCGTAAGCTGAAATTGAGGTGTTAGCGATATCTCAAGAAACGGGTGAAAATTAATTGAAGGCATGATACAAGAGTTGTTAGTTTCACCAGCTAAAATTTAGAAATTTTCTTTTTTAGACGTTTATAAATTAATATGTACAGTAATTTAGGATTTTTAATCGGAAGAGAAAAATATCAGCAAAATTTAATTTTGAAAAGTTTAATGTTAAGTTTTTTTTTAAAAATGATTTTTAATTATAAGTTTTAAAGATAAGTTTTAAAAAAAGTTTTAATTAAAAAAATATTTCAATTCCTAACTTTAAGTTTAAAAAAAAAAGGAGTTCTACATTAAGTTTAAATAAAAACTTTTGATTTAAGTTAAGCTAAAAAAAATTGTTTTAAATTAAGTGTTAATAAAAAAATTGATTTACATCAAGTTTTAATAAAAATTAGTCTTACGTTACGTTTTAATAAAGAAGATTTTAATGATGGTTTTAAATGACTAAGCTTTTCCCTTTTTTCTTTTTTTAATGGTTTTAAGCAGAAGTTTTTTTTTTTTTTAAATGAGTCTTAAAAGATTTTAAGTTTTAAGTTTTCGAAAAAATAACTTTTTACCATTAGTTTTTAAAAAAAGGTTAAGTTAAGTTTTATTGTACGCTTTAAAAATTAACGTTAATCTTATTTTTTAAAAAACCTTAAGTTTAAGCTTTGAAAAAGTTTTAATTAAGTGTAAAAAAAAAATAGTTTTAAGTTTTTTACAATGATTTTAACAAACTAAATGGGATTAATTTTCTCAGAATTTTTATAAGTTAATAATAAATAAGAAAACTAAGAATACAAAAAATAAAATAGAACGAATATAAAAAACCCAAAAGCCTTTCTTACTGCTCTAATATTAGGGTTTTGGGATGACCCTCTTCCTCCCTTCTTAGCTGCGGCGACTACACATTATTGCGTGTTGAAGCTTTGAGCTTTCCATTCTTTTTTTTTCTATCCAAGCCGCCTTTCTGCCTTTGATTTCATGCATGATGTTGTAGAAAAACAAGAAAAAATAACATTAGTATCAGTTGCTCACCTCCTTCGGGAAGTTTGAAGCGGTTGGAACGTTGGTGGTGTCGTGATTCTTGCTCCGATGATGACGTTCTTCTCGTCTGAGGATGTGATGATTTTTGCGTTTGGATCTTTGATGGTGATCTCTGTTGCACCCTAAAATTTGCCTAACATTTTCTTACTTGGTTTACGTTTCATTGCATTAGTATATCATTAATCTAACATTTGCATAGCATAGCATTATTCATTTAACAGGGGATTAAGTGTGGATCCTATCTAGAGGTCTTACTCAAGTTTAAGAAGTCACCATAATCATCAGGAAAAGGGTTGGGTTCTTGAGGAGTTCATTTGCTTGTATGGGGTTAGTCTCCTAATTTGAGGAGCAATTGAAGATCATCAATGGATGGTGAGGTCTTGACCAAGGTGAGAAGGTATGAGTAGAGCTCATTGAAGTGCCTTGAGGGTCATGGTGGAGCTCAATCAAGCCATTGTGCCAAGTGTGAAGAGCCACAATTGAAGGTGTTGCAAGTAGGGTTTTCATCTGAGTAACCCTAAGTCAACTGACCAATTGAGGATGATCAAAGCTCAATTCTAGGTCTTTGTAATCATGGATAGTTGTGTTGAGACACAAGAGATAATATTCCAAGATCTATGCAAGAAAAGTTCAAGGTGTGAGGAATTGCTAAATTAGGGTTCTCAGGGTAAAATCTCCTATTTAGTGCCTAACTTCAAGACTACCTATATGAAGATGCAAGTTTCATCTCCACTTTTGGCCAACATGAAACTTGTAGAGCATGCTCTTAGATTTAATTTGAGTACTAAAAGTCCTCCATTGGATTTATAGAACTCAAGTTATGGTCCAGACAAGTTACAGGTCATCTGAGGAATGTGAAATTTGTCTGTGAAAGTTCACCAACTTCCAAGGAACTTTTGACCTAGGAGGGTGTTTCTCCTAAACATTTGGCCAACATGAAAGTTTTAGGTCTTGATCTTATATTTCCAAATTGTATTAGAAGTCTTCCATCTGATTTGTAGAACTCAAGTTATGAGGTTTACAAGTTAGGGGTATTTTGGGAAAGTAAGATTATAGGTCATTTGGCATTATAGGTAATTTTCTCCGTCTTGCAAGCTTCAAATGCAATTTTGTTCAACACAAAACTTTCTCAAAATATGGTTTTTAGGTTAACCAAGAGCTCATGGTGAATTGATTTGGTCCGTAGTAAGAGTTGACTTGAAGTGGTTTGGAAAAAAGAGAAATTAAAGGCATTATTTGGTGGGAAATTCAAATAAATTGTTATGTGCACAAAATATGCCTAATGACCACTCAATTTGATCAGAAATGATGATTTAGAAACTTTGGCAATTCTAGAATTTTCAATTGACTCATAATTCATGGTGTTTTGACATGTTTCTTCACAAATAAGCAACATCACAAGAAATCATTCACAAAGCCAATTGGGAAGCTCTAGTTGATCTGAATCCATTCTAAATGTATTATGCAAGCTAACCAAAGCTTCTCATGCAAGGAACTGATCCAAATTCGAGCTTGCCATGTTCAAATTTTTGGAGAAAATTTGGAAAATGGATCTTCTGAATTGGGCCTGGGCTGGGTCTCTAGAAGTTTCTATCACACTCTATAAATGTTCAGAAACTCATTTGGGCAAGGGTTGGTGATTCATTGATGCTGAATTCAGAGATTGCAACTCAAGTTCTCAAGATTCAACTCAAATTCGAATTCTCATTTCAAGCCAGTTTCAGATTAAATTGAAGATTGGATCATCTTTCTTGGACTTCACTGAAGCAATCTGGAGATTTTGAGAGCAAGAAACGAGCCATAGACACCTCTATTCGAAGCTTCAAGTCAGGTTGGTAAATCTCAAATTTCCTCTTAATTTAGCATGATGTAGTTAGAAACAAGCATGTGGCTAGGATCTATGTGAAACTTAGGTCGTTTTAGGATTAGAATGGTGAAAATTGGTGATGGTCGAACATGTGGTGCAACTTCTGTTTTGATTCGAAACTCTCTGGTCTGGACGAATTAATACACAATAGATAGCTTAGGTTGATCAATGTAAGATGAGGATCATTTCTATACCATTAATTGGAAATTTGGTGATGATGAACGACATGACATAATTTGGATCTTGATTCGGTTTTGAAAATCTAGAAGGATTCAGTCCATTTGAATATGATATTTAGATTCAGGAGGAAATTTTGAGTGAAATGATGTTAAGTTTGATGAAATTTGTTGACCTGCAATTACCTCTTCACCGGAGAAGACGGTGGTGCCACCGTCTGGGCCACCGTCTAGATTTGAAGCTTCGCCTGAGCTCAAGGAAGGAGACGAGTGCATGGCCATTGGATCTGACTGAAAGTAGGACTTGGTATTGCCATCGTATGGCTGAGATTCAAACTGAAGCAATTCGCTCCAAGATGAAACGCTGCGTTTCATTTTTTGACATGGCATCTGACTGGGCTTCTACGTGGCTACACGCGTGTGTGATCTCTAGCTTTAGGATTAGCTTACCTGGTCAATCAATCCAACGCCTCTGATTATTTCCAGCAGTTTATTTCTTTTATTCATTTTTCTATTTTCTTTTATTCCATTTTACTTCTAAAATCAATTTTAATTTCAACAATTGTCAGAAAAATAAACTAAAAATATCTCCATGATCCTTGCTTTATTTTTAATTTTTATGTCCCATTAGATTTAATTTTTGATGTATTTTCAATTTAATTCATATTTTTCTTATTTTGGATATTTCATTAATTTTGCATAATTGAGTTGTTTGTTTGTTGATTTTTGTTCTATCAATTGGTTTGGAATTTTGTTGTGAATTTTTGATAGGTGCTAGGTTAGAGATGTATGCTCCTATATGAATTTTCTCAATTTATTTAGAAAATCATAGCTTCTGATTTAGAGATAGGTTTAGAGCCTTTCCCCATTAATGGTTTCCCTTGATACCTTTCAACTTAGGATTTTATTAGAGGACTTAGAAGTTGAATTAGGCCCTGATTTTTGGACTATAGATCATTAACAAATGCATGTTCCCATAGAAAAATAATTAGATTTTTAGGATGTGTTTTTCTATTTTAGATAGAATATTCAAGTTGTTTGTTCATTTGGTGCTTCAACCTTGGTGATTGTTTTGGAATGGACTCAAAGTGGGCTTTTCTTGCATGTTGGGCTTCTGGTTCCTCTTGGATGATGTCATGGGCATGGTGAAGCTTTTGTGGAGTGGCTGGTGGAGCTTGTCTTGGAGATTTTCTTTCCTTTTTGTTAGATTTTTGTAGCTTATAAGATTAGGGTTTTTAGGAGAGAGCTTTAGAAGTAGTTTTTCCTTCAAATAAGCATGGTTGGTTTCACTTGCCTTCCATTCTCATCCTATGATTCAAATTCCTCATGTGAAAGTCTCATCTCTCCTTTGGAGGGATGTGTGACATTTTACAATGAGTAGAACTTTTGAGGATGCCTTTCTCTGATGACTGGTTGAGTGTCAGGTGGGATTCCTTTGGTTTCCTTCTTGCTTCCCATCATCAAATACTCATCTTGTTGATTCTCTTCATTCTTGGTGGAGTGGTTTGGTAAAGTTTGAAGATGGAGCATCCCTTTCCTTCCCTTGAAGATTGTGTGAACTTGAAGAGCAATTACAGACTTTGGATTGGATTGCTGTCAGAAGATTGTTCTGCTGTGGAGATTGCTGGCTTGTTTTCCCTGTTTGTCTGTTTTCTTCTTGTTCTACTGTATTGATGTGATTTGCTTAGAGTGTTGCATTAGATTTAGGCTTCATGTAGATGATCATAGGCCTAAGAGCATCTTAAGGGTTGAGCTTCTCCCCTTGCTTGTATTGCATTAGAGGTTGAGTTTCTCCCTTTGCTTGTATTTTTATTGTGTGGCTTTGCTTGCTGGTATTTTGTAGAGCTCAGCTCCCTTGCCTGTGTGGTGTGTGGCCTTTGTGCCTTGTTTACAATGCATTTTATTTACAGCATTTTGTTTACAGTAATTGCTTTTCAGTTAATTTGTTTACTGTTTGTTTTCCTTTGCCATGTTCCCTTAGGGACTCTGACTTCTCTGGTTCCGAAGAAGTTATGACAGACATTAGGGTTCTAACCATGCATGATAACATTAGGTAGATTCCCTCGTAACCTCAAGTGTAGGTCCATTTTGCATGACAACTTTAGGATTGGATCAGTTCCCCTTTAGTGCGTCTTTTCTCTTCTCATCTGCAAACAAAATCAAAATACAGTAATAAAGGTTAATTGACCTCGTACGTTATGAGCCTTAAGCTATTTGAGAAAATATTGTTGGAGAGTTTCTTTTCAACAGTCTGGATGTTTAGTATGGTACCCTTTGGGTGACATGCGACGCATTCACTCTCAGGTCATAGTCTCTAGTGCGATATCAGTTGTAAACATCCATAAAAGATACTTCTCTAAAAAACATAAAACAAGGATCAAACTCTTTTTGTCCTCTTGGACCCTTAATCAGGAAAACCTTTTTCAGAAGGAGAGTTATGTTAACTCTCGGTTCTACCGCAAATGGTAAACGCCTAAGTCTCCAATGGTCGAGCTGCATACACCAACTGCTGGAACCGTCTGTTAACTTTATTCGGATAAAAAAGACAAACCTATGTCTCTCGTGTCCTGAACTACATTTGCTATGATCTTTCACGCCGTGTGAAAGTATGTAGGCACAAGATGCGATATCTTGGCGATCAACCTTCCCCCGTAGTTAGGCGAACTACGTTGACTCTGATTTCTCGTTCCAGACGGGAATGTTGCACCCCAAAATTTGACCAACATTTATTTACCCATCAAGAGTTGTATGAGACTTTGAATCTAGCCAAGAAAGTTATTTCAATGTTCAAAGGTTGATACCTTTATCAGAGAACTCAAGAGATCCTCAGAGGAATTGGTTGAAACCAAGGTTGTGTGCTTCATAACTTGAGAGTTGTGGGTGCTCCTCAGATGATTCTGAGACTATGAGGATGAACTTGAAGCTTTGAGAAAGCTTATGAGATGTCTTGAAAGCCATCATGAAGCCTAGAGAGGTCATTGTACAAGAATTCAGAAGATTCAACCATGAGTGGTAGAATTAGGGTTTGACTGGGTCAACCCTAGGTCAACTGATGATTTGGAGAAGGTTGAGACCTGATCCAAGAGCCATGTGATCATGGAATGATGTACTGAGATACTATAAGGATTATTCCTAGACCAACTCATCATGATTGAGAAGTTTGAGAAGTTTTAAGCTAGGGTTTCTAAGAATTGACAGTGTAAAATCCCCTAGTTTGATCCCTATCTTCAAGGAAGTTTAGCTCAAGATGTGATTGTCACCTAATCTTCCCCACAACATGAATGTTGTAGAGCTTGTTCTTAGCTTTAATTTGAGTAGTAGAAGTCCTTGATAGGATTTACATAGCTCAAGTTATGGTTTTGACAAATTACAGGTCATCTGAGGTATGTGAATCTGGGTCCTTGAAAGTCACCCAACTTGCAGACAACTTTTGCCCTAGTAGGATGATTCCTATGGATTAGTGGTCAACATGAATGTTGAAGAGAATCTTCTTATCTTTCTAGAGAGTACTATAAGTCCTTGATAGGATTTGTAGAACTCAACTTATGGCTTTGACAAGCCAAGGGCATTTTGGTCATTTGGAAGTTATAGGTCATTTTAAGCATAAGGCCATATCTCCTACTTCCAAGCTTCAAATGGAAAAATCTTCAACATCAAACTTTCTTAGAATGATGTTTTAAGGCTAGTAGGGAGGTCATGAGATGTTGAAAAGGCTCATATCAAAAAGTGATAAAAATGGCCTAAAAATGAGGCATAAGTTAATTCAAGTGAATTTGAAAAATGGAAATCCCAAGTTATAAGTCCAAACCATGTCATGTAATAGGTCATTTTGACTCCAAATGACATTATAAGAACAATGGTTCAGCCACAATTTTGATTTGAGGCTTGCATCATAGGGCTGCTTTGGAATTTGATTACTTGCATCTTTAGGTACCAAACCAAAATAAGGCAAAACTTAACAAGCACATTGGTTATGCATTGTAACTAATCCAAAATATCATGTGGGGATAAATTCAAGTTGGTTACAAAGATTACAAGGGTTTTGGCATGATATAGCATGTGGAGAGAATTGAATTCAAAATACCATGACATGAAAAGATGAATTTCTCCTTGGATTGTTCTAGGGGGTTCTAGATGATTCTAAACCACCCTATAAGATGAGTCCAACTTGATCAGATGCAAGGTTGGTGTTAATTGGTGTAGAGAAGAGAGAGTGAAATCAAAAAGCTTCCATTGCAAGTCACATTCAATCTCTTCATTCTTCTTCATTGCAATCCTTTTTTTCTCCACAAACCTTCTCCATAGATCTTTCTGAGTATATGCATACTGGTTTGAAGCTCCATCCATGAAGATTTGAAGGTTACCATTGGAAATTGCAAGAAAGCAAATCACATTCGAGTTCAAGGATACAAGCTTGCTACATCCAATCTTTTGCAAACAGAAGAAGATTCATCATCCAGGGATTATTCTTGAAGAGTTTCAAGCCTTGAAAGCAAGGGTTTCATCATCTACCATATCAAGAAGCCAGGTTTGCAAAATCCCTTCCACCTCATAATCTAGGCATGGTTAGGGTAAATTATTAGTGTAGAACTGTTAGAGACAACTAGGTGATCAATTCTGATGATTTTGGGAGTAATCGGTGAAGTTTCATTCATGGATGTCATTTCTTGATGGAGCAAGAACGTGTGATTTAGGGAGTGATAATGCTAGATTATTAGCTGGTTTTGATTAGGGTAATGCTAGGAGCATTTTGATGTAAAGAAATTTGAGTTTGGTTGAGGTCGAAGATTGATGATATTCTGAGATTCATGGAGTTTCACTATCGGGTTGCATGATAGAGGCTCTTTCAATGTATTCTAGTACCATGATCGTGTTCAGGGTGAAATTCTGAGCAACTTAGGGTTTTACATTTTGGAAATTGATGATGATTCGAAGGAACACGAGCAGGTAGAAATTTGTGCATGAGTTCTGAGTTTTCATGGGAGATCTGAAAACCCTAGCTGTGTGAGGTTGATGATGATGTTTTAACCGTTGGATGGGCGCGCTGACCTTGACTTGAGAAGGGATCCAAAGGATAAGATTTAATTTTGCGTTTTGGAGGGATTCAGACCCAATGAAACGATGCGTTTCATTTAAAGAAGAATCCTGGGCTTAGATGATCTTTGCTATCCAAACCCCTCTTCGTGGCCCAATTGAGTTTTGCACTATAATTCATTGCTTTTGACACCGCGTCTTTTCTTTTTTTCTTTTAATTTTCTTAATTGTTTTTCTGATTGGTATTGGGCCCAGACGCGTTTGTTATCAACACCCCCCAAGCGAGGCCCATTGTGAAATAAACTGCATATTGTTACTTCCTGCACCCCTTTCCATGTTATCATTTTATTTTTCTCCAAATTTTCTCATACTTTGAAAATTCATATTAAATGGAAAATTCAATATTTTTTAATGGGAGTTTTTTCTCCCTTTTCATATTTTTGTCTAGAAAAATATAAAATAAAAACATTTTTCATATCATGCATTTTAATATTTTTTGCATATTTTCTTCTTTTATTGCTTTTTAATGCTTTTATGTTGATCATTGATTTTGTAGAATTTAGTTTAGGTAGCTCCCTCAATATTTTTAATTCATTCTTTTTAGAATAGTTAGATATAGGTTTTAGCTTCCCCCTGGATTAATTCCATATTTTTGAGATGATTTTTAGGATAGTTTTGATTAGATGCTATTAGGTTGTGTAGAATTAGGTTAAAACTTCAACATAGGTCCACCATAACTTTAGATTTTTGGGTTTTTAGGACAAATTAGACTATGGGGCATATATGGGTATTAAGGGTAGGTATGTAGGATCCCTTAGAAATTATATTAGGATTTAATATAGTAGTATGCTATTTTTAGTTGATTTTTGTATTGGTTGATTGTTTGTGTTGCCTTTAGGGCATGTTTGCTTTAGTTGCTTTGCTTTGTGGGCTTGGAGAGCTTGATCTTGTCCTAAGGAGCATTGAGGAGCATAGTAGAAGACTTGAAGATGCATTGAGGAGCTTGAGAGCTTGTTCTTTTTTCTTTTTGTTTTGTTTTAGGGTTAGGGATTAGGAAGAGTTTAGAATTAGATAACTTCTTTCTTAAACATGGATGGTATCATTCACCTCCATTCCTCCCTATGATTCAAAGTCCTTCCATGGTATACACCTCTCTCCTTTGGAGGGATAAGTGATGTACCTAGGACTTAGAACTTTTGAGGGAACCATTCCTTTGATGTTGAACCCTTATAGGTCACCTTTGGTGGTAAATAAGCAGTTCAATATCCCCCAGCTTATCCAATAAGTGATTTTCTCTGGTTTGATTGTCTTGAGAGATGTTGAGTTTGAGCTTGAAGATAAAGACTTCAATGAAGAGTGTGGAAGAGGATGAATCCTTGAGTATTGCAATTCCAGCTGAAGCTTGAAGAGCAACAAGAGCAAGTTGATACTTGAAGATCCCTGAAGATTATGTGAAGCCTGAAGGTGGAGCTGATCAAGGAAGCTGAAGCTTAAGGGAGAAGATAAGTTGAAATTTATGTTGTAGGGTTGAAACCTGGAAAAGCAACTGATGTTTGTCAAGAGTGATTGAAGTCTGAAGACTGAGTTGCTGTTGGAAAAGCTGAGGCTTGAAGTTGAGAGAGGAGTTGATCTGTTTCTTCTTTCTCTTTTCTGTATTGCTGTGTTTTGCTTGACTTGTTTGATGCATTAGAATAAGTTCATATCTAGAATAAGTAGAATCTATGAGCATGATTACACTAGAGGTTGAGTTGCTCCCTCTGCTTGTATTGTTACTGTGTGGCTTTGCTTACGGGTATTCGGTAGAGCCCAGCTCCCTTGCCCATGTGGTTTGTTTGCCTGATGGCATTTCATTTCATTTTATCTGTATGATTGCAGTTTACTGTTATTGCTTGATAGCATGTTGTTTTATATTTCAGTATGATTACTGTTATCCATTCTGGCTTGAGGTTGAGATGAGCTTGTGGAGGCTGAAGCCCCACACACATTTCCTCCCTCACTTGCATTGCATGCATTTTACTGTTAAGTTGATGCTTTGTCTGTTTTGGTGTATCATTGACATGATCCCTTAGGACTCTCATTTCCTTTGATAAGGATTTGATGATAGAATTTTAGGTTGAAACCTATGCATGACAACTTCTAGGAGTTCCCTGTTCAAACCTCAACCATAGGATGAATCCATGGCATGATAACAATAGGACTTGATAGTCTCCCTCCTAGTTGGGCCTGTTCTCTTCTCATCTCAAAACAGTTTAAGATACAGTAATCATGAATGATTTCTTTCGTACGTTACGAGCCTTAAGCTATCTGAGAAAGGATTATGGGAGAGTTTCTTTTCCACAGTCTGGATGTTTAGTATGGTACCCTTTGGGTGACATGCGACGCATTCACTCTCAGGTCATAGTCTCTAGTGCGATTGAAACCGCAAACACAATAAAAAACACTTCTTTCGTAAAAGACAGGAAATAAACCGTAGTTTCCCGAACTACGTGAGCTCTGATCTCTCATACCTGTTGGGAGTACGTAGGCACAAGATGGCGATGTCTTGGCGAGCTACCTTCCCCCGTAACCCTTCGCAGGCCGAACTACGTTGACTCTGATTTCTCATTCTCTGATGAGAATGCATAGGCATAAAGCGCGATGCTTTGCTGAGTCATTTTCTTTTCTTTTTCAGCCAGCCTTGATAGGTAGATAGAATAAAACCAACCCGTCCAAGTAAACACAACAAGCGAGGATCCCGTCGAGTACGATGGACGTGAGGGGTGCTAATACCTTCCCCTTGCGTAACCGACTCCCAAATCCAGACCATGGTTGCGACGACCTTGTCTTACCCTTTTTCGTCAGGTTTTTCCGAACGTTTCCTTTCCCGCTCTGAGGGATAAATAACGAAAGGTGGCGACTCTTCTGTTGTACCGGCACCTTAATTTCGCGCAAGCGACAGCTGGCGACTCTGCTGGGGACAATCCATCAGTTCCCTGCGAGAGTCAATCCTAACGCTTGTATGTTTACCTGCTGGGTTGCGTTTATTTATCGCATTTTACTTCTCGCACTTTATTTCCCGCATTTTATTTTCAGTATAATATGATTATGTTTGCTGTTGTGGGATGGGAGTTCTGATGAGTGAGAAGCCAGACCCAGGCTTGAGTGCACCATAGAATTAGAGTGGAAATTAGTGGGCGCGTGCTTGCTTTGCAGGCACTAGTGTCTCATGAAATCCACGCTCAGACGAGGTTCATCCGGTTGGCTTCACTTTCAACCCTTTGGGTTGAGACGGTTGCTGGTTTGGTGGATTGTCGACTCTGGAGACCGATCATTTGTGATTCAGCTAAGTGAGGCCGCTTCATGAGCTGGTGATGCCACACCTTCTGGGTATCGTATCACCCCTCTTGAAAGTATGTGACGCTGATGAATGCATAGGATGCCGTACCTTGAGTCAGTTTAGGTCCATACCTGTGAGTGGGGTTGGGTTCATTGCAGGAAACCTTAACCTTCAGACTACCTGGTTTTCTTGATAGTGAATCAGTTGTGTTGGGACCAGGGTTTCTCAGTTGCAGATTTGTCTGTTCTTGATAGAGCAGGTTTTGATCAGAGGATCTTATCATCAGGTGTTTGGCTGTTCTTGATAGAGCAGGTTTTGATCAGAGGATCTTATCATCAGGTGTATGTCTGTTCTTGATAGAGCAGAGTATTGTCATCAGTTGTTTGTTCTTGATAGAGCAGATTTTTGGGGTCTGAAGATCTCATCAGCAGATGTTGTTTGTTCTTGACAGAGCAGATTTTTGAGGGGGTCTGAAGATCTCATCAGCAGCTGTATGTTTGTTCTTGATAGGGCAGATTTTTGATTTGGGGTCTGAAGATCTCATCAGCAGATATTTCTTGATCATACATCAGAGGTCCTTATTATCAGACATTTGTTCCTGACAAAGCAGAATTATGATCTTGTGTATATGGTCCTATCAGATGGTTGTTCTTGGCAGATCAGATTTGTAGTCCTACACCGAGGTTTTCTTCTCATCAGTGGTCCGGGTTTTGTTGATACAGAATCTCCACAACAGCAGTTGCCTGGATATATTATTGCATGATTGCATTTTGCATTAGCTTGCATTTTCATTTGCATTTCATTAATGTGTGTCTGTGTTGCAGGTACCGTTTCCCTGATCCAGGATTTCTTGCCTCTTATTGTATTGTTATGGGCTCTCTGAGGAAGACCGTGGCTTACAAGTTCCCCGCCCCTGATGTGGCTAAGTTGACTGGTTTGATAGCTCTAGCAGGTGATTCTGTGAAGGATGAGTTCAGAAAATCTTATGGCAGGTTGCTCAGTTTGGTTTGCAAGCCTTCTGTGTTCGAGTTGAATGGGTTGCACGCTCTGCTGCAGTTCTACGACCCTCCGCTGAGATGTTTCACTTTTCAGGACTTCGTTCTCACGCCGACGCTGGAAGAGTATGCTGATTTGCTAGGTGTGCCTATCAAGAGGCAGATGCCTTTTGTCCACATGGATGCTGAGCCTGATCTGGATGGTTTAGCTTCTTCACTTCATTTGGACGCCTCAGAGTTAGTATTGACTAGTTGGAACAAGGTTCCTGGGTTCTCCTTGCAGTTCCTGGTGGTTAAGGCTCAGCAGTGTGCCAAGGACAGATGTTGGGATGCGTTCAATGCCATCCTCGCTTTGTGCATATATGGCATTATCCTGTTCCCCAACATGCCTGATTTTGTAGACTTTGATGCGTTTCACATCTTTGCTTCAGGGAATCCAGTCCCTAATCTGATAGGAGATGTTTATCACTCAATCCACTACAAGAATGAGAACCGGAGGGGGAAGAACGTCTCATGATGCATACCCTTGCTGTACAAATGGCTTGATAGTCATCTGCCCAAGAGGGGTCCTTTCGTCTTGTCTGCAGCCACAGCGGAGTGGCCTGAGCGTCTGATGAGTTTATCTGCAGAGGATATTGACTGGTTCGACAGAGACAGGTTGGGTACTGAGGTGATCTTCAGTTGCAGCGGGTTTCCTAATGTGCCTCTGATAGGTAGGAAGGGCTGTATAAATTACAATACGTCATTGTTGGTTCGACAGTTCGCGTATGCTTTGAGGAATCCGCCGAAGGATGAAGAGGTACAGGAATTTCTGTACCTCACGGGTATTCTAGAAGGAGATCTGCTGTCCAAGCTTCAGCGTGCATGGAATAGTATCAGTAAGCGAGGAAAGCCTTTGTTGGGAAAAAGCAACAATCAAGCCTACCCTCCGTACATGACTTGGATCAGAGCTAGAGCCAATGCTATAGGGATGCCGTTTCCTCAGGCCAAGCCAGAAAGTCCTCCAATGATCGAAGAGCCTACTACTGTGCCCATTCATCAGCATAACCAGGTATTAGCTGAACGGGATGAATTGAAGCGGGCGAACGCAGAACTGGAGAAGGAGTTAGCTCAGCTTCGAAGCGAAAGGAACGAGGCCGTGCATGCTTTCAAAAGGCAGACAAAGTTGGTGAACCAGCTGGGTACAGACCTGACTAAGCAGATAGCCGAGCATGAACGCATGGATCAAGACTTCAGGGCTGTCAACGACGTACTAGCTACGAAGAAACAGCATTTGGACGAGGCATATCGGAGGATATCCAAGTTCGACCAGCACTAGAAGGCTTCCCTGGCCACCAGGAAAGAGCGGGAGGATAAGTTGATGCTGCAGATCTCCAAGATGGAAGCCGAGGTGAAGGACAGTGAGCAAAGGTTTGATGAAGAAACCGTCCGCAGATACGCCGCCGAAGGCCAACTCAACAAAGCTCTCGCTAACCTGAAGGAGCGCAAGCTAACGTTTGAATCTAAAAAGCGGAAACTGGAAGATTGCTTCGGCTAAGGAGCATGGGAAAGTTCAGTTCAGGGACTTCAGTATACCATCGTACAGAGGGAACTACTCGTCGAGGGGTTGCTCACTTTGCCAGATCATCCAGAGACAAAGGAGTTATTAGCAGAGTATCGCGTCTGTGGCCGTACTTGACTAGTTGTATTCCTTTTGTTTTGATCTTTGTTGTATGCTGACCATCACCAGGCTTGTTGGCTAAGGTCACGCTGTTGATTTGTCTTGTACTTGTTGATGCTATGTACTGCCTTGGTAGGCTTTCCTTATATATGAGATTGTTGTTTCCATGATTGGACTCCGGCTTCTTCTTATTATTATTATCAGCACTGGCACTCAGGCACTAGAATCGGGGGAAATCTCCCAAACACACAGACACACGCATGCATCTGCATGAAGCATTTGCATGGCGTACATGTTGTTGTTTTTCCTAACCTTTAGTGTTTGCAGGTTTTTTCAGGTTCACAGGTTCCAGGCTGTCTCCGGTGACTCCAGGATTGATCAGAGACTAATTCACCGTTATTCAACTTGAGCTAATCAGACCAGGATCATGGATCAAGTGCAGACAGATGTCCAGGAGCTCCGTGAAAGGATGGATAGCTTTATAGAACTGATGCAGGTGGTCGCCAATGGTCAGGACCAACTCAGGACTTTGGTTCAGCCTTTGATCTCCAGGGTTGTTAGTAACGGCATACTCCATGGCGGGGTTGTGCCTACTCCTCCACCAGTGGATACTCCGCAGAATGGTGTCCCTGTGGCCGGGGGCAACGGCAGTGCTAATGGCAATGTGATGGCCAACATTGAACTCAATGCGACGGGCGTCGGTAATGGGAGTCTGGGAGCTAATGTCAACATCGGGCCGGTCAACGATAATGATGGCGTCGGGAATCTGTTGGTGCCTCAACCATGGCTTAAGGATCATCAGGATGATGTCTTCTCTCAAAGAGGTGCAGAAGGGGAGCTGAATGTTGAAGCGCGACTCAGATTCAAAGCACTGGAAGATAAAATGAGAGACATTGAGAATCAGAATACTTTGGGCGTTGACATGTCCAAGCTGGGGTTAATTGCTGATTTCAAGGTACCTCCTAAGTTCAGGGTGCCTGACTTTGAGAAATATAAGGGCACCACTTGCCCTCGTGTCCACCTGCGATCGTACTATAGAAAGATGTCTGCCTATTCCGAAGATGAGAAGTTGCTGATGCACTTCTTCCAAGATAGTCTTTCTGGGCCATCCCTCGAGTGGTACATGGGCTTGGAGCCCACTAGTGTGCGCACATGGAAGGATCTCGCTGAAGCGTTCGTCCACCATTATCAGTACAATAGCGACTTGGCCCCGAACCGAGTTCAGCTCCAGAACCTTTCGCAGCGGAATAATGAAGGATTTAAGGAGTACGCCCAGCGGTGGCGTGAGTTGGCTGCTCGGGTTCAACCGCCGATGGTTGAGCGTGAGCTCGTGCAAATGTTTGTGGTTACCCTCCCAGGGATCTACTATGAAAAGTTAGTCAGCGGTATGTCTGGGACGTTCTCGGCTCTCATTACCATGGGCGAGCACGTCGAGAATGGTATCAAGATCGGGAAAATCCAAGGTGAGTCCTCCTCAGCTAGAGGAGGTGGAAAGAAACCTTATGCTGGTAAACGACGAGAAGAAGATGCGAGCGCTGTGACCAACGCTCGAAGAAAGGGCAAGGGCCCTCAACAGCAGATAGCCAGTATAAATATCCCAGTAGCTCCATAGCAGCAGCAGCAGCAGCAACCGAATCAGCAGGGATATAGAAAATACCAGAATCGGGCACCTTTGACAAACCGTCACTTCGAGGCACCGCCCATGTCGTATGCGCAACTCTTGCAGACGTTGCTTCAGCTTCAGTTGGTTCAGAAGAGGACGATGGCACCCTTGACAGGGGCACCTCCACCATGGTACGACGCAAATGCCACTTGCGATTTCCACACAGGGGCACCAGGCCACACGATTGAGAACTGCAAAGCCTTTAAGCACAAGGTGCAGGACCTGGTAGATGCCAAGATTATTAACTTTTCCGATAATGTGCCCAATGTCACAAAGAATCCTATGCCAAATCATAGGGGAGGCGGAGTGAATGCCATTATCGAAGAAGAGAGTGCAGATCTGTTGACTGATGTCAAAGACTTAAAGACGCCGCTTAGCTTCGTCAAGGCTAAGTTGTTGAAGAAAGGGTTCTTTCCAGGATGCGGAGAGTTATGCATGGACTGTGCTACACGTTCTGATGGGTGTGAGCAGCTGGTAGAAGGAATCCAAAGTCTGATGACCGAGGGGATTTTGCAGTTCAGCCGGAAGGCTGAAAGTGTATCAGGAGAGGTCATGCTGAAGCAGGCCGATGAAGTCGCCACCATCACCATCCCTCGCCAACCAATTACCATTTCTGCGCCCAGACCGCCTACAATCACTATTACCAAGGCCGGGCCAATCCCCTTCGAGAGCACTAACGCCGTGCCGTGGCATTATGGAGCTGAAGTCTATTGCAACGGTCAGAGGTTAGAGCTGGAGCCGTATGGGTCGACTGTGGTGAATCTCGCAGGAATCAGTGGTATTACCCGTAGCGGAAGAGTGTTTGCACCGCCAGAAGTCGTGGCAGAGAAAGCGGTCAGAGCTGATGCGGCTGATAAGGGTAAAAGCAAAGTTGTCGAAGAAGCCCCGGGTGGGGTAGAGAAGGATTTGCTAGTCAAAGATGTCGAGGAGTTTATGCGGTTGATCAAAAAGAGCGACTACAAGATTGTAGACCATCTTCATCAGACGCCTTCGAAGATTTCTATTCTCAACCTGTTGCTGTGTTCTGAAGCACACCGCAACGCGCTACTGAAGGTATTGAACGCTGCCTACGTACCGCAAGAGATATTCGTGAATCAGCTAGAAGAGGTGGTAGCCCATGTTAATGCTGGCAACGGGCTAGGTTTCACAGATTTAGAGCTGACTCCTAAAGGGAGAAATCACAACAGCGCCTTGCACATCTCGATAGAGTGCAGAGGCACAATCATGTCGCACGTCCTAGTGGACACGGGTTCGTTGCTTAATGTGCTTACGAAGAAGGCATTAATGAAGTTGGACACTCGTGGATTGCTTTGCACGCCCAGTGATCTGGTGGTGAAAGCATTTGACGGAACTAAGCGCCACGTTTTCGGGGAGGTGACCCTGCCGATCCAAGTTGGTCCGGAAACGTTCGACACGGTCTTTTATATCATGGACATCATGCCTGCCTACAGTTGCCTCTTGGGCCGGCCATGGATCCATGCTGCTGGTGCCGTGACCTCCACGTTGCATCAAAAGCTCAAATATGCTGTCGGGGGAAGCATAGTAACCGTGTGCGGTGAGGAGGACATAATGGTGAGCCATTTGTCATCCTTTAAGTATGTTGAAATGGATGGCGAAATCTATGAAACTCTCTGCCAAGCATTTGAAGCCGTCAAGGTGAAAGAGGTAGCTCATGTCGTCACAGAGAAGCCAGAGATGAATCTCTCCTCATTCAAAGAAGCTCGGGCCGTCGTCGAAGCCGGTTCTACCCCAGGATGGGGGCATATTTTGGAGATACCGAATAAGCAGGATAAGTTTGGATTGGGGTATTCTCCTGAAGCTGAAGCTTCTTCTTCTTCGTCTAGCAGTGCGTCACGGGGTAAGGGGCCGATCCTATTTACCAGTGGCGGAGTGATCTTCGAAAGCATCAACGCAGCGTCTGAAGACAGCGGGGATAGCGATTGTGATCTCGACTCTTAGATTCAGCCAAGCAAGCCGGGCGAGCGCCTCAACAATTGGACCATTAAGGAAATTATCCAGCTGACAAGTGAAGAGTAATAATTTACTTTTTACAATCATTGTACAGCCCTATGTCCTACCCGGGGCATAACGGTTTTATTGTCAGGGCCTTGTTGGATTATGTACATGCATTTTGTTAATAAATCAAAGGCGTTTTCTTCGTATTCAAATATTGTGATCTCTGATATTTCTATTTTATATTTGTTTTGAAAAACAGTAAAATGGCAATGGGGTTTGTGCTAACCTGCATATTCTTGTTTTAAACTTAACCCTTGTTATTGCAGGATTCACATAACAGATGACATCGACTCTGGACCTTTTACGGCTCACTTCGACTTTGATTGCCCGATCTATCAAGCCGAGGAAGAGATTGATGAAGACGAAGACCTTCCTGAAGAGTTAGCCCGCTTGTTGAAACAAGAGGAAAAGGTTATTCTGCCTCACGAGGAGGAGATTGAGATCGTAAACCTGGGTTCTGAAGAGCTCGTCAGAAATGTCAGAGTAGGGGTTGCGCTGCAGAGTAATGTCAAGCGGAGACTGGTCGAGATGCTTCGAGAGTATAGTGACGTCTTTGCTTGGTCATACGAAGATATGCTCGGACTTGACACGGACATCGTGGTCCACCACTTGCCGCTGCGAGAAGATTGCCCTCCCGTTAAGCAGAAGCTTAGGAGGAAGAGACCAGACATGGCCGTTAAGATCAACGAAGAAGTGCAGAAACAGCTTGATGCTGGCTTCTTAGCGGTCACCACTTACCCTCCGTGGGTCGCCAACATAGTGCATGTATCGAAGAAGGACGGTAAGGTACGCATGTGCGTCGATTATCGGGATTTGAATAGGGCGAGCCCTAAAGATGATTTCCCGTTGCCTCATATCGATGTGTTGGTCGACAACACAACCCAGTTCTCCGTGTTTTCGTTCATGGATGGCTTCTCCGGTTACAACCAGATCAAGATGGCGCCGGAGGACATGGAGAAAACGACGTTTATCACCCCCTGGGGAACATTCTGCTATAAGGTAATGCCCTTCGGTCTGAAGAACGCAGGGGCCACTTACCAGCGAGCAATGGTAACTTTGTTTCATGATATGATTCATCATGAGATCGAGGTCTATGTTGATGACATGATTGCGAAGTCCCAAATGGAGGAAGAGCATTTGGTCAACTTATTGAAGCTTTTTGAGAGGCTTAGGAAATTCAGGCTGAGGCTGAATCCTAACAAATGCACTTTCGGAGTGTGGTCCGGAAAGTTACTGGGGTTTATCGTTAGCGAACGAGGTATCGAGGTTGATCCTGCGAAAATAAAAGCCATTCAAGAAATGCCAGCGCCGAAAACAGAAAAAGAAGTTTGTGGTTTCTTGGGCCAAATAAACTACATTGCAAGGTTTATCTCTCAGCTCACAGCCACCTGTGAACCGATGTTCAAGCTTTTAAAGAAAGATCAGGCGATTACTTGGAATGAGGATTGCCAGAAGGCATTCGACAGGATAAAGCAGTATCTTCAAGAACCTCCAATCTTGATACCCCCAGTGGCTGGACGGCCATTAATCATGTACTTGACAGTTCTGGAGAATAGTATGGGGTGTGTTCTCGGTCAGCACGACGAGACGGGCAGAAAAGAGCATGCCATTTACTATTTGAGTAAAAAGTTCACTGAGTGTGAATCTCGATACTCGATGCTGGAGAAGACGTGTTGTGCACTAGCTTGGGCTGCCAAACGTCTACGACAGTACATGCTCAATCACACCACTATGCTAATTTCGAAGATGGATCCGATCAAGTACGTCTTCGAGAAGCAGGCTCTTTCGGGAAGGATTGCCAGGTGGCAAATGGTGTTAATGGAATATGATATTCAGTACGTGTCCCAGAAAGTCATCAAGGGAAGCGTATTGTCTGATTACCTTGCCGAACAGCCGATCGAGGATTACAAGCCGATGAAATTTGAATTCCCTGACGAGGATATTATGTTTCTCAAAGCGAAGGATTGCGATGAGCCGTTGCCCGGCGAGGGGCCAGATAGGAAATCCCTGTGGAAATTGATATTCGATGGGGCGGTTAATTCCTATGGAAGTGGCATCGGGGCTATCATCACGACCCCCCACGGATCCCACATCCCGTTTACTGCGAGACTGACGTTTCCAGTTACCAATAACGAGGCGGAGTACGAAGCATGCATTATGGGTCTAGAAGAGGCAATTGATTTGAGAATCAAGAACCTAGACGTATATGGCGACTCAGCGCTTGTGATCAACCAAATTAAGGGGGAGTGGGAGAATCGTCAATCGAATTTGGTGCTGTACATGAATTATGCCAGAAGGCTACTTCCATTCTTCGATCGAGTGGAACTCCATCATGTACCCAGGGCTGAAAATCAAATGGCTGATGCCTTAGCCACGCTGGCTTCAATGTATAAAGTCAATTTTTGGAATGAGGCTCCAAGAATTTTCCTTTCGCGTCTTGATAGACCGACATTTGTCTTTGCAATCGAGGATGCCGCCGACGGCAAGCCATGGTTCCACGACATCCAGACTTTCCTTATGACCAAGGAGTATCCTGCGGGTGCGTCAACCCAGGATAAGAAGACTCTGAGGAGGCTGTCTGGAAACTTTTATCTCAATCCTGATGGAGTGTTGTATAAGAGAAACCAAGATCTCGTGCTACTCAGATGTGTAGATGAGAAAGAGGCGAGTATGCTCATGGAAGAAGTCCATGAAGGCGCATTTGGTACGCACGCCGGCGGGCATGCTATGACGAGAAAGATCCTGAGAGCAGGATACTACTGGCTGACTATGGAATCGGATTGCTTCAGATTCGCGAAGAGATGTCATAAATGCCAGATTTATGCTGATAAAGTTCATGTGCCGCCGTGCCCGTTAAATGTCATGTCCTCCCCGTGGCCGTTCTCCATGTGGGGCATCGACATGATAGGCAAGATCGAGCCCACTGCATCCAACGGTCATCGTTTCATTCTGGTAGCTATCGACTACTTCACCAAGTGGGTGGAGGCAGCCTCGTATGCTAATGTGACCAAGCAGGTGGTGGCTAAATTCATAAAGAGGGACATCATCTGTCGTTACAGAATTCCCGAGCGGATCATTACTGATAATGGTTCGAATTTGAATAACAAGATCATGAAGGAGCTGTGCCAGAGTTTCAAGATTGAACACCACAACTCATCTCCTTACCGGCCGAAGATGAATGGCGCCGTCGAAGCCGCTAACAAGAACATAAAGAAGATTGTTCAGAAGATGGTTGTGACTTACAAAGATTGGCACGAGATGTTGTCGTTTGCCTTGCACGGTTATCGTACGACGGTACGTACGTCGACCGGGGCAACTCCTTTCTCCTTAGTGTACGGTATGGAGGCTGTCCTACCGTTAGAAGTGGAGATCCCCTCTTTGCGAGTTTTGGTTTATGTGAAACTCAACGAGGCAGAATGGATTACGAATCGTCTGAACCAACTCAGCCTGATGGACGAGAAGAGGTTAGCATCGATTGCATTTGGTCGTCTGTACCAAAGCCGAATGAAGAAAGCTTATGATAAGAAGGTGCGTCCTAGAAGCTTTCAGACGAGTGATCTCGTCCTGAAGAAGATTCTTCCGCCACACTCCGATCACCGGGGCAAGTGGACTCCGAATTACGAAGGTCCGTATGTCGTCAGCAAGGTCTTCTCGGGAGGAGCTTTGTTGTTATCCACGATGGATGGTGAAGATTTTGCATCCCCGGTGAACGCGGACGCAGTTAAAAAATACTTTGCTTGAAAGCGACCCGCTGGACAAAAAAAAAAGAGAGAGTCCAGGCAAAAAAGGGGCATCCCGGCGAACCAAAAACAGAATAAAAGGTTCGGGCAAAAATTAGGGATATATTGAAAAAATGTACACCCGCGAAGTCGAAAACCTACACTGGGCGGCTTCGGCAAAAAAGGGTATCCCGGTGAACTGAAAACCCGCAAAGGGCGGTTCACGCAAAAGTTAGGGATTGAATAAGAAAATGACTGCGTTCCGCGTGTGGACTTTCTTTGTTTAGTGGTTTGGAGGACCTGAGGGCCGTTTATCTGAATCAATCTCTTCCGAAGCTGAAGCGTCGAAGAAGTATCGAAGTTGAGTGGGCCATAGAGGGATCAACTCATGGTGTTCGTCTACGCCTCGTTGCCGACATTTGTATATACTGATGTATATTTATGTTTTATTTTTGCGCGGCTTCCTCATTCCAGGAGCTCGCATCTGTTGTAAAACATTTTCACCCATTCAGGGGTTCGTTATCAATAAAATGCATACTATTCAGCAATTATGTTTGCCTGTTTAGCATTTATCTGTTTTGTTTGCGAAAAAAGAACGCCAATGTTTTTGATAAAATGCGCATACATAAACTTACTGGCCTAGGCCACTGATTGTTGAAACAATTAAATACTTGGATATTGTCACGAGATAATAACCTTGATAGGTCCCTTTGAGAAGGGTATCTTGTCTGTTTGTTTGTGTTGTTACAGGTGTAGCATATTCCAGACAGTGCGCCGTGCGCATTCCCGCAGCAGGGTGATCCCTCTTTCTCCAGCGAAGTTCAGTAGCCTCTCCCCGCAGAGTCTGAACACTAGATCGCGAGCATTGATATGTCTCCCCGGGCAGAGATGATTCTCTTTCCCCAAGCAGACGCATCCCGAAGGAACGTCACCTCCTCAGCTGAATCAGGCGCCGAAGCGTGACTTCTCCCCTAACACCGGGTCACAAGTGCAGGTTTCATAGAAATGTTCGGGCGCCGAAGCTCGTGTTCTTCCCCCCGCACCGGGTCACAAGTGCAGGTTTCATAGAAATGTTCGGGCACCGAAGCTCGTGTTCTTCCCCCAGCACCGGGTCACAAGTGCAGGTTTCATAGAAATGTGCGGGCGCCGAAGCTCGTGTTCTTCCCCCAGCACCGGGTCACAAGTGCAGGTTTCGTAGGAAGCTAGTCGTACGCCGAAGTATGCAGCAACTGATGGTGCCAGACTGAAGTCTCCAGCGGAATTGAAATTCCCCACCAGAGTTGTACTCCCCCCCCAAAGTCGGATGAGTCCCTCTTCCCCAGTAGAGTGTTGGAACAACTGATGCTGTATTCCCCTGCAGAGTTGTACTCTCCCCCGAAGTCGGATGATTCATTCTCCCCAGCGGAATTGAAATTCCTCATCAGAGTTGTACTCTCCAGCGAAGCAGTTGGGACCATGATTGGTTTTCCCCAGCAGAGCGTTGAACAGCTGATGCTGTATTTCCCCCAGAGTCGTACTCTCTCCAGCGAAGCAGAACGATCTCTCCTTCCTCAGCCGAGTTTGCAGATCCCCCAAGAGAGCCGAGTCCTTGGAAGTTGCCCAGACCATGATTGGTTTTCCCCAGTGGAGTGTTGATCAACTGAAGTTGTTTCCCCACAGAGCTCTTATCCCCAGAAGAGTAGCCGAGACGGCCACACAGTTTATTCATGCGATTGACATCGCTTCCCCTCAGCAGGTCCTGGTTCTCGTAGAGCTTCGTCCCCTGCAGCAGTCAACTAAAGTTGTGTCCTCTGCGGAGTCCAATTGATATTGGCGTGGCCATGTTCTCCTCAGCAGGATGATTCCTCTATCTGAGTAGTTCTTCCCCCTTGATAGGAGGATTTCCCCCTCGGCATTTATTTTGCTGACGGGATCGCATCATTGTGCATGATTGCATAGCGTGTATCATAAACGCATAGCATTTCCACCGTGTAGAGCATTGTGCCGTTGCCGAAGCATATGCATAATAAACATGATCTAGGTTGCTACCGTTCTTGTTTTGCAGGTGTTCCGCCGAAGGATCAGTTGCTCGGGATGATTCCTGACATTCTCCCCAACGAAGTCTCTTGCTCAAGATGATTCTTGAGGTCCCCAGCGAAGTCTTCAGTTCAAGATGATTCTTGAATTCCTCAACAGGGCCGTTTGCTTAAGATGATTCTTAAAACCCCAGTAGAGCCCCCAGTGAAGGTTGCCCAGGATGATTCTTGAAGCCCCAAGAGAGCCGAATCCTTGGAAGCTGTTCAAGCCATGATTGGTTTGTCCCCAGCAAGAGTTGCCCAGGATGATTCCTGGAGTCCCCAACAGAGTGTTCGCTCAGGATGATTCCTGAAATCTCCAGAATGGTTCTCGGTTCAAGATGATTCTTGAAGGTCCCTGGCGGAGTTATTTGTTCAAGATGATTCTTGAAGTCCTCAGCAGAGTTGATTCCTCCATAATGATTTCTGGACCCCCGGAGCGGAGTTGCTTGATAGTTCTCCAGATTCCCCAGCGGCAAAGCATCCTCCCCAGCAGGTTTTCTAACGGCGAAGTCGAAATCTCCTTTGAAGACTCCATGATTGAAGTTTGCCCGTGTTAATGAAGTAGTTATCTCAGCTAATGCGGAATGCCTGATGGCATGATCAACCTGATGGTTGAAGTCCGGCTGATGCCCGACAGTTTCTTTGAATGCCTGATGGCATGATCAACCTGATGGTTGAAGTCCGGTTGATGCCCGACAGTGTTCTTTGAGTGCCTGATGGCATGATTGACTATGTATTACCGGTTACCGTGTGACCCATTCCCCAATGAAGTTTCTTCATCCTGACGGCGAGGTCAGATTATGTTTGTTTCCAGCGGTGATGTTGGATATTTGTTTTGACGGTGAGGTCAGATTACGTTTGTTTCCAGCGGTGATGTTGGATGTTTGTTTTTGACGGCGAGGTCAGACTATTTTGAGTTCTCCAGCGGCGATGTTGGATATTTGTTTGTTTCTGGCGGCGATGTCAGGTGGTCCTCCAGCGGCGATGTTGGATATTTGTTTGTTTCTGACGGCGATGTCGAGTGTTCCTCAGAGCTATAGTGTTTCTAGCGGCGATGTCAGATTCTTTGGTTTTCCAGCGGCGATGTTGGGTATTTTGGATTCGACGGCGATGTCAGATTCTTTGGTTTTCCAGCGGCGATGTTGGGTATTTTGGATTCGACAGCGATGTCAGATTCTTTGGTTTTCCAGCGGCGATGTTGGGTGTTTTGTTTTGACGGCGATGTTAGGTTCTTAGTTCTCCAGCGGCGATGTTGGGTACGTCTGTTTCTGACGGCGATGTCAGATTCTTTAGTTCTCCAGCGGCGATGTTGGGTGTTCTGGTTGCCTGACGGCGATGTCCGGTGTCTAATGACAATGTCAGAAGAATTCAATGTGGATAACTGAAGGCGATGTCAGATCAGTATTTCTCCAGCTAGTTGTCGTGCAGCTACTATTCCAGTTTTTGGAGATTTGTTCCCCTCAGAGTACCGTGTACTTGAGCAGTTGGCAAATTTCCGGGTTTATCAGTATTCAACCGTCTCGCACCTTGATTGGCTGAGAGTCGTTCGCTCCTCACCCAGTCAGGTTCAAGTCGTTTGAATAGGGGCAGCTGTTGCACCCTAAAATTTGACCAACATTTATTTACCCATCAAGAGTTGTATGAGACTTTGAAGCTAGCCAAGAAAGTTATTTCAATGTTCAAAGGTTGATACCTTTATCAGAGAACTCAAGAGATCCTCAGAGGAATTGGTTGAAACCAAGGTTGTGTGCTTCATAACTTGAGAGTTGTGGGTGCTCCTCAGATGATTCTGAGACTATGAGGATGAACTTGAAGCTTTGAGAAAGCTTATGATATGTCTTGAAAGCCATCATGAAGCCTATAGAGGTCATTGTACAAGAATTCAGAAGATTCAACCATGAGTGGTAGAATTAGGGTTTGACTGGGTCAACCCTAGGTCAACTGATGATTTGGAGAAGGTTGAGACCTAATCCAAGAGCCATGTGATCATGGAATGATGTACTGAGATACTATAAGGATGATTCCTAGACCAACTCATCATGATTGAGGAGTTTGAGAAGTTTTAAGCTAGGGTTTCTAAGAATTAACAGTGTAAAATCCCCTAGTTTGATCCCTATCTTCAAGGAAGTTTAGCTCAAGATGTGATTGTCACCTCATCTTCCCCATAACATTAATGTTGTAGATATTTTTCTTAGATTTAATTTTAGTAGTAGAAGTCCTTGATAGGATTTGCAGAGCTCAAGTTATGGTTTTGACAAATTACAGGTCATCTGAGGTATGTGAATCTGGGTCCTTGAAAGTCACCCAACTTGCAGACAACTTTTGCCCTAGTAGGATGATTCCTATGGATTCATGGTCAACATGAATGTTGAAGAGAATCTTCTTATCTTTCTAGAGAGTACTAGAAGTCCTTGATAGGATTTGTAGAACTCAACTTATGGCTTTGACAAGCCAAGGGCATTTTGGTCATTTGGAAGTTATAGGTCATTTTAAGCATAAGGCCATATCTCCTACTTCCAAGCTTCAAATGGAAAAATCTTCAACATCAAACTTTCTTAGAATGATGTTTTAAGGCTAGTAGGGAGGTCATGAGATGTTGAAAAGGCTCATATCAAAAAGTGATAAAAATGGCCTAAAAATGAGGCATAAGTTAATTCAAGTGAATTTGAAAAATGGAAATCCCAAGTTATAAGTCCAAACCATGTCATGTAATAGGTCATTTTGACTCCAAATGACATTCTAAGAACAATGGTTCAGCCACAATTTTGATTTGAGGCTTTCATCATAGGGCTGCTTTGGAATTTGATTACTTGCATCTTAAGGTACCAAACCAAACCAAGGCAAAACTTAACAAGCACATTGGTTATGCATTGTAAATAATCCAAAATATCATGTGGGGATAAATTCAAGTTGGTTACAAAGATTACAAGGGTTTTGACATGATATAGCATGTGGAGAGAATTGAATTCAAAATACCATGACATGAAAAGATGAATTTCTCCTTGGATTGTTCTAGGGGGTTCTAGATGATTCTAAACCACCCTATAAGATGAGTCCAACTTGCTCAGATGCAAGGTTGGTGTTAATTGGTGTAGAGAAGAGAGAGTGAAATCAAAAAGCTTCCATTGCAAGTCACATTCAATCTCTTCATTCTTCTTCATTGCAATCCTTTTTTTCTCCACAAACCTTCTCCATAGATCTTTCTGAGTATATGCATACTGGTTTGAAGCTCCATCCATGAAGATTTGAAGGTTACCATTGGAAATTGCAAGAAAGAAAATCACATTCGAGTTCAAGGATACAAGCTTGCTACATCCAATCTTTTGCAAACAGAAGAAGATTCATCATCCAGGGATTATTCTTGAAGAGTTTCAAGCCTTGAAAGCAAGGGTTTCATCATCTACCATATCAAGAAGCCAGGTTTGCAAAATCCCTTCCACCTCATACTCTAGGCATGGTTAGGGTAAATTATTAGTGTAGAACTGTTAGAGACAACTAGGTGATCAATTCTGATGATTTTGGGAGTAATTGGTGAAGTTTCATTCATGGATGTCATTTCTTGATGGAGCAAGAACGTGTGATTTAGGGAGTGATAATGCTAGATTATTAGCTGGTTTTGATTAGGGTAATGCTAGGAGCATTTTGATGTAAAGAAATTTGAGTTTGGTTGAGGTCGAAGATTGATGATATTCTGAGATTCATGGAGTTTCACTATCGGGTTGCATGATAGGGCTCTTTCAATGTATTCTAGGACCATGATCATGTTCAGGGTGAAATTCTGAGCAACTTAGGGTTTTACATTTTGGAAATTGATGATGATTCGAAGGAACACGAGCAGGTAGAAATCTGTGCGTGAGTTCTGAGTTTTCATGGGAGATCTGAAAACCCTAGCTGCGTGAGGTTGATGATGATGTTTTAACCGTTGGATGGGCGCGCTGACCTTGACTTGAGAAGGGATCCAAAGGCTCATATTTAATTTCGCGTTTTGGAGGGATTCAGACCCAATGAAACGATGCGTTTCATTTAAAGAAGAATCCTGGGCTTAGATGATCTTTGCTATCCAAACCCCTCTTCGTGGCCCAATTGAGTTTTGCACTATAATTCATTGCTTTTGACACCGCGTCTTTTCTTTTTTTCTTTTAATTTTCTTAATTGTTTTTCTGATTGGTATTGGGCCCAGGCGCGTTTGTTATCAACACCCCCCAAGCGAGGCCCATTGTGAAATAAACTGCATATTGTTACTTCCTGCACCCCTTTCCATGTTATCATTTTATTTTTCTCCAAATTTTCTCATACTTTGAAAATTCATATTAAATGGAAAAATCAATATTTTTTAATGGGAGTTTTTTCTCCCTTTTTATATTTTTGTCTAGAAAAATATAAAACAAAAACATTTTTCATATCATGCATTTTAATATTTTTTGCATATTTTCTTATTTTATTGTTTTTTAATGCTTTTATGTTGATCATTGATTTTGTAGAATTTAGTTTAGGTAGCTCCCTCAATATTTTTAATTCATTCTTTTTATAATAGTTAGATATAGGTTTTAGATTCCCCCTGGATTAATTCCATATTTTTGAGATGATTTTTAGGATAGTTTTGATTAGATGCTATTAGGTTGTGTAGAATTAGGTTAAAACTTCAACGTAGGTCCACCATAACTTTAGATTTTTGGGGTTTTAGGACAAATTAGACTATGGGGCATATATGGGTATTAAGGGTAGGTATGGAGGATCCCTTAGAAATTATATTAGGATTTAATATAGTAGTATACTATTTTTAGTTGATTTTTGTATTGGTTGATTGTTTGTGTTGCCTTTAGGGCATGTTTGCTTTAGTTGCTTTGCTTTGTGGGCTTGGAGAGCTTGATCTTGTCCTAAGGAGCATTGAGGAGCATAGTAGAAGACTTGAAGATGCATTGAGGAGCTTGAGAGCTTGTTCTTTTTTCTTTTTGTTTTGTTTTAGGGTTAGGGATTAGGAAGAGTTTAGAATTAGATAACTTCTTTCTTAAACATGGATGGTATCATTCACCTCCATTCCTCCCTATGATTCAAAGTCCTTCCATGGTATACACCTCTCTCCTTTGGAGGGATAAGTGATGTACCTAGGAAGTAGAACTTTTGAGGGAACCATTCCTTTGATGTTGAACCCTTATAGGTCACCTTTGGTGGTAAATAAGCAGTTCAATATCCCCCAGCTTATCCAATAAGTGATTTTCTCTGGTTTGATTGTCTTGAGAGATGTTGAGTTTGAGCTTGAAGATAAAGACTTCAATGAAGAGTGTGGAAGAGGATGAATCCTTGAGTATTGCAATTCCAGCTGAAGCTTGAAGAGCAACAAGAGCAAGTTGATACTTGAAGATCCCTGAAGATTATGTGAAGCCTGAAGGTGGAGCTGATCAAGGAAGCTGAAGCTTAAGGGAGAAGATAAGTTGAAATTTATGTTGTAGGGTTGAAACCTGGAAAAGCAACTGATGTTTGTCAAGAGTGATTGAAGTCTGAAGACTAAGTTGCTGTTGGAAAAGCTGAGGCTTGAAGTTGAGAGATGAGTTGATCTGTTTCTTCTTTCTCTTTTCTGTATTGCTGTGTTTTGCTTGACTTGTTTGATGCATTAGAATAAGTTCATATCTAGAATAAGTAGAATCTATGAGCATGATTGCACTAGAGGTTGAGTTGTTCCCTCTGCTTGTATTGTTACTGTGTGGCTTTGCTTGCGGGTATTCGGTAGAGCCCAGCTCCCTTGCCCATGTGGTTTGTTTGCCTGATGGCATTTCATTTCATTTTATCTGTATGATTACAGTTTACTGTTATTGCTTGATAGCATGTTGTTTTATATTTCAGTATGATTACTATTATCCATTCTGGCTTGAGGTTGAGATGAGCTTGTGGAGGCTGAAGCCCCACACACATTTCCTCCCTCACTTGCATTGCATGCATTTTACTATTAAGCTGATGCTTTGTCTGTTTTGGTGTATCATTGACATGATCCCTTAGGACTCTCATTTCCTTTGATAAGGATTTGATGATAGAATTTTAGGTTGAAACCTATGCATGACAACTTCTAGGAGTTCCCTGTTCAAACCTCAACCATAGGATGAATCCATGGCATGATAACAGTAGGACTTGATAGTCTCCCTCCTAGTTGGGCCTGTTCTCTTCTCATCTCAAAACAGTTTAAGATACAGTAATCATGAATGATTTCTTTCGTACGTTACGAGCCTTAAGCTATCTGAGAAAGGATTGTGGGAGAGTTTCTTTTCCACAGTCTGGATGTTTAGTATGGTACCCTTTGGGTGACATGCGACACATTCACTCTCAGGTCATAGTCTCTAGTGCGATTGAAATCGCAAACACAATAAAAAACACTTCTTTCGTAAAAGACAGGAAATAAACCGTAGTTTCCCGAACTACGTGAGCTATGATCTCTCTTACCTGTTGAGAGTACGTAGGCACAAGATGGCAATGTCTTGGCGAGCTACCTTCCCCCATAACCCTTCGTAGGCCGAACTACGTTGACTCTGATTTCTCATTCTCTGATGAGAATACGTAGGCATAAAGCGTGATGCTTTGCCGAGTCATTTTCTTTTCTTTTTCAGCCAGCCTTGATAGGTAGATAGAATAAAACCAACCCGTCCAAGTAAACACAACAAGCGAGGATCCCGTCGAGTACGACGGACGTGAGAGGTGCTAATACCTTCCCCTTGCGTAACCGACTCCCAAATCTAGACCATGGTTGCGACGACCTTGTCTTACCCTTTTTCGTCAGGTTTTTCCGAACGTTTCCTTTCCCGCTCTGAGGGATAAATAACGAAAGGTGGCGACTCTTCTGTTGTACCTGCACCTTATTTTCGCGCAAGCGACAGGGAATACGTAGGCATAAAGTGCGACGCTTTGCTGAGTCATTTTCTTTTCTTTTCAGACCAAACCATTAGTGTAGATAGATTTAACAAACCCGTCAGATAAACACAACAAGCATGGATCCCATCAAGTACGATGGACGTGAGGGGTGCTAATACCTTCCCCTTGCGTAACCGACTCCTGAATCCAAACAATGGTTGCGACGACCTTGTCTTATACCTTTTTCGTGAGGTTTTCTCTGAGCGTTTCCTTTCCCTCCTTTGGGATAAATAACGCACGGTGGTGACTCTTCTGTCTTGCCGGCCTCGTTTTTCGCAGTAGCAACAATCCCTTTTGTTAGCCTAAAGTTCTCCTTTTTCTGGTGATTCGGCTGAGGTGATGATGATGAACCGTTTGAGGTTCTATGAACCTCCGTGGGGATTGCGCCGCTTTTCGTTCTCGGCCTTAGGGTTCTTCGGATCCCCCTTCTTTGATGAAATTTTGATTTTATATGCCCTTAGTATTTCCACTGTGGGCCTTTTGATTTGTTTATGGTTGCGCTTTTGTTGTTGGCTTTACAGGATTTTTTGGAGATATTCATGGATGGTTTGCGAACTTGTTTGACGACTAGTTTGTTGAACTTGTTTGATGACTAGTTTATTGAACTGTTCGTTGCAAAAATTTTACCGTTAACCTGTTTGATCCGTTGGATTTTGGGAAGATGTCTGGGAAATGAGTTAAGGCCTCGTTTGGGCAAAACCATTTTTCAGAGGAAAAAAGTGCTTTTTCCAAAAGCACTTTTTTCAAAATCACTTTTTTGCCAATCACTTTCTCTCTCTTAAAAAGAACAGATGTTGCCATGATTTGCCGAGGTCGAAAAATAAGTCGGGAGTTGGCTTCGACCTCGTCGTTGCCCTCCCGACGTACCCGATGATGACATTAAGCTGAGGGTATCGGGACAAAAATCTAACCGATAAAACTTGCTTATTTACCGTTGATTTTGCAGGTTCGGAGAAGTTAATCGGAAACTTGAAGAAATCGAAGAAATTGGAAGAAGTTCTTTTAGGAATTTATGATTTTTAGCAAAAAGAAATGTAATTTTTTTATTTTTTTTATATTGTAAACAAATTAATTTTGATGAAATAAAATGAAAATGTTATTATTATATGCATCTATTTTTTTATATTAAAATGAAAACGAAAATAATATTATTATTTATTTTTTTGATATTAAAATGAAATAAAAAAATATATTATAAAAACGAAATAAAATTTTTATTTTCTTTTGATATAAAAATGAAAATGAAAAAAATCATTATAAAAAATGAAGTAAAATTATTTTCCCTTTTTCTTTTGATATTTAAAATGAAAAACATTGTTAAAATGTATATTTTTACTTTTTTATTTTTTTAAAATGAAACGAAAGCACCAATAAAATTCTATTTCTTATTACTTCATCCGATTCAATCTCGTCTCCGATACAACTTCCAACTGATCTCTCCGGCAAATCAAGCGAGCACTTTTTCGGAATAACTCCCACCTGTGGATTAAACTCAACATGAATACATTCTCCGTAAATTGACAACCGGCTGCAAGCAAATGACCATTTTACCCTTCTTGGACTAAAAAGCGCAACACAAGATATTTTCCTGCAAAAATCAAACGACTACACAAACTTGTTAGTGATTAGTTGAATGCAATGCGAATGAGATGACGTGCGAAATGAACCTAATAACCTCGGGGCAAAATTTGGGGTATTACAAATGATATGCAAAATGATGCAGAGATGCTTATGCAAATGCAATGCAAAATGCAACAAACGCGGGATCACAGCCTCCACAAAGCTCTGAATAACTGCTGCGCTGCTGACTAGATAAGTTCATAAGTTCGCTCTAAAGAGAAAACCAGAATATCGGGTTGGATGAAGGTCAAAGTTTCCTACAAAAACCCTCCCACTCACAGGTATGGACCTAATCTGATAAGGTTCGGCATCCTATGCGGTTGTCAATGTCACAGACTTTCGAGAACCGATGATACGTTCACCATTTCTGGTTTGGCATCATAGTCAAACAAAACGGCCTCACTTAGCTGACTCACCAGCGATCGGTCTCCAGAGTCGACAATCCTCAGATCCAACATCCTCTCACATGTCCAAAACAGACTGGAAAGGTAGTCATCAAAGAGAATCTCGTCTGAACACGGATTTCGTGAGGACTAGTGCATGCCAAACATACAGGTCCATCACTACTTTCCACTGCTAATGCTTTGTGTATCCTCAAGCCTGGGTTTTGGCTTATCTCTCAATAGAATAGCCACTCAACAGCATAACATCAACAACAGATAATAAGAAAGTGCGGAAAATGTAAATACAACCATATACAAAATACAACACACAAAATATACACACCCAAAGATAAACAAACAAACGCTAGGATTGACTCGCATAGGGGATGGGAAAAGTCGCCAGCTGTCGCTACTGCGAAAAAAGAGGGTCGGCAAAGACAGAAGAGTCGCCGTCGTTCGTTATTTATCCCAAAGAGAGGGAAAGGAAACGATCAGAGAAAACCTACGAAAAAGGGAAAAGACAAGGTCATCGCAACCAAATCTTGGGTTCGCGAGTCGGTTACGCAAGGGGAAGGTATAAGCACCCCTCACGCCTGTTGTACTCAACGGGATCCACGCTTGTTGTCTAGTCTATGGGTGAAAAAACAAAACTATCTAAAGGCTGCTGCTAATGGGAGGTTAACGGAAAAAACTGATTCAATAGGACATCGCCGCCCTATACCTACGTATTCCCTCGTGCAATGGGAAAGTCAGAGTCAACGTAGTTCGGAAAACTATGGGAGGGGAGGTTGCTCGCCAAGACGTCGCATCTTGTGCCTACGTATTCTCATCTGGTATGAGAAATCAGAGCAAAACGTAGTTCAGGCTAACTACGGAAAAACAGGGGTCTCGATCACATGGAGGCGAGAGAAAAAGGTTCGGGTAGACGATACTAGCGTACGCATTCTAGTAGTTAGGTGTATTGCTGCTCGACCATTGGAGACTTAGGCGCCTGTTTGCGATAGAACGGACGTAGCATGTCTAGGGTTAAAATGTATGGGGAACCTAAAGGTTTAGAACAACAGGCTAGTCTCAATTGCGCAGAGGCAAGAGAAGGGGAGATTAGTTGTTAGCGGGAAAGTCTCAATCGCACGGGGGCAAGAGAAAGGAAAAATTAGTTGTTAGGGTGCTTGCCAATACATCGCGTCTTGTGCCTACATATTCTCATCTGGCATGAGAAATCAGAGCAGTTGTAGTTCGGCTAACTACGGAAAAAATGGTCTCGATCGCACGGAGGCGAGAGAAAAGGGATCTCGATCGCACGGAGGCTAGAGAAAAGGGATCGGATCATATCGGGACGCACACGCTAAATCCTAAGACATAGGAGCGAATGCATCGCATATTGCCTAAAGGGTATACGCTAAACACTCTAGACGAGAGAGAAGAGGCTCCCCACTCATCATTTCCCACGTATCTATCGCTTACGGCTCACAACACTCGACGGTTGATTAAAAGATTGAAATTAGAAAATGTTACAAAACAGAGTGGTTCCGTTGACCCTTGAATTTGCGTGCAAGCTTTATTTCCAAGCTTCTCCTATTTGATCCTTGGTGATGATGTTTTGAAATACGGCTCAAAAGGGTCAAAGTGAATTGAGTCGGGTCCAATGTGACGCCAAACCGTCGTAGCTCGACTTAGGAATAGAAGTCAAACTATAAGAGGCCGCGTATTGATATCCGTGCTAAGGGCAAGACAGATAAATGATATTGAGGATCATTCTCCAATTGAATCGTGTCGCACGGACCAAAAGAATGGGATCTCGTCTTAATCGCAAATAAAATTTTGATTAATCGAAGGTAGCCTATCGCGATCCCAAAGTAAAGAAAATGACCCAAATGGTCATCTTCTATAGATTTGAAATCGGGAAGGTTATCGACTTCGAAAATCCGACACTTACGGATACAAGACTCCATCGATCACGGAAAGTCAAAATAAAATCGAAAAAAAAGAAGAAATGAGGAGAGAAAGGAGGTGGTCTCGGATCCAACATTATTCATCAATAATTTGACTGGTAATGGATTACGGAAATTTCTTCATAGACCAAAACAGATGAAATAAAGTCGAAATAAAGCCGAAAATAGAAAGGAGAGAAAAGTCGGTCTCGGATCTATCGTTTCTCGTCAATAATTTGACGGATAAATGACAAAGGTCTCTTCATCGACCAAAACGAGCAAAAGTGGAATAAAATGCTCAAAAAGAAATGAGAAATAAAATATAAACTCTAAAATAAATATTCTAAAACTCTAATATAAAATATTATAAACCTAGAAAATAATATAATAACAACTAAATATAAAATTATATATATACAAACAGTCTGAAAATTGTTTAAAAAATAAATAATAACAAAATATATTACAAAATCCTATTAGTATATTACATATTTAAAAAATAATTAATAAAAACAGGATGGGGGTGATAATTCAAACAGGGGGGGACAAATAATAAGGAAACACGGTTTATGGGCTTGAAAGCCCAAGTCAACAGCAAAGCAAAATGACTAAAAAAAATAAACAAAAAATTAACGAAAAGGGATAATCCTCTTCTTCTTCCGAACTCGTTCAACCTCCTCTCTCTCTGGTCAACACCCTTTCTCCTCTTCACTTTTTTTTGCAGCATTTCTCTCTTTCAAAAAAACAATCCTCACCTTTCTGCTTTAATGTTTGTTTTCATTAGCCTCTGTTCAAATCTTCAGGATTCCAATTTCATTTTTCATTTCAGGGTTCAAGTTGGTTAACGAAGTAAAAAAATGGGTTTGTGTTGCAAATCGGGTTTTGCCGGATGGGTTTTTGAAGAGTTCTATTTGGAGATGGGTTATAGTGTTGTGAGAATGAAGGTGTAGATTCAGAGAGTTTGGAAGTTTGTTGAAGATGGTCAGATGAAGATGGAGTGGGTTTCGAAGAAGGGAGATTTGAGGTTGGAAAAATGTTTAACGGTTGAGAAATTTGGGTTTCAGAGATGGTTTTGGAGGTCGGATTTGTTTGAAGAAGAATGGTTTTCGTGTTGAGTGAGGAGGTGATTTTTTCGAAGGAGGTTGAAGGGGTTTTCGTGAAGGTTTGTTTGCTGAGATGTTGAGTTTGAAGAAGAAAATCTGGTTTTGATTCTGTGCCTGTTGAGTCGTGAAGGTGAGTCGAAGGTTTTGCGATGAGATGTTGATGAAGTTAACGATCTGGTGTTTTGAAAAGGGATTTGGAATTTAACAGAGAAATGAGTTTAATGGAGGGTTTGCCAATGATGGTGTGAAGATTTTGTTGGTGGTTTTGAGGGGTTCGTTGGAAGGGTTGTTGTTGGTCTGTGTTAGTGAGAATGATGATGAATTTGTGTGGTGTTGATGAAGTTTTCTGAGAAAAAATGATGAAGGAGATGAACAGGGAAAGGTGGCGCAGCTAGGGTTTTGGGATCTGTGCCAACCAAGGTAGGAGATGATGAACAGGGTATTTATACCCTCAAAGAATGACATGTGGCACGCTTGATTGATGATTTGATTATGGAAATGTTGATTAATTAAAGGAAAAGCTAATTAATAAATGCTAATAACCTAACTAAGTAACAATGAACTAAATCCTAATTTAATTAATCAATTCTAATGAAATAATGTTCTAATCTAACTAATAAAATCTAAACTAATATTCTAACTAATTAATTAAAATCAATTAAATCTACTCCTAAATAATTAATCTAATAACAATTAAAATTTGATCTTAATTAAATTCTAAACTAAAACTTAATTGACTAATTTCTACTTAACCTAACTAATTACCTAATAAATAAATAATCTAAGTTCTAATTAACAAATCTATATCTAAAAAATAATCTAAAATAAAAATATTTCTAAAAAACTACTAAATCTAAACAAAATCTACTTCTAAATTAATTAAAATTCTAATAAAAACTTATATTCTAATATTTAAATAAAATTCTAAATCTATTCTAAAATCCAATTAAAAATGCTATATTCTATTAATAAAAATCTATTTCTATCTAAATTCTAATATTCTAAACGAAATTAATAAAAATCTATTTATATATTCTAAAAAGGAAATTAAAGCAAAAAAAAAAGAAATAAAATCACTAAAATGCAGCAAAATAAACGGAAAAAGGGCGACCACTGAAACGCAACCGAAAATATTAGCACAGACTGAATCACTGAGAAGAGAACGACTTCGCTCGATCTGTACATGGAACTCATCACTTGAACTGGTTTGAATCGTCTAAAACGCGAGCAAAGCAGCTGTAATCCCGATAAATTCCATCCGATTGACAAAATGGACAGCATGCGATAAATGAACGACCTAAATGATATGCAGATGTAAGTGCTAAATGAAATGAAACATAAGCCAAGTACAAGCAATGGTTGGTCAAATTTTGGGGTACAACAACTTGAAACCAACATTCCTACAAAAACTCGTTAGTAGTAAAGATTGCAGATATACAAGATGATACACAAAGGGGTAGGATGTTAAGGTTAAAAATTAAGGTGTGACAGACAGAGCCCCACTTTTCCCCCTATTTTGAACGAACAACCCTGTGGAAATCATGGGATATGAGTGGGTGTTCCTCACCCTTGAGGAATTGAGAGTTATTCGCCTTCTGTAGAAGTTCAAGATTATGGACTACTACGAAGTGATTAGACTTTGATTGGGCGGCGACAAACATCCTTCATCCTATTTATGTAATTTATGTTCTATTTTCCTTTGTGGGTATCTCTATATGGTAGATGTGGCCCTTTTCTTCTTGTTTTATAGACTAAGTGGAGAAAAATCTCTGCTGAGGAGATGAGACAGGGGTGGGAAAAGATCAAGGTTGTTATTTCGGGCTCCTACGATCCCTAAAGTTACCCTGAGGATTTTATTATCAAGGGGAAGAAACCTGATCTAGACTCTCCTAATGAGAAGGCCCAATGGTTAGAGGGAAGTCATTCATCTGTTGTTGTCATACCCTAATTTTTACCCCTAAGATTCCACCTATCATATCATTTGCCTCTCATAAAAATCACAAGCATTGCATCCTCCTAACCCCCTATCTCTGGGTTTTCCTTTGGAGTCACCAAGAACCTCTGTGCTTTCTTTGCTTACTTATATGTTAACTTTGCTAACCTTATTCGAAATATAAAAATATATGTTATTTCCCCTTTCTTTTTGAACAAGGTAGGGACTTGCAATCAAAGGATCAAACTTGGTTTCTAAATTAGGGTTTGGAGGCTCAAAGTCAAAGTTTGGTTAACAAATGGTTCACAAGATCTTTCATCTCAAGGCATGGCCAATAATCTTAGGTCACGTCCATGTAAATATTCATCTAACATCATGGGATTGAGAGAAGTTCAAGTTTGATGGATGATTTCAAATATGATTCAAGTATGGTTCATGTATTTATTTCCATGCCATCTTCATCCAATTTTCAAGCAACCATCCAAGATCATTCGACGAGGCAAACACGTTTCCTTCATGTGGTGTTCAAATGTTCATCATTAGGATTTTGGATTCAATAAATGGCAAGAAACCTCAAGTTGGCACATGTTTGCTTGGCTTAAAATCAAGTATGGCATGTCACTTCGTCCAAACACATTAACTTTCTCATTTTTCAACATTTTTGGAATCTACTTTGAGCCAAATATGACATTTGAACTCCTATACAACTCTGTTTCAATATTCAAACATCAATTTAACCTCTAATTCCATCAATTTTAGTATTTGCTCAGCTTCCCATGTGTGCACAAAAGTAGGCCCGGGACCTGGCCGGCCTAATGCCTAGCCTAGAATTTCAGGTCATGGCCACAACTTTGATTCAATGCAATTTTCAACCCAAGCATCCTTTTGATGTGGTTCTTTTTGCTTTTTATTCTTTGCTATGAGAAGATAATTTGGCACAAAGAAAATTCAAGAACACGCAAGTAGATTCCATTTGGCCTAAGTTCAAACATGGTGTCATGAACTCTGTTCTCCAAGCAAGTTTTGGGTCATGATTTTTACTCCAATCTCAATTTGGGATCACAAGCACATTTCCAAATTCTTTGTGAACCAGAAACGCGTGCGAAAAAACACAAAACGACCAAGTTTTGTATCCAAGTCATGCTTTTCATCACTCATCTCACACGGATGGCAAAATCAAAATTTCAACCCTAGCTCACACGAATTTCAGATCCAAACCACATCTGTGAGCTTACCATTTAATTTCCTATAAATAGAGGAATCATTTGCCTTTATTTCCAAGCTTTGAAAGCAAAAGAAACTCTACAACCATTTGAGCCCGATACCTCCAAAAATCAGAAATCAATTTTCTCAATTCAAGCTAGTTGGACTTCTCATAATTTTCGCCATCGTTTATCTTACCTTTTAATGCTTCTTTTGGATTTTTCGTTTTAATTTTAATTTTAATCATTTTATATATTTTATTTTTATTTTTATTCATATTTTTGAATATTTGTAATTTAGCTTTTGATGATTGCTTGGTTGATCATGCGTTTAAGTCCTTGAGTGATGGTCTATTGGTTGATTAAACCTTCTCTGGTACAAACTTGCTTATAAATGATCATTTGATTATTATGGTACTTCGTATCAGAGATAGGTTATCCCTACTTGGATCATACTTTGAGCTTTTAGCTTGTTGATAAATGATCTCATACATGTGTGCCTCTCTCTCTGTCTCTGTCTCTCTCTCTCCCCCCATTTATCTTCTTCTTTTGTTTTTCTCATTGTGTTACATATTTTAGGAACTAACTTTGTGTTAGTTCTCTAACATGTTTGACACATAAATTGTTATTGACCGACCTCAGATAGGTGTGACTTCTACATAAGTTCACTTAGGATTACTTAACATAACACTAAATTATCCCGACTCGATTAAATTTTCATTAACACTAGCATTGACATATTAACTATACTAGCATCTAACATTTATTTTATGCTCTTTACATTTATGTCATTTACATTCATGCCGTTTTTACATTCTTGTCTTTTATTTTTGCTCTTTACTTTATGCTTTATTGCTTTCTTATCTCAAAAGAACAAAAAACATGATAAAATGGCTAAAACCCTAAAAATCTTTAACTTGATCTCTTGGACTTTGTGTTACTATCCCTTGCTTGAAGAGTATTTTGGACCTTGGACATTAGGACTTAGTATTTCCCTTTGCTTAGAGTGGCATATGAGACCTTGTGATCCATCTGAGGCCTTATGATCCATCTGAGACATAGTGATTCATCTGAGACATTTTGGAACTTCAATTTAAGACTTACATGCTCTTTATGGCTTGGTAACCTTGGTTTTCCGTATGGTTTTTATTTGATATTCATCTGTTTCTGTTGCTTGTTTATCTTTTGGCTCAATCCAAATGGAAATTAAGGCTTGTTTTAACCAATGTCAAATACTTGCCTCTTCTTATGGTAAGTACACTCACACACACAAATACTTTCTTATGGGATGCCTGAAAATGAGACCATTTACTTTATACTTTAGGATAGACTCTTTTTCTCCTTCCCACTTCTTAAATTTTCAAAACTCTTTCTATTTCAAAAACTTCTTATTTTCAAACTTCACACCTCTTACTCAATAAACATTGACTTTGTCAGGTGATTTAGAAATTTTTTTCATAAAAAATGATAAAACACTTAAGCATATTCAAACTCCTTTCAAAATATCTAAAAAAGACAAACCTCATTAAACTTTTTTTGTACCTTTGTGCACTTTTTCTTTAAGATCTTTTTTTATAAAAAAAAACATTAGATATGAGTCTATTCTTGTAGTGGTGCAAACCACTATACTTCTACAAAATGCTGGGAAATGATTGACATTTTCCCCTTGAAAGTTGAGACATACCTGTAAGAAAGTCCAAGTAAAAGTTCTTCATATCAAGATGATGCAAATGCTCATTTCCTCATACTTGTGGGTAATAAGTTGAGTTTTCCAGTTGAATACGAAAAAATATCTTTTCAATTAATATTAATCAACAAACGACCAACTTTTTATAAACATAGATGTGCAAGTGGTTCCCGTTGAGTATAACGGATGTGAGGGGTGTAAGTAGAGTTGCACCTAAGAGGGGGGGTGAATTAGGTACTCAAAATCTTTTTTTGGTCTTGATGTAGATTATTTTACTTTCCTAAAAGTTACTAAGTGATATATGCAGAAAAAGAGGAAAGTAAAGAGATACATCGATATATTCTGGTTCCCCTCACAGTCCGAGAGTACTCCAGTCCCTTTTCAACACGAAAGAGATTTTTCAATATTTTTAGATCTTAAGACAATACTTCTACCTAGTCTTTCTATATAGACTCTAACCAATCAAACACCAAGAACAATGCTCTTGGATTTTTCACTAAGTCCAATGAGAACAATCCTCTCAAAATAGACATTTTGCTTCCAACAATCTTGGACAGCAAGGTTACAATCTTACAAACTTATTTCCGACAATCCTGGAAAAATAAGATGTAATAAAAGAGCAAATAAATTATAATTTGAGTAAGTTGAATCAGTCTTCAAATATCAATCTTGTGACTGATCTTCTTCTTGAGATATCAACTTTTATATATCAAATACAAGTGTTCAAAGATAAACTATGATGAAATAATGAAATTTGAAGTACAATAGTTTCAATCTTGAAAATGAAGAATTTTTGACACTTGTGAAAATTTGGAAATTGAGAAGTGAAAATAAAATTTAAAATTTGCAAGAAGGTTAATCTCAAAGTCTGAGAATATGAGGTATATAAATGCCTCTAAACACCTTTTCAAAAGATTGCAAATGACTAAGAGTTGTCATGGTTCAAGAAGAAATGAAAAAACAAAATCCTGCCAACAGATGCACTTTTCTGGCTCACTGTGCCAGTGGTAATCGGTTACTACATGTGGGTAATCGGTTACCAACATCAAAGTTTTAAAATATTTGAAAGATAACACTGGGTAATCGATTACCAGGAAGTGGTAACTGGTTACTCTGAATAGAATTTGCAAAAACATTTTGAAACAGAGGCAAAAATGCATTGTAATGATTTAAAACATTTTCAATATGATATGTAAGAATGAGAGATGAAGTTGAACACTTGTACAAGCTATATAGAAGCTGAATATTGTACCTTCGTTTGTGTAAAACTTTGTCTTCATTCTTTACCAAGTCTTGACATATTGATTTGAAATTGAAGTTCTTCAAACTTGATTTCTTTGAGATTCTTTTATCCATCCTTGTATGTTGTAGAATGTGTCATCATCAAAACCGTTTGAGAAGCCATGTCTTCACAGTCTCCCCCTTTTTTATGATGACAACATCTTCTTTGAAAGTTTTTGCGACTTTTCTAACAAGTGATCAAGTGCTCCCCCTCGGATGATGCTCTCCCTTAATCTATGATTTAAGAGAGTCTTGAAGTTTTTTGCAAAATTTGTTAGAAGAGCAAAAAAACAGTATATAAACACATGAAATTCTTCTCCCCCTTTGTCAACAACAAAAAGGATGAGAAAAGTTTTTCAACAAGGAACACACATGTGGACAAAAGACTAAATACAAGAACATAAAGCAGAACACAACATGTTTATGAATACGTCACTAACACGAAACAAAACATAACAAACAGAGCTAAACATATTGTACTAGTTACATCATAAAAACATAAAATAAAACCATAAGACATAAACAAAAAGGTCTTAGAACATAAAACAAAAACATAATAATAGAAATTATTATTCAGTCACTTTCAGACATAATATCCTCTTCTTCTTCTTCTTCTTCTTTCCTGAGAGCTCGGAGTTGCTGCATAGCCAGTTATTTGAAAATTTTACGCATATAGGCTATATCTTTCCTATGTTCCCTTGTATTAAGATCAACCTTGTTTTCAAGAGCTACTATCTTTTTGTAGATAACCCCCTTTGTGTAACCTTCTTTGGGAATATGAGCAGTAGTAGAATAAGATGTAGCATCCTTGTAGACAAACCATTTGTCGTCATTTTGCACAATACCAGTGTTCTTTGTAGCGTGGTGACATTGATTTCATTAACCCTTGCGATCGTCATGGTATATGGTTCTCTTTGAAGACGAATAGAGCTTTCCTCTAGAATCATGAAATGATTCACCCATAAGGAAGTCCTCCAACAAGAGACATGATATGACGCATATGGTGCATAAGCACATATGCCCAGTTGACTTACAAATTCATCTTAATAGCAAAAAAGAGTTGAACCTCCATATCACTCACCTGAGAATGATTGGAGTGCTTCGGAACAAGTATGTAAGCAAGGACGAAATGTAACATGTGGTCACTCACAATAAGATTTTTGAAAAACGTAGCAGTAGTAACCGGTCACTAAGAATGGGTAATTGGTTACCATACCACAAACAACAAACAGAAGTGAAAATGCAAAAGCGGTAATCGGTTACCACAAGGAAAAAAACAGCAACTTCATATCTCTTAACCAACATGAGTTTTTCATAAATAATCATTTTAACATGTTATTATAAGATATAATACAAATATGAAAAGATCAAACATGTTATAAAATTGGACATTACCTCATGTAAGAATACAATTTGTGAAAATTCTCAACTTTAATCATATAGAAAATAATAAAGCATATAGTATAAGTATACCTTGGCATTATTTTTAGAAAAATAATGAATTATTATTGAATATTTACACATCACCTTTATCTAGAATTCCAAGTTCCCTCTGAATCTTGTAAAAGGCTTCTTTTGGAAGTGGTTTTGTGAAGATGTCTGCCAGTTGGTTATGTGTATCCATGAAAGTAACTTCAACGTCTTTTTAGAAAACGTAATCTCGTAGGAAATGATGTTGAATATCAATGTGTTTTGTCTTTGAGTGCATGACAGAGTTCTTTGTAATGTTGGTCGTGCTTGTATTATCACACCTTAGAGGAATTCATCCGAGATTCAGTCCATAATCATGTAGTTATTGTTTGAGCCAAAGGATCTATGCACAACAACTTCATGCTGCAATGTATTCTGCTTTAGTCGTGCTAAGAGCAACACATGCTTGCTTCTTATAGGACCAAGAAACCAATGCATTACCCAGAAGGTGACATGTTCCACTTGTGCTTTTGCGATCTGTTTTACAACCGGGATTGTCTTTGTCATTGTTTAAGATAAAGCACTTGCATCTAAAAATGTGAAAGTAAGCAATGTTGGTTTTCTCCCTTTGAAAAGTTCATAGGGAGTCTTTTTAAGAATATGTCTAATATTTACTCTATTACTTACAAATCATGTTGTACTAACCGCATCTGCCCAAAAATATTTTGGAAGATTTGAATCGCTAAGCATTGTCCTTGCAAGTTCCACCAATGATCTATTCTTCCTTTCTACAACACCATTTTGTTGAGGAGTCCTTGGTGCTGAGAAGTTGTGAGAGATTCCATATTCTTTACAGAATTCTTCTAAAGGAGCATTTTGGAATTCTCCACCATCTTATGGAGGCAATTGTTAAAGACTTCTCATTTTGTATTTGTTTTGCAAACTTCTTGAATACTTTAAAGGCATCACTTTTCTGCACTAAAAAGTAAGTCTAACAAAATTTAAAAAATCGTCAATAATAACCAAAGCATAAACATTACCTCCGAAGCTATTTGTTCTCGATGGACCAAATAAGTCCATATGTAACAATTGTAGTGACCTTTTAGTGGACACCACACTCTTTGACTTGAAAGTTAATTTGGTCTGTTTCCCTTTTTGATATGCTTTACACAACTTATCCTTGATGAATTTTATCTTAGGCAAACCAACAACTAGATCATGTTTAACCAACCTTTTCAAATCTTCCATGTGTATATGAGCAAATCTCTTATGCCATAACCAGGAATCGTTATTGTTCGCCATAAGACATTTAACCTTCAGAGATAAATTGTCAAGGGAAATCATGAATATATTATTGATCCTTTTACCTTTTAGCTTTACCTCATTAGTTGATTTGTCTTCTATCAAGCATTCATCTTTTGTAGACTTGATTTAAATCCTTTCTCACATAATTGTCTTATGCTAAGTAAGTTGTGCTTTAGTCTTCGACATAAAGAACATTTTTAATAGATGTGAAAGGTGGTGCTCCAACTTTTAGTATGCCAAGAATCTATCCTTTGTTATTGTCACCATAGGTAACATAACCCTTGGCCTTAAGCTTTAGATTTGAAAATTTATTGAGATCACCGGTCATATGCTTCAAACAACCACTATCAAGATACTAAATATTTGAAATGGTTTTCAAGCAAACCTACAAAACAAGTTATTTCTTGTTAGGTACCCAAATTGCTTTGGGTCCTTCATAATTAGTGTCTTTCTTAACCCACACATAATGCCCGCTTGCTATACTGAAGTTTCTAACATATCATAAATTAGGTGTATGGCCAATAATACCACAATAAAAACAAGTAGATACAAAATTACTCTTATATCTAGGAACGAAAGATTTCTTTTTCGCAACCTTTTTTATTTTTATGATGATGATGTACAACTTTAGGCTTGCTCACTCCCTCTTTAGAAGTTTGTTCACTAGCCTTAACAAAGATTGTTTTGCTAGAACTTGGTTTAGAAAAATTTGAATAACCAAGTCCACTTTTATCGTTTGAAAACCTTTGTTGAGTAAGGACCCCTTCTAAACCAATCTGTCATTTTTCATATCTTTCTAGAACTCTTTTAAGTTGGACAATTTGGAAAGAAAGTGATTCATAATTTTTAGATACAAATTTTTATTTTTCTTCACTAATAACCTTTTGCTTTTCATTTTTTTCATCTTTTTCCGTAGTATTCACTTTTTCTTCTAGAGATGATATATGTTTCTTTTGTAAAGATATGATTTTACACAAAACTTTGCATTCACTTAAGAGTTCATTTATAGCCTCTTGAGCATCATTATCATAAAGTGAAAAAGAAGTACTAACCTTATCATTTTCGTCGTCGGAGTGACGAGAAGCCATCTATGCCAAATTTGCACTTTCGTCGCTATCTGATTCGGATGATGAACTTATGTCATTGTCTTCCCACGCAACATAAGCCTTCTTATTCTTTGTCTCCTTCTTGCCTTTGAATCCATTTTTCTTAGTAAGTTTTGGACAATCCGATTTAATGTGACATTGCTTACCATATTCATAGCATGTGACATCTTGATTTGATGTGGAAGCCTCCTTTTTCTTGAAGTGTTTCTTCCTTTTTGCATAGTTGAAGGGTTTGTCATTTTTGTTGAAATTTTTTCCAAGTCTCTTAACTAGAAGCATAAAATTGTCATCTTCCTCTGATGCATCATCATCTAGTCCTTCTTTCGAGTCTACTTTTAATGTGATACCTTAGACTTTTTCTCTTGATGTTCATGTTTTTCAAGGCGTCTAAGTTCTAACTCGTGTTCTTGAAGCTTTCCAAAAAGTGATGCGGAAGTCATTGTTGAGAGACTTTTCGTCTCCGATATTTCTGTAACTTTGGGTTTCCAATATCTTGTTAAAGATCTTAACACTTTCATATTTAGTTCATTATTGGAGAATGTCTTACCTAATGCAATCAAATGATTGTTCAAGTGAACGAATCTTTTCTGGAGAGCAACAATGGATTCTCCGGGCAGCATACAAAATATTTCATATTCTTGACTTAGTGTGTTCAGCCTTGATCTTTTAACCTTGGCGGTTCCTTCATGAGTCTTCACCAAAGTATCCCATATTTCCTTAGCCAATTTGCATTGTGAAATTCATAAGAACTCATCCATCCTTAAAGCACTTTGTAAAATATTCATAGTTTTCTTCTCATTTACAACTCTCTTTTTATCATCATCGTCCCATGCATTTTGAATCTTTTGAGTACTGACACTATTTACAACACTAGTTGGTACATGAGGGCCACTTTCAATGGTTTCTCATATTCCTTCTCCTTGCGCCTCTAGATGTGTTTTCATGCAAATTTTCCAGAAGTCGAAATATTCTCCAAAGAACAAAGGAGGTTTATTACTGCTACCGCCATCTTTGAAAATCAGGTTCGTGCTAGTGGAATTTATCTGGATCTTTAAGGAACATATTACCTATAACCTGGTCTAGATTTGAGTTAAATGGACTTCATCAAAGACATTCTTGGTGGTTATATGGTGGATGAGGAGCCCGTAGCCTCTCTAAAACCCAAAAGTCTCACTCCTCTTAAGGATATCCGGAATAAGGTGAGGTGACTGAAGGCGATGTTTCATAACCCCTAGTGGCTTTGCATTTATTTTTCCCCTTTTGAGGGTTTACTGTCGTGTTTCTTTGCCCTTTCGGGGGGATTTTATAATTGTATTAGATATTGGTGTCTCTTAAGGGTGGTTTTTCTGTTAACTGCATTTGCTATTATTCTCCTTCATAGTTGCTTTGTGTGGTTAAACTCTCTAGCCATTGGCTGAGAGCATCAAATGTCATTGCTCGCCTTGCAATATTTTGACTGTTTTTAACTACTAAAATGGATTTAACGAGGATTTCACACGGAGACCCGACATTTTGATTGCCTCCTTGGACGATAAGGACCGTACATAGATATACAATGTACTAATCGCCTTAATGGGTGGCAAGGATCTCACATAGAGACCCAAAAATTTGGTTGCTTTAATGGGAAGCAAGGATTTTATATAGATATTTGACATATTAGTCACCTCAGTAGAAGGCAAGGATCTTACATAGAGACTTAAAAATTTGCTCGTCTTGATGGGAAGAAAGGATCTTACGTAGAGATCCAGCATATTGATCACCTCAATGAGCGACAAGAATCTTACATAGAGATTCAACATGTTGATTGCCTCAATGGGTGGCAAGGATCTCACATAGACCCATCATATTGATTGCCTAAATAGGCAACAAGGATCTAACATAGAGACCCAACAATTTGTTCGCCTCTATGAGCGACAAGGATCTCACATAGAGACCCAACAATTTGATCGCCTTAATGGGCGACAATGATCTCACATAGACCTAACATATTGATTGCCTCAATGGGAGGAAATGATCTCACATATAGACATAACAATTTGAACGCCTTAGTAGGCTGAAATGATCTTATATATATATATATATATATATATATATATATATATATATATATATATATATATATATATATATATATATATATATATATATATATATATATATATATATATATATATATATATATATATATATATATATATATATATATATATATATATATATATATATATATATATATATATATATATATATATATATATATATATATACATATATATATATATATATATATATATATATATATATATATATATATATTTATTTATTTATTTATTTATTTATTGCCTCAATGGGCGACAAAGATTTTACATAGAGACCTAAAAGTTTGATCACCGTAATGGATGGTAAGGATCTCACATAGAGACCCAACATAGTGATCGCCTCAATGGGCGACAAGGATCTAATGTAGAAAACCATCAATTTTCTCGCCTCAATGGGAAGTCAGGGTCTTACATAGAGGCATAACATATTGATTGCCTCATTAAGAAGCAAGGATCTCACACAGAGACCCAAGAATTTGATCGCCTCAATGGGCGGAAAGGATCTTACACAGAGATCTAACATATTGGTTGCCTCAATTGGCAAAAAGCATCTTACATAAAGATCTTACATATTGATCACCCTAATGGGCAACAAGGATCTCACATTAAGATCTAAAAATATGATCACCTCAATGGGCGACAAAGATCGTACATAGAGATCCATCATATTAATCTCCTCAATAGGCGACAAGGATCTTACATAGAGATCCAACTTATTGATCACATAAATGGGCGACATATATAACTTGTGAAATTCCTTCAAGAAGATAATTAGTGACAAACACAAATTCTCTAAAATAATACAATGAGGAGACTTATTAAAAACCCTTTCCTCACAAAGAAAGTATAGGGAAAAGAGTGCACCTTATAGAATAAAATTGTCCTTACAATCTGCATAGATTTAATACCCAGCCATAAAAATCATCAAAATGAGCAAGTAACAATAAGGGAAAATAAATAAATAGCTATGCAACCACCTCTTAGGGACACTCCTCCTCGCCTTTATAGGTTTCTCTTGGTGGCTTTATTTCTAATTTTGTCTTCCTAGCAGTTGTGCTTGATGTGTGAACCCTCTTTAACTAGAGGCTCTCCACATAAAATTTCTTAGCAATCTTCGGGTTGCCTTGGATAACTCACACTCGCCCATTGAGGAGAGGATATTTTATGCATAAATATAAAGTTGACAAGACGGAGCCTAGTTGATTAAGCGTTGGTCACCCTATAATCATATTATAGAAAAAGGGGTATCAATGGCCAATTACATCACCTTTATTTCTTTGGCCTGATCATATTTTGCGAAAGCGATTTTCAAGGTGATGTATCATTTTATTCATACTCTTATTTAGAGAATCCCACCAACGATCCTTTGAAAGGCTTCAAATATCTGGGGTAGAGGCGATGTCTTTTGAATGCCTCATAATATAGTATGTATACAGAACACCCCTGGTCGATGAGAACCTCTTTTTTATTTTTCATTCGCCACACTTAACGGTAACAACCATTAGGTCATCATTATGAGAGTGGATGTCAGCTGAATCTTTCTTTGAGAATGAGGTTGTGGCTTCTGACGCATGGGGTTCTCTCTCGGTCTCGACCTCTAGGAGTTCTTCTATACTTAAGATCTAGTATGTGTACCTTCTATGAGCGGAGCTAGTTTCCCCGCCCTTGACAAATCCTCCTGCTATGGTGTTAAGCGTGTGGAACACAACTTTTCTACCCTCTCCTTAAGATACCTCTTTCGCTTTATTGAGTTTGGGACTAGGCATGGCAACGAGGCGGGGTGGGGCGAGGGTGGGTTTAGCTATCCCTACACCCGCACCCGCCTCTCTTTATAGACCTGCCCCTCTCCCAAACTTAGTCAGGGGTAAAAATTTACCACCCAGATCCGCCCCAATTAAAACGGGTTTACCCGCACCCACCCCCACTCGCAAAAAAAAATAATTCTTTTAAATAGTAATAAAAATTAAAAATTTTATTAAAAACTTGACCATTTTAATAATAAATTTGTTTCTAAAGATAAGGGTTTGAGTGAATGGTGAGAAATGACTAATGAGGACTTTTAATTTCTTCTCTAAAAGTGAATAAATGTGTAATAAAATAATTTAAATATGGGTATTGAAGTAAATACCATAAGACTGTGCGGGGCGGGTAGTAGCATCCCCGTCCCCGCACCTGCACCCGCAATTACAAATTGGATTTCCCCCACACTCGCATCCAATTAAATCGAGTTTTCCCCGTTAATTTTAGGCCGGGTCCGGGCGGACCCCGACGGATCCGGGTTTTCTTGCCATGCCTATCTGCGACTTCCCACGCCCTATCGCCCATGCGAGTTGTCTAACGCATGGGAGCAGTCGCCCTACACATATTTCTTGAGATCTCTTTCATAGACCTCTAAAATTCCTTTTTTAGCTGATAGCAATCTTCAATGTGGTGTCTCTTAACTCTATGGAACTTGCATCATCTTTCGGTTTTAAGGCCCATTACATCCGTCTTTGGAGCGGGTGATGTAGGGATGTTGTGTAGGCAAAGAACCTCGTGCAGATATGCTCACGATGGGTGTTCATGGGCGTGAAGTCCTCCATCGCTTTTCATGTCCTTTTGAACATTGTATTATCTTTTATGGGAAAAGTATAATTGTTCTTCCTCTGTTTGTGTAAACCCTTGGTGCTGGGAACACGTTCATTGACATTGCACACCTTTTTTTCCAGCATTTCTCTTCTCCCTTTTTATGTAGTATTCTGCTATAGTGACCACCTCCGCAAACGAGAGTGCTGGCTTATGGTCGAGAGATTGTTTGAAGTGTCCTACCTTTAGTCCATTTTGAAATGTCCCTATAAACATTTATTGGTTTGGTGGGACGATCCTAATGGTGGCCTTATTTAACTGAGCGAGATAGTCCCTCAGTGATTCTAACGGATCTTGTTGTATGTTGAAGAAGCTGGTGGTGAACATCTTTTTGTGACGGCTGACGGCGAACTAATGCACAAGCTTTCTTACCAATTCTTGATAGTTGGGAAGTAGTCAAAATCTTACAAGTTAAACATTATAAGAAAATACAAAGAAATGTTGTTGGCAAGTCATCAAATCCTACGATTAATGAAAAAAATACAAAGAAATGACGTTGACAAATATTAAACTCCGAACAAAAAGCTTATACCTCATTTATTATCACATATGAGTTGAGATATCTCAGTCACTCGTAATATTTTATATATAGATTAGTAATTGTCTTATATATATATATATATATATATATATATATATATATATATATATATATATATATATATATATATATATATATATATATATATATATATATATATATATATATATATATATATATAGCAACTCCTTCATTCTAAAATGATTCATTAATTTTTTTTATTCAATCTTTCAAATTTTGTAATTTCTTCAACGTAAAGTATTTCAAATTGTCATTTTTTGTTTTAAAAAAAGATGGAACGTTATAAGGGAAAGTTGATTAGTCGTTGTTTAGAAGTTTTGAAATATCCAGATTTTGACTCCGAATACCCCAAACAAAGTTACAAGTGGAACGGAACAAAAATCTATTGGAGCTCGAATGGTTTGTAGAGGAACCCTACCTTCTCTCGTTCATTCGACACGTGCAATTTCTTTTCCTTCCATACGTCCCACAATTTTTATTTGAACTCCTTTTGTATCTGCCTATTCAGCTAATTCAATACCTTTTTGCATTGCTTTACGAAACGAAATTCGATTCCGTAATAGTTCGCTTAAAAATTCTGCAACAATTTTAGCGTCTCTATAAAGATAAGGACTTGGAAGTTTTGTAATTTCAAGGTCGAGTTCTCGGTTCCCACAAGTTACTTTTTTTTGCACTTAAGTCTTTAATTGTTCGACTCTTAGATCCTTAACCTTTTCTTTTAAGGAGTCTGGAAGTCCCATATAGATTATCACTTTAATCAGATCGATTCTTTTTTGAATCTTTATTCGTCCCATTCCATAGCCAGAGATATCGGTCTCGAATTCACAGGATTCGGGTACCGTTTTTTGTATAAAATTATTGATACAATATCGTATAATTTTATCTTCTTTTACATTCTCGGAATACATTTTTGGTTTTGCAAACCAAATAGAATAATGACTTTGAGTTGCACCAAGTCGGAAAACAAGCGGATGTATTTTTTGGCCCATAACCACCACTCGGTATCTTTTTGTTTATCCATAATTATATTTTTTTATTAAACTTTCTATATCTTTATTTCTTTTTCTGTTGCAGAATAATACAATTCTTTTTATTCTGCAACAGATTGAGTAATTTATTAATTAATCCGAATCCTCATAATGTTCATTTTTATCAATGATGATTGCGAAAAGTATCCTAAAATGAATGGGAAAATTCACTTCAATGATGATTGTGACCTGTATTTTTAAATATATGGTAAAAAAATATAGGTCCAAGGGTAAATTGAGAAATATATTTTTTTCTCATTTTTTGGATACCCTCCCAAGTTTTCGAGTAGGTGAAAATTCTCCTAATTTATGGCCTACCATACGATCTGTTATATAAATAGGTAAATGCTCTTTTCCATTATGGATAGCAATGGTATGCCCAATCATTATAGGTATAATGGTAGATGTTCTGGACCAAGTTTTTATTAACTCCTTTTCTCCTTTTGTGTTAAGCTTCTTTATTTTTCTTAATAAATGATTGGCTACAAAAGGATTTTTTGTTCGTGAACGTGTCATAGTTAATTATTCCTCCTATAATAACTAAAAAAGTTAATTTTGTTCTCTTATATTTCCAATTCTAAAATATAGAATCTCTAAAAAAAGAAAATCCTATAATGTCCCAGTAAATTGCTATTTTCTTTTGTAAAGACGAAGAAACAAATTCTATTTTATCTACGCTTACGCTCGACTATTTACTACGGCGACGAAGAATCAAATTATCACTATATTGATTTGTTTTTCTAGTTCTTCTTCCAAGTGCAGGATAACCCCAAGGAGTTGAGGGTTTTTTTCTACCAATTGGGGCCCTCCCTTCACCACCCCCATGTGGATGGTCTACAGGGTTCATAACGACCCCTCTTACTACAGGACGCTTGCACGGGGCGACATGAGGCAAAAAAGGTGAGCTCCTATCAAGTTGTTCCGACCTAGGATAATAAGCTCATGGCGTAGGTTCACTGTCATCACTTCGCCCTCACGCTCGCGTAAGAAGACTAGCATCTCCTAACTTCTTCCACATCCTTCTCGCTTCAGCGGTGTGCAACAGTGTAAAACCCAATCACCCAACAAAGCATTAGTTCTCCCTAATATAGGAGAATAAGATAGCTCCTGAGCTAGGCGTGACTTCACCGTCACGAAACGAAACATAACGAAGTTTTCTATTTAGTTTGATGTGCTTCCTTACTATGTAGGGTGTGAAGCAGTGTAAAACCTAACTAACAAAGCATTAGTTCTCCCTGAACAAGAGGTAATCCAGCCATACCTTCCAGTACGGCTACCTTGTTACGACTTCACTCCAATCACTAACCCTGCCTTCGGCATCCCCCTCCTTGCGGTTAAGGTAACGACTTCGGGCAAGACCAGCTCCCATAGTGTGACGGGCGGTGTGTACAAGGCCTGGGAACGAATTCACCGCCGTATGGCTGACCGACGATTACTAGCGATTCCGACTTCATAATTACTGCTAACCTTCTATAAAAAAATATATATATAAAAGATAAAAAAAATTCATAGAATTGTTAAGATGCCGCCAATCAGTTGGATTATAATTACATATATTCTAAAATATTTGTTAAAATGTCTCAGAATATATGTAATTAGAATCTAACTAATTAGAACCTCTCATCAATTCTATAACTTTATATATATATATATATATATATATATATATATATATATATATATATATATATATATATATATATATATATATATATATATATATATATATATATATATATATATATATTCTGAGACATTTCAATAGTAATTTTAATGATTATTGTATCTTTTTATTAAAAAAACCATACAATAACTAATAATAATAATTTCAACTTTCATTTACATATTTTTGTTTAATTTTTTATTGAATGTATCAACTATTTTTAAGAGACAGAATCTACATACTTGGTTGATTCAAGAGCTGGAAAAAAATTTCCACTCATCAAAATTTTAAGACATAATAATAAGAAGGTAATGTAATTGGGTAAGGTGGGGACCACAAGTTCTATCTTGAAGATCTTGTCAAATAACAAAGCTCTATCTTAAGATCATATCACATTTAAAATCCCAATTCCCTTCTTCTACTCTAAACTGTGTACTGCTTCACACCCAAATGGAGATGACCCTTTATTCCTCTTCATCATTCTCTCTTCCTTCATCACCTTCCAATCCATCCCTTTCCCCTTTCACTTCCTCTTTCCCCTTCGCGTCTTTCAAAACCTCACCTTTCTCCAAATGTCGCATCAGGGCTTCCATTGCCGTTGAGCAACAAACCCGGCAGAATAAGACCGCTCTTATCAGAATTGGTACCAGAGGAAGGTAATTTTACTCGTTTATGCTTCTGGGTTCTTTTCATTTTGGCTTAAATGAGTCAACTTTAGTTAAATTTTGCATTTTTATAGTGTTTGATTCAATGGGTCTGTGCTATGTTAGGTTAAATTGTGTTTGGTAAAGCTGTTTAACATATTGACTTTTAGAGAATAGGGTGTTATTGAGATTTGGTGATTGTAGTTATTGCCAAAAATTGATTTTGCTTTGTTGTAAATTTGTGAATTTCAGAACAAAAGGGGTTTTGTTAATTGATTGTAGTTATTTAATGCATGCACAGAATCCCAACAGATCTAAACATCCCTCAGGCCCTTCCTTAGAGGATGATTATAGAAAGGGATAAATGTAATAATGAATGAAATGCTTGCAATCATCTTGGTTGATAATAAGTGATTTTTAAGAGAATCAGTCTCATCTTTGGTTTCTTCTGTTATGGAAATTTTTTGTTTTTTGTTTTTTCGTTATTATTTAGCCTATTAATGTTAGCTAGATGATTATGAATGTTTCCGTTGGTGTAACAAATACGTATGTTTATATTTAGAGCAGTCCACTAGCTCTGGCGCAAGCGCACGAGACGAGAGACAAACTCATGGCATCACATACAGAGTTAGCTGAAGAAGGAGCTATTGAAATTGTAATAATTAAAACAACCGGTGACAAAATATTATCGCAACCGCTCGCAGACATAGGTGGGAAGGGATTGTTCACAAAAGAAATAGATGAAGCACTCATAAATGGGGACATTGACATTGCTGTTCATTCAATGAAAGATGTTCCCACATACTTACCAGAGAAAACTATTTTACCGTGTAACCTTCCACGAGAGGATGTTAGAGATGCATTTATATCATTGAGTGCGGCTTCACTAGCTGATCTTCCGGATGGAAGTGTTATTGGTACTGCTTCACTTAGACGGAAGTCACAAATTCTTCACAGATATCCATCTCTAACTGTAAGCTAGTGTTTCTGTCATTTTAGTTTGTCTGGAGCACTGATTGAATCTAATTGATTTTTATTTAACCTATAGTTATAACCTCAGGTGCAAGATAATTTCCGTGGCAATGTCCAAACAAGGCTTAGAAAACTCAGCGAAGGGGTTGTCAAAGCTACGTTATTGGCTTTGGCTGGACTGAAACGATTAAATATGACAGAAAATGTAACTTCAACCCTATCGATCGATGATATGCTTCCAGCTGTTGCCCAAGGTGCAATTGGAATAGCCTGTAGAAGTAATGATGATAAAATGGTGAGTTTTAAGTATATTTCATGAACTTGTCACATGTAAAACTTGATGAAAACACTTTTTTGTTTAAATTTTCTCTGTTTAATGTATAAATATATTTCGTGAGCTATAGTTTCATACCTTTAGGATACATGTATGATTTCGCGTAGGCTGATTTTTAAATTGGCGAAGAGCTATTTCATCGAAATATTTCAATTTAAGGACCTAAGGGTTTTCTACGTCATATAGTTGTGTTTAGTTTTATCGTATTTGGTTGTCTGATTTCTGCAGGCAGAATATCTTGCTTCGCTGAATCATGAAGAAACAAGACTAGCAATTTCCTGCGAAAGAGCCTTCCTTACAACTTTGGATGGGTCTTGCCGAACACCTATTGCAGGGTATGCTAGCAGAGACAAGGATGGCAATTGCTTATTTAGAGGATTAGTTGCTTCCCCTGATGGAACTCGTGGTATGTACATCTTAGCAATACATTTTTTTGCTTTCTAGTTTCCGATACATTAACAGTTACCATTCTTAACCTAAACTCCATTTGTGCAGTGCTTGAAACTTCCAGAATCGGTTCTTATACTTATGAAGATATGATGAAGATAGGTAAGGATGCCGGTGAGGAGCTTCTTTCTCGAGCTGGACCTGGCTTTTTTAATAGTTAACATCCTAAAGTTTCAACACTCAATCGGTAAGACATGTATGGTAGGTTGTATTATCAGAGCTTTTTTAAAGTGGCTGCACCCGAAGTATGTTTATTCTTTTTCAACTGAACTCCTTATTAGTATCAAATTGTTGTATTTTATTAGGTGATTGGAAAGCCAAATTTTGTAATATTTTTTGTTCCTGCAATAGTGAAATTTTAGAATTTGTCCTTCCCACAGGAAGTTCCAATGGGTGATTCTTGACTCTGGTTCAAGAAAGCAACAATTAAAATACCCGTTAGCGTTGTTTGCTATATAATGTTGAGTTCCTAAAAGTTTTGAAATTGCAAAAAAAGGGTTGATTTGTTGAATTTGAACATGATCCTGAAGGGATTGACAGAAAAAGTGTAATAATCTATTGAAGATATGTAGCATTTTTCATGCATTATATATTATCATTTCCTTCTATCATCTTTCTTGGCAGCCTTGGCATTTTGGCCATTGTGTATTCAGCATAAATTCTTGCTGTTATTTCAGAGAAAAAATATCAATAAATTTGGAATACTAATTATGCTCACTTGATATGAAATGTTTAGGGTAATATTTGTAACATGTATGTCTACTATCAAGGCTCTATGCATGTACATTAGGTATATACAAGAACTTGTTGCCTTAAGAGTACCTTACTAATGAGTATATCATAAGAACTAATTTTAGAAAAAAGGATGTATTTCAAGGATGATGAGGATGTAATACAAGGAGGATGAGCATGTGTGCAAAAAATTGATTCTAAACAAGTGAATAGATGAATTGGTTCTTAAAATTGCAAACATCGATCATAATAGTTTATGATCAACATGCAAACTTTTGATGTTAGGGTTATGATCAATAAGCATGTGATTTTTCCTATGAATTTTGTTTGGACCAAAATATTTCAATAGTAAGTTGTATATTAATAAGATGATAATGTCCAATTGTATTCTGTCTTCGGTTTGAAGAAATGAAGGGGTGATGGTTGCAAATACTTCAACGCACATGTCAATAAATGAATAAGGTAAAAGATAATGCTTTTAGATTTTCAAGAGTGTGTACTTTGATTCGGTGTCTCTCTCCCTCTTATACAAGGTTTCTTTAGATTTCTCTTTTTTTTTTTTTGGAGACAAATGATATTTTTTACCTCTTAAGTGGACAAATGACAGAATATGATTTGTTATGTCATCAAAGGACCTTCCTTCCATCATTTGCTTGATTCATGTGCTTTTCTAGAGCAAGTCCATACTTGCTCTCTAGAGCTTAAAATTTTCTTTTGGATGATAGGTGCAAGGATGATATTTTTGATATTTCTCTCCTGACACGTCACTGCTCTGACATCACACTCGACTTTATGCTTTGGGTCAAACTTTGAACCTAAGGTAGAGGAAGAGCTTATACAATAATTTTTCTTTTATCTATAATACTCTTAATTTTTTATTATATTCATTTTACTTTTTTTTCTCTCTGTAATAATTATCTAGAGTTAATTTTGACAAAAATGCATTTAATACTACCTTGAACTTTGCAAATAACAATTAAAAAGAAACAAAAAAATATTCAAAAAGTGACACTTAAAAAGAACGGAAGAAGTATTTTGGTTAGGATTGGTGTGACTCCTCGAAGTTTGCCTATCTGTTGTCTTCCATGTGTTAGTCTATAGATAATAACGTGATGGTATATTGTTAGGTCTCTTATGATGAGTTTTATAGGAACTTCTATCGTAAGTATTTTGGTTAGGATTGGTGTGACTCCTCGAAGTTTGCCTCTCTGTTGTCTTCCATGTGTTAGTCTATAGATAATAACGTGATGGTATATTGTTAGGTCTCTTATGATGAGTTTTATAGGAACTTCTATCGTAAGTATTTTGGTTAGGATTGGTGTGACTCCTCGAAGTTTGCCTCTCTGTTGTCTTCCATGTGTTAGTCTATAGATAATAACGTGATGGTATATTGTTAGGTCTCTTATGATGAGTTTTATAGGAACTTCTATTGTAATTATTACTCCGACGACAATGTTCTTTGTTTATTGGTTGATGTTCAACTCTTTACTTACTGTAATTTTAGGTGGGGTTTTGTTTTTCCAACTTCTTCTCACGTGGTTCTAAATACTTTGAGCAATTAATATTTCCTAATTTTGTTATAAGTGTTCTCATTTTTTTCGTAAGTTCTCTCTTATTTTTCTTCTGCAAATGCTAAACCACTTTCCATTAGTAAGTCTTTCTTCCCTTAATTTCTTTTTTGTGCACCTAAGTACAATGGTTCGTGCCATCAAATACCCCCCCTTGAACTTATTCTTGATGAGGGCACATGCATTTCCTTTCCTTGGATAAATGATACTTACTTGGAGACTCCTTATGTATACTCTAATTTAGGCACTATCAACCCCGCCCTCGCCTTTATGTACCAGCTCTGCCCCCGCCCCCAAATCCATTCGAAACTAACATTTGGCCATTCATCCATGCCCCCAACGAGGAACAGGTTTCCTCGCCTCATCTCACATCTACCTGCATAAATTGTATAAAAAGATTAAATGCATATTGTTTCCGTAATAACAAAAATCAACAATTAAACTAAATACTTGTTCATTTTAAAAATAATCATAATACTTAATCATTTTTATTTAATATGTATTTATAAGACAAATGAATAATAATTCTAATAAATATGATATCTTAAGATTAAGAAGGATAAATGAGTAATAAAGTTATCAAAAAAATAAAAAATAAGGATAATAAATTAAATTTAAAAGGTTGGGGTGGGTGGATTTAGGGTTGGTACTAGCATCCCCCGTCCATGCCCCCGCACCCGTAATTAAAAATTAGATATCCCCACACTTATCATGTGTAACACCCTACTCTACTCATTCTTATGATAATTAAAAATACGAAAAATAAATATGAAAATTAATCAGAGTTACACAAGTAGGATGCCACATCATCAAATATCAACATGAAGTATCAAATCACTTCACATCTTATTCATTAATAAAAACAAATAATTTGATTAAACAACATAATTAATTCAAACGGTTTAGCATTAAAGCTTCAATTACACCAAAAACTCCACATAACACGTGGTTTCATAACAATAATCAAAACAGATACGTAACAAATACACGTCAAATAAAATAAAGAAAATATGAAATCCTCATCCTTCTCATGTTACATAACAGACGACTCCTAAGATTCGATCAAATGGAAACACAATGCTCCAAGCCCCACTCGGGTACCTGGTCATCTGTACTCCCTAAGGAGCACAAACACAACAAACAAAAAATGAGTGAGAACTATATTCAATAAATATACGGTGAAAAACACATGCTAAGGAGTAGTTCATACACAAAATATATTAATCGCACAATTATCACGCACATACAAGTGTCACATCATCACTCTACATAAACAACCCACATTCAATCATATATATGCAATGTGATTCAACTGATACGACACAATACATGCGGTACTATCTCAATCACATACAGTTCACCTTAGGACCCGATTCCCGTTGGAATCCGGATAAGTTGTATACGTTCCTCTGAACTACAAATTATCTTCTCTCGACTCCCACACTAAGTCCGGACGAGACTAGGCACCCATCATAGATTCACCTAGCTCATCTCTATATCACATGCCATGAATGTATGACACACAAATTATGCACAATATAACAAATATTAGAGCATAATTCACGATCCTCAATGATCTCACGTGAGTCATATACTCACCATAATTCCCTCCGTAATTACCACCAAAACCCAAGATCGTCTACATATGACAATCTTGGCTCACCAACATCCAACACGTCTCAACTAGACACTCTCATAAAAACCCATGTTTCATCCTACTTAATGTTATTAATAGTTTCTCCTATGTCCAATTATACCATCTTAGTCTTAAGAATCAAGGGAAATTGCATCGCACGCGAAATCGGGACAGGAATCGCGAAAACGGGAGATTTTCACCACAGCTCTGCCCATACGTGTATGGCACTGCCTCATACACGTATGGCCAGTTTCCCTCGCCCCAGGCCTGCGTATCATACGCGTATGGGCTCACTGCCTAGGCCTCCATACGCGTATTGCCTCCTTCCGTACGCGTATGGCCATAGGCCATTTCCCTCAGAATTCCCCTCAAGAACTCACCATATGCGTAAGGCTACTACCGTTCGCGTACAAATCCATCCCTTACGCGTATCATACGCATATGATCAGAAGGTCGTGGTGGCTTGTAGATGGGGTGCATATCATACACGTATTACCCCCTGGGTGTGTCCCTCATACGCGTATGGCCTTTCCCCATACACGTATGACCAGAGAGCATGCCAAAAATCCCAGTTTTTCATCTACACGAGTTCTTACACATTGAAACCCATTTCAACACCTAAGTCAGGTCCAAAATCATATTTATTTCATTTTAATTCCAAGGTCCTAACTCTACTTCATTGTTTCATTATTTTTATCAACATTTTATGTGTTAGAAACCTATTTTTCGTTAACCCCATAAAACCCAAATTTTCATATCTGTTCTATATCAGAACTTAGCAACAACAAAAACAATTTGCACAAATCTGTTATTCGAAAACATCATGCAACACAGATTCACATATACATTCATTACACAACCACTATTTAACAACAACAATCACATAATAATTATCCAATTACAAAAGTCAAGCAAGAAGGAGAAATATACACAGAACCTAAGAGGAAAATGACCCCTCACTACCCTCTCATGTTCAGATCACTTATATTGAATCTCATTATCCCCCTTACATGAAATTCAAGCTTTAATCCTTCAAAAATGGTGGAAAACTCCCTTGTTCCCTTTCCCTAACTCTCTTTCTCTTTCTCTGTTCACGTAGCAGAAACTGACTTCTAACATCTCACTAATTACTCTTAATTGTTTTATTTATTTTATTAATTTTCTAAATAATGATAATAATCCAAATAATAATCCTATTATTACTCCTAATAATAATATTAATAATAATAATAATAATAATAATAATAATAATAATAATAATAATAATAATAATAATAATAATAATAATAATAATATATCCCATTCCTTTTTAATTAATTATCATTATCATGTTATTCTAAAGTTTTATTCATATTACTCAATTAAGGTTGATTCCTCTCTCTCACCCTTAACCACATACCCTTAATTAAGTCAATAAAATCACAAATAACACACAATGACTAAATACTTTAAATGGGGTGTTAAACTCTTCCTCATTTAAATTATTTTCATCCTCGAAAATGTACCTGACGAGAACAACTCTGGATACGACTCTCACATCTTACTCTCTAATTTCCAGGTCACACTTCCTCCAGCAGCTCCTCCCCAAGCTACTCTCATAAAGGAATATCTTTTCCTCTTAACTGTTTCATCTTGCGATCCTCGATCCTTAATGGTATCGCCTCCACGGTAAGGTTATCCTGAACCTGCACTTCATCCCTTTGAAGCACATGGGATGGACCAGCAATGTACTTTCGAGGTTGTGACACATGAAACACATCATGCAAATTTGAAAGTTCAAGTGGCAGCGCCACTTTATACGCAATAGTTCTAACTCTTTGCAAAATCTAATATGGTCCAATGAACTTAGGATCCAACTTCTTCGATTTCAGCGCACGACCAACACTGGTCACATGATTGACCCTCTGAAACACATGGTCACCTTCGTTGAACTCCAAGTCCTTTCTCCTGTTATCATGGTAACTTTTCTGCCTACTCTGGGATGCCTTCATCTTCTCTCTAATCATATGAATTATCTCATTAGTTTGTTGCAAAATCTAGGGTTCGAGTACCGTACTCTCGCCCGACTCGTACCAGCACAGAGGTGTCCTACACCTCCTACCATTCAACGCTTCAAAAGGCTTCATTCTGATACTAGAATGGTAACTATTATTGTAAGTAAATTCAATCAACGGTAAATGAGTATCCCAAGCACCTCCTAACTCTAGTATACAAGCTCTCAACAAGTCTTCTAGCAATTAAATAGTCCTCTCAGATTGCCCATCTGTCTGCGGATGATAAGCAAAACTCAACTTCAAACTAGAACCCAACGCTTCCTGCAAACTCTTCCAAAATCCAGAAGTAAACCTCGGGTCTCTTTCAGACGCAATGCTCGACGGAACCCCGTGCAACTTTACTATTACCCTGATATAAATATCTGCTAACTTTAACAAAGGGAAACTGATGTTAATCGGTATAAATTATGTTGATTTCGTCAATCTATCCATAATCACCCAAATAACATCAAAGCATGTCGCCGTATTTGACAATCCAGTCACAAAGTCCATCGCGATACTATCCCACTTCCACTCTGGTATTTCCATTGGTTGCATCAAACCGAAAGGTTTCTGGTGTTCCACTTTTGACTTCTGATAGGTCAAACAAGCATATACAAACCGAGCTATATCTTTATTCATACTTGGCCACCAAAATAATTTCTTAAGATCCTGATACATTTTTGTAGCTCCTGGATGAATACTCAAGCTACTCCAGTGGCTTTCCTCTAAGATCACTTTTCTCAATTTAGGATTATTCAACACACAAATTCTGCCCCTAAGTCTCAACACACCAAAATCATATACTTTAAAGTCACCTTCTGCATCCTCCCCTTCTGCGGTCATCAAATCCACTAACATCAAATCAAGTATTTGGCTCTCTCTAACCTCATTAAGGAACTCATTATTAACTTTCAACATACCCAACATCACACTCTCAGGAGTCAGTTCATAAACCATGCTCAAGTTTCTAAACTATTCAATTAGATCCAACTCTTTAATCATCAATGTCGATATATGAATCTTCGTCCGACTCAAAGTATCCGCCACAATGTTAGCTTTACCGGGATGGTAACTTAAGCTAAAATCGCAATCCTTCAAGAATTCCAACCATCTTCTCTGTCTCATATTCAATTCTTTTTGGTCAAATAAATATTTCAAACTTTTATGATCACTAAACACTTCAAACCTCGACCCGTACAAGTAAAATCTCCAAATTTTCCACACAAAAACCATTGCAGCTAACTCAAGATCATGAGTAGGGTAATTTCGTTCATGTACTCTCAATTGTCATGAGGCATAAGCCACGACCTTACCATTCTGCATTAACACTCTGCCTAACCCCATTTTAGACGCATCACAATACACCACGAAAGGTTCATTTGGCTTTGGTAGAATCAATACTGACATTGTAGTCAATATCTTCTTTAATTCCCAAAAACTTTCTTCACACAAGATATCCCACATAAAGGCCTATCCTTTTCTAGTAAATTGAGTCAGAGGAAGGGCCAAATTAGAAAACCCTTCGATAAACCTGCGGTAATAACCTGCCAAACCCAAGAAATTCCTAATCTCCATCACTGATTTCGAAGGTTGCCATTGAAGTACAACACTCAATTGGGATGGGTCCACTGTTACGCCATCACCCGAAATAACATGTCCCAGGAAACTCACTTCATGCAGCCATAACTCACATCTTGACAGTTTTGCATACAACTTCTTCTCTTTCAACACTTGCAACAATGCAAACATTACAAACATCAAGACTTCATCTTCTAGAAGTTCACCCACTTGCGTAGTAAACAACAACATCAACTTTCTACTATCACCAAACCCATACCCAAACTCTGGAGGCAAGTCACAATTATCTTCAGCTAAAACATCAAGAATTACACCCCACTGGCATATCTCTAGCCGCTACCTTGCGCTCTACTCCCTGAGAAGCAACCGTCAACAATACCTGATCGTTCTCCCTCAAAGACATTCCAACTTAACCACAGACAAGAAACATGAATCCGCCTCATCTTCAGATATAGGAATTTGCGTCGACTCATCAAAATAATTTGTAAGCACCTGGCTTAACTCCAAACAATTCGTTGTACACACTATCTAAGTTAGAAAGACACGTCTATTCCATCCAACATGATCTCGTCTATTATCAACAAGAGATTAAGGGTTATCAGTTCCTCAATTTGTCAATAGGTAACCTACAATTATGGTGGGGCATAAACCATCTTTACCAAACTACAATAGCGTCCAACGACACATTGCGCCATCATTCAACACTTGAAGCATCTTGGAGAAGCACAAGCTTCTCCCCCACTTGTTTCATTCCCAACCTGTAAGTGAAAACAAAATAAGCATCGACTGTGTTTTCACACACAGGTCGCATACTAGGGAACAACATGTTTCAAAGGAAATACCGGTTAGAAGAAACACATGACTATATTCACTCTATAGTCAGACTTTACTACAACACTGGTCGGACGGACCGACCTGCTCTGATACCAATTGTAACATCCTACTCTACCCATTTGTATGATAATTAAAAATGCGAAAAACAAATATCGAAATTAATCAGAGTTACACACGTAGGAAACCACATCATCAAATATCAACATGAAGTATCAAATCACTTCACATCTTATTCATTAATAAAAACAAATAATTTGATTAAACAGCGAAATTAATACAAATGGTTTAGCATTAAAGCTTCAATTATACCAAAAACTCCACATAACACGTGGTTCCATAATAATAATCAAAACAAATATGTAACAAATACACGTCAAATAAAATAAAGAAAATACAAAAATACTCATCCTTCTCGTGTTACGTATCAGAGCGACTCCTAAAACTCGATCAAATGGCAACACAATGCTCCAAGCCCTACTCAGGTACCTGGTCATATATACTCCCCATGGAGCACATACACAATAAACAGAAAAGGGGTGAGAACTACATTCAATAAATATACGGTGAAAAATACATGATAAGGAGTAGTTCATACACAAAATACATCAATCACACAGTTATCACGCACATACAAGTGTTACATCATCACTCGGCATAAACAACACACGTTCAATCATACATATGCAATGCGACTCAACTGACACGACACAATGCATGCGGTACCATCTCAATCACATACGATTCGCCCTAGAACTCGATTCCTGTCAGAATCTGAATAAGTCGTATACGTTCCTCTGAACTACAACTTATCTCCACTCGACTCCCACACGGAGTCCGGACGAGACTAGGCACCCATCATGAATTCCCATCTAGCTCATCTCCACATCACATGACATGAATGCATGACACACAAATTATGCATAATATAACAATTATTCGAGCATAATTCATGATCCTCAATGATCCCACGTGAGTCACATACTCACCGTAATTCCCTCCGTAATTACCACCACAACCTAAGATCATCCACATACGACAATCTTGGCTCACCAACATCTAACACATCTCAACCAGACACTCTCATAAAAACCCATGTTTTATCCTACTTAATGGTATTACTAGTTTCTCTTATGTCCAGCTATACCATTTTAGTCTTACGTATAAAGGGAAATTGCATCGCATGCGAAATCGGGACATAAATCGCGAAAATAAGAGATTTTCACCACAGCTCTGCCCATACTCGTATGGCCAGCTTCCCTCGCCCTAGGCCTGCGTATCATACGCGTATGGCCTTACTACCCGGGAATTCATACGCGTATTGCCTCCTGCCTTACGCGTATGGCCAAAGGCCATTTTCCTCATAATTCCCCTCAAGAACTCACCATACGCGTACGGACCCATCCCTTACGTGTATCATACGCGTACGACCAGAAGGTCGTGCTGGCTTTTGGACGGGGTGCATATCATACACGTATTACCCCCTGGGTGTATCCCCCATATGCGTATGACCAGAGAGCATGCCAAAAATCCCAGTTTTCCATCTACATGAGTTCTCACACATTGAAACTCATTCCAGCACTTAAATCAGATCTAAAATTATCTTTATTTCAGTTTAATTCCGAGGTCCTAAGTCTACTTCATTGTTTCATCATTTTTATCAACATTTTATGTGCTAGAAACCTATTTTTCGTTAACCCCATAAAACCCAAATTTCCATATCTGTTATATATCAGAACTCAGCAACAACATAAACAATTCGCACGAATTTGTTATTCGAAAACAACATGCAACACAGATTCACACATACATTCATTACACAACCACTATTTAACAACAACAATCACAGAATAATTATCCAAATATGAAAGTCAAGCAAGAAGGATAAAAATGCTCCGAACCTAAGAGGGAAATGACCCCTCACTACTCTCTCATGTTCAGATCACCTATATTGTATCCCATTCTCCCCCTTACTTGAAATTCAAGCTTTGATGCTTCAAAAATAGTGGAAAACTCCCTTGTTCCCTTGCCCTATCTCTCTTTCTCTTCTTTTCTCTTTCTCTTTTCATGTAGTAGAAACTGACTTCTAACTTTCCACTAATTACTCTTAATTATTTTATTTATTTTATTAATTTTCTAAATAATGATAATAATCTAAATAATAATTCTAGTATTACTCCTAATAATGATATTACTACTACTACTACTACTAATAATAATAATAATAATAATAATAATATTAATAATAATAATAATGGTAATAATAATAATAATACTAATATATTCCATTCCTTATTAATTAACTCTGATTATCATATTATTCTAAAATTTTATTCATATTACTCAATTAAGGCTAATTCCTCCCTCTCACCCTTAACCACATACCATTAATTAAGTCAATAAAATCACAAATAACACACAATGACTAAATACTTTAAATGGGGTGTTACATCTCGCCCCAATTAATTTGGTTTTTTCCCGTTAGATTCAGGGTGGGGGTGGCTGGGCCCAACCAGGTTTTAATTTTTTGTCATGCCTACTCTAATTCGAAGAAATCAGATAACCATGAAGTTGTTTTTGAAGTAGAAGCTCTTCCTAATGATTGGAAAATCATCATCCCGACCTTTATAGATAGAGTATTCCAAGACTTTCACCATCATTCTTTCACAATGTTTGGCATAATCTTTTGCGAGATGAGTTTTTTCTTGTCGCTTACCACCTTTGAATATGAAGTCTTATGTTATCTAGTTTTGACGCCTTTACTATTGCACCCTAACTCGCATGCCTTCGTTCTAGCTTTCCAGTATGTGTGTTGATATATGAATTAGAAAGCTTCTATTAAATCTGCTTCCATATATTTTTTCGGTTGCTTGGGAAGGCTCAACTCCTCCTTACGATTTAATTCACTTCAAACAATCTCCAAAATTGTTTGAGGTATTTACCGAATCTTTAAAAACTATAAATTTCATTATGTGGTGATTGAGCCTGTTACGGCTAAGGCACAATCTAATATATGTAGTTGCGAGGGGGAGGCCATGGATGTAGTCTGCTATCCTGAATTCCCTCTATGTTAGAACTATGATATTTTGGTAGAGGAAACACATACCTTTATTTTAAGTTGTCAGATTGTTCTTAGGGTGAGAAAGAGAGCTTAGCCACCATCCAATGTTTCTTTGGTGGCTCTAATCATATCTCCCTTACATTTTCAAATCTACATATTTTAAGACCAAGAATCGGTATGTGGACATGTGGCCCATGGTTTTAATCGTGGACAAGGATGATTCTAAAATATTATTAGGTGTGTTCGATGATCTTTTAGTTTCTTGTTCTTATTCTCAATCTTTCTTACTGTTTTATTGACGATTACTTGTTCTCTTCTGGATTATAATATGGCTTTTGATGATAAAATTAAACCCTTAAAAAAGTATCACTCTCAAGCTTAGGTGAAGGCGGCCTATGTCAAGTCTGCTCATGAAAAACTAGTCTATAGAGATGATAGGAGCCCCTTGACGACCACTGTTGATTTGGTGACTCTTCCCTTTTCGTACGTCTCTCCCCGTTCTAAATGTAGAAATAAATAAGTTGCTAATAACTATGAAGAAAGGAAATGTATGTCGGTCCTTTCTAGTCCCTTTCCTACTTCTCTAGAAGAGCTTTTTGGAATGATTCCTGACACATAGTGCAACTTGCTGATCAAGATGAGGTCGTCTAACCACGGAAACTTTTTTGTTGAATGTATTCCCTACTTGAACATGATAGTTACTTTGAATGGCTCCATGCTTATGGCGGATGAAGAGTTCTATAATAGGGATGAGAAATTCTGATCCAAAGTTGAGGTCTTAGAGAAGAAACTTGTAAAGGTCCATAAATCAAGGGATGATATGACCAAAGAGACAAACTCAACAAAGGATAAGTTGAAGATAGATGAAGATGATTTTCAGACAGTCCAAAAGCTCTATATGACAATAAAAATGAGATCTCTTTGTTTAAACAAAGCCAAAATTCTTTGAAATGAGAGTTGATGAGGCGAAGGAATAAATGAAGATTTTATTGGCAAAATATAGCTATGGAAATTGAGTTTACTGAGGAGAAGATGACCCTCATCGTTGATGTAATGGCTTTGGCTAGACAATTATTTGATAAAGTAATCCAACAATTCATCTTCCTTAAACCCGCCATTAATTTGAACCTTGAGGGGATATGCTTGGATAAGTCGATCGTTACCATGAAGTTGGTCGAGACACCTGATGGTGATCTTTTTGTACTCTATTTCATATGGTTGTGGGTCTAGTTTTGACCCTTTGTTGTAAATTAAAATTGTTTCATGAGGATCTAATAACCTTTTATACTTGTAATGAAAACAAATTTATTTTGGAATCGTGTGTGGAGGGCGTGAAAGCTTCCATAGGGAGTGATGATTCCCTTCACCCTCATTGATTCCGAAGTTCTGAGAGCAATTAACATTGCCCATCCCAACTTTACCCCAATAGTTAGGTCTTTGTACGGGCTTTCAAAATCTTGTGCGGTGGTATGAAAATTATGCATAGTATGGGAAAAAAATTTCATTATACAAAACGAAAGAGGTTGACAAGGGAAACTGGACTTCTATAAGCGCCCTCCTGAGTAAGAGGGGTGTTCTCTCTATACTCCTTGAACTACAAGAACTAGAAAAAGAAGTTCTTTTGAGTACATAGAGATGTTCGTCGTCTCATGATCATATCTAGTGACATGAGTGATCATATGTTTCACTTTTACTGGTAGTGTGAACCTGTATGAATTACGAGTTTTGGTTATGATACGCTCAGTGAGTCTGATAAAGATGGGGTTGACCTCCTGGAATAAATGTACATCATAAAAGTTATGGATTTAATAAATTTGAAAGGCAACCAAGTGAGACTTGATGTTTTCGTGTGTAAGTTTATTTTATGTCTTTATTCTTGCCTTTTATTTATCATGATTTTGGGCTTTTTTTTAATGTTTCTTATGCATAAATAATGGCTCTAGTTTTTCTAGTGCAAAAGAAGGTGCTCCTAAAAAAGCTAGAGTGAAAAGGGGTGAAGGTAGTGGCGTCAACAAGAAGAGCGACCTAAATGGGGTGATGACATTGCCTGCCAAAAAAGAAAGTCCAAAGGCGAGTTAAAGATCATATAAGTCAAGTATCTTAACAAAATTAAAACTTCATCATCTGGAAAAGTGAAGACCTTGCCTGTGTAGAATCAAGATTCAAAAGCTTCTATTGTTTTGATGAAGACAACTCATATCAGCTTGACTCGCAAGATACTTACACTATATACCCGTGGGGGTATATGTACTGTGAAGCTGCTTGCACTATATACCCGTGGGGGTATATATACTGAGGATAAAATCTGAAGCATCTATATTCTGAACTCTTCACAAAAAGCAAGAGGTGCAAGCATATCATCAAGAATACATTATCAAGATCAAGGCAAAGTCACATTTATCAATATGGATCAAGTTTCATCTATCAAGTTTCAAGTGGTGTTGAAGATTCAAGACACGGTATAACATTGTTTACTTAGAATTATGTATGCAAGTGTTCTTTGATCTCACTTCACTACACCACTAACTAAAACCATTTTAAAACTATTTTAAAATACTCTTGATTTTTTAAATTAAGTATTTTTGGAAAATCTTTTAGTGTTAACCGATTAACCTGTGGGGTTAACCGATTAACACAAGTTAAAATTATGATTTTGGGAATTTCTTACAGTGTTAACCGATTAACCATATAGGTTAACCGATTAACACATGTAAAATTTGAATTTTTTATACTTTGGAAAGGTGTTAACTGATTAACCCATTTGGTTAACCAATTAACACTAAAGCAACAGCCAAAAATAACAATTGTTCATGGAGAATTGTTTTGCTTTGTGTTTTTCTTACTGGCTATTTTTCTGTCCCATAATCATACCTTTTTGAAAAGGTTTTTCACTCTTATAAATTGATTTCAGTTTTCAAAATCAAAATAAACCTTCAAGAAACAAATTTTCAAATATTACTCATTATCTTCAACCTTTTTGAATTTTTCAAAAGTGTTCAAATCTGAATTTTTGAAACAAGCCATTGAAATACACTTTCACATTTTTACAGCTTGATTTCACAATAAAGAACACTTGTATAATTTTCTGAGTAATCTTTGTTTCGAGAAGAAGATCAATATTTCATATTGATATACATTCAATTGTCACTTATATACAAATTCAGAATTGACTACAACTTATTCTTATAATTATAAAAGATAAGTTTGTAGGATTTTCCTTGTAATCCGGATTGTGGATACAAGAGGTCCTTTTGTGAGATATTCATTCTCAATAGGACTTAAATATTGTGTAAATCCAAGAAGGGTGTTCTTGGTTGTTAGGATTGTCTTTTGTAGAAATCTAACATTGATAGTAAAATTCTCTTTCATGTTGAAAGGGGAGTGGAGTACTCTCGGATTGTGAGGGGAACCACTATAAGTCGTTGTGTCCTTTTTTCTTCTGCACTTTACTGCTTTTCATCATCTAGAAGAACTTAAAGAAGAAAAATTCAAGAATCATAAAAACCGGAAAAATTGTCTAAGAGCCTAATTCACCCCCCTCTTAGGCATACATATAACTTACAATTGGTATCAGAGCAGGTTAAGGTAACCTGTTCCTATCGATTCAATATGGCTTCCGCTAGCACCAACCCGATTTTCAAAGACGGTGGAAGTAGTAACAAACCACCACTGTTCTCTAGAGAATATTTCGATTTTTGGAAAATCAGAATGAAGGCGCATCTTAAAGCCCAAGGAGAAGGTATATGGGAAGCAATCGAAGAAGGACCACACAATCCAGTAAATATGGTCAACAGTGTTGGAACCGTAAAGTTAAAAAGCACGTATGACGAAGACGATAAGAAAAAGATTCTTAATGAGAAGAAAGCAATCAACATACTCCAAAGAGCTCTCAGTATGGACGAGTTCTTCCGTGTATCACAGTGTAAATCGGCAAAGGAGATTTGGGACACCTTGGTGGAAACGCATGAAGGAACCACACAAGTAAAAAGATCGAGGCTCAACATGTTGAGTCAAGAATATGAGATATTCCGTATGCAGCCCGGTGAATCTATTGTTGCCTTACAAAAGAGATTCGTTCATCAAACAAATCACTTGATTGCTCTTGGGAAGACCTTCACCAATGATGATCTCAACCTGAAAGTCCTAAGATCCTTGACAAGGGAATGGCAACCGAAGGTGACCGCTATTTCGGAAAAGAAGAGTCTCTCAACGATGACATCCGCGTCCTTATTTGGTAAACTTCAAGAGCACGAATTGGAACTTGGAAGGCTGGAGAAGCACGAAAGTCAAGAAAAGAAGTCCAAAGGAATTACCTTGAAGATTGACACAAAGGATGACAAAGACGACGAGACTTCCGAAGATGAAAATTCCATGCTTCTTGTAAAGAAGCTTGGTAAGTTTTTTAACACAAATAAAAATTCCTCTTTTCCTAAAAAGAATAAACATTTCAGGAAAAAGGATGCATCCACATCGATTCAAGAAGTCACATGTTACAAATGTGGGAAGTAAGGTCATATAAAGCCGGATTGCCCGAAAATTGCAAAGAAAGGAGGATTCAAAGGCAAGAAGGATTTCAAGAATAAGAAGGCTTATGTTGCTTGGGACGATAATGAAATAAGTTCATCATCGGAATCGGAATACGATGAATGTGCAAATATGGCTCTTATGGCATCACATCACTCCGATGAAGAAATTGATGAGGTTAGTAGCAATTTTTCAAGTTATGACAATGATGCACAAGAAGTCATAAATGAACTTCTAAAAGAGTGCAAGACTTTGTATAAAAGCATCTCATCCCAAAAGAAAAGAATTTCATCTTTAGAAGAACAGAATATTGCTTTTGAAAAATACATTGAAAATGAAAAACAAAAATTTATGGATGAAAAACAAAGTCTTGTATGCAAAAATTGTGAATCCTTATCTTTTCAAATTGTTCAACTTAAAAGAGTTTTAGAAAGATACGAAAAAGGTCAAATTGGCTTGGAGGAAATTCTTAGGCACCAAAGATATCCTAATGATAAAAGTGGATTAGGATATTCTAAGTTTTCCAAACCAAGCACAAATGAAACCATTTTTGTGAAAGCAAGTGAACAAGTTGTTAAAGAAAAGGCAAACACTTCTAAAACTATGCATCAAAGTCATAAAAAGAAAAGAATTGTGAAGAAAAAGAATTATGTTTCTAGATATAGAAGTCATTTTCAACCTACTTGTTTTTATTGTGGAATTAAGGGCCATACACCTAATGCTTGCTATGTGCGCAACATTGGTGTTGCTAAAGGGAATTATGTGTGGGTTGAAAATGGTACTAACTATCAAGGACCCAAAGCAATTTGGATACCTAACAATACTTGATTTTGTGTTGTAGGTATTGATCGTGACTTTCTATGTCTAATACAACTAACTGCAAGTGCACAGTCTATCGCGTAGTAATAAAAGATATCGATCCCACAGGGACTCGTAATCAAACTAGTGTTCTCGGGAGTTACTATGTTTAGCTAGGTAGAATATGTTTAAGGGAATAAGATTTGTCACTAAAAGGGAACTAAGATTACTATTTAGATTATAATTAATTAAATCGATACGTAGTAATTGTGTTCTTCAGGGATTTGATAAGTTATGGTGTATGAAATAATTTTCAAAGTTTATTTAAGCAGAAAATGGAGATTTGAAGACTCTCGTCTCACAATGGTTATTGACGCTAATCATAATCCTAAGGGCCAAACGTATACTTTCGTATTCCGTTAGGGGTTAAAATTATTTTTTGGAAATCTCTAAATTCTAATTCGTTTTAAAGTGCTTTCGCTGTTATTAAAACAAATGCCTAGTGTTTACTATCTGACCTTACCGCAGCTTTCGCTTGTAGGTTCGTATCTTAATTAATTTCCCACTTTCGTGGCAAAACTACTTTTAAATAAGTTCTCGCTTTCGCGACGAAGTTTATTCAGTGAATCAATTTTAAACACTCAGACCATAGATTACTTTTGTGAAAAGAAAGTTTTCAACCAAGAGTTATCAAATCTCATTCGAATTATTACTACATATCGATTACCTAAGTTTAGCTAGACATGGAATTGGGAAAAACAAAATATAAATAGGAATAATAAATAATAATTTGCATTATAATAAAACAGAAGTCGATCAAAATGAAAACCTGTAAATATGTCAATTGGCCTTTGGGCAGATCCTCCACAGATGTTGGCAGGATTCTGGTCTTTAGTGCCAATTTGATCGTACAGTACAATAGAAATTACAGAAGAGCGGAAATGGGAATGAGGAAAGGTAAAAGGGAAATGAATACAAATAAAAACTGGAAAGTAATTGCTCTGGAAAATAAATTCGGCAGCACTTCGTGGTATGAATGCAGCACCCTTTTTGAAGTCCCCTGCTTCCCTTTTTATAGAGGTGGAGTCCCAACGGTTATCTCTGAAGATGATGGACTTTGAGGCAGATAATTTAGGGAGTAGTGGTCCACTCTGTGGGAATTGGAACTGCTCTTTTGACGTGTAATCTGAGTGGGGCATTTTTGCCTGCATGACGGTCGTCACAAGGTGTGACGGTTGTCACCCGTGTGACGGTCGTCATGCAGCTGTGACGGTCATCACATCAGCAAAAACAGTCTGCTGCGCTTTTCATTGTGTTTTCACTCCTTTTTCGTCCATATTTCATCTGGGATTGCTTCTTTTCTTCATGTTGCCTTGTTTAGACGTGATCGTTGAATACCTGCAAAACATCAGACAAAAACACGCAAATAACCCGAAATCGGATCGAAAGCGGTTAGATTTTAGTTGAATTATGCATGAAAATATCTATATGATTTCGTGTTATCAAACTCCCCTAAGCTTGAATCTTTGCTTGTCCTCAAGTAAAACATGGAAAAGTCGGCAAGTACGAGGCAGCTTCTTCGTTCGCAGAGTTTGGAAAACCCGGGATTCTTGGTAGGAACAAGACGAGTATCATGACGACACTGGACTACAAGTCTTCGGAGGTCTCCTTTTTATGCAAATCGGTCTCAGTCATGCTACTGTAGCTTGGTGTCAAGGTTCTCGCGGCAAGTTCACCCTGTTTGTTCTAGCGCAATCACATTAAGCCCGTTGTCCGCACACTTTCATGGCAAGTCGACCTGTTAGTGAATATGATCTCATTTCTGTTTTTGATATTCTTCATTGATCATACTTTTATGTCATTGATTTTTCAATGAGTTTTTCGTGCCGTTGGGCTAAATGCTCGGGTGAGGAGCACCTAACTTAGAAGGAAACGCATCTTGTTTTCTTGGGCTTTTTAGCTCTCTTTTCATGATTTTTCATCTTTTTGGAGATCATACACTTATTTGCATCGGTCGCTCGCTTAGAAGTGTTTTTAGGATGGTGCTGACTGCTAGTATAAACTACTTGGGGTTGAGTTTGCGCAGACACTTGAGACTTTGGTACACGTAGGTGGTGAAGCAGACTCGTATAAACTAGAGATCTAAGGTGTCTGGACGATACTGGTTTTGTTAGAACTGTCGTTTCCTCGGAGTTTCAAAACTTGTTTTGAACTCAGGTGCATTCTCGTGATGCTTTCGCTTTTGAGGAACAAATGAAAGTTTTTTGTTTACGTTAAATAATGTGGGGATTGTTTGCGTAACGTGAAAAATATATATAGACGAGCTTTATTTGCTAGAAATAGAAAGTGTAAAAATAGAAATTTCGAGAATTCAAAGTGCAGTGAAATGGAAGTAAAGGAAATAAAGGGAAATTCAGAGTACAGTGGAATGGAAATGAGGCTCCGCTCCCACACTATCTCGATCAGTGTCCTCACTGATTCTTGAAGCATGCGAGAGGGAGATACAACTGAAAAATGAAAATACAAATAACTGAAATATAGTAAACAATGAAGGAAAAAATGAAAATCTAGTCCCGGCCTCTGTCACGTCCGTGCTGGCGTCCTCTGGCTCTAGCAAGGGCTACTCTATCCTCATAGTTCATGGCTCCGGTGTGGTAGACCTTGTCTCGGAGTCCTTCGACCTGCAGGGTCAGATGCGCTAGGCTCTCAGTGATCGTAGCTTGGCCGGTGTGAAGTTGTTGCATTTGAGTCCGGTGCCAAGCTTCGAACTGGTCAGCTCGCTGATTCTGCTGCTGCAGCATCGTGAGTATCTGTGCCTGCTGGTCTAGGGAGCGACAGAGGTCCTCTTCGGTGTAGTCTGGCACGGGATGATGACGGCGGCGGCGTAAGGATGTACCTACGGGAGGAGGAGGCTGCGATGCCTCTGGCTGCTCGGACCTGTCCAACTCAGCTTGGATTTCATCGTCGGAATCATGAGTGGGATCCTGAGTAGGAACAGCGGCAGCAGGAGGGGCAGTGAGGTCGAACAACCAGTTGGTACGGTCCTCTGGATGGATGCGGGTGTGGGACAGAAGGATGATGCTTCGGACGGTCTTGCCACGCACAACCGGATGGAATTTGCCGTCAGCTCGGGAGCGGATGAGATGAGAGGCTCGACAGTGGTCGGTGTCAAGGAACACCGAGGGGATGGAATGGAGGTGCTGGAGGTGGTCGCCAAGGTTCAGCCCAAGTGCGATAGCCGTGACAATCCCGCCAAAGTAGAATGGCTTCGAGCCACGGTTGCAGTTGGCCTGAATGTGAGCCAGCAGAAACGGAGCAGCGTTGACAGGTTCATTGTTGAAGACGCATTGAAGAAAGAAGAGCTCCTTGGAGTTCACTTTGTGGTTGCTGTCTCTGGCGAAGATAGTGTTACTCAACGCTCTGTGAAAGTACCTGATGGTTGGGTTATGGATATGAGTGGCGTACAGGGAGTCCCAACCATCGGCATTGAGGCCGGTCAACTGATACCACAACGCGAAGGCTTCGTGCTGGAACTGATCGGTGATGCGGCGATGAGCGTTATCGCCACGAGGTAGCTGTAGGATGCTGGCAATCTGATTTTGATTCACCTGATAGTTGATGCCAAACATCCGGAAGCATGCGGCACCTGTGTGCTGGTTAAGTTCGTCGCTGCTTGTGACATAAGTGAACGAACTCAAGAACTCAAGAGTGAGTTGTTCGTACGTTGGCTGTGGGTTGGTGCAGAGGTTCCAGATGCCTGCTCGTTGAAGCATCCAGGTTACACCTTCAAGGAGTCCGAGCTCCGTAAGCGATGGAAGGTGCGGGTAGTGAGTCGGCTGGAGTGACCTCTGATGAAATGCAATGTAGTGTGCTCGTTGTCTTTCGCCTAACTCGCCTTTAGGGAAGGTAATGTTGCTGACATCTGGGGTTTCTGCATTCCTGGCCATTGTTGGAAGATGGAGAGGTTTATGAGGTTTTGGGGTTTTTCTGCAGAGAGGAAAAATGACAGAACGGTGGTTTGGAGGTTGAATTTGGAGTTGAAGTTTATAGTTCAATGTGGGGAGGACGAAAATTCGTAGTGGGGTAGGAGTTAGGATGTTTGAGAGTGATAATGGGGGGAGTGGAAGAGAACACGAGCCCTGTTTTATCAGATAGCAGTTCTGGGCTGCGTGACGGTCGTCACCCGCGTGACGCTCGTCATGTGGCTGTGACGGTCGTCACAGCAGCAAAATCTGCAGAACACAGAATTTTGCTCTGAGGGCGTATTCGTAGTGACTTTAAGGCGTAGTATTGCTACGGTGATGTAATATAACAGCCAACAAACAACAAATAATGCAAAAACAGAATAATTGAATAAAACCAGAATTGAAATAACATAAAATTGAAACGATTGTATGTAGTACATAATGAAAACGAACAATGCGAAAAATCCAAATGATTAAATGAAACTAAACTAGACTAAACTAAACTGAAACTACTGCTACGAGCTAATAACTAATCTTTTCGTGCCTTCAACTCATCGAATTTCTGTGAATAGTAGTCGAGTTGGTCGCAGACTAGATCCATGAAGCCTACCAGTTCGCTGTGCATGCCTGCGATATCAGCTTTTATATTAGTCAGAGCTTTATCAACGTCGTCCAATCTGAGTAACATGGCGTCCATTTTGTCGGTGGTTTCCTCAGGGATAGGCTCAGGATAAGTATTGTAGTGTGGAGGAGTTGTAGGGTCTACTTCAGTTTCAGATGCAGCATCCTCATAGTACATGTAGTCGTGTGCCTCAGAGATGTGGTCACTGTCATACATATAGTTCTATGGTGTTGACTGTGGTGAAGGAGGTCCCATAGGCTCATCCAATTCGTAGAGCCAGTTATCCTTGTTGTGGATGCTTGTCATCAGATGATCAGGCAGTGTGAATAGCTGTACTGGTTTTTCGTTAATAAGGTACTCATACGGTCCAGGTCCCATAGTCCCTAAGATGCGCCTGTTAAAGCAGAATTGTATGTTCATGGGTCTGATGGTGCCAAAACGAGTGCTGGCATTTAAATGGAATCTAAGGCCAAGCTCGTGGGCAATCATTGTTACTAGGCCTCCTATAAGAATAGGTGTCTGAGGTTCCAGCGTGAGGCGTTTGAAAGATCTCATCATGAAAGGCACTGCATTTACTGTCCGTCCCTGAGAAGCACAGAACATGATGAATAACTCCTCCTTAGACACTGCAGTAATATTTTCTTCTTTTCCAAACAAGGTGTGAGCTAGTATCTTATGGAAGTATCTGAAGGCTGGGTTATGAATGTCATCATTGTACATTTTGTCTGGTTCAAGGTGATAGTCGCCTGTGATTCTACCCCAGAAGTGATCGAGTTGCAAATCAATATCGTCATCTTCTGCACTGATGAACACATGCGGTCCGCTAGGAAATCCTAGGAGGTTAGCTAGTGACATCCGGCTATGGGTTTGGTCCATTCCAAACAATCGGAAGGTAATCGGCTCTGTGTTGGATCCAAAGCCATAGTTGGGTGTGTATCTGAAAGAACTAAGGAGTTCATAGGTAAGATCCTTGTAGGTAGCGAAACGTATTTTTAGAGCAGTGTTCTCCCAACCCAGTTGATTGAACAGGTATTGAATGCTATCTGTGATCCCTAGTTTATCCATAGTAGCCTTATCATAATACAGCGTTAAGGCGAATTCTCTTTCGGTCAGTGCTGCAAATCTTGCCTTTTGAGCGAGTCCTCTGAAGTGAACCTTTGTGAAGTCGTACTCGGCCATATTCGCAGGTAATTCGGAGAAAACAGAAGGAATGTTTTGAAGACTTTAAAAATCCTGAAAAGTTTGAAATAAGAAATTGAAGTCACGATTTTTAGAAACGAAAAGTGGTAGAAACAAAAGACAAAAAAAAAGAGAAAAATAAAATAAGAATAAAAGTGCGAAAATGAACGAAAGTAGAAAGTAGTAGTAATTTTAGAATTTTTGTTGGATTTTTCAAAGTAAAATTTTAAGGAAAAATGAAATGCAATAACGAGGGAAATTTGGGTTGCCTCTCAGTAAGCGTTGTTTTTAACGTCTAAAGCCTGACGATAGCTTGGTGAGAAGCTATTCGGGTGTCTGAGCTGGAAGCTAAAGCAATGTTATATTGCTGACTTGAGGACTGTTGTCGTTCTTATTGTAGTGTTTTAGACGTTGCCCGTTTACGATAAATGGTGCATTCGTCTTATCGGTAATTTTGACAGCTCCACTCTGAAGTACTTTAGTCACTTCATAGGGTCCAGACCACCTAGATTTTAGTTTACCTGGGAAGAGTTTTAATCGTGAATTAAAGAGCAATATGATGTCTCCCACACTGAATTGTTTCCTGATTGAACGTTTATCATGCCACTTTTTAGTTCGTTCTTTGTAGATACGGGCATTTTCGTAAGCGTCTAATCGAAGTTCTTCCAACTCGTGTAAGTTCAAGATTCACTTTTCTCCTGCCTCGGTGTAGTTGAAGTTGAGTGTCTTAATGGCCCAAAAGGCCTTATGCTCTAACTCTACAGGGAGATGGCAGGATTTACCGTAAACTAATTTATAGGGGGTAGTACCTATTGGTGTCTTAAATGCGGTCCTATAAGCCCATAAAGCTTCTTGTAGCTTCGACGACCAATCTTTCCTTGAGGTGGCGACAGTCTTTTCCAAGATCTGTTTTATTTCTCTGTTCGAGACCTCTACTTGTCCGCTAGTTTGCGGATGATAGGGTGTAGCTACTCGGTGTCGGACTCCATATCTAGAGAGAAGTTTATCGAATATTCGTGATATGAAGTGAGATCCTCCGTCACTAATGACGAGTCTGGGTACACCGAATCTAGGAAAGATTGTGTTTTTGAAGAGTTTGATTACTACTCGTGCGTCGTTTGTTGGAGCAGTTATGGCTTCTATCCATTTAGACACGTAATCGACAGCGACGAGTATGTAGTTATTACCAAAAGAAGGTGGGAATGGTCCCATGAAATCTATTCCTCAGACGTCGAAGATTTCTACCTCTAAGATTCCTTTCTGAGGCATTTCATCGCGTCGTGAGATGTTGCCAGTTCGTTGGCATCTATCGCACTTTTGCACAGCGATGTGAACGTCTTTCCAGAGATTAGGCCAGAATAAGCCGGCTTGGAGAATCTTAGCGCACGTCTTGGACGTACTAGCATGACCACCATATGGTGCTGAGTGGCATTGGGAAATAATATTTTCTATTTCTTCCTCTGGGACACAGCGACGATATATGTTGTCGGCCCCTCTCTTGAAGAGTAGGGGTTCGTCCCAATAATAGTGTTTCAGATCGTGGAAGAATTTCTTCTTTTGCTGATAAGTAAGATCTGGTGGAAGCACGCCCGCAGCGAGATAATTAACGATGTCAGCATACCAAGGTAATGTGACTTGGGCATAGACAGCTTCTACGGCTTTTTCGAATTCTGGATCTTCCGAGATTGAATTGGGTGTGTCACTTTCTAATTTGGCTATCAGACGTTCGTACGGGAAATCGTCGTTTATCGGTACTAGTTCATGTTTGATGCCTTCTATTCGGGATAAGTGATCTGCAACAACGTTCTCGGTTCCTTTCTTATCTTTGATTTCTAAGTCAAACTCTTGTAATAACAGGATCCATCTCAATAGTCTTGGTTTGGCATCCTTTTTGCTTATTAGGTACCTTATGGCAGCGTGGTCTGTGTATATGATAATTTTTGCTCCTACTAAGTAAGAACGAAATTTGTCAAGCGCAAATGTAACTGCTAGAAGTTCCTTTTCTGTGGTAGCGTAGTTCATTTGGGCAGGATCTAAGGTTCTACTGGCATAGTAGATAGCATGGAGTTTCTTGTCCTTCCTTTGTCCTAGAACTGCGCCTACAGCGTAATCACTCGCATCGCACATGATTTCAAACGGTAGTCTCCAATCGGGTGGTTGCATGATTGGTGCGGTGATAAGGGCTGATTTCAATGTTTCGAATGCTTTTAGACAGTCGTCGTCGAAGACGAACTCAACATCTTTCATCAACAGGCTGGTCAGAGGTTTTGTGATTTTCGAGAAGTCTTTTATAAATCTTCTGTAGAAACTGGCGTGTCCTAGAAAACTCTGTATTTCTCGTACGGATTTTGGAGGTTGGAGATCTTTTATAATCTCTATTTTAGCTTTGTCTACCTCAATTCCTCTATCTGATATGACATGTCCTAGAACTATTCCTTGTCGGACCATAAAATGGCATTTCTCCCAATTTAGGACGAGGTTTACTTTTACGCAACGTTCTAGTACCATTTCTAAGTTTTGTAGGCATCCTTCGAAACTTTGTCCACATACCGAGAAATCGTCCATAAACACTTCCATAATGTCGTCTATGAAATCTGCAAAGATTGCCATCATGCATCTTTGGAAGGTTGCTGGAGCGTTACAGAGTCCGAACGGCATTCGGCGGTAAGCAAAAGTACCGTAAGGACAAGTGAATGTAGTCTTTTCTTGGTCATCAGGATGGATGGGAATTTGGAAGAATCCTGAGTAACCATCTAGATAGCAGAAATATGAATGTTTGACTAATCTTTCCAACATTTGGTCTATGAAGGGTAACGGGAAGTGATCTTTGCGCGTAGCCTTGTTAAGCTTCCTATAATCAATACACATCCTGCTTCCAGTCACGACTCTTTTTGTTATTGATTCGCCTTTTTCATTTTTAACTACTGTGACTCCTCCCTTCTTTGGTACGACGTGAACTGGGCTAACCCATTCACTATCGGAGATTGGATAGATGATTCCTGCATCTAGCAATTTCTTTACTTCATCTCTGACTATAATGCTTAGGATGGGGTTCAGTCTTCTCTGATGCTCTCGAGAGGTTTTAGAGTCTTCCTCTATTGTAATTCGATGCATACAGATTGAAGGGCTTATACCTTTTAAATCGCTTATGTTATAGCCTAACACGGTGGGGTACTTCTTTAGGACTTCTAATAACTTTTCGGTTTCTGGTTGTCCTAAGTCGGCGTTGACTATCACTGGTCTTTTTAGTTCATCGTCTAGAAATTCATATCTAAGGTTTTTGGGTAGTGTTTTGAGTTCTAAAGATGGGTTCTTTGGACCTGGCATATGGTTTGGGGTCAGTGCTAAGCTTTCGCTTAGGCTGTCGTCCTTGTACGGTTTACGCCAATTATCGTCTTCGGAAATATCAGGTATTTAAATCTTTATTATTTCTGAATACGTGGTCTCTTCATTTTCAAGTTCTCTTATGCATTCGTCGATTTCGTCTACTAAATAGCAGGTATCGTCTATTGCTGGTGCTTGTAAGAACTTGGTGAGAATGAACTCTATCTTTTCTTCTCCTACTTCGAATGTTAGCCTTCCTTTCTTCACGTCTATAATTGCTCTGGCTGTAGCTAGGAACGGTCTTCCTAGGATAATTGAGGTTACAGTGTCCTCCTTGATGTCCATGATTATGAAGTCGGTTGGAATGTAGAATTGTCCTATGCGTACTGGAACATTTTCCAGTATTCTGACTGGGTATTTCATTGATCTGTCAGCTAATTGTACGGACATTTTGGTTGGTCTGAGGTCTCCCATATTCAGCTTTTTGCATATAGATAAGGGCATAACACTGATACTGGCTCCTAAATCGCATAAAGTTTTGTCTATTACGAACTTTCCTATGACGCAGGGTATGGAGAAACTACCTGGGTCTTTTAATTTAGGAGGCATGCGGTTTTGAATAATAGCGCTACACTCTGCAGTAAGTGTAACTGTTTCGTTATCCTCGATCTTTCTCTTATTCGACAGGATTTCTTTGAGAAATTTAGCGTATGATGGCATTTGAGTTATCGCTTCTGTAAAAGGAATAGTAATATTCAGCTGTTTAAGGAGCTCTACAAATTTCTTAAACTGTCCTGAAGTTTTGGAGTTTATTAGTCTTTACGGATAAGGGATAGGTGGTTTATATGGCGCTGGAGGTGCTTGAGTTTTTTCACTTGCGGTATCCTCCTTTTCGTTGTCCTCATTCTTCTCTAACTCAGATTCCTTTTCTGCTTGTTCAGTTGGTTTCTGTTGCATGGCTGAGTTTTCGGTCCTCGGATCGATCAGTTCGTCCAATTCTTTTCCATTTCTTAGTATCACAGCATTTGCTTGGCCTTTGGGATTCTGTTCGGGTTGTCTAGGAAATGTGCCAGCAGGTGCGGCAGCAGATGCTTGCTGTTGAGCCACTTGTGATATCTGAGTTTCTAACATTTTGTTGTGGGTGGCTAAAGCGTCTACTTTTCCTGTCAACTGTTTAATTTGCTCGCTAGTGTGTATGTTTTGATTTAGGAACTCTTTGTTTGTTTGAGCTTGAGTTGCTATGAACTTTTCCATCATCAATTCGAGGTTTGATTTCCTAGGTGCATTCTGAGCAGCTGGTTTTTGATATCCTTGCGGAGCAGTAGGCATTTGCAATGCATTTTCGCTTTTGTAAGAAAAGTTTGGATGATTTCGCCAACCTGGGTTGTAGGTATTTGCGTAGGGATTTCCTTGAGCATAATTTACCTGGTCTGGCGGGATTCCGGCTAGCAATGGGCATTCGGGTGCATTATGAGTGGTGCTTCCGCATAACTCGCAATTTGGAGTTACTGCAGCGACAGTTGCAGTGGGGTTAACGGTCAGACTATCAATCTTCTGTGCTAGAGCATCTACTTTAGCATTGAACTTTTCAAGGCTGCTGATTTCGTACATCCCACCTTTCGCTGTGGTTCTCTCAGTTGGAGTACGTTCACCTCCCCATTGGCAATGGTTTTGTGACATGTTTTCTATTAATTGATAGGCTTCATCGTATGGCTTATCCATAAGTGCACCGCCCGCGGCAGCGTCTATTGTCAATCTAGTATTGTATAGAAGCCCATTATAGAAGGTATGGATAGTCACCCAGTCTTCTAGACCGTGGTGAGGACATGTTCTCATCATATCTTTGAATCGTTCCCATGCTTCGTAAAGAGATTCAGTATCTTTCTGTCGAAATCCGTTGATTTGAGCTCTAAGCATAGCAGTTTTGCTTGGCGGAAAATATCTCGCCAAGAAGACGTTCTTCAATTGCTCCCACGTCGTAACGGAGTTGGATGGTAACGATTGTAACCATGTCCATGCTCTGTCTCTAAGAGAGAATGGGAAAAGATGAAGTCTTATCGCGTCTGGAGTTACTCCATTTGCTTTCACTGTGTCTGCGTATTGTACAAACTTCGTTAGATGTTCGTTCAGATCCTCGGTTGCGTTTCCTGAGAATTGGCTTTGTTGTACAGCCGACAGCAATGACGGTTTCAGCTCAAAATCGTTTCGGGTAATAGCTGGGGCAGCAATGCTACTTCTAGGCTCCATCTGAAATGGTGTAGCGTATGCCTTCAGCGGTTTGTTTGGAGGTCCTTCAGCCATCTCTGGTTCTTCTTCTTCTGATTTGGGAATGGGAGTGAGAGATTCGGGAGTGTTATGTTTGAGTTGTTTGAGTTGGTACTCAATGATTCTACTTCTTAAATGTAAGAAGCGTTCTAGTTCTGCGACTGAAGGTTTTACGATATCGCTTTTCGGGCGATTTCTTGGCATACAATCGACAGAACTAGTAAAGGAAAAATGAAAATTGTTAACCTAGTCTATACGGCGTAACAGAAGGTTACACTATTGACTAAACGGGTCCCCGGCAACGGCGCCAAAAACTTGATCGCGACTTTCTATGTCTAATACAACTAACTGCAAGTGCACAGTCTATCGCGTAGTAATAAAAGATATCGATCCCACAGGGACTCGTAATCAAACTAGTGTTCTCGGGAGTTACTATGTTTAGCTAGGTAGAATATGTTTAAGGGAATAAGATTTGTCACTAAAAGGGAACTAAGATTACTATTTAGATTATAATTAATTAAATCGATACGTAGTAATTGTGTTCTTCAGGGATTTGATAAGTTATGGTGTATGAAATAATTTTCAAAGTTTATTTAAGCAGAAAATGGAGATTTGAAGACTCTCGTCTCACAATGGTTATTGACGCTAATCATAATCCTAAGGGCCAAACGTATACTTTCGTATTCCGTTAGGGGTTAAAATTATTTTTTGGAAATCTCTAAATTCTAATTCGTTTTAAAGTGCTTTCGCTGTTATTAAAACAAATGCCTAGTGTTTACTATCTGACCTTACCGCAACTTTCGCTTGTAGGTTCGTATCTTAATTAATTTCCCACTTTCGTGGCAAAACTACTTTTAAATAAGTTCTCGCTTTCGCGACGAAGTTTATTCAGTGAATCAATTTTAAACACTCAGACCATAGATTACTTTTGTGAAAAGAAAGTTTTCAACCAAGAGTTATCAAATCCCATTCGAATTATTACTACATATCGATTACCTAAGTTTAGCTAGACATGGAATTGGGAAAAACAAAATATAAATAGGAATAATAAATAATAATTTGCATTATAATAAAACAGAAGTCGATCAAAATGAAAACCTGTAAATATGCCAATTGGCCTTTGGGCAGATCCTCCACAGATGTTGGCAGGATTCTAGTCTTTAGTGCCAATTTGATCGTACAGTACAATAGAAATTACAGAAGAGTGGAAATGGGAATGAGGAAAGGTAAAAGGGAAATGAATACAAATAAAAACTGGAAAGTAATTGCTCTGGAAAATAAATTCGGCAGCACTTCGTGGTATGAATGCAGCACCCTTTTTGAAGTCCCCTGCTTCCCTTTTTATAGAGGTGGAGTCCCAACGGTTATCTCTGAAGATGATGGACTTTGAGGCAGATAATTTAGAGAGTAGTGGTCCACTCTGTGGGAATTTGAACTGCTCTTTTAACGTGTAATCTGAGTGGGGCGTTTTTGCCTGCATGACGGTCGTCATGCAGCTGTGACGGTCGTCACATCAGCAAAAATAGTCTGCTGCACTTTTCATTGTGTTTTCACTCCTTTTTCGTCCATATTTCATCTGGGATTGCTTCTTTTCTTCATGTTGCCTTGTTTAGACGTGATCGTTGAATACCTGCAAAACATCAGACAAAAACACGGAAATAACCCGAAATCGGATCGAAAACGGTTAGATTTTAGTTGAATTATGCATGAAAATATCTATATGATTTCGTGTTATCAGGTATGCTTGAAGACAACTTCTAATCAATGGTATCTTGATAGCGGTTGTTCAAAGCATATGACGGGAGATAGCAACAAATTTTCAAGTCTATCATTAAAGGCCAAAGGATACGTTACTTACAGTGATGATAATAAAGGAAAGATTCTTGGAGTAGGAACCGTTGGTGCACCTCCATGTACATTCATCGAAGACGTCCTTTATGTGGAAGGCCTTAAACACAACCTACTTAGCATAAGTCAATTGTGTGACAAAGGGTTCCGAATCAACTTTACAAAGGATGAATGTTTGATAGAACGTGAAGTCACCCATGACATCTTACTAAAAGGTAAAAGATTTAATAATATTTTTATGATCTCTTTTGATGACTCATCCTTGAAGGTAAAATGTTTAATGGCGAACAACAACGAGGCGTGGCTATGGCATAAAAGGTTTGGTCACATTCACATGGAACATTTAAACAAATTGATAAAGCATGACCTAGTTATTGGTCTTCCGAAGATAAAGTTCATCAAGGATAAGTTATGCGATGCTTTCCAAAAAGGGAAACAAACCAAGACAAATTTCAAGTCCAAGAAAGTGGTGTCTACATCAAGTCCACTTCAATTGTTGCATATGGATCTTTTTGGTCCATCAAGAACGGAAAGCTTCGGAGGTAACATTTATGCTTTAGTTATTGTTGATGATTTCTCTCGATACACATGGACATTGTTTTTAGTGCAGAAAAGTGATACTTTCAAAGCATTCAAGAAGTATGCAAAGCAAATTCAAAATGAGAAGTCACTCACCATAGCCTCCATTAGAAGCGACCATGGTGTAGAATTCCAAAATTCACACTTTGAAGATTTTTGCGAAGAGCATGGAATTTCTCACAACTTTTCCGCACCAAGGACTCCTCAACAAAACAGTGTCATAGAACGGAAGAATAGGTCACTAGTAGAGCTTTCAAGAACAATGCTTAGCGACTCAAATCTTCCTAAATATTTTTGGGCGGATATGGTTAGCACGGCTTGCTTCGTAAGCAACCGTGTCAATATTCGACCAATTGTCAAGAAGACTCCGTATGAGTTGTTCAAGGGTAGGAAACCAAATATATCATTCTTTCACATATTCGGATGCAAATGTTTCATTCTCAACAACGATAAGGACAATCTCGGTAAGTTTGATGAGAAGTCCGACGAAGGTATATTCCTTGGTTACTCCCTCTCTAGTAAAGCCTTTAGAATTTTTAATAAAAGAACTCTTACTATTGAAGAATCCATTCATGTTTCTTTTGATGAGACTAACCCCTCGAAAGAGGATAATATTATTGTGGATGATGATGATATAGTAGATTCTTCACAACAACAAAAGGAGACTTCAAAAGATCAAACAATACCACAAGAAGATGACACTCAATCATTGAAGAACATCAAGATCTTCCGAAGGAATGGAGAACTCATAGAGATCACCCGATAGATAAAGTTATTGGTGATATTAGTCAAGGCGTTGCAACTCGACTAAATCTTAAGGATGCTTGTCTCAACATGGCTTTTATGTCTCAAATTGAACCAACCAAGATTGATGAAGCCTTAGGCGACGACCAATGGATTTTAGCGATGCAAGAAGAACTCAACCAATTCGAAAGGAATCAAGTTTGGAGTCTTGTACCAAGACCGGACCACAAGCACATCATAGGAACAAGATGGGTGTTCAAGAACAAACTTGACGAGAATGGGATCATAGTTTGTAACAAAGCAAGATTGGTCGCACAAGGCTACAACCAAGAAGAAGGAATTGATTTTGATGAAACGTTCGCTCTGGTAGCAAGGTTAGAAGCAATTAGATTATTACTTGCTTATGCTTGTTCAATGAATTTTCAACTTTTCCAAATGGACGTCAAAAGCGCATTTTTGAACGGATACATCAACGAAGAAGTCTATGTCAAACAACCCCCGGGCTTTGAAGACTTCAAGCACCCTTCACATGTATACAAATTGAAGAAGGCTCTCTATGGTCTAAAGCAAGCACCAAGGGCATGGTATGATCGTCTCAACACTTTCCTATGTGATAAAGGTTTTGAAAAAGGAAAGGTAGACAAGAATTTATTCATTAAAAAGATAAAGGATAATACCTTACTTGTTCAAGTCTATGTGGACGGCATCATCTTCGGATCAATAAACAAAGATCTATGTGAAGAATTTGCTTCGGTGATGCAAGGCGAGTTTGAAATGTCTATGATGGGAAAGATGAACTATTTCCTTGGACTACAAATCAAGCAAACAAAGGATGGCATCTTCATCAACCAATCCAAGTATTGCAAGGAATTGTTGAAAAGATTCGATATGGATAGTTGCAAGGTGATGTCCACTCCTATGGGATCCGGAACGTACGTTGATCAAGATGAATCCGGTACTCCAATTGATATCACAAAGTATCGAGGTATGATCGGTTCATTATTATATTTGACGGCAAGCCGTCCTGACATTGTGTTTAGAGTTTGTTTTTGTGCATGCTTTCAAGCAAATCCGAAGGAATCACATCTCACCGCCGTAAAGAGGATTATGAAGTATCTCAAAGGAGCAACGAACGTCGGATTATGGTATCCAAAAGGTAGTACTTGTTCTTTAATTGGTTATTCAGACGCTGATTATGCAGGATGTAAGACTGATAGAAAAAGTACAAGTGGTACGTGTCACATTCTCGGGAATGCACTAGTGTCATGGGCATACAAGAAGCAAGCATGTGTTGCACTTATCACGGCCGAAGCGGAACATATTGCAGCAGGAAGTTATTGTGCACAAATTATGTGGCTTAAGCAACAACTCCTCGATTATGGTGTAGATCTCGGTTGCAATCCTCTTTGATGCGACAACACAAGTGCCATCAATATCACAAAGAACCCGGTCATGCATTCAAGGACAAAACACATAGACATCCGGCATCACTTCCTTCGAGATTACGTATTTAATGGAGATGTAGATGTTACTTTCGTGGATACACACAATCAACTCGCCAACATATTCACTAAACCATTAACTAAGGAACCTTTCTTCAAGATTCGTCGAGAACTCGAGATTCTCGATGAAGGTGATATCTAATATCTTCTTTAGTTAATGTGTGCATGATGGATGTTTTCAAACTTGTTGCATTCTGTTTTTAAGCTTTAAGTTCAGTTTCGTTTTCTTTTATGTACTCGTACAATGGTTTGCTTATTTTAATTTCAAGTTATGACTTTTCCTATGTTAATTGTTTATGCTTGTTGTGTTTGCTATGCATGATTATTTGCTATTATCTTTAAATGCCCCTCTTCCTTTTTGCTAATGACAAAGGGGGAGAAGGATTGTGATTCTAACATTTTCCTATGAAGAAAAAGTGTTATCTCTCTTGAATTTAGGGGGAGATTCAACTTAGGGAGAGAAATGCTATGAATCAAGTATCAAGCAAGATTTTCAAAGAAACGGTTGTCATCATCAAAAAGGGGGATATTGTAGAATCAAGATTCAAAAGCTTCTATTGTTTTGATGAAGACAACTCATATCAGCTTGACTCGCAAGATACTTACACTATATACCCGTGGGGGTATATGTACTGTGAAGCTGCTTGCATTATATACCCGTGGGGGTATATATACTGAGGATAAAATCTGAAACATATCTATTCTAAACTCTTCACAAAAAGCAAGAGGTGCAAGCATATCATCAAGAATACATTATCAAGATCAAGGCAAATTCACATTTATCAATATGGATCAAGTTTCATCTATCAAGTTTCAAGTGGTGTTGAAGATTAAAGACACGGTATGACATTGTTTACTTAGAATTATGTATGCAAGTGTTCTTTGATCTCACTTCACTACACCACTAACTAAAACCATTTTAAAACTATTTTAAAATACTCTTGATTTTTTAAATTAAGTATTTTTGGAAAATCTATCAGTGTTAACCGATTAACCTGTGGGGTTAACCGATTAACACAAGTTAAAATTATGATTTTGGGAATTTCTTACAGTGTTAACCGATTAACCATATAGGTTAGCCGATTAACACATGTAAAATTTGAATTTTTTATACGTTGGAAAGGTGTTAACCGATTAACACTGAAGCAACAGCCAAAAATAGCAACTGTTCATGGAGAATTACTTTGCTCTGTGTTTTTCTTACTGGCTATTTTTCTGTCCCATAATCATACCTTTTTGAAAAGGTTTTTCACTCTTATAAATTGATTTCAGTTTTCAAAATCAAAATAAACCTTCAAGAAACAAAATTTCAAATATTACTCATTATCTTCAATCTTTTTGAATTTTTCAAAAGTGTTCAAATCTGAATTTTTGAAACAAGCCATTGAAATACACTTTCACATTTTTACAGCTTGATTTCACAATAAAGAACACTTGTATAATTTTCTGAGTAATCTTTGTTTCGAGAAGAAGATCAATATTTCATATTGATATACATTCAATTGTCACTTATATACAAATTCAGAATTGACTACAACTTATTCTTATAATTATAAAAGATAAATTTGTAGGGTTTTCCTTGTAATCCAAATTGTGGATACAAGAGGTCCTTTTGTGTGATATTCATTCTCAGTAGGACTTAAATATTGTGTAAATCCAAGAAGGGTGTTCTTGGTTGTTAGGATTGTCTTTTGTAGAAATCTAACATTGATAGTAAAATTCTCTTTCATGTTGAAAGGGGAGTGGAGTACTCTCGGATTGTGAGGGAAACCACTATAAATCGCTGTGTCCTTTTTTCTTCTGCACTTTACTGTTTTTCATCATCTAGAAGAACTTAAAGAAGAAAAATCCAAGAATCATAAAAACCGGAAAAATTGTCTAAGAGCCTAATTCACCCCCCCCCCCCCCCCCCTCTTAGGCATACATATAACTTACAGCCTGCAAAAAAATATAAGACATATGTGGGGAAAGATGCCCTCGTTGACAAAGATATTACAAGTTTTGCCCATGAGCTGTCTCCTACAGCACCTCCTGAAGGTCATGAGATGCCTTTTTTTTTTTGGGATAATAAGTTTGACAACGTCAATTTTGTTTATGGCCATTTTAATATATCGGCAGTTATTCAAAGGGCACGATAGATGACTCAAATAATGGAGACGTACATGTTGAATAGCTCACTACCAAGGTCAACTATGATCAACGAGTTTCGAGATTGATACAACTTTGTTAGGGTGAGTAAGAGAAACCATGTGATATGTGGAGACAAGAGAGAGAGAGAGAGAGAGAGAGAGAGAGAGAGAGAGAGAGAGAGAGAGAGAGAGAGAGAGAGAGAGAGGAAAAAGATGACACCCTGCGAGATTTAAATAAGTAAGTGACAAAGTTGGGGGATAACGTGAAGACTCTAAATGAGGCAAATGTATCAAGTGTTTGAAAAAGGCAAAGAGCATATCCAACTCTTGCATTCTCATCTCAAGATTAGGGGTGACAAGATGGGCTCGACCCGTTGGACATGTCTGTTTTACCCACACTTTAGTGCGGGGTGGACAACGATTTTGACCCTCACCCTCTAATGTGTCCGTCCCACCCCGTTTGTTTTCTATGTGGGCTTTTGTGGATACGTGCATTTTCATAAATTTTTGTCGTTTTAGACATAAAAGGTGTAATGTCCGCGAGCTTTCACCGCCCTATTTTTACTTTAATGCGGAACGGGTCTAAACAGAACGAGTAAGTCTGTTTACCATTCATACTCAAGACGTGATAAGGTCATTTACATGTTCAATATTACTAAACATTATTTAAATTCTCTCTTTGCATCCCACATAGTTATAAATAAATAATATTATGGTCCGACTATATAGTAATAATTGTTATAAATAAATAATATTATGGTCCGACTATATAGTAATAATTGTGTTAATGCCAATTAATATTTTTCTTTCATTTTATAAAATTTGATTATTAAGTTCCCTAATTTTTTTACATTATATAACTAATTATCGTCATTGGAGATATAATAATATTGAAAATCGACCCACCCCGCTATTCGTTCTCATTAATTGTTTTTTCTCACTTACAGTTACATGTAACATACCGTTCATAATATTCGCAGATAAAAAGATATTTTAAATGTCACAAGCAATTTTGAAAACGTGTAAAAGAATTATATCTAAATAAACTACAAAATAAACCACATTTTCATTAGTGTAAAAGAGTAAGAACAATGCTATAATTAAATATTATATTTAACTTTAGTCTTTAATCAAAGTCGCTCAAATAAATATTGCATTATTATACTCTTTCATTTTTAAAATAAATACCACTTTAATAAACAATTTTTTTTTAAGTAAATATTTTTTTCATTTTCAAATCGTATTATTTAATCATTATCATGTATATTATTTTTAAAATTATTATCTAATGTCACAAAATTGAATAAATTAGGTAAATAATGTGAGTTGCGAGTGGTTGTTACTGGGAGTGGGACTAGGATTCTCTATTTCGCAGTGCCTGGACACAACAAGCTACTACTATAATTTCCTCTTCCTCCTTTCACAAAATCCACACACTCTTCCTTTTCTCAACAATGGCGATTACGTTATTATGGAATCTCCAAAACCTATGGCCATTTTCTTCCTTCAAATCCGACGACCTCAAATCCTCCAAACAACTCGTAAACAAACTCAACATCCCCGATCACACCAAACAATTCGTCTTCGCATTACGCGATCCCAAAACCCAATCCCTAATTTACATTCTCTCCTCTCTTAACCTATCGGAACGATCGTCTTTCGATGCGCAATCTCTCATCAATGAAATTAAGCCCGACGCCGTTATTGTTCAAGCCGGTGCTGGTGGTTTTTCCCCTTTTGAAGACGAGGAGTTTCATGTTCCGGTACCTACTTCTTCTTTTGGTGTTGTTAAACGGTGTTTTGTTGATAAAATTGGTAGGGATAAGTATGAGAGTGTTGCAGGGGATTTTGTTCTTAGGGAGATTTTTGGGACTGGGTTTGATGGGCATTTGTTGGCGGCGAAAAAGGCTGCTCGTGATGTTGGTTCGGATTTCATTGTTGTTCAATCGCCTTTAGGGAATTCTTGTTGGAGTAACAACAATGATAGTAATAATAATTCTGGTGGAGTTGATGGTGGAAATAGGTTTATGAGTATTGTGAATAGTTTGGTTCCTCAGCAGCAAAGTGCGGGGTCAATGGCTTTGAGGAGATTTTCTGTTAGTAAAAATGTTAGGATGGTGTTGGCAGAGGGTTTATCTGGCTATATGGATCCTCTTTTGATTGGTAATAGTAAGAATGACTCTGTTTCTGCGGGTTCGGTGGAAATTCAGCCGACGACTAGTTATGATACTCCTGCATTTGCGAAGTCTGTTTATCCTTTGCTTGAGGACTTGCATGATATGTTTTCTGATTTACCGTCGATGGGGAATGCGTTGGCGCATGTGCAGAAGATGTTGTTGAATGTGAATAGAGGGGAGGTTCTTGATACTAGAACGGTTTCTGAGGTTTATACTTTTAGGATTGCAGTTGAGGGGCTTAGGATAGCTTTGAATAATAAAGGGTTGCGGCCAATTGGTGAGAAAGGTGTTTCGAAGTCGGACAAGGTTGAGTTCTCGGAGCTTGAGGTTGATGAGAAGTCGCAAGTGTTGTTTGCACAGTCCATTCGTAGCCAGACAGATAAGTTTAAAACCATTGTGGCAGTAGTTGATGCTGGTGTTTTAGCAGGTATTAGGAAACACTGGGATACTCCTCTTCCGGATGAAGTTAAAGAGATTGTTGGAGAATTAATCACGGATTCTGAAGGGAAAGGGGTTAGTTTAAATAATGGTGACAGAAAGCGGTTGTTAGCAGATAGACCTGTGATGGCAGTTGGGGCTGGAGCAACAGCAGTTTTAGGAGCTTCATCTCTGACCAAGGTAGTTCCCATGTCGACGCTGACCAAGGTTGTTACTTTCAAAATTCCAACTTCACTCAAGATTATTCTCAGCCAAATGCAGAAAATACTGAGTGTTGCAGTTGGTCCATCTAAAGTCGTGGCACCCGGCTTTGCGACTTCTGGAGCCAAAACATCGGGTTTAATGAAGGCAGCTGCATCTGCTGAAAAGATTAGAGTCGTTACTCACAGTGTTATAGCCTCTGTTGAAAAAACCAGTGTTTCAGCTATGAGGACGGCATTCTATGAAATAATGAGGAAGCGGAAGTTGCAGCGTGTTGGCTTCTTGCCGTGGGCTACATTCGCAGGTAGCATTGGAACTTGCACTGGCTTGCTTTTGTATGGTGATGGGATTGAGTGTGCTATTGAATCTCTCCCTGCCGCACCCTCAATCGCCAGTTTGGGGCGTGGAATTCAAAATCTACACGAGGCATCTCAGGCGGTGATGCAAACAGAAGGAACTAGAGTCCAAAAATCAATAGAATCTCTTGTAAACAGAATAAGAAAGGCAAGGGATCAATAGAGAAACAATATAATTCTTTTTGATGTACAGTTTGTGAATTTTTTCATAAAGTGGTGATAACATGATTGGTAAGCGTTATTTTTTATGTACATACACATATTTTCAATCATATCTGGCCAGGGTAATAGTTTTCGACTTATTTTATAAATCATGTTTGCTGCCTGGAAGCTAGAATAGCATTAATGTGATAGCGATTACTAACATCTGAGTGAATGTGAGTCTGGCAGTGTCATGGTTTCGGATGGATACACAGACATGGTATGACTATTTTTCTTACCATAAACATGCTGTGAGTTGGTAGTCGTTAATGTTACAAGTATTTAGAATTTTCAGTGTTTTACCTTTGTTTGATAATGTGGACTCATATTTTTTTTGGTTTCTTTTCCTGTATTGTTCTTACAAGTGGTGGGAGGGGCATTAGATTTATTATTAATGATTTTTGTTCCAGTAGAAACTTCTTTCTCAGGTTCTTTAAGCTCATTCTTAACAGCCTTCTCTTGGAAGGAACTCTAAAGTTGCAAGTACAATTAGAAAACAATTAGTGAATTTTTTTTAAAGTAGCAATGTTATATAATATAATTACCAAATAAAACAAGTTTTTAAAAAAATAACTAAAATGACAAACTTTGAAATTCTTCCAGCAAGCATTTGTCAAATGGTTTGGCGAATTAGTTAAAATGTTGTTTCAAGGCCTCGGGCGAATGTGGCTAAATTTTAGGGTTTCCAATTTTTTTTAGTTTTTCTTGTTTTTTTTTATCATATATTTAAAGTTTTAAAAATTTATTTGTTTTTTGATTTTAATATCATTATTATTAGTAACTATAAAATATATTAATTTATAATATTAATATAATTAAAATATTATTATTAGTAACTATAAAATATATTAATTTATAATATAAATAATGATTGAATCGAAGGATAAATTTTTTTTTTAATAATTAATTTAAGATTTATTGAGTCTTCTTCTCATTCACCACAACTTACTAATGAAAATGAATATTTTTTTTAATTTAGTTGGACAAATAATTATTACTAATTTGGTCGTGAGAGTCATTTTTAATAACGTGATTCTAGTCATACTTGTTACTAACTTTATAACCTTTTTAGTAATTGGTTGTTCTATGTAATTGAATTTATCTTATTTAAATTTAAAATATTTTAAATTAAATTTTAATTTTTAAATTTTGGTTATTTTAATATTTAAAATTTATAATATTTTAAAATTTTATTTAAACTATAAAATTATTGATTATGTACTTGAAAAATATTATAAATTTTCATTTTTGTTTTATTTTAAATTTATTATTAAAATAACTATAAGGTCTCTAGGTGAACAAAGATGCAATGGCGCTAATAGGAAAGAGTGGGAGAAATGTGAAAGATAATCATAACATACACATGCATTTTTAAAAAGAGGCAGAGCAGCACATGTTACAAGTAAGTTACAGGTTATTAGTTATTTCTTACTTACTGTCATGTCAACCATAAAAATGTAATCAAGGAAGCCACCTCTAATGAGTATTTAGTCTATAAATTAATCAAATACACTGATTATTTAATAAATCTAAAACTAAATTGTCTCTTGTATAAAAAAAACAGAAGTAATAATTAATTTTCTAATAAACTAAATACCGAACAATCACTTAAACTACTAATTTTATTGGCATCATACAATCGGCAATCAATTTAAACTTCCTAGATCATAAGCATGTTTTCAAAACTAAATTCAGAATGAATCTCAAAACAATATAAACACCCAACAACAGTGTAATACAAGGAAGCAAACTCCATATAAGAGCACCAATGTTCAACCAAATATTCCATATTCCTTACTTGCAATATAGCTTACAACTATGAAACAGTGCATTACAACAACAATGTAAACATATAAACCAGACCCTCACAAATGATACAACTCCAAAAGAAAGTAAACCAAATAAGAAGATATTGCTACCTAATGAGACCATCTTGTTTTATTATGCCATTTCGTATTCCCACTCCATTTACACAAACATTAGCTAAAATCTCAGTTTAGTTGCTGAAAAACACTTCAAAATCACGTAACCAAACCAAGTTTTACAACCATAATTATGAAAGAAAACTCTAAATGTAGATTAAAGAACAGATAACACCCCTAAGACCCAACAAAAGAGAATCCAAGACAAAACAAAGAAATGCTTTCGTAATCATAAATAAATTGGTGAAACTAACAGTTGATTCTCATTACCAACAAATAAACGGTTATCTCGCCCCGAAAATAGGGACCAATGACCAAGCGCTGGGGGCACGATAAAAATCCTCTCACTTGAGAGGGTCAGGTATCAAAATATTCACCCTGAAACACTCATATTTTGTACTCTCTCTCTCTCTCTATCTCTCTCTCTCTCTCTCTCTCTCTCTCTCTCTCTCTCTCTCTCTCTCTCTCTCTCTCTCTCTCTCTCTCTCTCTCTCTCTCTCTCTCTCGTTTTCTTACTTTAGCATCGGAGTGCTTTGCAGGTACACTCTCTCCTCCTCTTTCACACCCAACATCACAGACGTTTGTCTTTGGCCCATCTCAGGTTCTGATCGATAGGTAAGATCAGTGGCGCCGTCTGTGGGAATCTTATTATCCCCGTATTTTGAACACAAGAGCAAAATAACTCTTCAAGTTTCTGATCATGACCGTCCGTGACAACAAACTTGAAGCTCGTAACTCTGCTTTTCTCCCCGTCAGCAAGACTGATGTTGATGAGGCCACCACCTCTCGTGGCGGCGACGTCCTCCAACGAAGGGACGAAGCCACTGCTTCCCCGTCCCCCGCTCATATAGGTCACTACGAGGTTCCTTTTGTCCTACAAAAACTGTTAATTCCAGTTCAGCCCAACGCCGACCCGGTCATGGCGGTCCTCTTCGAGGTTCTCAACAAAACAACCTCCTAATCCTCAACTAGAACGCGAGGATTGGAGCATTGGAAGAGTCCAGTCGTCTGAGATCCTCTCCGCCGAGGAAAGAACGTCAGATATGACAGAGTCCCCCTCCTCGGCGCAAGAGGAACCGTCAGACGCCTCCAGAGCCAGAGACCCTGATCATCCGTAAATGCGACCAGATTTCTCCCCAGAACCAGCATTCCCCCACAACCCAATAGAACCAGAAGAGGCCACCAGGCAGAATCCCAACGTTCGCCTCCGCTCAGATCCAAGGGCCGAGCATGAACCTCGTCTCTCTGACGAGATCGTCGTCCTGCCTACAGACGGGACGCCGCTCCCCATCTTGGACCAGCAGCAATAGCGACGAAGAGCCTCACGGCCTGTTGTCATGGGCCTCCTAAAAGGACTAGAGAAACCTCCCTCTCTAGGCACATACGGCAGAACAACTGACCCTGACGAGCACATCGAAAATATCAATGCGCTGCTCGACTATTGCGGTGTCCGGGCCGCCATCAAGTGCAGGTTATTTCTGACCACACTCAGGAAGGGGGAAATGACCTGGTACAAAAGGCTTCCTGACGACTCCATCACCTCATGGAGGCAACCAGGGAGACTCTTCTCCAGACACTTCACGACCTCTCGCCGTCATCCGAAGACTTAAGTCTCCCTCGAGGCCATCATTCAGGGGAGAGATGAACCCCTGCGAGCCTACATTGAAAGATTCAATAAGGAGGTCGTCTAAGTCTCTACCACCGATGACATGAAAAAGTTTCTGCTCGAACGCAGACTCCGTCCCCGCACAAAATTCACTAAAGTTGTTGACATCCGGTCCCCGGAAACGCTGGACGCCTTCCTCCTTAAGGCCCAAACGTACATTCAGTATGAGGAAAAAGAGGTTGTCAGCTCTGCCCGTGATTCCAGGCACAGGAAAAACGCCCGACCATCCAGATCTGACGAGCCCTCAACATCCTATCGAGGAGATACGGGACGGAGGCGGTAATCCCCGTCAAGATCCATGTACTATCTAGGCGAATAGAAGCACCTTTGGACGAAGAAACAAACAACGAGGCTCTGAGGGAAGAACTCGACCTCGTCGAAGAAGTTCGGTCAGGGGCAGCCCTCTGCGAAGCCTCACTCAAAAAGAAAATCATGATTAGGAACAACACCAAGGTCATCCGACGAGAATTCCAAGTGGGAGCCTCGTCCTAAGGAGGAATCACAAAGATTCCCGAGAGGGCAAGCTCACCACAAACTTGGAGGGACCCTACCGCGTTAGAGCAAAAACGGATAACGAGGCCTACTACCTAGAACACCTCACCAGGGAATAATTAGCTCGACCATGGAACGCTAAAAAGTTGAAACAGTATTATAGCTAAGGCCATCCGCGGTCGACGTGCCTCACCCAGGCGGCGGGCACGACAACCGACCACAGGTGCACGCCCAGGTACAAGCGATGCACCACCAAAAAGGATCTAAGCAAGGGTCAGGCGAAGAAACCTACCCATGCTCGACGACGGTTCCTCGACCGAGCCCGCCATCGTTACAATACCATGAACGGCAGAACCCCTAGCTCGCGATGGGAAGTTCACACCACGAACTCAGACCACGATCGTGACTTGAGCTCCACCATTTCCCGGACACAACCCGGGCCTTTCGACCAGTTCCCCACACTATTGAACGTCCTTCTCCGAGCATACCTGATACATAACAAATTAATAAGTGTCTCTCACGACCGTGTTGGACGGTGCAGGACACTTAGAAAATATTAGACAAGATGCAAATAATCACACAACATTTTGATACGTATTAAGATAATGCAGCCACAATGGGCCGCTGTTATGCACGATACAATGAAATGGGGCCAAGCCCGACAAAATAAAATTAAAAAAATTACAACATTAATCAGGTGGCACACAGGTCAAAGCACAAACTAGGGAAAACTCACTGCTCCACTTGTTGAGCCTCCTCCTGAGTCACCTGCCCCTGCTCTTCACCGTCTTCGACGAACTGGAGGAAATCGGGGACGACTATCTGACCCTCTTTGACCGTATAAAGGAACCTTGTGCCCTCTGTGGTCAGCTCGACCTTAGGGTTCACCAGCTTCAGTTGGTCCATGACATTCTGAAAAGCCTCATCGCCGATGGCCACAAGGTCGTCTGCGGCCTGAGTAAATCGAGTGACCAGCTTTGATCGAGTCAACAACTTCTTCGTCTCCTCAGGCTCATCCTCAGCGGGGGCAGCGGCGGCTTTCATCCGGGCAGCCATGGCGTCCCTCTCTGAAGCCATCTCCTCGCGACTCTTGCGTGCAGCCTCTTCGAGCTCCCTGTCCCGCTCCTCCTGAAGCTTCTTTTACCTTTTCTTCCAGGGCCGCCTCCGCAGCCTGGGATTTCTTCAGCTCGAACTCAAGTGGGAATTCGTCCTCGATATACACCACAACCATCTCCAGGATCCTCATCAAGGCAGAGGCATGTTGCGTAAGCATGGCCCGCTTACTAGGACGATCCATCTCTACTATTCAAATCCCATCAATTGTTGGGCTCCCCGAATCTCAAGCTCCCCGACAACGACATTTCTGGCATTCAGGCAAGTATTCATTCGAACACAAGGAAGCTCACGATGACTATGCCTGGGAAGCAGACCATGCTTAAGTCATCGCTATTGTGCCCGGTAGCAACGACTTGGAGGGCTACTGTTCGGGACTGGCCTAATGGCTAGGCATGGCCCAATCCACTTCTGCTCTCAGAACGACCCAATTGCCTAAGTCCAACATCTTTGGTGGAGAGTTTACCTTTCTGCCCCTCCAACAGGGGAGACTGACCAGTTTACCCTTGGCCACAACACCTTTCCCCGTTAGTCTCTGCCCATCACGCACGGTTCCACCATCTAGAAACAGTCAAGACGCTTGCGGCCGTAACTATACCTCTGCCCATCCCAACGGCTAGTTATGGGCATGTCTGCCCGTCCCAATGGCTAGTTCTGGTAGTTAGCTATTCTTTGGTAAATGGTTATCTCGCCCCGAAAATAGGAACCAATGGCCAAGCGTTGGGGGCACGATAAAAACCTTCTCACTTGAGAGGGTCAGGTATCAAAATATTCACCCTGAAACACTCATATTCTGTACTTGCTCTCTCTCTCTCTCTCTCTCGCTTATTTTCTTACTTTAGCATCAGAGTGTCTTGCAGGTAGACCCTCTCCTCCTGTTTCACACCCAGCATCACAAACGCTTGTCTTTGACCCATCTCAGGTTCTGATGGACAGGTAAGATCAAGTTCTATATATTGAGGTGTAATGTGTTATATGGGAATCAATCAAAGAAATGAAAATGAAAATTATTTTTATTAGCTTAGTTTTATCTCTATCTTAGTTTTATTTGTCTTTGATTTAGTGTAGAATGTATAGCTTTTATTAGTCATGTTAGGATTCTTATTTAGCATCGTAACAATTGACGCTTTCATTATTACGCTCAGTCTCTCTTCCATGACAGATTCTTGTTAGAATCATCCATTTTACCCCACTTTCACTCATTCATATTATTCCACTATAGCAACCATTTATGCTCCACCATCCACAAACTCATATCTTACATGTTATTTCTCAAATAGTCATTGATCTTACCGGATCAGAAAAGGATCAGCAGCCAGCAACATGTCATGAGCTCCTTAATTCACTGGTGGTGGAGAAGAGGAGGGGGTGTACCTGCAAGGTACTCCGATACCAAAGTAAGAGACGAAGTAGAAAGAGAAAGTACAGAAAAGGTGTCGAAATAATAGAATACCTTACTCTTTAGTGAAAGAGGATATTTATAATGTACACCCAACACATGGCCAACGATTACTTTGCATTGGGTTGGATTGCAAGGCCCAATACGAGTAACTATCAGGGCTTACGTGGCATAGGGAGGACCAGCATGTGGTCTTCGCCCTAGGTCAACTACCTCGTCATCTTCAAAAGGTAAGTAGTTGTATAATGATGTGTCTCCGCGTGGGGGCACGTAGAGGCCGTGGGAGATACGTGTGAGAGCTCCCTGTTTGCGTTGATGGATTAGGCCCTCCCCGAAAAGGAGATGGGTTGGGCCGTGTCTGACGGTGGATCAACCTCTGGCCTAGTCCAGAACAGGAACCCCCCTAAGTCGTTGCTCCACAGTAGAGGAGTAATGACGTAAGAGTCAGTTCAAATGTTTAGGACCTGTCCGGGGGAGCGTTGTGCGTGTTCGAAATAGTGAACTCGGAGGCGAAACGCATGGCCAGGAGTAGGAACTGCTCGACAAGACAGGAGCTCGCGGGGAGGCCAGTCTGTCAGATGTAATCTTGGCTCTTTTCCTACTTCCCTGGGAATATGTCTCCGGTGGCTTCTGGGGCCATGTGTCAAGAGTAATAAATACCTAGGGCGGCTACGAGTAGAGATACTTGAGTGCCTAGTGATGCCTCGCTTCCCGTGCTAGAGTTATAAATAGAGGGGAAGTCCGCTTAATTTGTACGCTCCCCTTCATTTCACTAAGTAATTTTCCCCAAGTCTCTCAAAGCTCTCTCTGCTCTCCAAAGTACATCCTTCGTCGCAGCCGCCGTCAGCCTTCCTCCGTCGTCCAGAATCCTCTTCTTTCAAGTAAGTCTCTGGCCCTTTCTCCAGATTTTATGAACTTTCTAGCGGTTTATGCATTTTCCGGTGATTTCTCCAAGGAGCTCATGAATTTTCCGGGGAACGCATGAAGTTTTCGGCGATTTTCATGAAGTTTTCGACGAACTCATGAAGTTTTCAACGCTCATATGAAGTTTTCGATGAAGACGCCGAGAAGTTCATGAGGGTTCTGGAAAACTTCATGAATTTTCCGATGAAGGCCTCGGGGACCTATGATGAAGGTCTCTGGGAGCCCTACTTCCCGCGAATGTGTGAACATTGCGAGGAAGTCTCTTGTCGAGGAGGCTCCTCGTGTTCAACTGGAGAGATCTTACACATTGAGGATCCTTTCTATCGAGAAGGGGGGCTCGTTGTCTCGCGTCGAGGAGAGTCTCCTTGTGGGCAAGTCTTTCCTCCGAAAAGGGAGGCTCATTGCTCTGCATCGAATAGAGACCCCTCATGGATGAGGGAGGCTCGTTGCTCTGCATCAAACCTTTGAGAAATATGATTACTTGATCAAAATCTCGATAGCGTGAATCTTGTCAATGGCTGAACTCGAAATATCACATTCACATGTAGGAATTGGACGAAAATTATCCAATTCTTGCCATAACATTTTTAGTTTTGTATAATAAGAAGAAATTGAACAATCACCTTACCTATGGGTGCAAATTTCTTCCTGAATTTCTGAAATTCTGAATACATCTCTATGATAAAAATGGTCTTTCGATTCCTTCATTATTCTTGAAACTGTCTCCATCCATAAAACGCTTTTAGAAATTTTAGATTCGACCTAGTTATTCAACCATGACATGATCGTTGTGTTCCACTGATCCCAAGCAGTTGATTTGGTGATTGAGGTAACACACCATTGATAAAATGCAGTTTGTTCTTGGATCTTAACGCCATTGTCATGGATCTTGACTAAGAATGGTAGTTACCGGCGTTAAAGAGAGGAGTGACGAGAACAAGTGCGGGATTCTCATTAGGGTAGGGATTGAGTATGTCATTTTGATAACCTTTGTTTGCAGTAGAGAATGTGTTGTTAGTATGGCTAGAAGAAGAACTTGAAGAACTATCGGCAAACATGGTTGAAAAAATAAGAGAAAATGAAGAAGATGAAGTGCAAAACGAGAAAACAAATTGAGTTGTGAAGGAGGATGAGAAGAATGCAGCGATGAATGCAATGAAAGCCTAGCCACAGGTCAATAATACCATGTGAAACTACAACTCATGCACCATTAAAATCAAAAACAAAGTTTGCATCGCAAAGAAGAAGAAAAAGATAAACATGTATATTTCATAATTGAATCTGATCGTTACAAGGCATCAACTATATATTGTGATCTAGAGTTAGTTACATCCTAACTAACTCTTATAACCAACTAAAAACTACTTAACTGACTAACGATCTCAGTTGTTACTTGCACACTAAGAAAACTTATTATGTGTCTTTCTCATCATGTTTAACATCTTGTTCCTCTTCCGAATTTGATAAAAGAAATTGATGTTAGAGCAATTTTGAAGAAATATTGTACTCTAAATGACTCATCTAACAATTTATTTATCAGTAAGTATGCTCATTTTTGTGGTTAACCTCCCTAGTCAAGTTGATTATGTGTGATGTATGTCCTTTGTTTTAATATATGTTGAATAACTCCTCCCTCTATAATTTCATACTACTATTTGTGAGCCCACAAGTCTCTTTCTATTGTAGATGATCCTATATTGGTTGAGTGTCAAACACTTCAGATATGTTGAAAATGAGTTTAAGACAAATGTTTATGCTTATTTGTCCGTCCATTAATGTGTTATCCAACTCGTACAAACACTTCTAAATTCTTAATTGGCAACTTATTTACTCTTCTTAAGCCCTATGTGCAATCAAAGTGTCATTTTTAATCTCTTACAACCAAAAACTAAAATATAAAACAAACATGTCTTCTTGCAAAAATACAAGATGTTTGAAAGCTCAAGAGGGACAAGTAGCCACCAAACGTATTGTCCAACCAATTAGAAACTCTCACATAACCTGCTTTTGGTGAAATAATTGTCACAGCACCTCATTTTTTATATTTTTTAATTACAAGTTTGATGAATAATTAACACATTAAGAAAAAAGTGGATACTTTGGTGATGACACAATCTCAATTGAATTATGAATAATATATACTTCCATTTCCACATTCTTCTATAATTAATTGTAAACAATTACGTGTGCAACATGTAACTTCTTCGTCATTATATGGCCACTAAACTATTTTCTAAAATCAAATTTATGTGGAGCTATGATGTCAGTCTGGCTGGACTAAATTTTTACATAAACTTAGATTAAAAGTAGTTTAATTCTAGGTAAAAAAAATTGTAACTAATAGTAGAAATTTTTACATAAACTTAGTCCAAGTATAACTAAGTCCATATCAGTCCACATTCTAGGTAACATATTCTAGTCAACAGTTCATATCAGTCCATATTCTAGGCAACACATTCTAGGTAACACATTCTTGGCAACAATCCATATCAGTTCACATTCTAGACAACACATTCAGCATAACAGTCCATATCATCCACACATTCCAGGCATAACAATTCAGGTTGTATCAGTTCAAACACAGTCCATATCAAACCAGGTCATAAGAGTTCAAACACAATCCATATAATTAGAGCTGTCAAAATGGGCTAAGTTCATATGAGCCGGTCCACAAAGCGCGAAAAATCATAGAGTTTGAGCCTTAAAATTAGAGTTCATATTTTTCAGGTTTTTTTAGTCCAGTCCTAAAAAACCTACTACCCATTAGAGTTAGTCCATATAGGTTGTGGGTAGTCCATTAAACCCACATCAATATAAATTTAAAAAATTATATTTATATTTATATTGTCTTACTCCAAAATAATTCATTTATTTTTTTCAACTCACTAAATTTTACCTCTATTTTATTCAATCTTTCTTTTTTAAATACTATACATTAATATAATTGACATTCTTTTCTCGTATTCTATTAGTTTCTCTTATACTAAATATTTGAATATTATTTTATACACTTTAGACATGTATTGTATTTAAAAACACATTATAATATTTATAAAAGATAATATAGTATTTAAAAATATATTTATAATTAATATTATGGTGTTTTTATTTTTAAAAAAATCTATTTAGGGTCGGGTAGCCCGAAACCCATCTAGTGTCGGACTCGGGTAGTAATTTTTTAGCCCATATTAGAAATTAGATTTTTTGGCCCAACCCTAAAAAGCTCGAGCCCACCAGGGTTGGCCCGTTTAGGGCCGGGTAGCCCATTTTAACAGCTCTACATATGAGCATTACTGTTGTGGTAAACGATGTCAAATGCAGCAAATCTGTGAAAAAAAGTGAGTTCTTGAACAATCAAGAAAACAATTCAATTAACAGAGAGAGAGAGAGAGAGAGAGAGAGAGAGAGAGAGAGAGAGAGAGAGAGAGAGAGAGAGAGAGAGAGAGAGAGAGAGAGAGAGAGAGAGAGAAAAGAAGAAGAAGAGTTAGTTATAACAGTTTTTTTATTCACTTTCTCAATTAGTGTTAACATATTACAAGTGAATAACAACCAACTTCTTTCTTAACAACCTGATTGAGCAGCCTATTTATAGACTACTGTCGCGGTGAAATTTGGATACCAAGCTATTGATGAGCTTGAATCTTAATTCATTTGCAACCGAACTTTGATTTGTCCAAAGGAAGGGATAAAGATCGAAATACCCACAATGCAATGCAAATGCAAGCTAGAGAGTTATAGGTTCGGGGGTTGGTTAAACTTAGGGAAGGTGCTAGCATCCTAAGTTTCTGTAGTACTCTATAGGAACCTCTTGTTTTATGTTTGTTTATTGCTAATGTTTATTTGCTTAATGGTAAAAGACCTAGGGGTTTATTTCTAAGTATACTCGATAAGATATCGCATCTTATGCTTACATATCCTTACGGGAGTGGAATCAGAGTATTTGTAGTTCCCGTAAAGGGTTTGAGGAGTTCTTTGACTGTGGTCAAAGTTCCTACGGAATAAAGGTAGTTAATTGATTGATTTTAGGAGAAAAGATGAGTTGTCATTTTAAGGGAGATTACTTGATTTAACCACCACAACTTTGTAGGAAAATGGTCTTTGCATCGTCTTAAGAGAAGGGCTCAAGTACTCGGAATTTAATCGACAAGTATACCACTATCTCTCTTAAGGCAAAGTCCCTACATATTGATTGAATAGTTATGGGGTAGGAGTTTTATCTCGCTTAAGATGATTAACATCTTATTCTCTAAGGTGTTGGAGTATTTTGAATTGAGTTGATTTGTTTTTGTCTAAGTTGTAAAGATAAAAGGTCCTTCCTATGGGGTAGGATCTAACTTAGAAGATCAACTTGAATGGGATCAAGGATCATGGGGAAATGATGCAAATGGGATGCATACGTACAAGTTCTTCCTTTGGACGGAATGCAATAATGTGATAAAGTAAATTGCGGTAAAGTAAAATTGCGAAAATAAAGGCATATAAGGTAAATTCATACATGGACGCATGAAACCGCTAAGTGAGTGTGTGAATTGTGTAAGTGAAAGGGATCGGAGCGGAGACGATCGAATTGATTACGATGTTGGTTGATTTTAGACGGGGTTGATTTTGATTATTTTAAGAAAATGGTTGAATTGATTTTAAGAAAGATTATTTGATTATTTTAGTGAGATTAATTTTTAAGAGAAAAGTTATATTAGGTTTTTTTAGTAAAAGAATTTTAGGTCATAAGTTAATTAAATTAATTTGTAAATAGAAGCTTAATTACTATTAATAGGTTTTAATATTATATAAAAAGTTTATTATTATTAGATAAAAATGTTTTATTATTACAAAAGTTTTTTTTATGAAAGTTATTTATGAAAAATGAGTTTTGAATAAATTATATCATTATTTCGAGATTTAATAAAAGGATGACTTAAATATGAGTTAATTATAAAAGTTCATTAATTTTATTTATAAAAGATATTAATTAAAAAAAATTAATAGATTAATTAATTAATAATAGAGTCAAATAAAAGAATTAAGGTTAAATAAAAAGCTCTAATTGAAGATGGTTGATTTAAATGGATTAATTAAAAAGGATTATTGGTTTGTTTTAATTAAGTAAATTTTTTTTAAAGAGTTAATTAATTTAGTTTAAGAGAATGATTATATGGATTAATGCAGATTAAAGGATTAATTAGTGGGGGCGAGTGATCAGGTGTTATGCGGGGACAGTGGCTTACCGTGGGGCTGCGATCTAGATCGTATGATGGGATCCGTTGGAGATCCAGAGGCTCGTGTGCGAAGGTGCATCATAGTGTCTATGGGTAGTGTGCATGTGATTAAAGATTACAACAAAAATTAAAAAACACAGAAAAACCCTAATCCCCAAAACAATCCCTCCCCTGCGCCGTTTTCTCTCGTTGCGATCTCTCTCCATCGCGATTTGTTTCGTCCTCCTCCTTACTTTCATTTCTTCGATCTTCTTCTCCTCCGATCCACCCTCTCTTCACCTTTTCTCTGCTGTAAAACAAACAGGAAAGCACAACGAAGGCAAACAAAACAAAAATGCAATAACGCCCTCACAAACCCCAAATCATAGAACCCTAAATCCCAAATCGAAAACAGAAAACAAACGGCAAAAACAATGAAGGAGTGGTCGCGAACGGTGCTCTGAACCGGGAGCCAAAATCCACCTGTAGCGGATGTTCAACGGAGACGAGGCGATTTGCGGTAGCGTGAGCTTAAAGGGGTGGTTTCGTCAGATAAGTTTCGTTCTTTGTTGCTTTGAATGTGAATGATGTGCATTTTTTGTGATTTCGTACTTTTCTCTCGGGTTCTTCAAAGTTGCGAATCTGTCTCCTTTTTATAGGCCTCGTATGAAATCCCTTGTTTAAAATTCTGATTGAATGCTTTGAATGCTTTATTAGAACCTTCCATTTTGGTTTTAGACAACATTTGAAAACCTTCTATTTCCGTCTGAATCGTGTTAATGTCTGTTGATGAGAATCCCCCTTATGTGATTTTGTGGTAATTGCATTTGAAAACCTCTTAATTATTTTGGGATACGCTGCTTTTGAGATATGAAAGAAAAAAATTTGCTAGCTGTCTTGAATGAAATCACCTTCCCACACAGGGGTATCCCTTAATTGGTTACTAACTCTGAAATGTTATTTGGCAAGGGTGAATAGCAGTCGATTTGGGCCAAGGGAAGCTAGCAGCCCAGAGTAATTACAATAACGGAACCGGTAAGCCCAAAGCTTCAGTGCTGGGAGCAGGCCTGAATTTTGGAAAACTCCTTTATGTGTACTTGAACTGGTGAACTCAAAGCTGCGAATTCATCTCTATTTCTGTGGTGTTGCTGCTGCTGATGTTGCAGTTGATGGTAATTTGATGGTAAGTCTGATTTCCTGTTCTGAAAACCGATCCTTCGATAAAAAAATGCGTATGGCCAAAACTGTTTTGATATTACTCTGCTTGTCTTGTATGTTGCTATGGAGATATCATGCTATGAATTTCCAGGACCTATGTATTTGCTCACTTACTTCATGTCTATAGCAGTTTGATAACCGTTTCTTTATTTCATTTCATGTGCCTATGGTGATGAGGATGTTTGGATGGCTGAATAATGGGAGTTGCTGCGAATTGTTCAAACGTGAAGCTTGAGGCCTGAACTTCGAATACTTGCGCCCCCAAGAGTTCTTGAGCGGTTCTCGACGTCCCGAAGCTATTGATTGAAGAACCTTCTCAATTAGGAGGTAAAATGTGACAGCTTCCATCTGGTTTTATACCGTAAATCAATCTTTGTTAAAACCCCTGAGTGGTTATGCCAGGGTACCCCAAATGCGTTTTCCCACACCTGTGTATTAACTTCTATCAGATTTTGCAGGTATTGTTGTTGTGCCTATGATGAGGATTTGAGGTCAAGACCAGCGGTGAAGGATAACTTGCTCAACTTGGTAACACTGAAGCAACACCTCTACTCCCACAAGACAAAACAGTTTGAATATAATATACTGGTCTGATTGCAGAAATCATTTGAGAAGAAGATGTAACTGGAGGAGTGGCACAGATAGCACCTGTTAGAAGCTCTGAGGAAGGCTTTTTTTTTGTATTGGTTCTGTTTCTTCTTAGATACAATGGCAGCATTGTATAGGTTTATCTCATAGGACTTTCATTATCTATGTCTGGTGACTCATAACTCGTAGGCCTTGAATGATATTATTGTGATTATCCCTTGAATTATAATGCGAACTTCGGCGTGTTATGCATTCATTTGAGCCACTCTTTACGTTATGAAATTTGATCCTTTGTGTTGTGAAAACAGGTTGCGAAAGCATGTTTGAGTCGTGTCGGCGGAAGTCTGAAGCTTGTTGGCAACTATCAAGAGTGATTGCTTCTAGATGGGAGCTGATGAATAAGTTTGAAAGTCAGAAATGATGAGGGTAAGGTGTTCGGAACGCCTTCAGATTCTTCGGTTACTTTCCTCCTTCTTGACGTTAATGTGTCTCGTTTTATTGTTTTGTAGGATCAAAGCGCTCAGGTACTGCTGTTTGCTGTTTCGATAAGAATTCACTTCCGCGACGAAACCGGCATTCTCTTCTCTGATACTAATGTTGTCTTCAACCTAAGCTGTTCTTTTACCAACTGGAGGTTTCCTGCCCTCATCATGCAGGTTTTCATATGGTTGTCTTAAGTCTAAATCTGCACATGCTTTCTGGGCCTAACCAAAATTTAACAGTGTTGAAATTTTATGCAGGCTTTTTCTGATTCACCTGAGCAGGTCGTAACTTGCGGCAGTATTGCTAGTGTTGAGGCCATGGTATCAGAAGTTGAAGACGCACGCTACTGCTAAAGCGCGGAGCACTCTAGCGAGGAGACATTTGGCGAGCTTCTTCATGTTCACTCCTATTTCATGATGCTTTGCAGCCTGGATTGATGGCATGCTTGAGCTTTAGCAATGGAGATTCTAGTTTTTAGTAACATTTGGTCCTTGGATTTGCTTTGTGTAAGTCCAGTCTTGGATAGGAGTCTGTAAATTGGCTTTGTAAACAACACTGTTAACTTCAATTCTCACGTTAGTCTTACTTGAAGTTCATGGACATCTTACACTTAATAAGATTTGAAATGTGTTGAAAACAAATCATCACTTAGTTGTGCTTCCGTTTTGTAATGAATTAAAAATGTCCTTTGTCCAAACAACCATACATAGAAAATGGTAGCTAGAAATAATGACCAAAAAGGTTGGGCTCCAAAAATAGAATTAACTTGGCTTTTCAATTTGCATGAGCTCTTGAATATTTGCAATGGCACAAAGCTCATGGACTTTGTAACTCGGTCTCAAAACTCTTGAGTCTTTGAATCACGAAGGCTTGAGTCTTGCTTTCCTAAATTCTTTTATTGAATTTTAACTTCAAAGTAAGGAAAACAAAATTGTGCAAGTCAGCCTCTGTTGCACCCCAAAATTTGCCCTCACAATACAAGACTTTGTGTTCTAAGAAGGTTCACAAGGTTCACAAATTTCTCAACATCTACAAGACCTTTCATGAGGATCATGAAGTCCATAGGTTGCTTCTTGAAGGTTCACAAGGTTCACAAGATTCACAATGTTTACAAAGCTTTCCTAAGGGTCATGGGGCCTACAAAGCCACTTCATGATGTTCACAAGGTTCACAAGCTTCACAATACCTCCCATGAGTATCGCAAGATATCTTATGAAGATTCACAAGGTTCACAAAGTTCACAATTGGTCAGAAGAGTTGACAATTCCCTCAGACAATGCACCTCCTAAGCAGTGCATCCAAAACTAGGGTTTTGACTTTAATCAGGCTAAATGGACTTCCAAGACTTCAAGTGAGCTTCATAACATCTTATATGTGTATAAGAACCCCCATGTCAAGTTTCAAGACTTTTCTCAAAAGTTTGCTCAGTCAGATGATCAGATAAGTCAAAAGCAGTCAATGCAGTTAAAAAGTCAAACTGAGGTCAACTGTGGTCAAACCAAAGTCAAACTTCATGATTTTTTTTGCCAACATCAAAGAGAGGTAAATATCATATGGCATGCATTTTTTTTCTAAAAAGTAAAAATGGCACAATTGGCAGGAGGACATGTGTAAGGAGTTATGAGTGTGAGAGGTTGAGAGTTCGAATCTCACCTTTGTCACTTTTTTTTTGTTTTTATTATTTTTACTCTAAATTTTTCTATCTTTCATTAAAAAAATAACAAAAATAGTTTTTTATTATTATTTAATTATTATTTTCGTATTTTAATTAAATCATTTTTTAAAATATTATTTTTTTCACTTTTTTCTAAATTATTCATAAAAATATCCAAAAAATCATAAAATAAAAAATATTGAAAAAAATTTTGTTCTTTTTATAATATTTTTGATTTTAGGAATCAATAGGATTATTAGTTTTTATTTTAAGTTTATTTTAATTATTTTAAATTATTTAAATTTTATTTTTTCTTAACTAATTATTTAGTTTGGGCTTTAAAATGGGCTTTAGGGACATTATTGACAATTTGGTGTTAACCCTAATTTGTTCCCTATATATACATGTGTTGCCTTGTTGGAAAAGGGGGGAGAATGAAAAAAACCTAAGAGGAGTGAGTGCCGTTTGCCGTTATTTAGTTTTCTTCTTCATCCATTACTATTGTTTCTTTTTCTTCATCGTTTACCGTTATTTCTTTTCCTTCATCTATTACTGTTGTTTATTTTTCTTCATCTATTACCGTTATTTCTTTTTCTTCATCTATTACTGTTACGTTTATATATATAATTTTTAAATTGTTAGAGTTTATATATATATATATATATATATATATATATATATATATATATATATATATATATATATATATATATATATATATATATATATATATAAGAATAATTTTTTATCGAATTATGTCGATACGATGTTTGCACATTTGTGTGCATGACGCGTGACATTTGTGTTAGTTCGATCTGGTTGCGATGATCGCATTTTTGTGTGAGCAATAATACTATTTTTTGCTTAATTTCTTTTTCTTTGCGATAAATTTTGTTTCGTCCGATTTAGATCTGGTTGCGATGAGCGCATTTCTGCGTTAGCAACATTGTTGGGTTATTTGGCACATTTAAAATTCATTATTGCTTTATTATTATTATTATTATTATTATTATTATTATTATTATTATTATTATTATTATTAGTATTATTATCATTATTTATTATTATTATCATTATTATCATTATTATTACCATTATTATTATTATTGTTATCATTAATTTATTAAAACTTGTTATAATATAAAAATCTGTTTTTTAAAATAAATAACATTAACATCTTTTCCAAATTAATATGAAAACCTATTATTTTTAAGAAAAACTTTTTTTTAGATAAATTTAAAATAATAACTAAAATCTTTTTTTTTTATAATAACTAGAACCGTTATTTATTTTATTTTATTATTGTTCAATTCAAATTTCATTATCATATTGTATCTGCTCCTCTCATGTAACCTCGCGAACTTAACAATCGCTCTTTAAATTCTGCCTTTAAATTTCTGCTTGCATGGTTTAAATTATGACATTATCTCTCTGTTTGCAATTCAATTATCTCACGCGTTTACCATTATTTCTGTCACACTACGCACTGCCGAAGGAATTAGGTCTAGCTTTTGACCGCCGTGTCAATAGTCCTCACCTTCAACCCTTACACCTTTTCAACCCTAAATTTTCACAAATGCCTCGCCGCAGGCAAAATTACAATTTTACCCCTAGCATTAGGTCAAAGAGCCGTCGCGCTCATTTTAGGGTTTCCCGCCGTGGAATCCCTAATTTAACCCTAATCACAACTTAACAATTCAACATAGAGATTTGGAGTTTCTACACTCCGCGTAAGCGTGTCCTTAAGATGCGTTTATTCCCCTTGAGACCTTGACCACAGTCAAGAAGTCTCTAACCTCCCTTTTGAGGGGAACTACGATTACTCTGATTCCACTCCCGTAAGGATACGTAGGCACAAGATGCGATGTCTTGCCGAGTAAACTTAGAATTAACCCCCTTTATTATTTATTATTGCTTATTTATATTTTATTTATCTTTGCTATTTAATTATTTTGCTTATTATTTTGTAATTGTTTCTTGGATGTAAAGTTGTTTAATTATTTAATTATTATTATGGTTAGTAATTAGGGAGTGTAACAACATGTATGTAATATTAAAATAAATTTAGATCACTTTTAAATAAAGATAATTAAAATAAACACGTCACACACGTAAGTCGATTTTAATCGCCGTCTCACTTCCTAAGGATATCCCTCAAGTTGCCTACGAATAATGGTTAAGTGGGGTGTATAAAGCAAGTCCCTCAAATAGAAAAATCATCAAAGTCCCTTATGGTTGCCTTTACAAATCGAGTCCCTTTCGAAAAATGATGATGGTCCCTTATATGTGCTTATTACATCCCACAATGGCCTTCAAAGTCAAAATTGTCCCTCACATGTCCCTTAACATCCAAAGTAAGGACTACCTACTCCATTATAGTAGGGATAGTCTTACTAAAGGAAAGAATGAAGAATAAGAAAGACCTTTAAACTTTAGGGTAGGTTACTCCTAGGTGCTTGCTCACTTCAAAACTGTTTCGCACTTAAACAAATTTTCAACAAGTTTTCAAACAAGTTCTTAACACATCCTTACATGGATTATTTATTAACTATTCTGAAAATTTTCTATTCACACACTACAATTTCAAAACAATTCAAAAGTGAGCTTAAGTACCTAAGAGCCCATGGATAACCATGGATGAAAAGGATGCTAATACCTTCCCTTTTCATAACCTACCCCCCGGACCCAAAATATTCTCTAAGGTCTTTCCTGTTCTTTTATAACCTTTCCTTATGGATAAAATAAAAGTCGGTGGCGACTCTTGCTATCCGCAACATTGTTTAAAGTCAGTTCACCGGGTTACAGAACTGGCGACTCTGCTGGGGATCTATTTAAGAGGGGTACCCTTAGGAATTAAGATCACTTTAAATTGTTTGCTTTGTTTGCTTTATTATTATATTGTTGGGGTGCTCTTATGTGTGAAAGGTCCTAACCCGGATCTAGTGTACCTTAGGTAAATGGCAATAGACCAAGGAAACTGTACGACGTATATCGATACGGTTGATCTGGTGGCCATAGTTAGTGCGACTTCTTGGTTGGTGCTTATATTCCTTAAGTCAAGTTGAGGATAATATTGAGGCTGCCATATGTTGTCAATGCACTAACTGACTTTTAGAACCCTAGTTAACTCATCTTGGCCTTTAGAAAGTAGTGAGGTAACCGGCTTTGGTGCAGACTGAAGTTGGTTGACACTCGATACTACGCTCATTGAGATCTTAAACTTGGAGGGTTTTGGTTGGCAAGTAAGTTGCCTTCTGAACAACCACCCTTGTGAAGGATCAATGATATTGAGATCCCTTAGAACCTGGTTACTTTTGTAGGACAGGATGAACCATCTAACTTCAGGGGAGGGTATTTGCCTTTGAACCTCATGCAAGCCTTTAAACCTAGGGCTATGGTGTGACTTGTTTGTGTGTGCCACATGTTTGTGATTGAGCATGACATCATGACATCATCATGCATCATAAGCATATCATTTTCCCTAACCATTTCAAGGACCAAAGGATTTATCTTTGTTCTTTGTTGCAGGTCATGGCTTCTGCTCGTAGAAACACCATCAGGATCAACTTTGTAGGGATACCTGCTAAGCTCAAGGAGTTGGTTTCCCTAGTGCCTGATCATTCCCAGTTCAACAAGAGACATGGTCACTTATTGGATCTAGTTACTTCAGGGTTCAGTGAAGACATGATGAGTGTGCTGTTTCAGTTCTTTGACCCTAAGCACCATTGCTTTACATTTCCTGATTATCAGCTGGTTCCAACCATGGAGGAGTTCTCTAAACTTCTGGGTATACCTGTTCTTGATCAGAAGCCATTCACAGGCTTAGAGAAGGAGCTTAAACCAGAAGTTATTGCTGCAGCTCTACATCTGAAGAAGTCTGACATTGTTCTAGAGACGAGAAGTGGAGTTAAGGGTATTCTTGCCAAGGTATTAATGGATAAAGCTCAAATGTTCTTGAAGGCCATGAGCTATGATGCTTTTGAGGAGATCTTAGCCTTGCTGATATATGGCTTAGTGTTGTTCCCCAATCCAGATCAGTTCATAGATGTTCATGCCATCAACATTTTCCTGAGTCACAATCCAGTGCCTACCTTACTTGGAGACATCCTACATTCTCTTCACACCCGTACTACAAGGGCAAGAGGAACTTTGATGTGCTGCATACCTTTACTTTCTAGGTGGTTTATTTCTCACCTTCCTCGCTCAGTAATGAAGAATGAGCAAGGGTTCAGATGGTCCAAGAGGATCATGTCACTTTCTCACTCAGACATCCATTGGTGCTCCAGATCTATGGAGAATGTCACCATCATTGACCGTTGTGGGGAGTTTCCTAATGTGCCACTTCTAGGCATAAGAGGAGGCATCACCTACAACCCATCTCTAGCTTTACGACAGTTTGGTTACGCCCGGAGCGATGGTCCACATGACATGTTGATTCAGGGCATTGTGTTTGACTACGACAACGATCTTCAGGGTTACCGTCAGAGATTCATACGAGCTTGGGGAAAGGTAAACAGGATTGACAGCAAGACACTGGAGCCTAAGTACACCATTCCTATGGAGGCTTATCTCAGATGGGTACGATTTCGTGCTCAGACACTCATGATGCCATATCCTGCCGTCCTACCAGTTACCATGGAACCTGTTGCTGAAGGAGACACAGCTTATACCATCCTTCACCCAGACATGCCTACTGATATGGAAGACTTGCAGAGATCATGGATCCAACTGAAAGAGCAAAGGGATACTTTCGAGGCTCATTACAAAGCAAGCCAAGCAAGGATCCTAGAGCTAACAAAGCTACTTCATGAGGAACGAAACCTCAACTCATACCTCAACACAAAGAGGAAACGTCCATGGGAGACTTAAAACCCCATCTTTTGTACTTATTTCGTTTTCATTTTTTTGTAAGCCTAAAAGGCAAAACAAGTTATTACTAATAAAAAGTTACTTTCTTGTTTGTTTAAGCAAATTTAAATCCTGCGGTCCTTGAAAACATTGCATATGCATTCCCATATCATTGCATCACAGGTTTATAATTGTGCACAGGTTTCTCATCTTCTCGCTGTTTATTTCAGCAATGGCTCTTGAACAATCAGTTAAGGATCTCCAGGCACAGAATGCACAGTTCCAAGAGCTGATCCTGAACCTATCCAAGGGGCAGGATGAATTGAAGACACTGCTGGCCAAGAAGACTAAGAAGGCTAGAAGGTCTGCTGGGTTGCTCAACATGGGAAGAAGGTTCAAAGGTCCTGTCAAGCCCAAGGAACAGGTTGAAGACCATGAATCTGAAGAATCTGAGCAGGAGAGAGGCAGTCTCCACAACACTATGGGGGACTCTGATTCTGAGGCTAACTACTACCATGAGCCTAACGAAGACAAATTCAAGATGCTGGTGGATAGAATGGATGCTATGGAATTACAGAAATCATCTGGGCTGGATTTTGAGGATTTGAGCTTGATATCTGGGGTGGTCATACCCATTGGGTTCAAAGTTCCTACATTTGTTGTCTATGATGGGGTCTCTTGTCCCAAATTGCATCTGAGGTCTTATGTCAGAAGAATGCAACCCCACACTGCTGATAAAAAGTTGTGGATCCATTTCTTTCAAGAGAGTTTATCTGGAGCTCAGCTAGAGTGGTATTATCAGTTGGAGAGTGTCAACATCAGAGATTGGAATGACCTTGCTGAAGCTTTCTACAAGCAGTATCAATACAATGCTGACTTAGCCCCCACTCGCATGCAGCTTCAAAGCATGTCTATGGGTGCCAAAGAAAGCTTTAAGGAGTATGCTCAGAAGTGGAGAGACTTAGCTGGAAGAGTTCAACCCCCTTTGACTGATAGGGAGTTGGTTGACATGTTCATGTGTACGCTAAATGGTCCGTTTTACAGTCATCTCATTGGAAGCTCATCATCTGGCTTCACTGAGTTGATCATGACAGGAGAGCGAGTAGAGAATGGTATCAAGAGTGGTAAGATCCAAGTGGGCACTTCTTCATCAGGTGCTGCAAAGAAGCCTCCCACTGGGAAGAGAGAATCTAATGCTGTGTATGGTCAGCTTGATCGTAACAGAAGGCATCAGTCTGTTAGTGCAGTTCATATTTCAAATCCAACTCCTGCAACAACAGAGCAGTCTCAAGGCAACCAACAGAGGGCTAGAAGACAGTTCACGAAGATCAACATGTCAATGGCTCAGGCATTGCAACACTTGTTGAAGGCTGAACTTATTACCCTGAGGGAGGCCCCTCAGAATCCCAATGTTACCTCTCCCAAGTACAATCCCAATGCACGATGTGCATATCATTCAAACTGTCCAGGACATGATACTAATAACTGCTGGGTCTTGAAGAACAAAATTCAGGATATGATTGATGCTGGAGAAATTGAGTTTGATCCACCAGGTACTCCAAATGTGATTACAGCTCCAATGCCAAATCACGAGAAGACTGTCAACGCCATTGAGGAAGATATTGATGAAGATCTGCATGTCTATTCGGTTATGAAGTTGAGCACACCATTGTCTGTTATCAAAAAGAGGTTAGTACAAGCTGGGATTTTTCCAGGTTGTCGTGAAGATTGTTTGTATTGTACCTATAAGCCGGATAGTTGCTTCATTTTGAGAGATGGGATTCAACGTCTCATGGATAAGTATGCTATAGTGTTTGAAAGAAGACCAGCATCTGTAGAAAGTATGGTAGATCATCTGACTCAGGGTAAGAAGATTGAAGAGGTTGACATGGTTGACAAAGTACCACTAAGAATCACTTCAAAGGGTCCCATTAAAATCACTCATCAGGGCCCAATCAAGATTACTGCTGAAGGTCCTGTGAAAGTTGTTGCTGAAGCCAGAGTAGCTCCTCTGATCATTACCACTCCTGGTCCTATTCCTTATACATCTGACAAAGCTGTGCCTTGGCACTATGGGTCTGATGTTTACATCCATGGTGTCAAGCAGGAGCCTTTACCCGATATGCCTGTTGACATTGATAATATTGCTGGATCTAGCAAGATCACTCGTAGTGGAAGAGTCTTCTCTCCTCCAGTTGCTTCTAAGAGTGCAGTTACTCCTGCTGTTACTTCCACCACTGATGCTCGGGGCAAGGGTCCTGTTATTGAGCCTGTATCTACTGATGTGCCAGCTGCTGATGACCTCTCTAAGCAGATGGAAGAAGTATTGAAAATCATTCGCAAGAGTGATTATGATATTGTTGATCAGCTGGGGCATACTCCCTCAAAGATTTCTATGCTCTCCCTGTTATTATGTTCTGAGGCTCATGCCAAGTCATTGATCAAGTTTCTAAAGATGGCTCATGTACCCAGTGCAATTTCTGTGGACCAGTTTGAGAATTGTGTTGCGCACCTGACCTATGACAACGGGTTAGGATTTTCTGATGCTGACTTGACCCCTGCCAAGAGGGATCATAACAGGGCCTTGCATATTTCAATTGAATGCAGGGGCACTACCCTGTCTCATGTGCTGATAGACAATGGTTCCTCTCTGAATGTGTTGCCTAAGGAAGTCCTGAACAAGCTGAGTCCTGAAGATACAATATTGAAGCCCAGTAATATTGTGGTAAAGGCTTTTGATGGTTCTAGAAGAGTAGTGCATGGGGAAATTGATCTTCCAATCAAGGTTGGCTCTCAGGTGTTTACTGCTACATTCTATGTGATGGATATTCGTCCTTCGTACTCATGTCTGCTTGGTCGTCCCTGGATCCATGGGGCAGGTGCTGTGACCTCCACATTACATCAAAAGTTGAGATATCCGGTGAATGGAAAAGTTGTTACTGTCTTTGGAGAGGAAGAATACTTTGTCAGCCATGTAAACACTTTCAAGTATCTGGAAGTAGAAGGTGAATACATTGAAACTCCATGTCAGTCATTTGAAGTGGTTCCCTGGGCTGTTAAGGATTGTGTGACTCCTCCTGCTGTGAAGAAGGTTCCTGTGGTCATCAGAAACCCTCCAACAATGGCAATGGCCTCCCTCAATGATGCAAAAGCTGTGGTGGAAGAAGGTGGTTGTACTATTTGGGGTCAGCTTCCTGATATTCCATACAAGTCTGACAAGTTTGGTTTGGGTTTCACTGCAGAGTCCCAGAAGGCTGTTCGTCGTGCTCGTGCTGTTCGTATCACCAATCAAGGGGTTATCAATGCTGTGGGAGATCAAGATGAAGACTACAACTTGGAGGCATGGATTTTTCCTACTGTGGGTGCTGGACTCAATAATTGGAAAGCTGAAGATGTTATCCCTATCTCCTTTAGTCAGGAGTAAATACTATTACTGTGTTATGTTTTTAAATTTGTGATTTCTGGAACAATTAAAACTTTCAAGCCATGTGCCTTACCCGGGGCACAATGGTGGGCTTGTTACGGGTTGTCATTTCATTTGCATCCATCATTCAATAAAATCAGTGGACGTTTCGTTTTCGTAAATATTGTGTTCCTTGTCTTTCTTTTTCTTTTATTTTTGCTTTATCAGCTATGTGTTCTTACACACACCCACGTCACTAAAATGCAGATCCTCAGCCACTCTGGATCCAGTTGATAACAGTTCTACTATTGCCAATTACAATTTCGAGAATCCGATCTATCAAACTGAAGACGGAAACGAGGACGATTGTGAAATACCTGTAGAGCTTGCTAGGTTGTTACAACAAGAAGAGAAAGCTATACAGCCACATGAAGAGCCAGTCGAAGTTGTGAATTTGGGAACTGAAGAAAACAGAAAAGAGGTCAAAATAGGGGCTGATTTAGAGGACAGTGTCAAGAGCAGGTTGATTCAGATGCTACGTGACTATGTGGAGATCTTTGCTTGGTCTTATGAAGATATGCCAGGGTTGGATACGGACATTGTGGTTCACCGTTTGCCAGTGAAAGAAGATTGTCGTCCAAAGAAGCAGAAGGTTCGTCGTATGCGTCCTGAAATGTCAGAAAAGATCAAAGCAGAGGTAATGAAACAGTTCAATGCAGGGTTCTTGGCCGTAACTTCTTATCCTCAGTGGGTTGCAAATGTGGTACCAGTTCCTAAGAAAGATGGTAAGGTACGTATGTGTGTAGACTACAGAGATCTGAACAAGGCTAGCCCTAAAGATGACTTTCCACTTCCTCATATTGATATCCTGGTAGACAACACTGCTCAGCATAAGGTATTCTCTTTTATGGATGGTTTCTCTGGTTACAATCAAATCAAAATGGCACCTGAAGATATGGAGAAGACTACATTTGTGACACAGTGGGGCACCTTTTGCTATAAGGTAATGCCATTTGGTTTGAAGAATGCAGGGGCAACATATCAGCGTGCCATGGTGGCTTTGTTTCATGATATGATTCATCATGAGATAGAGGTATATGTGGATGATATGATAGCCAGGTCTCGGAATGAAGAACAACATCTTGATCATCTGCACAAGTTGTTTGAGAGGTTGAAGAAATACAGGTTGAGATTAAATCCAAACAAGTGTACTTTTGGAGTTAGATCTGGAAAGCTCCTGGGTTTCATTGTCAGTGGAAAAGGTATTGAAGTGGATCCTGCAAAAGTGAAAGCTATACGAGAGATGCCAGCTCCCCGTACTGAGAAGGAGGTTAGAGGTTTCTTGGGACGATTGAACTACATTGCAAGATTTATTTCCCAATTAACTACCATCTGTGAGCCAATCTTCAAGTTGTTGAAGAAAGATCAGGTGATGGAATGGAATGATGAGTGCCAGACTGCCTTTGATGAAATCAAGAGATATTTGCTAGAACCTCCAATTTTAATGCCACCAGTTGATGGAAGACCCTTGATTATGTATTTAACAGTATTAGACAACTCAATGGGGTGTGTATTGGGGCAACATGACGAGTCTGGTCGAAAAGAGCAGGCAATATACTACCTTAGCAAAAAGTTTACCGACTGTGAAACAAGATACTCACTGCTCGAGAAAACTTGCTGCGCTTTGGCATGGGCTGCTCGCCGACTAAGACAGTATATGTTGACCCATACTACCTTGTTGATTTCGAAGATGGATCCAATCAAGTACATATTTGAGAAACCTGCTCTTTCCGGAAGAATTGCAAGATGGCAAATGATCTTGACGGAATATGATATACAGTATACTACTCAGAAGGCCATTAAGGGGAGTGTTGTTGCTGATCATTTGGCTCATCAAGCAGTAGATGATTACCAGTCAATGAATTTTGAGTTCCCTGATGAAGACATTATGTCCGTTACCAAAGAACCTGGACAATATGACGGACCTGAACAAGGATCCCGATGGACTATGGTTTTTGATGGTGCCTCCAATGCACATGGTAATGGTGTTGGTGTTGTGATTAGTTCCCCTGAAGGTTGTCATACCCCGATTACTGCCAGACTTTGTTTCTATTGTACCAATAACATGGCTGAGTATGAGGCATGTATCATGGGTATGCAAGTTGCTATTGATATGAAGATTCAGTTCCTTGAGGTGTATGGAGATTCAGCTCTGGTAGTAAGTCAGATTAAAGGAGATTGGGATACAAAGCATGATAATCTCATTCCTTACAGAGAACATGTGTTGTCTTTGATCCCACATTTCAAAGAGATTACTTTTGGACATATTCCACGAAGAGAGAATCAGTTGGCAGACGCATTGGCCACCATGGCATCTATGTTTGAGATCAGCTGGGATGATGAAGCTCCCAAGGTTACCATTGATAGATTTGAGAAGCCTGCATACTGCAATGAGATTGACACTGAAGGGGCAGAGGAGAAGCCTTGGTTCTATGAAGTGAAAAACTATCTTGAAGCTCAGGAGTTCCCTGAAGGAGCATCTGTCAAAGATAGGAAGTTCCTGAGAAGGTTTTCTGCTAAGTTCTTTCTGAGTAATGGCATTCTGTATAAGCGTAATCATGATTCAACTATGCTTCGTTGTGTGGATAAGAAGGAAGCTACAGAAATTATGGAAGAGATGCATGATGGGACCTTTGGCACTCATCCTAGTGGTCATACCATGGCAAAGAAGATTTTGAGAGCAGGTTACTATTGGTCTACCATGGAAGCTGATTGCTATCAACACTCCAGAACATGTCACAAATGTCAAATCTATGCTGATAAAGTACATGTACCTCCATCTCCATTGAATGTGTTGACTGCTCCTTGGCCCTTTGCCATGTGGGGCATTGATATGATTGGTGAGATCAAGCCTACTGCTTCTAATGGGCATCGTTTCATCCTGGTTGCTATTGATTACTTCACGAAGTGGGTAGAGGCAGCTTCATTTGCATCTGTGACTAAGAATGTGGTGGCTCGGTTCATTAAGAATAATCTCATATGTAGGTATGGTATCCCTGAAAGGATTATCACTGACAATGGCTCTAATCTGAACAACACTATGATTACTGATCTCTGTACGCAGTTCAAGATTAAGCATCACAACTCTTCTCCGTATCGTCCAAAGATGAATGGGGCAGTTGAAGCTGCTAATAAGAACATTAAGAAAATTGTACAGAAGATGACTGTTACTTACAAGGATTGGCACGAGATGTTACCATTTGCTCTGCATGGTTATCGTACTACAATACGTACTTCAACAGGGGCAACCCCATTCTCCTTAGTCTATGGTATGGAAGCAGTTCTGCCTATTGAAGTTCAGATCCCCTCCTTGAGAATTATGAAGGATGCAGGCTTGGATGAAGATGAGTGGATTCAGACTCGACTTGACCAGATAAATTTGATTGATGAGAAAAGGTTAGCAGCAGTTTGTCATGGCCAGATGTACCAGAAACGGATGATCAAAGCTTTTAACAAGAAGGTTAAGCCAAAGGTATATCAGGCTGGTGACTTGGTAATCAAGCGTATCATATTACCACAGGGTGATCCTAGGGGCAAGTGGACTCCAACATATGAGGGACCATTTGTAGTCAAGACAGTGTTCTCAGGAGGTGCCATGATACTGACTACAATGGATGGTGAAGACTTCCCACAACCTGTAAACGCAGACATAGTTAAAAAATACTACGCATAAAAAGAGACCCGCTAGGTTGACAGGCCTAGGCAAAAATAAGGGCATCCCGGTAAACCAAAAGGGTTTGGGAAAAAATTAGGGATATATATATATAAAAAGATGTACACCCGGCAAGTCGAAAACCTGAAAAGGCGGCTTGGGCAAAAAAGGGTATCCCGGTGGATTGAAAACCTGAAAGGGCAATCCAGGCAAAAGTTAGGGATTAAAGCGTATGACTATGTCTCGTTTGGATCACTCATGAAACTGCAACCAGTTGTACTACTTACTCAAGCTCAAACAGATAAAGCTCAATCCAATCGTTTCCGTCTCAACAGCAAGAAGATGAGATACTTGAGTGGCAATAGTAGAATTGAAACTCAATAGGATTATTTCCCACATAGCTGATTCTTTTTGTAAAACTTCATGACAAAATTCTCTTACTAGGGTTTATGTCTCCTTGTACAAACTTACCCGTGTATGGGTCACTTTTGATATAAATAAATTCCATCTTTTGAATCCAGATTTACTTTTACCCTATTTACATAAGCGAAACGTCCATTGGTTGTGTTTGAATGTATGTATGCCTTTGAATATGATTGATGTTTACCAGAAATGCATGTATGCTTTTAATATGATTGATGTTTACCAGAAATGCATGAAAATGCAGTAATAGTATTTACTAAGGACGAACGAGGGAAAGATTTCAACGAAGCTTCGCCGGTTCATCTTTACAAGACAGTTACAAACCATCAGTAGGACTAATCCATTTTCACAAAGTCTAATCTCCCCTGGAATTTATATCCATCTCTTTTATCCTCATACGGATATACGGGAAATTACTTTCCAATAAGGGCACGATGAACGAAGACGGGATGTTATACTTATCCTACTATCAAACGAAAACGAAGGTTATCTATACCCTACTATCCCCAACAACGGGAGGTTATCTATACCTTGTTATCCCCAGCAGACGGAGGGTTATATATTCTTCAACAACGAATCGGGATTTATTTTCCTTGGCCAGCAGTTGTTATACAAGGATATCCAGACACTTCCAGCAGTGTCATAGCATACATACATCATTTACATCATACCATAACATATATGTCTATAGTACATTACCTAAGTGCATCATGTCATACATGCATACATAAAGCATAAACTAATGTTGTTATACAGAATGCTACCTTGTTTTCAGGTTAATTATCCAACAAACAAGCTTATGATCTTTGGGACTGCTTTATTGTAACCTCAGGGTTACTTTATCCTCCTGATGAGCTTCTTATTACTTTGGGACTGCTTTATTGTAACCTCAGGGTTATTTTATCCTCCTGATAGCCTCTCATGACTTCAAGACTGCTTTAGAGTTACTGATTGCTCTATCCTCCTGAAATCATCCTATTACTTCAAGACTGCTTTAGAGCTATTCATTGCTCTATCCTCATGAGGTCATATTACTACTTCAAGACTGCTTTAGAGCTATTCATTGCTCTATCCTCCTGAAGCCATCTAATTATTTCAAGACTGCTTTAGAGCTATTCATTGCTCTATCCTCCTGAAGCCATCTAATTATTTCAAGACTGCTTTAGAGTTATCCATTGCTTTATCCTCCTGAAATTACATTATTATTTCAAGACTGCTTTAGAGCTATCCATTGCTCTATCCTCCTGAAATCATTACTTCAAGACTGCTTTAGAGCTATTGATTGCTCTATCCTCCTGAAGACATATCACATTATTACTTCAAGACTGCTTTAGAGCTATTGATTGCTCTATCCTTCTGAAGACATATCACATTATTATTTCAAGACTGCTTTAGAGCCATTCATTGTTCTATCCTCCTGAAATCATATCATTGCTTCAAGACTGCTTTAGGGTTATCACTATTGATTGCTCTATCCTCATGAAGACATGCTGCTACATCATTATTATTCCAGACTCCTGACAGCTTTCACCATACACCCATATTTTGAACTGCTCCCCCCCTAGTGGCATCTTTAAGCCCACTCAATCATATTCAACTAGCCATCTGTACCACTCTAGTGCACTGGTGAGTGCAAATTTTTGGGCTTTTGTGTTCAATCCCCTTCAACCTTCCAGGTTACGACTGGCAAATATACCAATCTAACCCCTCAGGTTTCAGAAAATTGAACAGGGGCAGCTGTTGCACCCCAAAATTTGCCCTCACAATACAAGACTTTGTGTTCTAAGAAGGTTCACAAGGTTCACAAATTTCTCAACATCTACAAGACCTTTCATGAGGATCATGAAGTCCATAGGTTGCTTCTTGAAGGTTCACAAGGTTCACAAGATTCACAATGTTTACAAAGCTTTCCTAAGGGTCATGGGGCCTACAAAGCCACTTCATGATGTTCACAAGGTTCACAAGCTTCACAATACCTCCCATGAGTATCGCAAGATATCTTATGAAGATTCACAAGGTTCACAAAGTTCACAATTGGTCAGAAGAGTTGACAATTCCCTCAGACAATGCACCTCCTAAGCAGTGCATCCAAAACTAGGGTTTTGACTTTAATCAGGCTAAATGGACTTCCAAGACTTCAAGTGAGCTTCATAACATCTTATATGTGTATAAGAACCCCCATGTCAAGTTTCAAGACTTTTCTCAAAAGTTTGCTCAGTCAGATGATCAGATAAGTCAAAAGCAGTCAATGCAGTTAAAAAGTCAAACTGAGGTCAACTGTGGTCAAACCAAAGTCAAACTTCATGATTTTTTTTGCCAACATCAAAGAGAGGTAAATATCATATGGCATGCATTTTTTTTCTAAAAAGTAAAAATGGCACAATTGGCAGGAGGACATGTGTAAGGAGTTATGAGTGTGAGAGGTTGAGAGTTCGAATCTCACCTTTGTCACTTTTTTTTTGTTTTTATTATTTTTACTCTAAATTTTTCTATCTTTCATTAAAAAAATAACAAAAATAGTTTTTTATTATTATTTAATTATTATTTTCGTATTTTAATTAAATCATTTTTTAAAATATTATTTTTTTCACTTTTTTCTAAATTATTCATAAAAATATCCAAAAAATCATAAAATAAAAAATATTGAAAAAAATTTTGTTCTTTTTATAATATTTTTGATTTTAGGAATCAATAGGATTATTAGTTTTTATTTTAAGTTTATTTTAATTATTTTAAATTATTTAAATTTTATTTTTTCTTAACTAATTATTTAGTTTGGGCTTTAAAATGGGCTTTAGGGACATTATTGACAATTTGGTGTTAACCCTAATTTGTTCCCTATATATACATGTGTTGCCTTGTTGGAAAAGGGGGGAGAATGAAAAAAACCTAAGAGGAGTGAGTGCCGTTTGCCGTTATTTAGTTTTCTTCTTCATCCATTACTATTGTTTCTTTTTCTTCATCGTTTACCGTTATTTCTTTTCCTTCATCTATTACTGTTGTTTATTTTTCTTCATCTATTACCGTTATTTCTTTTTCTTCATCTATTACTGTTACGTTTATATATATAATTTTTAAATTGTTAGAGTTTATATATATATATATATATATATATATATATATATATATATATATATATATATATATATATATATATATAAGAATAATTTTTGATCGAATTATGTCGATACGATGTTTGCACATTTGTGTGCATGACGCGTGACATTTGTGTTAGTTCGATCTGGTTGCGATGATCGCATTTTTGTGTGAGCAATAATACTATTTTTTGCTTAATTTCTTTTTCTTTGCGATAAATTTTGTTTCGTCCGATTTAGATCTGGTTGCGATGAGCGCATTTCTGCGTTAGCAACATTGTTGGGTTATTTGGCACATTTAAAATTCATTATTGCTTTATTATTATTATTATTATTATTATTATTATTATTATTATTATTATTAGTATTATTATTATCATTATTTATTATTATTATCATTATTATCATTATTATTACCATTATTATTATTATTGTTATCATTAATTTATTAAAACTTGTTATAATATAAAAATCTGTTTTTTAAAATAAATAACATTAACATCTTTTCCAAATTAATATGAAAACCTATTATTTTTAAGAAAAACTTTTTTTTAGATAAATTTAAAATAATAACTAAAATCTTTTTTTTTTTATAATAACTAGAACCGTTATTTATTTTATTTTATTATTGTTCAATTCAAATTTCATTATCATATTGTATCTGCTCCTCTCATGTAACCTCGCGAACTTAACAATCGCTCTTTAAATTCTGCCTTTAAATTTCTGCTTGCATGGTTTAAATTATGACATTATCTCTCTGTTTGCAATTCAATTATCTCACGCGTTTACCATTATTTCTGTCACACTACGCACTGCCGAAGGAATTAGGTCTAGCTTTTGACCGCCGTGTCAATAGTCCTCACCTTCAACCCTTACACCTTTTCAACCCTAAATTTTCACAAATGCCTCGCCGCAGGCAAAATTACAATTTTACCCCTAGCATTAGGTCAAAGAGCCGTCGCGCTCATTTTAGGGTTTCCCGCCGTGGAATCCCTAATTTAACCCTAATCACAACTTAACAATTCAACGTAGAGATTTGGAGTTTCTACACTCCGCGTAAGCGTGTCCTTAAGATGCGTTTATTCCCCTTGAGACCTTGACCACAGTCAAGAAGTCTCTAACCTCCCTTTTGAGGGGAACTACGATTACTCTGATTCCACTCCCGTAAGGATACGTAGGCACAAGATGCGATGTCTTGCCGAGTAAACTTAGAATTAACCCCCTTTATTATTTATTATTGCTTATTTATATTTTATTTATCTTTGCTATTTAATTATTTTGCTTATTATTTTGTAATTGTTTCTTGGATGTAAAGTTGTTTAATTATTTAATTATTATTATGGTTAGTAATTAGGGAGTGTAACAACATGTATGTAATATTAAAATAAATTTAGATCACTTTTAAATAAAGATAATTAAAATAAACACGTCACACACGTAAGTCGATTTTAATCGCCGTCTCACTTCCTAAGGATATCCCTCAAGTTGCCTACGAATAATGGTTAAGTGGGGTGTATAAAGCAAGTCCCTCAAATAGAAAAATCATCAAAGTCCCTTATGGTTGCCTTTACAAATCGAGTCCCTTTCGAAAAATGATGATGGTCCCTTATATGTGCTTATTACATCCCACAATGGCCTTCAAAGTCAAAATTGTCCCTCACATGTCCCTTAACATCCAAAGTAAGGACTACCTACTCCATTATAGTAGGGATAGTCTTACTAAAGGAAAGAATGAAGAATAAGAAAGACCTTTAAACTTTAGGGTAGGTTACTCCTAGGTGCTTGCTCACTTCAAAACTGTTTCGCACTTAAACAAATTTTCAACAAGTTTTCAAACAAGTTCTTAACACATCCTTACATGGATTATTTATTAACTATTCTGAAAATTTTCTATTCACACACTACAATTTCAAAACAATTCAAAAGTGAGCTTAAGTACCTAAGAGCCCATGGATAACCATGGATGAAAAGGATGCTAATACCTTCCCTTTTCATAACCTACCCCCCGGACCCAAAATATTCTCTAAGGTCTTTCCTGTTCTTTTATAACCTTTCCTTATGGATAAAATAAAAGTCGGTGGCGACTCTTGCTATCCGCAACATTGTTTAAAGTCAGTTCACCGGGTTACAGCCTCAAAACTAGTGATTGATATAATAACGTCCTTATTTTAGCAACCCTTCGACATCATCTGAATGAGCCGCCAACACACTCCAATGTGAATGCCCAACACTATCCAGAACAAGTGGAAATCAAACGCGAGTATATCAATGGACATGGGAAGGCAGAGTTATTGATGTGGTTTGAATCCCTTCTTGTAGTCATAACGATATCTTTTGCAAAATTGAGCCTTAAAAAAGACTGGTGCTCTTTGAATCTTTGAATTGAATCTAATAGACTTGTCCATATGCACAATCTTCTTAAACTAAGCTTGAATTCTGGAATGGCGAACTTTGAACTCGAACGTATTAGTCACGTCCCTGTGATGCTTGGCTGTAAGAATCTATACCTTAACATTACTGCTCCTGCACAAGCTGGTTAGTCATGATAAAATATGCACGCAAAAGTGAGGAGATAACATGCAAGAAAACATGCACAAAGAGGTGAAATCTTGAGGTCAAAAATTAGGGTGCGATAACTACTAGCATATGTATGTGATGTATGATGATAACTCTCATACATGACATACATATCTATTATAACAACATGCATATCCCAGTCGAACCATGAAGCTACCCCTGTCAAGACTAGAGTTCGATCCAAATACTACAAATCTCCATCTTGGAACAAACTCTACTACATCCAGGAAACAAACTAGCTATCATCATGCAGCTTTATCAACTGCATACTGTGAAAGAACTTGCTACTATACAATGACTTGGTAATCATATCAACAAGATTGTCTTCAGTTGAAATCTTCAGCACTTTCACTTCTCTTTTCTCTATTTTCCACTTGACAAAATGCAGCCTAACATCAATGTGTTTGGTTGTATCATGATAAGCTAAATTTTTTGACAGATGTATGGCACTTAGACTATCACATTTAACAAAGATAACTTGGCCTTGAATAGAAAACTCTTCAAGCCACAATACTTCTTTCACAGCTTCAGTATGGAAAATGTATTCAACTTCAGTGGTTGATAAATCTACAACCTTTTGAAGTGAAGTTTTCCAACTGATTGTTGTATCAAACATAGTAAAAACATACCCATAAAGATATTTGTTGGTATCCATACACCTTGCATAGTCATAATCGACAAAAATCCTTCGATTTCGGCTTTACCATCACTCGTGGCTCCACCATAAACCAGGACCCTACTCAGGGATTATTTTATGTATCTCAAAGTCCACTTCAAAGCTTGTTAGTGTGTCTTTCCTGAATTAGCCATATATTTGCTTACAAGTCTCACTTTGTACGTTATGTCTGGCCTCGTATAGACCATATCATACATCAACGAACCTACTATACTAGCATATAAAATGTTATTCATATAAGTTGTTTTAACTTCAGTACTTGGACTTTGAGTCGTACTCAGCTTGAATTGAGGATTTGGTAGTGTTACGACAGGCTTTAAATTCATCATACCAAATATGTCTCTTGAGATAAGCTTAATTTTGGCTACTTTTTATCTCTCCAGATGTAAATCCCATGAATCCTGGTGGCAGCTCCAAGATCCTTCATTTTAAACTCTTCATCGAGTTCAACCTTCATCTTCATTACATCCTCAACATTGTTGTTTTCTATAAGGATGTTATCCATATAAAGAAACAAAATAACAAGTGAACTTCTAGGTCGAAATCTTGACTAAACATAGTGATAGAACTGCCTCCTAGTGAAACCTATGTGTGCCACGAACTTATCAAATCTCTTATTCCATTGTCGGGGAGATTTTTCCAGACCATATAACGACTTATCCAGTTTGCACACATAATCCTCCTTGCCTCTTTCTGCATACCCTTCAGGTTGCCTCGTCATGATTGTTTCATCTAGAACACCATTCAGGAAAACGATCTTCATATCCATTTATTCAAGTTTTAGGATGAATTTTTCTACCATGGCTAACAACATTATAACGGATTTGTGCTTTACAACAGGTGAGAACACATTATTAAATTCGACTCCTTCTTTTTAAGTGAAACCCATAGCAACCAATCTTACCTTAAATCTTTTCGACATTACTCATTTGATTCTTTTCTTAACCTTGAAAATCCACTTACACCTGACTAACCTGACCCCTGCAGGTTTTTCGATTAGCTCCCAACTGTTTTTTTAAAAGATAACATGTATCACCCTCATGAGTGACGTTGTGAAGAAAGCAACCATAATCAAATGCAACAAGAAAATTTGACCTCGAGAGTTTCAACCCAGAGACCTCGCACTGATGTGAGCCGACTTTAGAAGGAAGAACGTTAGAGAGGGAAATCTTGCAGCCAGTTGTAAAGGACTGTACATGATTAAGGCTAGCACTTGAAAAACATCATATGTTCTAGAAAACTTAATCAGGGAGCCAATCAATAGGACGTGGAATGCAGGTAAGTGATACTTTAGCTAAACATTCCCTAGGTTATCCAAACATGAATGACTAATTATTATCTAATGTAATGCTTTTTAAATTTGAACGATTATCTCCCTTGACAAAGCAGGATCAAAGACAAATTATGCACACGAAAACACAACTAACACACCTCTCTCTTGGTAGCTAGTCAATCTAGAGTGCATTGAAGCCTAGAATACATTGACCCAAAGTTGTGTCTTCACTCAAGAACATGGAAGGGGAACCAACCTTTAATTGGGCCATATCCCCAAAGACGTTGAATCACATCCTAATCCCCAATCCGGAATGACTAAATGATGAACTATAATCATGAAAGATGATACAATGAAACAAAATCTTGGATGAACAAATGATGAAATAACATCATGAAAAATGATACAATGAAACAAAACCATGGGTGACTAATTGATGAAATAAAATTATGAAAGACGATACGATGAAACAAAATTGTGAGCAACTAAATAATGAAACAAAATCAAGAAAAGAAAAATAAAGAAGCAATTAAAATCACTTAAGAAAAGGAAATGATGATTATCAAAGAAATCCATAATTTGTTCAGTATATGCTTGTTTTAATTTCCATAAACAGCATAAAAATTACAAGAATTTGGTAAAGAAACTATAAAGCTTACTCCTCAACAACAATTATCTTCCATTCTGTGGAATCTACCTTTGGATATATCAACTCTCGGTGATCTGAATGTCTGAGAATAACACATCTACCTGGTTGGTAGTGTTTTGGAAGGCTTCATAACCAGCTTATACATTATTATCAACCAAGTCTCTAAACTCCCTCATCACCTCTACCAATTTTTCCTCACATACCTTCACCTTCTCCTTCTCATTCTTCTTAGTATCCTCATTTTATGCTACCTAAGAAGTTATAGTTTCTAGGGCTTCTTGGGAGTTGGTCTATGAAGTCTTCATGCCTTCAATGACCTTTTCCTTCTCATCCAGATATGACTTTAAATAGGTAACTATAAAGCTAACTAAAAAGGACCACCATGGGTCTCCACGTGTTTTTGGAACCCAAATAGCTTCTCCAAGAGTTGATTCTGCTCATAGGTGATGAGGTCGTATTGGATCTTCCGATGATACTTCTCCTTAAAGGGTTATTATGAGCCATTACATTACCACGATCAATTGGCACCAAAGACATTAGAGAAGCACTCTAATACATATGATAGGCCATCTTCGCCATTAACACCAACTTAGTCGTGTTGACAAGGTTCCAAACATAGGTATAATTCCCATCGGATATGCAATATTATACCTCCTTAGTAGTGCAAGGCCCATTAGATAAGAAGACTTAGGGGAGCTTGAAAGAATAAGTAGTTGCTTTCAGGGGCAATCCCTCCAAGGGTAAATCTTGATTTTTTAAACTTTTTTATAAAGGGTCTTCTTGAGTTTGATTATTGCCCTAATACCTTTTTACACTCCCCAAAAGTACAGTTAGGTTGGTTGTTCAAATTCTTACTACGGGTCTTAGAAGAAGGGCGTCATTACTCCAACACATTTACTTTCCCCTCGGGCGAAATCTTACTTTCCTTTGAAGTTGTTTCAATGACCACCTTTGTTGAAACCAGAGTGGGAGTTGGAGAAGTGGATTTGAAAATATCATTCACAACCATAGCCTTATTTCTCATGAAAACATTCTTGACTAATAACATGTTATTTGCAAAACATGAAAAATGATGGTCAGCATAATATTATGAGAATGACAAAAGCAAACATAAATATAGTTTCTCTCTTCACCAAAGAAATGTTTCCTCTCAAGAGTGATGGTTGTGTCTAAAACTACCTATGTGTTAATAAAACCCTTCTTATGTTGGATAGGCGACATGTCTAAAGGGTCAGCTCCCTCTTCCTAGCCCAGTCTCTCCCAAAAGGCTACCAAGTCATCCTTCAAAAACTCTTCTTCTAGGGTCATAAAGTCATATGGAAAGACATATGTCTTTGATTCCCCATTGAAATGGTTTTTGGCCCATATTTCTTAGATCATGTCCTTACATTTCATCTGTTACAAACAAGGGGGCCGAATAAGGAAGATTTTCCTTTTAGGACTTTATAGAAAATAGAGTGAGCCTTTGGGCTTTGAGGGGGTAACCCATAAATAATGATCCTTGAATTTTTTTTAACACTCAAGGTAAACATCAAACACATTAATCGACTGACAAAGTGAAAACAACCTTTTCCCCCCGGTCCCTAGTAGCAGAGGTACGCGTCACCATAAAAATGTTGAAGAATAGATTTAAAGACGACTCTTTTCTAGTACTCACACCAATACTATAACACCTTGATGAATGCTTAGGCTACCGAGTGTAGTTGATATGAGGCAATTTTTAGATGTCACAGTACCCCTTCCTCTAAATTGTTACAAGGTCACCTGAACTTCAACCTAGAGAACAAACATCCATAAAAAGGGGGATCAAACACCCATCAAAGGAGTTGCATGTTCTTTTGAAAGAATCAACGTGGGAGACCGACCAATCAATAGATAAACCCATGTTTGTGTAGGCGCCCTCCGAACTAGAAGCAATGTTGGAAAAATGATATTATCCTTACTGATCCCACCTTCACACAATGGTATTGAGCATCATAAGTAGGTGGTACCAGATCCCGGTGCTCCTTTCAAACCATGTTTTACCAATTGTTATGAAAAAGATCATCTTCATCATGAATCCAGTAATAGATTTAGAAGTTTATGTGGTCCCTAACCTTTATATAACTAAGAACTTGGTCATTCACCGCCCTAAAGAAATTAATAAAATAACGAATCATATGTTTATATCATGCAACCTCAATGGATTTTATTTCTACAAAAGGTCTTATGGGAGAAGAGGGACTGATATCTTCACCCATAACAAGGATTTTACCATATTTCATCCCTTCATCTCCTTTAGAATAATCGCATGTACTTTTGACATGATGGAAACTAAAAGGTTCACTACCATGTTCAACTGAATCCTTGCCAAACCCATAACTATCACTAGCACTATAAGGTTTGCATTGAGTTGTTTAACCTCTAAAGGGTCAATGTTTGGCATTTCTGGGTTCACTATCACAATAGTATAAACAACATCATTTCTACTGTGTATATCTTTTATATTTTCATGTGTTTCTCCTATGTTGATCATGACTAAAATGACAAAAGGGAGCCAATGAATTATAAACAAGAAAGGGAGAAATGGTAATTAAAGAAGACAAAATTGAGGTAATGGTTAAAAGAGATGTGACTTTGGGATTACAATGAACCAGGAAGTATAGGATCCGAAGAATAAAAGAGACTGATAAAATGGATGTCATAGGAGCTCAGAGAGGAAAAAAGAGCTTGCGAAAGATAAGAAGCTTACAATTTGTGCAAAGAGTGAAAAGGCATTTGAAATACTAAGTGACCCTTATATATGGGGAGCAAGATAGACTAATCAATGGGTCAAATGAAAGAAAATGGGGAGACAAAAATTAATGTTTGGATTTCACCTTTGGAATACAATGGCATTTGAGTTCACTCGATCATCCTAGGAGAAAACGCCACACCCTAGTCTAGAAACCTAGAGCCACGTATCATTAAAGTCATGTGAAGCGGCTAAATAGAATTCAACACAAAAGTTCCTTAGGTTACTCACGTCGACTACCAAACATGTTCCACATCTTCAAGCAGGGACCTTAGTATAAAGATCTCAACACAGTTTTCTGAAAAACTTCCCGCTGCTACTCCTTGAGAAGCCTTGGGGAAACTGTTATGGGCTGACTAAAGGCTCAATAAGAGAAAGACATAATCATCAGTTCAAGATCATTTCACCAGAATGAGAGATAGATAGTCCAACCATGTTGCAGAGTCTCACACCTGATATAGGCCATGGATCTCTGACTAGTGTTGGATACATGTCATTGGACATCTTAATCAATTTTCATATATAAGGTGCCCAATGTGTAAAAAAATGTATGATTTAAATTCATTATCACTCTCACATTACTTCTTATTCTCTCACTGATTTGGACGTTGGAGTGAGAACCATGCAAGTCAGCCTCTACTTCGTTGCACCGGAAATTTGATCCATCCATTCAAGATCTCATTTGATCGTCTCATTGATCATTTCTGATTCTCAAGCGGAACAAAAAAAATATTTTTTTATCTAATAGATTTACAAATTTATTTAGAAGAAGTAGTAAAGAAATTTAAAATAAAATTTAATAAAATATTAAAGAGTAACAATTTCAAAATAGGGAGGAGGAAGACTCCCAAAATATTGAAGAGGAATAGTTCCCCCGAGAGAAACATCTCCAAATACAAATAAATAACAGATAATGGAGTAATAAAGACGTATTATAATTTATCCGCTTCTAATGAAAAAATGTTGATGGAAATTTACCTAGAGGGATTAAAATTAAGTAGCTTCGTCATTTTCAATTTTTAAGAGAAATATACAACGTATTTGAAAAAAAGAAAAATAAAAGATGCATGATGTCTCCGAAAGGAAGACATAAAAATGTTACAAGATAGTTTAATTTGTTACCTAAGTGACTTCAAACACAAAATAATGAGGGGTAAATTGTGATAAAAAAAGTTGTATGAAAATGTAAATATATTTGATTAATCTTAAAGTTGAATAGTAAGTAGCATGTAAAGTAAAAGATAAGAAAAAGAAAATAACACCCCCGAGTTTGTACTAGTTAACTCCCAAACCACGAGATTTACTTAAGTCTCTAAAGATCACTTATTGAGTTTTTCACTATTAACGCAAACTTAAACCTTAAATTTCTTATATTAAATTTTTATCTCATATTCAACTTACAACCTTTATAACTTAACAAAGTTCAAGAGAACAAGTCTTTTGTTTTACAATTTCCTATAAAAATGATAAAGCATTAGTTACACTAGAAAAACTATACTAAGTGTTTACTCTCTTGTTACTAAAATAATATTATAAGTGTATAAGTAAATTTAAAGCAAGAAAATAGTAAAGAAAAAGTTAATATTTAAAATTTGTATGTTTTTAAATGAGCAAAAATCCTCCTTTTAAAGATATTTGATTAATTTTGAGAAAGGAGTAGAAAAAAAGAATTAGAGTTGAAAAGTAAAGAGCAGTAAAGTAAAATATATTGACCAAGTAACTTCAAACACAAGAGAGATGAGGAGGAGTTCAAAAAGTAGGATAAAAGAAAGAAAGAATAAGATGCGGAGAGAAAGAAATAAAGCGTAAATAAAATAAAGCAATGCAAAATAAAAAGATGAGAGAAATAAAGAATGCACTAGATATTTATACAGGTTCGAACTTACCATTTGGCCTATTTCTACCCCTAAGAATTTTCTTTTGAGATTTCCACTAAAGATGAGAGTTTTTTTTTACATGTTATGCCCATGAACCTTCATAAAATCAAATTGAGATTTTAACTGGTTAATCCCATGATTCAAACAAGAGATTTTAACAGGCTATCTCCAAACCAAATAAAAATTTTAACTAGCAAAGCTCACAAACCAAATAGAGATTTTAATCGACTAATCTCAAGAATCAAACAGAGATTTTAATTAGTTAATCTAAAGTATCAAAAAACAAATTTCTTCAATGATATTACAAAATTGATAAATCCATCTTTAGCACATTATAGTAGTTCCACAATACCAGAACTCTCACAAATATTTTTTACTCTCAAAGCACTAAGATGATTTTGGAAATAAATATAAAAAATATGAAGTACGAAAGATAGTAAAAATGAGACATAATAACTATATATTCAATTTTTGGTGTAAAGAAAAAATGAGGAGAAACCATTTATTTATATGAGAAAAAATTGGTTCAAAAAAGAAAAAATGCATTGGGCCTTTTAATGACTTAATCGATTAAGTACTAGAATTAATCGATTATGAGCATAAAAAAAGGAAAGCCTGATCCTAAAATGGAAGTCCTACAACGATTATGTGACTTAATTGATTAGAAGTATTTCTCATCGATTAAGAAGCCTTTTCATTGCTCTAATTGATTGGAGTAAGTCATTAATCAGTTAAGGAGTGTACAAATATTTCTGAAATGAATACGAACACTCTTGGTCAATTCCACATGAACCTTAATAGTTTTTCCAGGAGGTTTTAAGGTGTTTTAGTAAATTTTTAGAGGTTAAAAAATCTTTTAAGTAAGGGAGTGAGTTTCCTTAGTAATTTGATAATTACTCTTATAGCTTTACATTACAATGATCACTTAGACACAAAACCAGATGAACTTTCACACTTTCTCTCTTTCACAATCTTTAAAGCTTCATGATCCCTTACTTGATTCATCATTAAATCAACATTTTTTTGTGACTCGAGTGTTCTAAATTATTAGGCTTGGTATGGCTTCATTGATAGACGCCATCATTAGGGGTAACCTTACCAGAGATCATCATGGACTTCGCCAAATGTTGTTTGACCTTAAGTTTTATCCTTAATGAATTTGATTTTGCATCTTGTTCTTAAAAAGAACATTTTGATGTTTATAGAACATCTTAATCATGACTTATCTTGTGCTTTCCGCAAGTATACGTATGTCAGTGTAATATAAAAGATTACCGTTCTCACAGAGACCAATGTCAAGTTGTTTATAACTATCATTATGATGTTCTATTTTAGGCTAGTCAATTAGAATTGTAAAGTGCACGGAAAATTAAAATAATTAAGATAAGATAAATTCAGATAAACAATACTGGAATGCAATTCACATCGATCAGACAATACTCCTATTATGACTAAATAGGATTACTTCTTGAGCAATATTTTCTTTCTTGAAAAAGAGTTAATTAAAAAGGAATCATCGCATTAGCGTAATCAGAACCAGATTTAACCTCTAATCTATAACAATCGCTCACACTGCACCGATCGCGTATTGTGTTAAAGTGAAAAATCCTTTTTTATGTAACTACCTCTAAGACTCAGTTAAAAAGTGATTTTGATTGGAAATTTTTAACATCAAAGGATTTCCGACATAAGCTCGGCCAACCGGATCTTAAATCTATGAACGCGTTCGAAAATAGTTTTAAAATCACTTTCTAATGATATTAAATCTTCCTAATTGATTAATAAAGTGCTTTCGCGGTTTTTCTTAATAAAAAAATAACCAATTTTTTATCTTAAGTGTCGGACGGCTTTTGATTTTACCCGACGTAATCATGAATCTACTTTCATAGTACCCGATCAAATAAACCACAGAAAAATTGTATTTAAACCAAAATAGCCCCTAAAGCATTCCTATAGATACAACATACGGGGTATCATTGAAACGACAATCCTCACATTTCAACACTAATGATTTAGCTGGACATGACTACGATAAACAACATAGCATATAATTGATTATCGAAATAAGTCATTTATAGAAAATGTGTGTTAAGTGTGCAATTGATTTTGAAAAGTAATAATAAGAATGATACGCTGAGGTGCGGTTTTGAAAAAGAATCTTTTGCGATAAAATAAATCAAGTAACGTGTGCGAGAAAATAAAGAAGATAAAGTAGAGCGATAAAGTAAACAAACTAAAGGCAGTGCAAGAAATAATAAAGTAAAGTGATGCGAGAAATAAACAAATGTAAAGCGGTGCGAGAAATAAATAATAATAATAATATGAATTGTATTAAGAACCTGCTCCAAATAGGAGACTTGAATCTGGTACAAACTTGTAAGAAAAATGACGACGAGTATTAAACTTCTACGCTACGATGCTCCACACTCGATTACAACAATGGTGCGATAATTCTCTGATGTGACGAACTATCGCTTTAACAAAGTGAGTTTATGGCCTATGCTGCAACTAAGAGTGGATGCCTAAAACATGAAAATTAAATCCTATTTATAGTGAAACAATGCCTTGGATGTCAAGTTGAGCCTTCAAAAATCGCGGGAGAGAAAATCTCTAGTCATGGCTTCATTTTCAAACTGTCCTTGACTGGTCCACGAAAATCAAAGATGGTGCCCGCCATCTAGTCATGGCGTCCGCCATGTGTACAAGAGGTGGCGGACGTGGTCTTGTGACCGTTGGAACGTGGGAGAAACCCTACACGTCATGGCTACCCTCATGGCCAACGCCATGTGTGTAATTGGCACCAAAAAACTCTGCTTTCTTCTCTTTTTGCTCCATTTCTTTGTGAAGGGCTCTTATTAGGAAATGTACTTGAAAATAAGACAAAAGAGAAGCATAATGAAAGAAAATAACAATTAAACTACAATAAACATGTGTAATCTGAGCCAAATACGCAGTGTGTTTCAGTGTTATCAATTACTTCTTCTTGACATATGAGTATTTCACACCATGTCATTTTTTATCATCATCAAAACCATTATGAGCATCTGACAGTTGTAGATAGTTGTACCTCTAAGCTTATAGATCCCAAAAAAAAGGAAAAGAAATAACACACCAAAGTTTATAATAGTCCAGCCCAAAACATTGAGGCTTACTCTAGTCTCCAAGGATCACTTCTTGAGATTTTCACTATCATAGAACTTTTAAAATAGACATAACCCTCAACCTTATTATATCAAAATTTTATCTCAGGTTCAGCTCGCAACTTTTATAACTTATCAGAGTTCAATAGAGCAACTCTTTTTTATTTTGCAATTTCTGATCATAATGATTAACCAACAGTTACAAACAAAAAACTATACTAAGTGTTTGCTCTCTCGGACCTAAGATGATATTTTAAGTGTATAAGTAAATTTAGAGCAAGAAAGTATTATAGAAGAAAGTAATATTCAAATTTTTTTGTGTGTTTTTAAATGAACGCAAGATCTCCTTTTTTAGTAAAACATTTAGTCATAATCAATTATGACCTAGCAAAAATCCTATATTTTTGCTAAATCTGAAACATTATCAATTATAAGGCTTTCATAATCGATTACTAAGTGATTTTGCCTCATAATCGATTATAGACCAAATTTCTCTATATAATCGGTTATAGAAACTTTATAATCGATTATAATTTGGTTTAAAATATTTTGGCTCAACAAATGTGTTCTTAAAAGAAGTTTTTTTAAATATAACATTTGAAAAATATGTTTTTGTGCGTGTGTATTTGTTTGTGAGTGTGTGTGGGTGCACACGTGTGCGCGCGTGTGTGTTTATCTTTTTAGTATATTGAAAGTAGCACACTTAACATTGCATTTTTTATCCTAAAAAAATAAAATAGCATAACACATGATCAAATGCGAGCTTTTTGTAAATGAAAGAGTTTTCTGATGATGTTCTTTAGCATTTGATTTTTCAGAGTCTATCATAACAAAGTTATCGCTTTTATATTTGATTCAAACTTTCTTCTTTGTTGCACGACCTTTATGATTTTTTTATTTGATTTTGTTGTCATCATCAAAACATGTTTATACATGTTCAACACATAAAATCATGATTGAATTCAACTTTGTGATTTTGTGTCAAAGATGAATCGTTCAAACTTTTGCTATTGTCATAAAAATAAATCCAACTTCAATATTTAGCGTATAAAATTAGAGATTATGATGTCACTCAAATAACATTAAACCACGTTAAAAGTGGAAAATAAAAAATTACATTTTTAATTTTGTTTGTTTATGCTCGATGGTAGACCATATGACCCAATACTTAAAACTATGTACAATACTATTTATATTGATGAAAAATGATGTTATATGACAAGAAATTTGATAATTATCATTTACTGTGAGATGAGAACGATCCACGTTGGATATATAAAAGCAACAGCACAATATGAATTTGATGTTTATGTGTGAACTACCAAATTCTCCTAGATATTAGATTTTTCAATGCTATAAAATATTTACAATACAATGAATCATCTAAAATTATTGAAGTACATGTAAATCCAGTGATGCAATCCTTTAAAAATATTCTCCAGTGAAGTCAATTTGCATATTTCTAATATTGTAGGGACATATGATAAGGACAATGAAAATTGAATGTTTTAATAAATATAAAATTCCACTTATGAATAATGAAAGACTAAAAAAATCAAGTTTTAAAATAAAACATCAGAACTTACACGAGCTTACTTTTGTAGGTCTTTATGTTTTAGTCTTCAATATTTTTAAAAACTTCAATATTTTAAATTAAATTTAAGTCGAGTTAGTGCAAGTAAAAGCATATCTTTTGAAAAAAAAAAAATTTTTTTACGTGTAAAATCATCCTCAGAAATTTATGAGAAATTTTTTTTTAGAATTACATAGACAGTATAAAAAAAATAGAGTAAATTTGCTCTTCATATAAATTTAGATCCATATAGCAAAATTTTGCTCTTCATATAAATTTGATAATTGAGTACAAAAATCTTATATTTAATGGAATTATAAGCGTTCATATTTTTTTCTTTTTGTGAGAAATACAAATTATTATTTTATTTTTCTGATAAACTTTTTATGATTATAGCACAAATAATAGAGGAAAGTTTTCAGTTTTTTTAATATTAGAGCATAAAATAAAGAGGGAGAGTTTTAACTTTTGAAGTACTAGAAAAACTTCAACTTGACATAACTATTGGAATAATAGTAATTTAAGGACTACAAAAGATTTTCATTAAATACAAGTATTTCAAAATAATCAAATAAAAAAAAGTGTTCAAAATATTTACGAAAGTGACCAACAATCAACATTCATGCGTCAAATAATTTGGTTGAATCACTCAACTCAAAACCAATTCGCCAAGCTATTTGGGGAATTAGGCCAAATTTTCAAAAAAAAAAATTTAAAAGGATTCGCCAGCCCATTTAGCGAATCAGTTGTAATTGTATTTTTTTTTTACTTTTTCTTTTTGTTTTGTTTATAGTTTTAGTTTTATTAAATAATAAAAATTGATTTAAAATAAATTATATTGGTTTAGAATAAATATAATTTTTTTATATTTAATATATTTGTTTAAATTTTAAAACATAATAAATATATAATTCGTATATGATTTTTAAACATAATAAATATAAATATGTTTAAATTTTAAAACATAATAAGTATATAATTAACGTATAATTTTAAAACATATTAAATATATAAGTAATATATAATTTAAAACATAATAAATATATAATTGTAGGTCACCTTTAAATTTTGATATTTTTAAATCCTACGTTGTTATATTTTGGTATTTGTTGAAAAAAAGTATATAAATTTTGTAAGGGTATTTAAGGCATATCATATGACGTCCGTACTATTTTATTTTTCTATAAATACGACTGCACACACATATATTTTTTCACAACAATTTATACCAAAAGACTAAAGTCTTAATAATTTTGAGTGGAGTATAGAATGTCTGCATTTCTAAATCAACGTTCTTCGTCGTCGTCATCATCATCGGAGGAACTGTTTCCAACATTTCCTCTAATGAAAAGAAATGTCCTAGTTTATTTTTCAGCAACAAAGCCTCTGATGAAGGTGCTACTATGGAATACGCAGACGTTGGAACGTTTGCATAGGGAACTGAACCGTTGGCTAGAAGGAGATATTGATGCAGGTGAAAAGATTAGAAAAATTGAGAGGTTGGTCGAGGAGTTAGGGAGAAACGGAGTTACTCGTGAATGGAGAAAAGTGAAAAATGATGCTGGTGTCCTTGTGATGATGTTAACACCAAAGAAGATAACGTTGATGGTTGTGATATCGTAGACACCTTGATGCATTGCTCTGTTTTATGTCGGTTTGTTGTTGTTATTTTCATAATGTTGTTGTGATATTAAATTATGTTTGTTTAATTTATGTTGTTTGCTAATTGTGATCAGTTACGTATGCTTTAAATGGAATGAAATTTATTGTTGATTTAAAGGGACACGGTTACATTAGACACTATGATCTTGTGTTTGCTCCTACATTAGGATATTTTATAAGATTGTGTCCTGGCTGCCGACACGAACTACATAATCTTACCATCTTATTTGTTGCATCCATTTCCATTCGAATGCACGTGCAGTTAGGGTGACCCTTTTTCTTTCTTCGCATCAAATCATTATCCCAGACAATTTCACCTTCGTATTGAGGCCAATAGTCCTGCTTTGCCACCACCTGAAAGCTACATGTGTAGGCATTGCATAGACTTATCACTTGGTGAATTGTAGAAAGATAGTTGGTTGGGTCTTGGCGCACCTTCGAACATGTTGCTATAACATGAGAGCAAGGCATACGAAATGCCTGAAACTTCCCACAGTCACACCAGCTCCTATCCAGTTCAACCCGGTAACATCCCTTAGGCATTCCTTTGTTGTGATCAATTGACTCGGCAACAGTGAACTAATCTTTATTACGGTCAAAGATTGTGACCACATGTGTGTTGGCTTTGGCAGCTTCGTCTTTCATGAATGTTGTTGAACTATTATTGTACAGCTGACCAGATTGTAATATTGAACCCCACTTCGTATGTCTGTTACCAAAGAGTGCGCCAAGCCTAAAATATGTTGCCTTTACCAAGGCATTTATCGGTAGGTTTCGGATTCCCTTGAAAACAGAATTCATTGATTCAATGAGGTTAATTAGTTGTCATGTGGCCCATCGCATCCCATTGTCGTATGCCCGTGTCCATTTCTCTTTATCAATATTATCAATCCATCTTAATACATCTGTATTTGTTAGTCTGATCTCGTCATGGTAGTGTTTGAATGTGGGCTCTGTTAGTGCATATCTTGCGTTCACAACCTTCTTCCTTAGTGTTTTGTCTTTGATTTCCCGCATGAAAGTTTGGGCAATATGTCTTATGCAATACACATGGGTCGAGGAAGGGTCCTGCCAACCGTTATCAAGGTTATTGTATACACTCTCGATTGATGGGTGTTTATCAGAGATCAAACATAAGTTAGGTTGGGGAGAAACGTAAAAGCGGAGATTTTTTAAGAAAAAACTCCAACCCCCAGCAGTCTCCCCTTCAACTATAGCGAAGGCTATTGGAAAAATGTTGTTGTTCCCGTCCTGTGCCACAGCCATGAGTAGCGTGCCCTTATATTTCCCATATAACCATGTGCCATCAACTTGAATTATAGGTTTATAATATGCAAAGCCTTTGATGCATGGTTCAAACGCCCAAAAGAGTATGTGAAAAATTCCATTTCCACCAACGCAAGTCTCGTCTGGTGTGTACGCCGGCATTATCTCTAATATGGCAACAGTCCCTAGAGAGTATTGTTTAAGAGCCACCAAGAATTTTTGAAGTTCCTTGTAAGACTCCTCCCAATTTCCAAACACCCTTTCAATCTCTTTAGTCCTAGCAATCCATGCTTTACGATATGAAGGAGTGTAATTGTACCTTTGAAACATATGTGCAATTATGGTACTCACCTTTAAAGATGGGTTGTCGCTAATGACCGATAGAATCTCATTGTAAATCAATTGAGAGCTGAGCTTGCGATGGTCCTGCATGGATTCAAGATTATACAAGTGTGGGCTAAACCCATTGACCCTATCTTCCATGAATCATTTCTCTTCCTGAAAGACGCTGTTAATCAGAACGGACACACCTCGCTACGACAATAGATCGTATACCGAGTCGGATTTGTTCGATCGATTGTATAATCTGCTAATAAGTCCATGTGATATTGTTTGATTTCTCAGACACAATCTTCTTTTGTATGAAACTCGTCCCCCTCTTTTAATAACCCTTTTGTTGCGTAGTTCGGGTTGTAAAAAACATTTGTTAAGGGTTCATCGTCACCTAAGTCGAGAGTTGTCATGTGTTGAGGTGGGAAATAAACATGGTCGGGTGGAACCCCCTCTTCCTCGTTGTTCACCATGTCGTCAACAGTGACTTCAACTGCTTCTTCTTCTTCATCAATGACATTGACTTCAGCGTGTTCCTCATCAGATTCGTAAAAAACTTGAGAAGAACCAAGTTGTTGAGACAGTTGTTGTTGTTGTAACGTAACATATAGCACGATATCAGAAAAAACCAGAATACTCATGACTGCGGAACATGCTACGCACATCTTCATCGTCTTGAATCTTTAATGGAAAAATTTGCATTCACTGTGTCCGCCAAAGAACACTGAATTTTTGTATATTATTCGGCCAACTGGACCACATTGCAGTTTTTTTTAATCTTGACTTCAAGTGTAAAAAGTTTGACCTTATGTCAATCAAAAATCTTGTAACATCAGTATTTCTAAAATTGCAACCGGCTATGTTACATTCAAAAACCTTACCGTTTAGATGTACCATAATCATGTATTGTGGTGTTTGAGACATAGCTAATGTTTTAGTAAAATTGTGTTTGGAGGAATTGTTTTACTAATTGATATGTTAATAATTTAGATCTCTATATTGTATTAGTAGCAATAGAGTGAGCTGCATGACAAGACAAAATTCTGCGTGTCTACAAAGTGAGATGCATGACAAGACAACACTTTGCGTGCCTACAAAGTGAGCTGCATGACAAGACGTCCACACTCTGATTCTATGCAGGCCTACGAGATTCTCTGTATGCCTAACATCTACACTCTAATTCTATGCAGGCCTAACGAGATTCTTACTAATAAATGTATACACATGGCTACAGTAACCGTCTGCACTCTACATGCATGACAACACCATGGCATGCATTTCCAAGACAAGACTAAACCGAGTTTAAAATATTTTATGATTTGTTATATTTTATCTAATGTAACTCTAGTTCATCATATTGAAAAAAATTTATATTGTAACAAAACTTTATTTTCTTAATTTATTAAATAACTAATGTATTTAATTTATATATAAATTAGATGTATTAATTGTTTAATAAATTAATGTATTTAATTTATAATGTAAAACGGAAGGATTATATGTTCAAAGGATTCTCTTTTGTATATAAATTAGCCTAGATATAGGACAACACTCTGCATGCATGACAACACCAAAACATGTGTTCTTAAAATATTAGGCTATGTTACATTCAAAAACCTCACCGTTTAGATGCACACTAATCATGTATTATGGTGTTTGTGACATAGCTAATATTTTAGTAAAATTGTGTTTGGAGGGATTGTTTTACTAATTGATATGTTAATAATTCAGATCTCTCTATTGTATTAACAACAATAAAGTGAGTTACATGACAAGACAAAACCCGGCGTGTCTACAAAATGAGCGACATGACAAGACAACACTCTACATGCCTACAAACTGAGTTGCATGACAAGACAACACTCTGCGTGCCTACAAAGTGAGTTGCATGACAAGACGTCTACACTCTGATTCTATGCAAGCCTACGAGATTCTTTGTGTGCCTAACGTTTACACTCTAATTCTATGCAGGTCTAACGAGATTCTTACTAATAAATGTATACATATGGCTAAAGTAACCGTTTGCACTCTAAATGCATGACAACACCACATCATGCATTTCCAAGACAAGACTAAACCGAGTTCAAAATGTTTTATGATTTGTTATATTTTATCTAATGTAACTCTAGTTCATCATATTGAAAAAAAAAATTATATTGTAAGAAAATTTTATTTTCTTAATTTATTAAATAATTAACGTATTTAATTTATATATAAATTAGATACATTAATTGTTTAATAAATTAATGTATTTAATTTATAATGTAAAACAGAAGGATTATATGTTCAGAGGATTCTCTTTTGTCTATAAATTAGTCTAGATATATGACAACACTCTGCATGCATGACAACACCATAACATGTGTTCTTAAAATATTAGGCTATGTTACATTCAAAAACCTCACCGTTTAGATGTACGCTAATCATGTATTGTGGTGTTTGAGACATAGTTAATGTTTTAGTAAAATTGTGTTTGAAGGGATTATTTTACTAATGGATATGATAATAATTCAGGTTTCTCTATTGTATTAATAGCAATAAAGTGAGATGCATGACAAGACAAAACCTTACGTGTCTACAAAGTGAGCTGCTTGACAAGACAACACTCTGCGTGCCTACAAAGTGAGCTGCATGATAAGACAACACTCTGCGTGCCAACAAAGTGAGCTGCATGACAAGACACCTACACTATGATTCTATGCAGACCTACGAGATTCCCTGCATGCCTAACATCTACACTCTGATTCTATGCAGGCCTAACGAGATTCTTACTAATAAATGTATATACATGGCTACAGTAACCGTCTGCACTCTACATGCATGACAACACCACAACATGCATTTCCAAGACAAGACTAAACCGAGTCCAAAATGTTTTATGATTTGTTATATTTTATCTAATTTAACTCTAGTTCATCATATTGAAAAAAATTTATATTGTAACAAAACTTCATTTTCTTAATTTATTAAATAATTAATGTATTTAATTTATATGTAAATTAGATGCATTAATTATTCGATAAATTAATGTATTTAATTTATAATGTAAAACGGAAGGATTATATGTTCAGAGGATTCTCTTTCGTATATAAATTAGCCTAGATATATGACAACACTCTGCATGCATGACAACATCACAACATGCACTTCCAAGACAAGACTAATCTTGCACGCCTCTCTTCATCTATGTCACATGTATGTCTGACAACACTCTGTGTGCATGACAATACTCTACATACATGACAACACCACAACATGCACTTCCATGACAAGACTAAACCTGCACGCCTCACATGCATGCTTGACACTTGCTCTGCATGCACGACAACACCACAACATGCACTTCCAAGACAAGACTAAACATGCACGCCTCACATGCATGCTTAACACTTGATCTACATGCATTTCCAGGTCACATGCATGCTTGACACTTGCTCTGCATGCACGACAACACCACACTACTCTCATAGCATTCGAGGATTATAAATAGAGGTTCATCCACTCTCAAATTCTTCTCATCCGAGCAAACTCTTCTCATCCTTATCCCAGTAAACTCTTCTTATCCTCATCCAAGCAAACTCTTCTCGTCCCAGCAAACCCTTCTCATCCCAGCAAACCCTTCTCTTCCTCATATGTTGTACAAATTCTTCACCCAACAAATTTTTAACCCGCGATGTCTCTACTCACAATGGACAACTCTCACAGAGGCACAGTTGAGAACATCGTGGAGTTTGTAAGAATTTTTTGTTTTGTTGTCTATGTTTACGAAGTTTAATTCTCCTTTAAAACTAATGGCATTTAAATTCTTTTGCAGGATGCATCAAGGTTTCGCTGTCGTGTGCATGACTACATACCACACGACCCTTTAATAGAGGGATACCTTGAAACATGTGGGTTCAGTGATTTGATTAAAATCAAATCGTACTCACTGGATCCCAAGTTTATTCTAGCGTTGTTAGAACGCTGGAGACCAGAGACACACACATTTCACCTACCTTTCGGTGAGTGTAGTGTAACTCTTCAGGATGTTTACATGTTTCTTGGCCTACACATCAACGGTAAGGCCGACAATGGCAAAGTTGGTGTTAACAACCAACTTTGTGAAGATTTACTGGATGCCCCTCTTTGTGTGGACACAACTCAACCAGAACGTGAGGGTCGACCAATGGGGCAAGGTATTAATCTGAAATACCTCAGACAACACTATAATAGTATTGTCTTAAATGAGGAGTCCACCGAGTATGAGAAAATACTCAAAACTCGATGCTATATTCTGATATTATTTGGCTATTTTTTATTTCCAGACAGTACTGGAAATACTGTGAATATTATGTTTTTACCGTTGTTGCATAACATAAACAAAGTGTGAACATATAGTTGGGGATCAGCTGTCCTCGCCTATCTATATAGTGCACTATGTAAAAATGCAAAAAAAAAAAAATCTTGTGCTTTTTATGGTTGCGCCTATCTCCTTCAACCGTGGGGTTGGTCTAGGATGTCAACACTTGCTCCAGTCAACCGCAATCCATTTACATTCTCATATGCTAACAAGTAAGTTTATTTTCAAGACGAATTTACAACCAAAGTTTCTTTGTAACTTAATTATTTGTACGATGTGTCTTAGTGTCTAATTATTTTTGTGTTTCTTTTTTTTAGGTGGTCTGTTCCGGGGATGAATTACCAAAGATGTCCCAGGAACTCCATAGTCTTGTACCGCAACCTAATCGAACACATTGGGCCAAATGATGTAATTTATCTACATTTACTTTGTCTAATTGATAAACATAAACTTGTACTTTTCTCATTGCGTATATTGTTATTGTAGTTTGTATGGATGTCGTACGAGGGTCTCGACCACCAGCCCAACGTCGATGATGTTGTCGTATGGACATTCAAAACACCCATCATTAGGTTCACTACAATGGAGATGCACCCAAGTGATCGGGTGAAACTACAGTTTGGGATGCATTAGGATATTCCAGATGCTTCGATGTCATAGGGACAGTGGCATCAGCTACGAGTGGATTCACAATGGAGTGTTGGTCATTGGAAGGACTTTGCGAAAGAGATGTGTCAGCATTGGAAGAACCGACGTCAACACATCTTAATCGACCCTATTGTGGAAGGGGCTAGGCGAAGTTATCAATATATGATTTGGTTTAGGTCGGTTACAACATCACAACCATTTATGTCTAAGCCGACATATTTGATTGACCCGAGATAACGTGTGTCTTCCTCGACTCCACATCAACAACAACATCCTTACCATAACCCATACATGCCACCAAATGCCCAACATCAACAACAACAGCCTTACCATAACCCATACATGTCACCAACCCAATCACAACAGCAACAGCCTTACCCATATAGCCCTGATACATCTTTTGACCCTACTCCCTCCACTTATAGCCCAGATAACTCTTTTGACCCTACCCCCTTCACTTATCCACTTTTTAAATACCAAACCCAAAACAACCAATACATCGTTTCTAAACCGATTCGATGTACCAATTCGGACAACCATACCGTCCATACTCCACCCAACCTCCCCGACAATCCTACGAACACATGAGCATTGGGCTTAATTACGGATGCGTCGTTGATAGTGGTCCTCCTGACTATTGGGGTCAAATGATTCAAAATTTATCTGATACGCCGGGGCCATCAGAACAAATACCTCTTTCACAAGTCAACACCCAAAGACCGGACACACCTCAATAACCTTGTGGTAGACCTCGTCGCCGCGCGCATCCTCCACAATATGGTACCTATGGTCGTTTAGATAGAGCCGACCATTAATTTCTTTTTTTTTATCAATTGTAATTTATATTCTATTATAAATTAATATATTTTACTATTTTTTCCATTTATATATTTTTTTAGATTATTTAAATTTTAAATATTATTTTAATTATGTTATAAAACTAAAATTAGGAAAAACAAAAAATAAAACCTATAAAAATAAAAAGAAACAAAAATAGAAAAGAAAAATTAGAAACCCTAACGAAAAAAAACACAACGAACTGGTTCGCTATATCATTTGGCGAATCCTTTAAAAAAAGATTTTGCATTTTTTACATTAATTCGCCAGCCCATTTGGCGAATCTACTATTGCTTGCATGGTTTCGCCAGCCCATTTGGCGACTGCACGTTGAATCATAGCCAATTTAAAAAATATTTTCAAAACTTATTTTATTTAGTATTTTTTTTTTTTTTGAAAACGTTGGTTAGTTTAAAAAAATTTTCAAAATTTTGCTCTTCATATAAATTTGATAATTGAGTACAAAAATCCTATATTTAATGGAATTATAAGCGTTCATAATTTTTTTTTTGTGAGAAATACAAATTATTATTTTATTTTTCTGATAAACTTTTCATGATTATAGCAAAAAATAATAGAGGAAAGTTTTCAGTTATTTTAACATTCGAGCATAAAATAAAGAGGGAGAGTTTTAACTTTGAAGTACTAGAAAAACTTCAACTTGACCTGAACTATTGGAATAATAGTAATTTAAGGACTACGAAAGATTTTCATTAAACACAAGTATTTCAAAAGAACTTATTGCTCTACATTAAAGTAAAACGTTTTCATTTTATAAATTTTAGTAAAACGTTTTTTATATTTATTTTTTGAAAAATTATTGACATTAATGATGAAACAGATTAGGTAAATAATGTAGAAGAAATCAAGACAAAAGTATAATAATTTTTTTTTGTCAAATTAGTAGATCCTTATAATGAAGAAAAATCCAAAAATAATTTGTGTTAAGAAAAGGAATGAGTATTTTGTTATGCCACGTTTTAATTAGAAGAACTAAACAAACACACATAAAATAAATGCTACGGTTTTATTAACTACAAAATATCTCAAAAACACTTTTTTTATTGTTTTGATTTTAAGTTATTATTGATAAATAATGGAATTAAATCTAATATAATCATTTATTTTTCTTCAAAATTGTGAACCAAAATTCAAAAACTTTAAAACATATAATCTCCAGTTTTTTTTGAAAAAGATTTTTGAGTTAGATTTTTCTATGATAGTGTCCGATTCTTATATCGAATAGTAGAAAGAAAATAGAATTGAAGTATTAATATAAATAAATATAATTAGTTTGAGTTTTTATACAACAAAAAATATAGTCTTTTGAGTGTATTGATGATTTAGATAGTTGCGAGGGATTTCCATTTTTTCGTTAAAAAAATAATTTGTTAAGAAGGTTTTTTGTTTTTTGGTTTAAAAATAGTTTGTTGTGAGAGTTTGCAATTTTTCTGTTCAAAAATTATAGTTGAGAGAGGGTTTACAATTTTTCCATCTAAAAATTGTAATTGAGAGACTGTTAGCAATTTTTCCGTTCAAAAAATGTAGTTTTGAGGATTTGCAATAGGTTAAACCTCTTTTGGAAGAATGTTATTGTTATTTATGAGGGTGCGTTGTGTCGTATGTGTGTGTGTGTGGGGGGGGGGGGGGGGTTTCTAGGATTAGATGGGGCTTAATCATAATCTGACACTCAGTAGTCAGAGCTTTGCGGAAATACTGGAATGATGTGGTTCCATCTCAAGATTCAGACAAGTGGTGTTAGAGACATGCAAAAATGATTTGTTTTCGGTTGTCTCTACCTATTCCACATTTATGAGATGAATCATCCTTTGGTCTCCTCTCTCAACACAGTGGTGTTTGTTACTTATGAGTTTACGGTTTGTCTATAGTATATGATCTTTAGATGGTTAGGATGTTATTTAGAGCTTCCTAGAGACCTCCCTACTCTTTTGAGCTTTATATTTCTTTAGGTGACATTTCTAGGATTAGATGGGACCTAATCACAATCTGACACTGAGTAGTCAAACCTTTGTGGAAATACTGAAATAATATTGTCTATACAGATAAGTCTTTTCCAATGAATGAGGTAAAAAGAATATCATTTTACTTACTTGAAAATGATATTTTGGTAGGTCTATAATTAACTCATGTGCTTTCTCAGATTGACTTGAAAAGCATATTCTTAGTCTAGGTCAATAGTAGTGGGGGACACATTGCATTCTATAATGTAATGTGTCTTAGGGGAATGCAATGATTTCCTCTGTTTATTAGAAATGCAACGTGTTTTTTGGGAACACGCGACACCCCTACTAGGATTTCACCACATCTTCCTTCAATTGTTACTTGTACTAAGAAAAAAGGATGAAAAAGAGGAAATCGCTGATTTATTTACAGATATCATCTTTACAGATAAGTTTTTTTTAGTGAATGAGGTTAAGGGAGTATCATTTTAATTACTTGAAAATCGTATTTTGGTAGATCTATAATTAACTCATGTGCTTTCTTACATTGACTTGAAAGCATATTCTTAGTCTGAGTCAATAGTAGTGGGAAACACATTACATTCTAGAATGTAATTTCTTTAAGGGGAAAGCAATGATTTCCTCTGTTTATTAGAAATGCAGCGCATTTGTGGGAACACACGACACCCCTACTAGGATTTCACCACGTCTTCCTTCAATTGTTGTTTGTACCAAGAAAAAAGGATGGAAAAAAGGAAATCGCTTATTTATTTACTTATTTGTCGAGTCGAAAAATAGGATGTTATAATTAGAGTCTCAGAGGTCATGATGACCTAGTCGTCATTAGAGTGACGTCCGTCACCCTGAAATAGAAACAGAACTTGCGTTTCGGCCATAGAGTTCAATTAAGAACTCCGATTTTCCCTTTCTAACCCTCAAATCAATAAGCAAAATTAGGGAAAACGATACCTAACATTGAAATATCATTTATCAATCAATTAACATGCATTATATTCGATTAATCATGGATTTAACATACTTTATTCATCAAAATCACCACACACATATGAGCACATATGAACACCATCTTCATCAACAAGAACACACAATTTCCATGGTAACTTAGTGCACAAAATCACATAACGTAACACATAAAATCATGTTATTACTTAATTCAACTCATGTTCATCATTCATTCCTCAAAAGAAAAATTAGGGAAAAACCTAGTGGGATTAAGGATTTTCCTCTACCCAATCATTCCATCTACATCATATTAGGAGTAATCCCCAATTATCTTAGATTTTCCAACAAAAATACTTTCAATCTATAACAATGGAGGTTCTTCTAAGCCATAGTCTTGCCTTTTCCTTCTCCAAATTTTATTTTACGTACTAACCTAAAATTCTCTACTAACTCCTTTTTATTAAAAATCTAATATTCCTCATCTTGTGATTCCCAGCCTGCTCTCACTTATTCTTTTATTTGCCAACATACTTTTTTTAACTCTAATTTTATTTTAATAATAATAATAATAGTAATAATAATAATAATAATTCTCATTATCTCTAGTATCCAATTTTTTCATCTGAAAATCTTCTTTTCTATTTTATTTGAATATTTAAATTAAATAACTACAATTCTAATTATTTTAATTATTTTAAATGTTCTAATTCTTTTACCACCCTACCAAGATCCTCAGTACACTCCACCAATGTCCCACTTACACATGCAAATCACCATACATATGATTAAATAATTTCTCTTAATGGATGTCGACCAGGTACAAGGGCTTGATTGCCTTGGGAGACCGCCTTTCGCACATTGTTATTCCTTGCGTAACATGTTGCAAGCTTTCTTCAATTTAGAATAGTCTTTGAGCTAAAAATTGTGAATTCTGCTGGTGCATCAGATTATAGATGTTATTCAGCAGGTCGATGGCTCCTCATACAGAAGATCGATGCAATGGTTTGCCTTGGTGAGTTTGTTGTGTAGATATGAAGAACAAGAGAGCTTGGAATGATCATTAAGACATTAACTAACTCTCAGTATAGAAGGATCCTATTGCATAGGGTTAGAAATAGACGCCACCAGAACTGGATTGTCATTTGCTTGAGGATGATGAGGAAGAGACGGAGCTCTAGCAGCTTCAGCAGTTGCAACAGTTGTTTGTCGTTGAACGGAGGATCGAGTGGCTATGGTTGTCATCATGCTTAATGAATTGAAGGATGGATCAATTGGATGGGGAGGTTGAAACTCCAAGGCAGAAGATTAAGAAACGGAGATTTGAATCTCTGGATAAAAATAAATCTAAACGTAGAAATTCACTGGAATCAAATGTCTATTCATATATAATGGAGTCATTGTTCCATTAAGGAACCAGAATGTTTGATGAATGGTAAAATTAAATCTTGGTACGATGCAGAAAGTTTTTAATGGGATGGAGAAAGGGATGATCTGTAAAATTAACACTTCAACATTTAAGTTAGAGAGAATACCAAGAGAAAATGAAAAGTAATATGGAAGTAAAAATAAACTTGAATATCTGAAATGACGCATTTTTTTCTTTATATAATTAAAGTGGCTAAAATCATCTACATAAGGTAATATACGTTATACAGATAACTGTTGAATCTATGGGAGCGGAATTACCTATTCTCTAATAAATGAGAGATTACTTGCTCCATGCGCTTTAACTCTTAGGCCTTTCGCTTTTGATCTTGCGAACGGCACCGAAGAAAAGACATTACTCTTGAAAAGAAAATCAATACGTGAAGGATACATCATAAAAAAGAAGAGATGTGATTCTAGTTTGTAAAATGAAATTATGAATGTTAAGCCGGATTTATAAATGATAATGTCGTTTTCAGTTGTAAATAAAATTAATGGCATATGTGTAGTTAGCCACCTATCTACCTTTAACAAAACCAGCATGATACGAAACTCATACGATTTTCTTTTAATATTCACATCAGAGCCATCGGTTGACATGCTTTTCTAAAGATCCAACGATCAATATCTACTGAGTAGTAGTTGCAGCATCGTGTCAAGTTAGTGGAATCTAATCCTATTTATTATTCCTAGTCATACTCACGAATCTTAATGCCGTTTCTTTACTAATGCTAACCAACAACCACACAATTTTTCTTACTAATTCCACCTAAACATCAATCAAATCATTAAATATAACATCAATATTGTGAACAAATTGATCCTGAATTCCAATTGAGTCATGTGCTACTCTCTGGTTTCAAGGAATTAGTCTCTGCAGTTGTACAGATGATATAATAAGTCATGTGTTCCGCTCTGGTTTCAGAGAGATTAGTCACTGCAGTTGCGCGCAGAGGATATAATGTTTTTTAAAAAAACATCTGAAGAGGTAGTTATATAGAATCTGAGAATCTCAGTAACTTCAACCAAAGCTTGTCCATACTCTTTCTCAAATTATGAATCAGAGTATTCCTTCATCACAAAACAATCACCAACTTTGTCCTTAGGAAAAATTACAAAAATCGTAATATCTAGGACTTTCTGTTTCATCTCTGTGTCATTTTTTCAGGATCCTCCCATGCTACTACCATAGTACCATGTCAACGTTTCATTTGATATATGGTATATGGTTAGTCTTGTCCATGAGATTTTGTATACTTGATGTTTCTACTTCATGCTGTCCGTATCAGTTTTTTCGACAAACCAATCGAAAATTCGAGCAGAAAACTGATAGGTTTTGGAAGTTCAGTGAAATAGATGATACATGGATTGAAGTCAAACTACCATGTGATTTGGTTCCTTGTGTTGATAGTGAAGTGAATAAAATGGAAGAAAGGTTGGAACAAGAAGATGAATTGGATGAGAAAAAGATGAGTTTGGAAGTGATTCTTCCTTTGAGAAAGAGAATTTCTTTGACCAAAATGTCTGATAGTTCTGTGTGGATCATTGGTGAAAGTGGATTTATCTATGAGAGGTTTTGGAATGGACTTGAATGGGTGATTGCTCCTCATGATTTACCTATATCACAAGGACGTGCCGTTGCAGTTTTTATCATTTCTCAGAAATTTTTTGCTCTATCTGAATTAGGAAATTTGTATCAGGTTATAAACTTTCTGATACATAAGCACTTATACGATAAGCGCTTTTGATATTGACTAACTATTATGTCTTTTGTTTTGTTTGGCAGATGCATGTGCAGCTTGGTGAAGCCTCGCAGCCAGTTTGGATTGAATTCAGTCATACACTCGACCAAATCTCGGATACTGATTCGATATTCATAAAATCCGGTGCGGTGTCAGATGATAGGAAGTGAGTACACATTCGGTAAATTCAACGACTTAGATCATTGAATTCCATCATTGCAGAAACCTGTTGATCTCTCTTAATGCCTAGTATGTGTTTGTTGATTTGTCTACAGGAGAGGTTATTTCTGTACAAAGAAAGGAACATTGATAGAGCTAGCAGAGGTTGAGCCTCCAAGGTAAAGATTCAAGTATTGAAACAAACATTCGTATTCAAGTTCAATAATACTAAGCAAATATTACTAATCCAGGCCTTATTTTGCCATACATATAGAACAGATGGATAAATCATGGTCAACCAAGTGGAGCAAATGTTGCAGCAATAGCGGAGGTTGCTTCTTCACGAGAAGTAGTTTACACGATAAGGTGTGTATTTGTGCGTGCGTGTAAAATGATTGTGTTGCTTGAAGTATTTTGACTTGCAAAATTAAAATTTATTGTTCATTTTTAATATTATAAACTGCCATTTGAATAGTAACAGTTATAACTGATGATGTGGTGGTGTAGTTCTGCTGGAGATCTTTATGAATATAACAGTAAATCAAAACCGTCATGGAAGAAGCACATATGGCAAGAAAAAAAGGCACAAGTTTCATCATTGATACCATCTAAGGGGTGCATACATGGATTAATTGGCGATCATTCTGAATCACTGTTTCTTTTAACCAAGGTACTATAAATATAAGTATCAAAATTGCAAATATAAAGTAAAACCATGATATCAAATAAATCACTTGTGTGTTTTGAGCATATGTAACTTACTATGAAGCACTACACATCTACACCGGTAATAATTTGAGAAAATAGAAAAATTGAGTGTAACCATATGTATTAGTGTCGTACTCATATCAGCACTTGTTCGACACCAGACTCTTCAATCTGAAGTGTCGGTACTATATAGGTAACTTGGCATAATGTAGAATTCAATTTTAATGGAGATATTTAAGAACTTATTGCTATCACCATTTTTTCTAAAATATTTGATGATTATATAGGAAGGAACTTTAGTGGAGAGAAGATTACATCAAAGGAAGTGGAAATGGATAGTTCATGGAAATCCACCACATCAAAATTTGACATCTATTACACCATCTTTGAGAGATGAATCTAGTGAAACTTCCATTTCTTTATTCTTCACTACTTCTGTTGGATCTGTTTTTGAGTATCAAATTCCAAAACAATTAGGTCAGTTATCTAATTATGCATAACCTACTTAGCTTTATCCATGACAGATATGCCTAAAAATGAAATAAGATACAGAAAACTATCTTTGCATGTTATTAACTTATTAGAGAACAGTAGACACAATGTCTATAGCAGTGTACCTAAGTTTTATTCTTCAAAATGTTCATGACATTCTAGATATTGAATTCTCACATGAACACAGGCACTTCTCCAAATAATCAATTTCCAGGAGGAGAATGGATAAGTCATCAGCACCCGTTACATGCAAAAGCGGCAAGAGGTAAATCAGGCTTACCATTACAAGTTGGAAGGATAGTCTTTGCACTAGATGATGGTAGAATTGCAGAATTACATCAAGCAGGACTAGGTGGTGAGAGTGCAGGACCATCAATGCCACAAAACTTTAGAAGAAAAACAACATCAACCAAATATGTTTGGTCGATATTAGATGCACCAGAGAGTGAAGGATGGAATGCAGAATATTGCACAGAAGAGCGCGGACCGCGGAATTGTATGACAGGTATAAAAGATGAGTCAAAAGACTCCGGAATCACAAGTTCAGTAACAGGTAGGAGAAAACAAAGCCAAGAACATCATTATTACTTATCTCTAGGAACAGGAAATGAACTGGTTAGTTCTTTAGAAGAATACCAATACAATCTTCCCGATGATTGGGTTAGTAGTAATTTTCGCCTACGGTTGATGTATGAAGGCAAGTCATTTTTCTTAGTAACAAGTGATGGTTTGATTTTTGAACATGTTTGTATTGAAAGTGTTTGGATATGGCTGAAACATGATAGCTCTACCGAAATGAATGGTATAGTAGGGAACTATAATGGAAGTTTATTCATGGTTGATACTTTTGGGAGTGTGCTTCTTAGAGAATGGAGTGGAAATGAAATAGAATGGAAGAATTGCAGTGATATGAGGAGAGGAAAAAATATTGTTGTTGGAGGTCAACCATGGGATAGATTACCAGGTATAGCAAGGAGGGTTACTGCGGAAGATTCGCTCTTCTTTGTGAGCAAAACTGGAAGATTGATGCAGTTCACGGTACGTAAATAGATACGTGATGAAAAATACTTGCAATGCAAGTTATCTACTTTTTAATTTCTTAGAATACTTAAGCTGAATCAACTCAATCTATTAATGTTTTCATGTTTGTCATCATCAACTGAATCAAATACATATATACATGCTAGATATGCAAGAATAGAAAATTTAAATATTTACATGTTTGATTAGGTTTACATGAGGAAATTCAAATGGAAGGACTGCAAAAATCCTCCAAATGTCAAAGTTGCAAACATAGTTGATCAGGAGTTGTTCAGAGAGAACATAATCTTCGTCACCGGAAGAAACGGACGTCTATACCAATACAACAAAGTGAGTGATTTATGGCATGAACATTACCAATCTCAGCATTTGGTTCTATCAAATTTTCCTGGAACAATTATAAGACCAATGTCAAAATCACTCACAGGCTCCATCTTCATGCTTTCAAAAGACGGTGGCCTAGTTGAATACAACTGGAATACATGGCATGAATGGAACTGGATAGAACACGGAACACCTTATAAAGGTGTAACACTTGTTGGCTCACCTGGTCCTAGCTTTGAAGGGAATCAATTACTTTTGATTGGTTCAGATGGAAGAGTATACCTTAGATATATGGAGAAAAATGCATGGAAGTGGAAGGATTGTGGTTTTCCTACTTTAGGAGATAAAACTATGGAAGCAGAAGATAGAGAAGAAGAATTCAATGATGAAGATACTAAAAAAGAACAGGAGAATCTTGGTGACTTATCATTCTTGAATTGTGATCCTAAGGTAAGTGTTAGTTTCACTAAAAACAAAAAAACTTAAACTTTATAAGGATTAAAAATATATTTAATCTTAAAATTAATGAGATGAAATTGATTTTGAATCTTATATAATACAGGTGAGATCTACAAGACCAATTCCATTTTCAGCTGATTCTGCCATATTTGAACTTAGAGATGGCAGGGTAAGAATCTTAGCTCATTGTGATTTTCAACATAGTTAATGTTACATTGAAATTAAGGAAGATAGTATAATGTGATAAGAAATCATTATCTGGAAGAAAAATTACTAATGGTCAATCAAAATTTGTTATAACTAACATAATTACTTGTGGCAGTTGGCAGAGATAAAAGTTGGAGAGGGGAAAGAATGGGTTTGGTCAAGGATCATTGGTACTCCAAATAGTTTATGCATACAAAATTATTGGATTACAGTGGCATCATCACCATCATGAAATTGTGTACAATCTCTTATAAGAAAATGATGAGCCAGAAAAACTTGATGACTTGATGTACATTATAGACAGTGTAGTGACTTTTATGCTAACAAAGAAGAAAGAAAAGTACTAGTTATAGCTACAACAGGATGGAGCTGTGCCATATCTTCACTTGTAAAAATATGTAAAAAATGTAAAAACAAGCTGAGGCTACAGCAACAATATATGAATAAGAATGTGCTCTCTTCATAACCATTATATAAATGTTTTATGAGATAATAGATGTGGGACCTTTTTCTTTTGTTATTAAACCTAAGGGTGGCAAAACGGGTCCGTCCCGTCGGGCATGCCGTTTCGCCCACATTTTTGTGGTTGATCAAAGTTTTGGGTCTGCACTATTTAATGTGTCTATCCCACTCCATTCCATTATTTGCGGGTTTTTGTGGGCACGGACCTTTATATACTATTTTATAATTTTTAGGCATAAAAGATTCAAGGTCCGCTAGTCCGTCCAATCCCGCCATCATTTTTAAATCCATCATTTTTAAATGGGACCGGGCAAAATTTTAGATTCGCACTCTCAAATATGTTCTCTCCGTCCTACTCCGTTTTTTAAAGGTTTTTGTGAGACAAATCTAAATAAGACGGATATGTCCGTTTGCTACCCCTAATTAAATTCCTAGTTCTTAGAATTGGATTTTATTAATCCAGAGTTCTGTCCAAATATATAAAATCTAATTATTAATTATTTTATTTATGATTTAAAATTTGCATTCTCTTAACCGATTTGACATTATAATATTTCAAAAAATTGAAACACTTTACAATAGCAATGAACGGGCTCTTCTTCAACTATCCATTTTATAATACGATCATCGTTAACTTTGCTATAATGTTGTACAATATAAGAGTCATTGTCAGTTTTGATTGCTACATATTTTGTTGATAACTCGTACGATGTGAGTATAGATGTGACATGATCTCAATAAGAAAACATGTTATACTATAAGGATTATGATACTTTTAATGCACTCTTGCCTCTTCTCCAGCTTGATTTTTAATTTTGATTGTACACCAACTTACATTAAAAATACAACAATCATGACTAAATTGTAAACTAATTGATTTAAAAATTAATGAGGAAGATCTTGGTAATTTGTTCCATCGAATTGATACCTTAAGAAAAGAGATTAAGATTCTGGAGTTGAAAGTGGACCAAAGTGTTATCCAAAAGCTTTAGTTAGTGGAGCGATTTAGGGTCGTATCTGGTCTGAAGATTAGAAAGTCTCTTTATTTTCAAAGATTTAAGATAATTTGGATTCGATCGAGTGAAAGATTTGAAGAACATAGAATTCTTGAAAATGAGTAGCGTGAGACGGTGAATTAAATTAGTAAATTTTGGGTTACAACAATTTACAATTAGGATTTGATCGAGTGAAGGCTTTCAAGATCATGCCTAAACAAGTGCGCGCGCACACACAACACACACCATTTTCTTTTAGTGATTTTGAGAAAATCACAAATAAAACCGGAATTTTAAAGAGTGTTATTCGTCTTCAACCTTCATTTTATGAATACATACAAACAAACTACACATAATTATTTTTTGTTTGGGTGCCATCTAGAATTAGAGTTGATAACATCCAATTTAGGTTGGTGAACTATAAATTGAGATAAGATCTTTGAGGGTTTCAAATAAGAAAATCAAGGTGGGATTTTCCTTAGCGGAGGGTTCTTGCAAAGGAGTAGCGTGAGACAGTGAATTAAATTGGTAAATCTTGGGTTGCAACAATTCACAATTTGGATTCGATCGAGTGAAGGTTTTAAAGAGTGGAGGTTTCTTGCAAAAGAGTAACGTGAGATGGTGAATCAAATTGGTATTGTTGGTGACTTGATCAAGCTCAGATCAAGAAAAGAGAAAGTGTTATAATCAACATCAAACATAGGGTTTGTAAGGTTGCGTTTCTACATTTCTCTTGTAAATTAGATTTGCAAAGTAAGGTTAATTTTCACTATTTCAACTCAAGTTCAAATTGAGGGCAAACGTACCCATAGCGAGGTTGATTGAGGAACTGCCTAAACAAATTCTTGTGTTCTCTCTCTCTCTCTCTCTCTCTCTCTCTCTCTCTCTCTCTCTCTCTCTCTCTCTCTCTCTCTCTCTCTCACACACACACACACACACACACAACAAATATTTGCACATAAGGTGTTTGACAATTTGCCTCAATTACGTTTTTGTGTATTTTATCATTGGAAATAGCTTTACTTGTTGATTAACTTTCAAGTGATTGTGGTTTTAAGCATATTGATTGATTATTTTATCATTATCATTAATTGGTTTTTATATACGCATATCCGAACTTTTTGATAGTGGTTTGATTTAGACTATTCGATTCGGCTCACTTTTACTAGCTGTTAAATTTTCAAAATAGTTTTTGTAAAGCATTTTTTTATAATTTTGGATATATTCGCTCTAATCTAGATAAGTCGCCTTCGTCTATCACGAGTTCTGGTTAATTTTGTGCTTCAATATTCGCTTATTAGATAATGACTACCGAACCTAAAGGGGCATACAATAAGTGTCCATCTTTACCGTTAAAAAATATGGCTATTGGAAAACTTGTATGTGTATTCATATCAACTTGGTTGATAAAGGTGTATGGGATGCAATCATCAATGGTCCTAATCAAATTATAATGACCTATGGTGAATGTGTTGTCGCACCAAAACGAGAAGCACAATGAAAAGATAAGGATAATAGATTGTGGTCACATGATTAAAAGGCACAAAATATTCTTTTATCCACACTTGGTACTGATGAATATTATCGTGTCTCTCATTGTGAAATCACCAAAGTTATGTGGGACGCATTAAAAGTTACCTATAAGGGAATTAATGAAGTTAAACAATCTAGGATCAATACCTTAAATCAACAATTTGAACTATTTCGCATGAAACATGGTAAAACCATTGTCGACATGCAAAATAGGTTCATACATCTTATAAATCGTTTGAAGGCTCTAGGTAATCCTATTTCCAATGATATTGCTACTAATAAAGTTTTGAGGTGTCTTAATAGGGAATGACAACCTAAGATCACCGCAATAAAAGAAGTGAATGATCTTAATACAATTGATCTCACAACTTTATTTGACAGTTAGAAGAACATGAACAAGAACTCACTTACTTGGATAAACATGAGAAAAAGCATGAAAAGGAGATAAAGAAGTAGAAAGGTAAGGAAAATGAGGTAGAAAAGAAGTTTATTGCTCTAAAAAGATGACGAGGTAGAAAAAATGAGGTGAGAAAAACCAATGAGCAAAGTGAGTATGAAACAAAAGATGATGAGAATTCGGATGATGAAAAAATAGAGCTTTTTGTGAAAGGGCACAATAGTTACATCAAAAGAAATGGTGTAAAGTATTCCGAAAAAAGCCTCATCAAATTTAGAATATAATCAAACTCCTCAAAGGAAGATCAATAAGTTCATGTTTCAATTGTGGCAAAGCTAGTCATTACAAGCCGAAGTCTTCGTTTCTTGAGAAAGACAAACAGAAATGCCATCACAGAAAATCTAGCAAGTCAAGAAGAGCTTATATTGTTTGGGAAAGTGATAATGATTCCTGAAGTGATGATAGTTCAAGTGACAGGGAAGAATCAACAAATGTTTGTCTCTCGGCTCATTATCGTGAAGAGAATAAAAAGAATGTAAGTCACTCTAAATATGAACATGTTGATAAATTATCTTATTCCGAGTTACAAAAAGCTTTGGAAAATATACATAGAGAAGTCGTATATACTTTCAAAAAGTTGGATACAAACAAAGAGAATCTTTTCATATTTAGAAGCTAAAGTTTTAGATACAGAAAAGAATATGAAAGCTCTTAAGCAATTTATGATAGATATTTAAAAATTTAAAAATAAGGATGAAGAAAGCTCTTGGTTTGGTTGTGAGACTTGTCATATTTAGCAAAATGAAGTAAATACTCTAAAGGTCAAATTAAACAAGGCTCTAGAAGCAAAATTTACCTTTACTATTGATACTACCAAATATAAGATGCCTTCTCATAATCCTTATAGAAGGTATAACTTTGTTGAAAAGGATCAAAATAGAAAAGGTCACTCTGCTTACAATTTAACTTGTCACTTTTGTTGCAAGAAAGGTCATACCATTGCAAAATACAAGTTTATGAGATTTCTTTTGCCTAAAGGTGTTTTTCAATGGTTACTTAAATGCAACCAAGGTTTCACTCACCATCAAGGACCTAATGAAGATTGGGTACCTAGTATTTTTTGTTAATTTTGAAATATGAATGTCTTGGCTCTATGAATAGAGTATGGGATCTTGTTTGTACGTGCCCAAAACATATAACTGGTGACATCTCCATATTTTATTGACTTTGTGGCTAGGAAGAAGGGGTGTGTGACCAAGGAAGTTAACAACTAGTTTGTGAAGGTAGGAAAACACTGAGAAGGGGGTTGAATAAGGGTTTTCAAAAATAAATAAGGCAATAAAAATAACAGGTATTTTTATACTGGTTCGTTTGAACTCAAACTACTCCAGTCCACCCGGCCAAGGTGATTTCGCCTCTTTCAAAAGAGGACTTAATCCAATAATCAAAAGTTGATTACAATATTTTCACTAAGACAAACTTGTCTTAATCTTCTAAAGAATACTGACCACAACTTGGTCTCTCAAGGATCTTTTACAATATAATACAATAAAGTGTTTAAGTGCTTCTTAGAAAAGCTTTTTCACAACAGTGATTTTACACAAAATGAAGATCAATGAATTTTCAGCAAAGTAGTACGTTGTAGAATGTTGTTGATGTATCCTTTCATTTGAATTGTTGTTGAAGACTTGTTTAAATACTTCACACCTATTCCTCAAATAGCGTGCACATACACAAATGAGGAATATTCAGAGATATCCTTTTTTATTCTGAAATCCTGTCCCATACACAAAAGAGGAATAGTGTCGTTGGATGTAGACAAAGACTTTTGCAACGAATTTTTTTGATCAGTATCTTTTTAAATGAACAAATATGGAAATATTTCCTGCATCAGATCCTCTGATGATGTTCCATTTTCTTCTTATTAGAGTAACTATATTCCAGAGTTTTGATGATGTTCCATTTTCTTCTTATCAGAGTAACTATCTTCCAGAGTTCTACTGATGTTCCATTTTCTTCTTATCAAAGTAACTATCTTCCAGAATTCTGCAGCTTAGTGCTGGCGTGATTGTTTTAACAAACTGTTCATCCAGAGGAGCGCTTTAGATTAGAGCAGATCTTCGCTCTTACGTGTTATCTGTGTTATCCAAATGTATCACTTTGTTACTAACATTTCATAGCCTTACGTGTTTTGGTTCTCAGAGCCTCTGCAGTTGCAGCGTTGAGTTTAGTACGCTCAGAGTTTTCTGAATCTTTGCTTTATACTCTACGCTCAGAGCCTTCTGTAGCTTTGCTTCTTACCAAACGCTCAAAGTCTTCTGTAGCTTCGCTTTTTACCAAACGGTCAGAGTCTTCTGCGTGTTGTAGCTTAACGTTCAGAGGAATATTTATTATGTTATCTGAAACAAAAACACTTGAACAAAATTAGAGTATATATTTTCTCCATACAAAATTTCATTATTGTTATCATCAAAACATTGAGATATATTAAGAACCAATTTGTGTTCTAACAATCTCCCCCTTTTTTATGATGACAAAAACTATACGAAATTTTATTCAACATTAAAGTATATATCTCCCTCTGAGAATATGATTCTCCCCGTGAAATGAATACTACTAGTAAATTTAAAACTTCCCTTTCAGCACTTGTATTCTTTCTAGAGTCAGAGCAAGCTTGTGGACTATCTCAGACCTTGTTCAGAGATAATTCTATAAATATTGTCAGATGAGTAACTTTAACTCTGAAACACTGAATTCATGATTAGTTAGTTTCTAACATGTGTGAGTTTCCATTCAGTATCTGTTTATGTGAACGATTCAAAATTTCCATTTTCTCCCCCTTTTTGTCACATCAAAAAGTGATTTTAGAAAATCATTTAAGACCAGAAAAAAAATTTGAGAGCAAGAAAAATAGAAAAATATCAGATAGAATCAGATGTAAACAAAAAATAGTCACAGATATATTGAGAGACTCAAAAAAGAAATAAAACAGGCAAATTCACAGATGAGCACAAACTAACAAACAATTAAGATAAACGAGAAGTTAAAAGCTTAAGAAGCCCCGTCATCTCAAAAGTTGAAGCTTCTTGTTTGGCCATCCATGTCTTGATTTCAGTAGTGGATTCTTCCTGTTTGACCATCCACTCCTGAATCTCTTCCGTAGTTTTATCTTGCTTGATCATCCAAGATTTTATCTCGCTGTTAGTAGCCTCTTGCTGAGCAAATATGTTTTGCACATCTTCATTTTCTTTCCTTAAATCTGTTGAATTCTGAACAACCAATGAAGAAGGTGCATTTCCTAATTCCAGAGCAGAGGGTTGACCAGAGTCAGGAATCTCTTCAACAACAGGAGCCTCTGAGGTAACTTCTTCAACATGAGGACCTTTACCAAACTGAAGTGCAACAGATTTCTCAGATGAGGAACACACAACCTCTGCAGGTGTGTTTTCTAGACAAAGAATATGAGTTTTGCTGACACTGAGTTGAGCAAGTCTCGCAGCTTCAGAAACTCTCTCTTACGCATCTGCAGAGCAAGCATCCTGAAGATTCATAGTCACAGAAGTGAATCTCTTTCTGAAGGCAGACCAGGTCTCTTCAGAGTCACGAGGATTCGTGCTAGTGAGGCACTTTTCCCTTACAGCAGAAAACCACATTTGCATCTCCGTTTCAAAACTAGATAACAGATTACCAACATTGGGTCTAGGTTTTGGCTTAAGGTAGGCCTCGAAGAAGGATTTCCTAAGGGCATCAAGGTGTGAAGGTTTGAAAGAGGATGAAGGTTTATCTGGAGAATAAGAGGAAATGGGAATGAGACTCAAGAGGGTGGTTTAGGGAGTTATGTGGAGGGGATGTAGCATCTGATTGGTCAGAGGAGGAGTCAGATGAGTCAGATGGAATTGGGTGAGGTGTGGCATGAAATATTTCAGGTTCAGAGGGGTTGGTAACAACTGGTTGGTTTGTAGAGGGGACTACAGCAAAATTGGTTTACTGAGGGATATTGAAAAAGGGTGTGGATGGTATAAAGGTGGTGTGTTCAGAGGTGGCTTCTTGGTTATGTTGAGAGGTGGTGTGAGGGTTGGAAGTTTGTGGTTGGGAGAAAGGAGAAGCAACAGAGACATGAACATGCTTAGAGGAATGTGAATGGTGCTCAGAGGTGATGTGTGGAAGGGAAAGAGAAGAAGGATCAGAGGTGATGATAGGTTCAAAAGAGAGAGAGGGGGTTGAGATGTTGGTTCTTATGTTACAGTTTCCAAAACAGGAGATAAAACAGCAGAGTGATTACCTGATTTCTTGGAACGCTTTGAGGACTTCTTGGAAGAGCCTTCTTCAGAAGCCTTCCTCTTAGAACGCTTAGAATGTTTCTATGAGGGATCTTCTTCAGGAGACCTTGCTCTTCTTGTGTTTCTTCCTCATAATCAGCTCTAGAGCAGGTTGAGAAGCACGTAGCAGCAGATCAGCTAGCATAGGAGTGCCATCTGCCATACAGGAAGCAATATAAGCTAGGAGAGCTTCCTTTGGCTCCTCTGCAGTGAAGAGTGAAAAATCTTCCACTGGACCCTCCTTTTGCGCACAACATCAGAATCAATCTGAACTGGATTAGATTGAAGTTTTTCTACCAACTTCATTCTCTGAACACTCTTGCCATCCAGAGGCTTCCCAAGAATAGGAACTAATTCATCTGTCTGACCAGCATCTTTCAGATAAGATACCAAACCATTTTCAGTGAGGATATCAGAAATTAACCTTCCCATGGGATTCCAATCTCTGATTTTCTGGTGTTTGGTGCGAATGATTTCTCTGGACATCTTGACATGACTCCACAGATGAACAAACAACAGATGTGGAAGATCCAACTTGATATTATTCCCTAGACAATACAAAATATGCAGTTGATATGTATTAATGTAATCTGGAGAATTTGAAGCCTTGCGATGATGAATACAACCCAAAAATATCTTGGCCCAAATCTTGTAATGGGTCTTCAGATCCTTTATTTTGTTGGATGGAAGCCCGGAAATAAACACCTCGTTGTACACTTCATTCATATTCACACGTCCCACTGAGGTAGTCACAATACCCTCTTCTTCGTAACCAATAAGTTGGCGAATCATTTCCTCAGTGATGACTATAGTTTTACCCAAAACAGATGAAGAAATAAATTTAGGGTAAACTTGGGCATGAATCTAGAATTCCTTGTTGGGGAAAACTGCACCAAACAACTGATCAAAGTATTTTACCCATCCTTGAAAGTTAACTGTTGGACGAAGATCAAACCCATTTTTCGCCATACAGTCAAAATCAACCATAAACTCACAGAGTACCTCTAGTTGTTCACTGGTGTGAGAAGTGTGTGTTTTGGTTCTTTGTAAGCTTCATTACCCATTTGCGATGAAGACAACCCAACCATTGTAGAAACTAAATGTTGATGTGATGAAGATGAGGTAGCCATTGAAGAAGAACTTTTGAGATGACTAAAGATTCTTTTAATTTTTGATTTGAAAATTAAGCAATGAAGAAGAGCAAAATGCATAAGGTGTGTGAGATAATGAAGGTGTGAAATGTGTTACAGCGTGGAATATGTATTAGGGCACAAGGAGAAACATAAATCAAATCAAAAATAATAATGATTTAACGCATTAAATGTGATTTGATAAAGTGGGGGAAAAAAGAGAATTTCAATGATTCAAACAGTACCTGAAACGGCGCCTCAGCTTTGTGTACACTCAATCTTTTTCAAAATTCAGATTAGAAGTGACACGTGTTTGATGTGGTGTGCCTCTGAAGCTCTTTTAGGAAATGAATCGTTAACTAACGCTCAGATCCTCTGAAGCTTGTTAACTCAGATATTCACAAAAATAAAGTAACTTAAAAAATTTCTGATGCAATACTTCAGAGTATAGACTTTAAACACTTTTCATCTGAATAAATTTAATTCTGAATAAAGATTTTATTCTGGACAAAAGTCCATACTAATATTTTTCAGAATAAATTTAAATCTATCTTCAGAGAGGGGTTTTGTAAAAATATCAGCCCATTGATGGTCTGTCTCAACAAAATTTAAACTTAATATCCTTTTCTGAATATAGTCTTTGATGAAGCGGTGTTTAATCTCTATATGTTTTGCCTTTGAATGTAAAATTGGATTTTTAGAAAGACAAATAGCAAAAGTATTGTCACAGAAGATAGGAATATTACTCTCATGTATTTGGTAGTCCTCCAGCTGACTTTTCATCCAGAGCATCTGGGTACTGCAACTAGCAACAACAATATATTCTGCCTCTGTAGTTGATAATGCTATAGTGGGTTGCTTCTTGCTGTACCACGAGATCAGATTGCCTCCTAGAAACTGACAGCTTCCAGAGGTACTTTTGCGTTCAACTCAATCTCCAGCAAAATCAGCGTCACAGAAGCCTACTAATTTATATTCATCAAATCTTCTATAACATAGACCCACGTTAGTTGTACCTTTCAGATACCTCAGCATTCTCTTAACAACAGTTAAGTGAGATTCTCTAGGATCTGATTAGAATCTAGCACATAAACATACATTGAAGAGAATGTCAGGCCTCGAGGCAGTCAAATATAGAAGAGAGCTAATCATACCTCTGTACAACTTCTGATCTACCTTTTTACTTACCTCTTCTTTTCCCAGAGTACAAGTTGGATGCATGGGAGTCTTAGCTGGCTTACTCTCTGTCAGAGTAAACTTCTTCAGAAGCTCCTTCACATACTTCGTATGATGTATGTAGGTGCCTTTTGGATCCTGATTAACTTGAATGCCCAAAAAGAATCTCAGGTCTCCCATCATGCTCATTTCAAACTCTGCCTGCATAGACTTAGCAAACTCCTTTCCAAGTGAAATATTTATGGTTCCAAAAATAATATCATCAACATAAATATGGCAGATTAAGATATCTTTCTTAATTGATTTATGAAAAAGAGTGGTATCAACCTTTCCTCTGATAAAATTATTTTCCAGAAGAAAATTACTCAGCCTTTCATACCAAGCTCTGGGAGCTTGTTTTAGGCCATAGAGTGATTTCTTTAATTTAAAAACGTGCTCTGAAAATCTTTCATTTGCAAATCCAAGAGGTTGATGAACATATATTTCTTCTTCTATTAAACCATTTAAGAAAGCACTTTTAACATCCATCTGATACAGAGTGATGTTATTTTGTGCAGCAAAAGAAATTAGCAAGCGTATGGATTCTAACCTTGCCACTGGAGCATATGTCTCTGTGTAGTTGTAACACGGTGGGAGAACTGACTTTAAACAATGTTGCGGATAGCAAGAGTCGCCACCGACTTTTATTTTATCCATAAGGAAAGGTTATAAAAGAACAGGAAAGACCTTAGAGAATATTTTGGGTCCGGGGGGTAGGTTATGAAAAGGGAAGGTGTTAGCACCCTTTTCATCCATGGTTATCCATGGGCTCTTAGGTACTTAAGCTCACTTTTGAATTGTTTTGAAAGTGTAGTGTGTGAATAGAAAATTTTCAGAATAGTTAATAAATAATCCATGTAAGGATGTGTTAAGAACTTGTTTGAAAACTTGTTGAAAATTTGTTTAAGTGTGAAACAGTTTTGAAGTGAGCAAGCACCTAGGAGTAACTTACCCTAATGTTTAAAGGTCCTTCTTATTCTTCATTCTTTCCTTTAGTAAGACTATCCCTACTATAATGGAGTAGGTAGTCCTTACTTTGGATGTTAAGGGGTATGTGAGGGACAATTTGACTTTGAAGGCCATTGTGGGATGTAATAAGCACATATAAGGGACCATCATCATTTTTCGAAAGGGACTTGATTCGTAAAGGCAACCATAAGGGACTTTGATGATTTTTTTATTTGAGGGACTTGCTTTATACACCCCACTTAACCATTATTCGTAGGCAACTTGAGGGATATCCTTAGGAAGTGAGACGGCGATTAAAATCGACTTACGTGTGTGACGTGTTTATTTTAATTATCTTTATTTAAAAGTGATCTAAATTTATTTTAATATTACAGACATGTTGTTACACTCCCTAATTACTAACCATAATAATAATTAAATAATTAAACAACTTTACATCCAAGAAACAATTACAAAATAATAAGCAAAATAATTAAATAGCAAAGATAAATAAAATATAAATAAGCAATAATAAATAATAAAGGGGGTTAATTCTAAGTTTACTCGGCAAGACATCGCATCTTGTGCCTACGTATCCTTACGGGAGTGGAATCAGAGTAATCGTAGTTCCCCTCAATAGGGAGGTTAGAAACTTCTTGACTGTGGTCAAGGTCTCAAGGGGAATAAACGCGCCTTAAGGACACGCTTACGCGGAGTGTAGGAACTCCAAATTTCTACGTTGAAATGTTAAGTTGTAATTAGGGTTAGGTTAGGGATTCCGCGGCGGGAAACCCTAAAATGAGCGTAGCGGCTCTTTGACCTAATGCTAGGGGTAAAATTGTAATTTTGCCTGCGGCGAGGCATTTGTGAAAATTAGGGTTTGTAAAAGTTGTAAGGGTTGAAGGTGAGGACTATTGACACGGCGGTCAAAGGCTAGACCTAATTCCTTCAGAGTGTGTAATGTGACAATGGTCTCGAAAAATTACAACCGGGGAACAGATACATATATAATAATGAATTGAAATTTGAATACAATCTGCAGAAAAAAACTGAAAAAAAAGTTAGTGAAAGTTAGACAGCAATATGATCAATGATGAAAACAGTTAATATTGAAAGACAAAATGCAATTGAAATATTGATTAGTGATTTTGTTAATATTTTTTTTAAAAAAGGATCTTAAGTTTTTAAAAAAGGGAATTAATATTAATTTTAAGAAATTTAAGAAAAAAGATTTTAATTTTAATATTTTTTTAAAAAAAGAGTTTTAGTTTTATTATAAAAAAAAACAGTTTAGTTTTATTTAAAAAAAAGTTTTAGTTTAATTATTTGAAACAAAAAAAGTTTAAGTTTTTCATTTTAAAAAAAGTTTTAAAAATCAAGTTTTACTATTAATTAAAAAAGAGTTTTTATTATTATTTAAAAAAATTTTAGTTATAAGTGATTAGGTGATTAATGGTGTTTAACGTGTAGTGAGGGAGGTGTGTGGTGCGTGTACAGAAACATAATTAATGGAATACATCAACAAGAAAAAAATAGGAGACGGAGGAACCCTAGATCCTTTCCCCCCCGAGTCGCGACCTCGCCTCTCTCATCTCAATCGCAACTCCTCCTCGCTTGGCTCCCTGTACCTGAAACAACATCAACACATCAATAGTTCAACGCATTCTGTTCGAAACAAAGAATTACCGAAGGCTTAAGAGACGGTGAAGCTCGCGGTGAAATTGGTGATGGAGGATAAGCATTCCTCTTCATTCAAGCACGAATGGTGGCAGTTCCGAGATTTCAACCGTCGGAGAAGATAAGTTCTTTTCACGTTGTTAGGGTTTCGCGATTTAGCTTTTGGGGTGATTTTTCGGTGTCTATGTCTTGTGTATTCGTCTCTTTATATAGGCTTCAACCGAGAATCAAATGCTTTGATTGAAATTGTTTGCTGCTTTGAATATGGATTTAGGTTTCCTAAATGGGATGAATCAGATTTGAAAATATTCCTAAATCATCTAATTGCTATAATGAGCCATTAATTGATATTTCAATCTTTGATTCTAGTGATTCAATTTTGAGGTTGGATTTGATTTGGTTTCTGAATAGGATATTCTGTCTCCCAGGAACATTCTCTAACGATTTTATTTTGATTTTGTATGTGACTTGGCAGGTGTGGAAAGCAATGGTTTGCCTTGGGCCAGGAGAGGAATTAGCAGCCCAGAATAACAATCAACTCGACTCTTTGACACATGATACGTTCTTGCGGTGAGCTTCAGCCACTCTTGGTACTCTTTTGGTGAAGATTTACGTGGAGCTCGTGGATTTCTTTTGCACGAGCGAACTCTAATTTAACTTCGAACTTTATGCAGGAACAACCATAACCGTACCAAGGTCGACAACGTTATGAGATGATTAAATGTTATAGCAACTTGGACAAAAAGCTTAGCTGACCGGTGAAAGGACTCAAGGCAATATTCCCTTTAATCGTGTACTCAAAGTCTAGGGTAGCTGGTTTGCAGGTGAAGATACTGTTCTGAAACGGATTTGGGATACGCTCCCAGTCTTCAAATGGCTGTCCTCGTACTATGCAGCAAATTTGTCCTGATTAGCTATAAATGTTTGAGCCCTATCGGTCTATTGATGACACTCTCTATCGTTGCTGTAGGTTACAAATGTTGTTGTTTTAGATTAATGGTCTTTGGGACTAGCAGTGGTTATGGTTCCTTGCTTTGAATTTTTGTAACTGACTTTCTCTATTTTGTTTTTTTGATCTTGCAGCATATTTCCACTGTGATTGCCATTATCGGTCTGAACAGGTGGTTGCTCCCCCAGTGAATTTATGCTAGCACCAACAGCATGGCACTCATTCAATATTGAAGATGAGCCAAATGGAGATACAGGGTTAGCATAGTCTTCCCATTCTGGATCGTACATGCTCCAAGCTGGGAGGTCATCTCTTTCACAAGGATTTGCAGCAGATGAATTTGAACTTCTGTCATAATGTTGATTTTGGGGACTGCTCAGGGTCTTCCGCTGATGAAGTACAGATTGTAGCAGGCCATTATTCGTGGAGAAGAACGATCTATAAGCTTCAAAACTTTATGTGTGCTCTTGTCTTGCAGGTTGAGTTTCTCACGGAGGTAGCGGCAATGATCCATTATTGTGCACCATAAAAAGAAGTTGGTTGCTGCTGTTCTGCAATCTGACCATTCCCAGACAGGGCATGTACTTATGTATGCAGTGACTGCTCCTACTGAGGTGAACCAGCATTTGGCACACTTCCATTGGGGTAGAATACATCTTGAGATATGAATGTTTGTTGTTGTTAAAATTGAGGGGTTGTTGGTTGGGCATTAACAAAAAGTGTCGCATTATTTCCATTAGAAAATGTATCAAAGCGAACAAAGGCATTTTGTTGAGATTTAGGACTGACTGCTTGTTGTTTTCTCGCAGGACCAAAAGCAGGTGAATTATCTACTTTGGTGAGTCCTAGGTATCACCACTGAGAAGGTCTCACTTGGGATCAACTTTGGCGGGTATAGCAGAACCAATAGATGTAGCTGGTGCAGGAAGCATTAACTAATTCAATGTTTGGGTGCCTGCTTCAACACTAGCAGTTCTGTTATCAATTTGCATACTAGTATCCCCTGTTTGATGTTTGGAGAAAAGGTAGAAGCCAATACAATCATGGCAGTTTGTAAATGGGGGAGGATTCTCCGCACGAGGATGTCTTAGCACGGTTTCGATAGCGAAGAGACAACTGACAACTGTTGCATCGAGACCTAAAGAAGTTCAAGCTGCCGCACCAGCCGCAATAACTATTCCTTTCTCTTTTGTTTTCCACCATCAATGAGAATCCATTGGCGCATGACTTTCCGATATTCGTACCAGGATGACAAGGTGTCCAACTTTGGTAACTTCAAGAAGTATCACAAGGCAGCTCACTCCATCTTGAACTTGATAAATATATGGAAATTCATCCTTTTTGTAGAAGAACTGTGGAATGATGATGTATTTGTAACTTAAAATTAGCTCATTCTTGTACATCAAAGAAAATTTTCTTATTGTAAAGTTTGTGATCTTGGAATCTCTTGAGTTTGGATCTTGATTCAAAATATATGTAAATCCTCTTGATTTCATAACTTAAGTACACTATGTTTCTCATGCCTTGAATCTTGAAATTCCATGCTTGATCCTTTAAATTTGAGTCTTTAACAACCTTCTACATCAATCTCGAGTCTTGTAAGGCAACTAGACTTTGTATCTATACATGCAAAGTTTGGCATTTGTCATCAACATAAACTCTTTGAAAAGAACATGGATCTTAAATACCTAACTTGGTAAACTTTCAAAGATGAAACCTCTTGTCATGAATTTTGTGGATATTTCAAATTGAATCATGACTTGACTTTGAATTCCCTTCTCTCTTTTTCTTCATGAGCACAATGGATAAATCTTGAATTTTGGTCTCATAAATCTCTAGTATGGAACTTATTGCTTGTATTTTGAACGATGGTAAACAACCCTTGACAACAAGATGGTGTCACCCGGTGAACATCATGAAGTGGCTTTGTAGACCTCATGACCCTTAGGAAAGCTTTGTAGACATTGTGAATCCTGTGAACCTTGTGAACCTCCAAGAAGCAACCTATGGACTTCATGAACCTCATGAAAGGTATTGAAAGCACTGTGGGACTTGTGAACCTTGTGGACCTTCTTAGAACACAAAGTCTTGTATTGTGAGGGCAAATTTTGGGGTGCAACAGCTGCCCCTGTTCAATTTTCTGAAACCTGAGGGGTTAGATTGGTATATTTGCCAGTCGTAACCTGGAAGGTTGAAGGGGATTGAACACAAAAGCCCAAAAATTTGCACTCACCAGTGCATGGAGTGATATTGATGGTTGGTTGAACATGATTGAGTGGGCTTAAAGATGCCACTAAGGGAAAGTTCTTCAGTAGTATAATGAGAACTGTCAGGAGTCTGGAGTAATACTGATGTAACAGCATGTCTTCATGAGGATAGAATAATCAATAATGATAACCCTAAAGCAGTCTTGAAGTGATAAATCTGACCTCGGGAGGATAGAGCAATCAATAGCTCTAAAGCAGTCTTGAAGTAATAATGGCTTCAGGAGGATAGAGCAATCAACAGCTCTAAAGCAGTCTTGAAATAATAATGTGATATGTCTTCAGGAGGATAGAGCAATCAATAACTCTAAAGCAGTCTTGAAATAATGATTTCAGGAGGATAGAGCAATGGATAGCTCTAAAGCATTCTTGAAATAATAATGTAATTTCAGGAGGATAGAGCAATGGATAACTCTAAAGCAGTCTTGAAATAATTAGATGGCTTCAGGAGGATAGAGCAATCAATAGCTCTAAAGCAGTCTTGAAGTAATAATATGACCTCATGAGGATAGAGCAATGAATAGCTCTAAAGCAGTCTTGAAGTAATAGGATGATTTCAGGAGGATAGAGCAATCAGTAGCTCTAAAGCAGTCTTGAAGTCATGAGAGGCTATCAGGAGGATAAAATAACCCTGAGGTTACAATAAAGCAGTCCCAAAGTAATAAGAAGCTCATCAGGAGGATAAAGTAACCCTGAGGTTACAATAAAGCAGTCCCAAAGATCATAAGATTGTTTGTTGGATAATTAACCTGAAAACAAGGTAGCATTCTGTATAACAACATTAGTTTATGCTTTATGTATGCATGTATGACATGATGCACTTAGGTAATGTACTATAGACATATATGTTATGGTATGATGTAAATGATGTATGTATGCTATGACAATGCTGGAAGTGTCTGGATATCCTTGTATAACAACTGCTGGCCAAGGAAAATAAATCCCGATTCGTTGTTGAAGAATATATAACCCTCCGTCTGCTGGGGATAACAAGGTATAGATAACCTCCCGTTGTTGGGGATAACAAGGTATAGATAACCTCCCGTTGTTGGGGATAGTAGGGTATAGATAACCTTCGTTTTCGTTTGATAGTAGGATAAGTATAACATCCTGTCTTCGTTCATCGTGCCCTTATTGGAAAGTAATTTCCCGTATATCCGTATGAGGATAAAAGAGATGGATATAAATTCCAGGGGAGATTAGACTTTGTGAAAATGGATTAGTCCTACTGTCTTGTAAAGATGAACCGGCGAAGCTTCGTTGAAATCCTTCCCTCGTTCGTCCTTAGTAAATACTATTACTGCATTTTCATGCATTTCTGGTAAACATCAATCATATTAAAAGCATACATGCATTTTTGGTAAACATCAATCATATTCAAAGGCATACATACATTCAAACACAACCAATGGACGTTTCGCTTATGTAAATAGGGTAAAAGTAAATCTGGATTCAAAAGATGGAGTTTATTTATATCAAAAGTGACCCATACACGGGTAAGTTTATACAAGGAGACATAAACCCTAGTAAGAGAATTTGGTCATGAAGTTTTACAAAAAGAATCAGCTATGTGGGAAATAATCCTATTGAGTTTCAATTCTACTATTGCCACTCAAGTATCTCATCTTCTTGCTGTTGAGACGGAAACGATTGGATTGAGCTTCATCTGTTTGAGCTTGAGTAAGTAGTACAACTGGTTGCAGTTTCATGAGTGATCCAAACGAGACATAGTCATACGCTTTAATCCCTAACTTTTGCCTGGATTTCCCTTTCAGGTTTTCAATCCACCGGGATACTCTTTTTTGCCCAAGCCGCCTTTTCAGGTTTTCGACTTGCCGGGTGTACATCTTTTTATATATATATCCCTAATTTTTGCCCAAACCCTTTTGGTTTGCCGGGATGCCCTTATTTTTGCCTAGGCCTGTCAACCTAGCGGGTCTCTTTTTATGCGTAGTATTTTTTAACTATGTCTGCGTTTACAGGTTGTGGGAAGTCTTCACCATCCATTGTAGTCAGTATCATGGCACCTCCTGAGAACACTGTCTTGACTACAAATGGTCCCTCATATGTTGGAGTCCACTTGCCCCTAGGATCACCCTGTGGTAATATGATACGCTTGATTACCAAGTCACCAGCCTGATATACCTTCTTGTTAAAAGCTTTGATCATCCTTTTCTGGTACATCTGGCCATGACAAACTGCTGCTAACCTTTTCTCATCAATCAAATTTATCTGGTCAAGTCGAGTCTGAATCCACTCATCTTCATCCAAGTCTGCATCCTTCATAATTCTCAAGGAGGGGATCTGACCTTCAATAGGCAGAACTGCTTCCATACCATAGACTAAGGAGAATGGGGTTGCCCCTGTTGAAGTACGTATTGTAGTATGATAACCATGCAGAGCAAATGGTAACATCTCGTGCCAATCCTTGTAAGTAATAGTCATCTTCTGTACAATCTTCTTAATGTTCTTATTAGCAGCTTCAACTGCCTCATTCATCTTTGGACGATACGGAGAAGAGTTGTGATGCTTAATCTTGAACTGCGTACAGAGATCAGTTACTTGATTGGATCCATCTTCGAAATCAACAAGGTAGTATGGGTCAACATATACTGTCTTAGTCGGCGAGCAGCCCATGCCAAAGCGCAGCAAGTTTTCTCGAGCAGTGAGTATCTTGTTTCACAGTCGGTAAACTTTTTGCTAAGGTAGTATATTGCCTGCTCTTTTCGACCAGACTCGTCATGTTGCCCCAATACACACCCCATTGAGTTGTCTAATACTGCTAAATACATAATCAAGTGTCTTCCATCAACTGGTGGCATTAAAATTGGAGGTTCTAGCAAATATCTCTTGATTTCATCAAAGGCAGTCTGGCACTCATCATTCCATTCCATCACCTGATCTTTCTTCAACAACTTGAAGATTGGCTCACAGATGGTAGTTAATTGGGAAATAAATCTTGCAATGTAGTTCAATCGTCCCAAGAAACCTCTAACCTCCTCCTCAGTACGGGGAGTTGGCATCTCTCGTATAGCTTTCACTTTTGCAGGATCCACTTCAATACCTTTTCCACTGACAATGAAACCCAGGAGCTTTCCAGATCTAACTCCAAAAGTACACTTGTTTGGATTTAATCTCAACCTGTATTTCTTCAACCTCTCAAACAACTTGTGCAGATGATCAAGATGTTGTTCTTCATTCTGAGACCTGGCTATCATATCATCCACATATACCTCTATCTCATGATGAATCATATCATGAAACAAAGCCACCATAGCATGCTGATATGTTGCCCCTATCTTGACCTCTTTTCTGTTTTCTTCAGTTCCCAGATTCACAACTTCGACTGGCTCTTCATGTGGCTGTATAGTTTTCTCTTCTTGTTGTAACAACCTAGCAAGCTCTACAGGTATTTCACGGTCGTCCTCGTCTCCGTCTTCAGTTTGATAGATCGGATTCTCGAAATTGTAATTGGCAATAGTAGAACTGTTATCAACTGGATCCAGAGTGGATGAGGATCGGCATTTTAGTGACGTGGGTGTGTGTAAGAACACATAGCTGATAAAGCAAAAATAAAAGAAAAATAAAGACAAGGAACACAATATTTACGAAAACGAAACGTCCATTGATTTTATGGAATGAAGTATGCAAATGAAATGACAACCCGTAACAAGCACACCATTGTGCCCCGGGTAAGGCACATGGCTTGAAAGTTTAAATTTAAAAACATAACATAGTAATAGTATTTACTCCTGACTAAAGGAGATAGGGACAACATCTTCAGCTTCCCAATTATTGAGTCCAGCACCCACAGTAGGAAAAATCCATGCCTCCAAGTTGTAAGTGTTTACATGGCCGACAAAGTATTCTTCCTCTCCAAAGACAGTAACAACTTTTCCATTCACCGGATATCTCAACTTTTGATGTAATGTGGAGGTCACAGCACCTGCCCCATGGATCCAGGGACGACCAAGCAGACATGAGTACGAAGGACGATTATCCATCACATAGAATGTAGCAGTAAACACCTGAGAGCCAACCTTGATTGGAAGATCAATTTCCCCATGCACTACTCTTCTAGAACCATCAAAAGCCTTTACCACAATATTACTGGGCTTCAATACCGTATCTTCAGGACTCAGCTTGTTCAGGACTTCCTTAGGCAACACATTCAGAGAGGAACCATTGTCTATCAGCATATGAGACAGGGTAGTGCCCCTGCATTCAATTGAAATATGCAAGGCCCTGTTATGATCCCTCTTGGCAGGGGTCAAGTCAGCATCAGAAAATCCTAACCCGTTGTCATAGGTCGGGTGAGCAACACAATTCTCAAACTGGTCCACAGAAATTGCACTGGGTACATGGGCCATCTTTAGAAACTTGATCAATAACGGGGAGAGCATAGAAATCTTTGAGGGAGTATGCCCCAGCTGATCAACAATATCATAATCACTCTTGCGAATGATTTTCAATACTCCTTCCATCTGCTTAGAGAGGTCATCAGCAGCTGGCACATCAGTAGATACAGGCTCAATAACAGGACCCTTGCCCCGAGCATCAGTGGTGGAAGTAACAGCAGGAGTAACTGCACTCTTAGAAGCAACTGGAGGAGAGAAGATTCTTCCACTACGAGTGATCTTGCTAGATCCAGCAATATTATCAATGTCAACAGGCATATCAGGTAAAGGCTCCTGCTTGACACCATGGATGTAAACATCAGACCCATAGTGCCAAGGCACAGCTTTGTCAGACGTATAAGGAATAGGACCAGGAGTGGTAATGATCAGAGGAGCTACTCTGGCTTCAGCAACAACTTTCACAGGACCTTCAGCAATAATCTTGATTGGGCCCTGATGAGTGATTTTAATTCATCCTGCCCCTTGGATAGGTTCAGGATCAGCTCTTGGAACTGTGCATTCTGTGCCTGGAGATCCTTAACTGATTGTTCAAGAGCCATTGCTGAAATAAACAGCGAGAAGATGAGAAACCTGTGCACAATTATAAACCTGTGATGCAATGATATGGGAATGCATGTGCAATGTTTTCAAGGACCGCAGGATTTAAATTTGCTTAAACAAACAAGAAAGTAACTTTTTATTAGTAATAACTTGTTTTGCCTTTTAGGCTTACAAAAAATGAAAACGAAATAAGTACAAAAGATGGGGTTTTAAGTCTCCCATGGACGTTTCCTCTTTGTGTTGAGGTATGAGTTGAGGTTTCGTTCCTCATGAAGTAGCTTTGTTAGCTCTAGGATCCTTGCTTGGCTTGCTTTGTAATGAGCCTCGAAAGTATCCCTTTGCTCTTTCAGTTGGATCCATGATCTCTGCAAGTCTTCCATATCAGTAGGCATGTCTGGGTGAAGGATGGTATAAGCTGTGTCTCCTTCAGCAACAGGTTCCATGGTAACTGGTAGGACGGCAGGATATGGCATCATGAGTGTCTGAGCACGAGATCGTACCCATCTGAGATAAGCCTCCATAGGAATAGTGTACTTAGGCTCCAGTGTCTTGCTGTCAATCCTGTTTACCTTTCCCCAAGCTCGGATGAATCTCTGACGGTAACCCTGAAGATCGTTGTCGTAATCAAACACAATGCCCTGAATCAACATGTCATGTGGACCATCGCTCCGGGCGTAACCAAACTGTCGTAAAGCTAGAGATGGGTTGTAGGTGATGCCTCCTCTTATGCCTAGAAGTGGCACATTAGGAAACTCCCTACAACGGTCAATGATGGTGACATTCTCCATAGATCTGGAGCACCAATGGATGTCTGAGTGAGAAAGTGACATGATCCTCTTGGACCATCTGAACCCTTGCTCATTCTTCATTACTAAGCGAGGAAGGTGAGAAATAAACCACCTAGAAAGTAAAGGTATGCAGCACATCAAAGTTCCTCTTGCCCTTGTAGTACGGGCGTGAAGAGAATGTAGGATGTCTCCAAGTAAGGTAGGCACTGGATTGTGACTCAGGAATATGTTGATGGCATGAACGTCTATGAACTGATCAGGATTGGGGAACAACACTAAGCCATAAATCAATAAGGCTAAGATCTCCTCAACAGCATCGTAGCTCATAGCCTTCAAGAACATTTGAGCTTTATCCACTAATACCTTGGCAAGAATACCTTTAACTCCACTTCTCGTCTCTAGAACAATGTCAGACTTCTTCAGATGTAGAGCTGCAGCAATAACTTCTGGTTTAAGCTCCTTCTCTAAGCCTGTGAATGGCTTCTGATCAAGAACAGGTATACCCAGAAGTTTAGAGAACTCCTCCATGGTTGGAACCAGCTGATAATCAGGAAATGTAAAGCAATGGTGCTTAGGGTCAAAGAACTGAAACAGCACACTCATCATGTCTTCACTGAACCCTGAAGTAACTAGATCCAATAAGTGACCATGTCTCTTGTTGAACTGGGAATGATCAGGCACTAGGGAAACCAACTCCTTGAGCTTAGCAGGTATCCCTACAAAGTTGATCCTGATGGTGTTTCTACGAGCAGAAGCCATGACCTGCAACAAAGAACAAAGATAAATCCTTTGGTCCTTGAAATGGTTAGGGAAAATGATATGCTTATGATGCATGATGATGTCATGATGTCATGCTCAATCACAAACATGTGGCACACACAAACAAGTCACACCATAGCCCTAGGTTTAAAGGCTTGCATGAGGTTCAAAGGCAAGTACCCTCCCCTGAAGTTAGATGGTTCATCCTGTCCTACAAAAGTAACCAGGTTCTAAGGGATCTCAATATCATTGATCCTTCACAAGGGTGGTTGTTCAGAAGGCAACTTACTTGCCAACCAAAACCCTCCAAGTTTAAGATCTCAATGAGCGTAGTATCGAGTGTCAACCAACTTCAGTCTGCACCAAAGCCGGTTACCTCACTACTTTCTAAAGGCCAAGATGAGTTAACTAGGGTTCTAAAAGTCAGTTAGTGCATTGACAACATATGGCAGCCTCAATATTATCCTCAACTTGACTTAAGGAATATAAGCACCAACCAAGAAGTCGCACTAACTATGGCCACCAGATCAACCGTATCGATATACGTCGTACAGTTTCCTTGGTCTATTGCCATTTACCTAAGGTACACTAGATCCGGGTTAGGACCTTTCACACATAAGAGCACCCCAACAATATAATAATAAAGCAAACAAGGCAAACAATTTAAAGTGATCTTAATTCCTAAGGGTACCCCTCTTAAATAGATCCCCAGCAGAGTCGCCAGTTCTGTAACACGGTGGGAGAACTGACTTTAAACAATGTTGCGGATAGCAAGAGTCGCCACCGACTTTTATTTTATCCATAAGGAAAGGTTATAAAAGAACAGGAAAGACCTTAGAGAATATTTTGGGTCCGGGGGGTAGGTTATGAAAAGGGAAGGTGTTAGCACCCTTTTCATCCATGGTTATCCATGGGCTCTTAGGTACTTAAGCTCACTTTTGAATTGTTTTGAAAGTGTAGTGTGTGAATAGAAAATTTTCAGAATAGTTAATAAATAATCCATGTAAGGATGTGTTAAGAACTTGTTTGAAAACTTGTTGAAAATTTGTTTAAGTGTGAAACAGTTTTGAAGTGAGCAAGCACCTAGGAGTAACTTACCCTAATGTTTAAAGGTCCTTCTTATTCTTCATTCTTTCCTTTAGTAAGACTATCCCTACTATAATGGAGTAGGTAGTCCTTACTTTGGATGTTAAGGGGTATGTGAGGGACAATTTGACTTTGAAGGCCATTGTGGGATGTAATAAGCACATATAAGGGACCATCATCATTTTTCGAAAGGGACTTGATTCGTAAAGGCAACCATAAGGGACTTTGATGATTTTTTTATTTGAGGGACTTGCTTTATACACCCCACTTAACCATTATTCGTAGGCAACTTGAGGGATATCCTTAGGAAGTGAGACGGCGATTAAAATCGACTTACGTGTGTGACGTGTTTATTTTAATTATCTTTATTTAAAAGTGATCTAAATTTATTTTAATATTACAGACATGTTGTTACACTCCCTAATTACTAACCATAATAATAATTAAATAATTAAACAACTTTACATCCAAGAAACAATTACAAAATAATAAGCAAAATAATTAAATAGCAAAGATAAATAAAATATAAATAAGCAATAATAAATAATAAAGGGGGTTAATTCTAAGTTTACTCGGCAAGACATCGCATCTTGTGCCTACGTATCCTTACGGGAGTGGAATCAGAGTAATCGTAGTTCCCCTCAATAGGGAGGTTAGAAACTTCTTGACTGTGGTCAAGGTCTCAAGGGGAATAAACGCGCCTTAAGGACACGCTTACGCGGAGTGTAGGAACTCCAAATTTCTACGTTGAAATGTTAAGTTGTAATTAGGGTTAGGTTAGGGATTCCGCGGCGGGAAACCCTAAAATGAGCGTAGCGGCTCTTTGACCTAATGCTAGGGGTAAAATTGTAATTTTGCCTGCGGCGAGGCATTTGTGAAAATTAGGGTTTGTAAAAGTTGTAAGGGTTGAAGGTGAGGACTATTGACACGGCGGTCAAAGGCTAGACCTAATTCCTTCAGAGTGTGTAATGTGACAATGGTCTCGAAAAATTACAACCGGGGAACAGATACATATATAATAATGAATTGAAATTTGAATACAATCTGCAGAAAAAAACTGAAAAAAAAGTTAGTGAAAGTTAGACAGCAATATGATCAATGATGAAAACAGTTAATATTGAAAGACAAAATGCAATTGAAATATTGATTAGTGATTTTGTTAATATTTTTTTTAAAAAAGGATCTTAAGTTTTTAAAAAAGGGAATTAATATTAATTTTAAGAAATTTAAGAAAAAAGATTTTAATTTTAATATTTTTTTAAAAAAAGAGTTTTAGTTTTATTATAAAAAAAAACAGTTTAGTTTTATTTAAAAAAAAGTTTTAGTTTAATTATTTGAAACAAAAAAAGTTTAAGTTTTTCATTTTAAAAAAAGTTTTAAAAATCAAGTTTTACTATTAATTAAAAAAGAGTTTTTATTATTATTTAAAAAAATTTTAGTTATAAGTGATTAGGTGATTAATGGTGTTTAACGTGTAGTGAGGGAGGTGTGTGGTGCGTGTACAGAAACATAATTAATGGAATACATCAACAAGAAAAAAATAGGAGACGGAGGAACCCTAGATCCTTTCCCCCCCGAGTCGCGACCTCGCCTCTCTCATCTCAATCGCAACTCCTCCTCGCTTGGCTCCCTGTACCTGAAACAACATCAACACATCAATAGTTCAACGCATTTTGTTCGAAACAAAGAATTACCGAAGGCTTAAGAGACGGTGAAGCTCGCGGTGAAATTGGTGATGGAGGATAAGCATTCCTCTTCATTCAAGCACGAATGGTGGCAGTTCCGAGATTTCAACCGTCGGAGAAGATAAGTTCTTTTCACGTTGTTAGGGTTTCGCGATTTAGCTTTTGGGGTGATTTTTCGGTGTCTATGTCTTGTGTATTCGTCTCTTTATATAGGCTTCAACCGAGAATCAAATGCTTTGATTGAAATTGTTTGCTGCTTTGAATATGGATTTAGGTTTCCTAAATGGGATGAATCAGATTTGAAAATATTCCTAAATCATCTAATTGCTATAATGAGCCATTAATTGATATTTCAATCTTTGATTCTAGTGATTCAATTTTGAGGTTGGATTTGATTTGGTTTCTGAATAGGATATTCTGTCTCCCAGGAACATTCTCTAACGATTTTATTTTGATTTTGTATGTGACTTGGCAGGTGTGGAAAGCAATGGTTTGCCTTGGGCCAGGAGAGGAATTAGCAGCCCAGAATAACAATCAACTCGACTCTTTGACACATGATACGTTCTTGCGGTGAGCTTCAGCCACTCTTGGTACTCTTTTGGTGAAGATTTACGTGGAGCTCGTGGATTTCTTTTGCACGAGCGAACTCTAATTTAACTTCGAACTTTATGCAGGAACAACCATAACCGTACCAAGGTCGACAACGTTATGAGATGATTAAATGTTATAGCAACTTGGACAAAAAGCTTAGCTGACCGGTGAAAGGACTCAAGGCAATATTCCCTTTAATCGTGTACTCAAAGTCTAGGGTAGCTGGTTTGCAGGTGAAGATACTGTTCTGAAACGGATTTGGGATACGCTCCCAGTCTTCAAATGGCTGTCCTCGTACTATGCAGCAAATTTGTCCTGATTAGCTATAAATGTTTGAGCCCTATCGGTCTCTTGATGACACTCTCTATCGTTGCTGTAGGTTACAAATGTTGTTGTTTTAGATTAATGGTCTTTGGGACTAGCAGTGGTTATGGTTCCTTGCTTTGAATTTTTGTAACTGACTTTCTCTATTTTGTTTTTTTGATCTTGCAGCATATTTCCACTGTGATTGCCATTATCGGTCTGAACAGGTGGTAGCTCCCCCAGTGAATTTATGCTAGCACCAACAGCAGGGCACTCATTCAATATTGAAGATGCGCCAAATGGAGATACAGGGTTAGCATAGTCTTCCCATTCTGGATCGTACATGCTCCAAGCTGGGAGGTCATCTCTTTCACAAGGATTTGCAGCAGATGAATTTGAACTTCTGTCATAATGTTGATTTTGGGGACTGCTCAGGGTCTTCCGCTGATGAAGTACAGATTGTAGCAGGCCATTATTCGTGGAGAAGAACGATCTATAAGCTTCAAAACTTTATGTGTGCTCTTGTCTTGCAGGTTGAGTTTCTCACGGAGGTAGCGGCAATGATCCATTATTGTGCACCATAAAAAGAAGTTGGTTGCTGCTGTTCTGCAATCTGACCATTCCCAGACAGGGCATGTACTTATGTATGCAGTGACTGCTCCTACTGAGGTGAACCAGCATTTGGCACACTTCCATTGGGGTAGAATACATCTTGAGATATGAATGTTTGTTGTTGTTAAAATTGAGGGGTTGTTGGTTGGGCATTAACAAAAAGTGTCGCATTATTTCCATTAGAAAATGTATCAAAGCGAACAAAGGCATTTTGTTGAGATTTAGGACTGACTGCTTGTTGTTTTCTCGCAGGACCAAAAGCAGGTGAATTATCTACTTTGGTGAGTCCTAGGTATCACCACTGAGAAGGTCTCACTTGGGATCAACTTTGGCGGGTATAGCAGAACCAATAGATGTAGCTGGTGCAGGAAGCATTAACTGATTCAATGTTTGGGTGCCTGCTTCAACACTAGCAGTTCTGTTATCAATTTGCATACTAGTATCCCCTGTTTGATGTTTGGAGAAAAGGTAGAAGCCAATACAATCATGGCAGTTTGTAAATGGGGGAGGATTCTCCGCACGAGGATGTCTTAGCACGGTTTCGATAGCGAAGAGACAACTGACAACTGTTGCATCGAGACCTAAAGAAGTTCAAGCTGCCGCACCAGCCGCAATAACTATTCCTTTCTCTTTTGTTTTCCACCATCAATGAGAATCCATTGGCGCATGACTTTCCGATATTCGTACCAGGATGACAAGGTGTCCAACTTTGGTAACTTCAAGAAGTATCACAAGGCAGCTCACTCCATCTTGAACTTGATAAATATATGGAAATTCATCCTTTTTGTAGAAGAACTGTGGAATGATGATGTATTTGTAACTTAAAATTAGCTCATTCTTGTACATCAAAGAAAATTTTCTTATTGTAAAGTTTGTGATCTTGGAATCTCTTGAGTTTGGATCTTGATTCAAAATATATGTAAATCCTCTTGATTTCATAACTTAAGTACACTATGTTTCTCATGCCTTGAATCTTGAAATTCCATGCTTGATCCTTTAAATTTGAGTCTTTAACAACCTTCTACATCAATCTCGAGTCTTGTAAGGCAACTAGACTTTGTATCTATACATGCAAAGTTTGGCATTTGTCATCAACATAAACTCTTTGAAAAGAACATGGATCTTAAATACCTAACTTGGTAAACTTTCAAAGATGAAACCTCTTGTCATGAATTTTGTGGATATTTCAAATTGAATCATGACTTGACTTTGAATTCCCTTCTCTCTTTTTCTTCATGAGCACAATGGATAAATCTTGAATTTTGGTCTCATAAATCTCTAGTATGGAACTTATTGCTTGTATTTTGAACGATGGTAAACAACCCTTGACAACAAGATGGTGTCACCCGGTGAACATCATGAAGTGGCTTTGTAGACCTCATGACCCTTAGGAAAGCTTTGTAGACATTGTGAATCCTGTGAACCTTGTGAACCTCCAAGAAGCAACCTATGGACTTCATGAACCTCATGAAAGGTATTGAAAGCACTGTGGGACTTGTGAACCTTGTGGACCTTCTTAGAACACAAAGTCTTGTATTGTGAGGGCAAATTTTGGGGTGCAACAGTAGTCAATACCTTCTTGCTGACTGTAGCCTTGAGCAACAAGTCTAGCTTTATTTCTGATGACTTCTCCTTGCTCATTTAACTTATTTCTGTAGACCCATTTTGTTTCAATAATGTTGAATCCTCTTGGTCTTGGAACCAGATCTCAGACATCATTTCTTGTGAATTGATTCAGCTCCTCTTGCATATCAAGTATCCACTCGTTGTCTTTCAAAGCTTCATCCATAGAGGTAGGTTCAATAATTGACACCAGACTAAACAATGATGTCCCAGAGGATTTGAGGAAGGATCTTGTTCTTATGGGGTCATCCTTCTTTCCAATAATCATCTCCTCTTGATGAGAAGATTTGATTTTGGAGGATCCTTTCAGAGTTGGTTCTTCATAAATAGTTAAGTTGTCCAGATGAGCAGCTAATGGAGTGGCATCTGGAGTTTCTTCTTGTTCTTTAGCTGGAACTTTGTTTGCCTCTGATTCTTCAGAGTCTGTGAGAAGAACTTCTCGAACTGCAGAATTTCCAGACTGCTTTGACTTTTGATTGTCAAGCTTATCATCAAATCTGACATGAATTGATTCTTCCACAATTCGTGTTTCAGTATTGTATACTTTGTAGCCTTTTGAGCGTTCAGAATATCCAAGCATAAAACACTTTTGTGCTTTAGAGTCAAATTTTGTCAGATTATCTTTAGTGTTTAGAATAAAACAAATACATTCAAAAGGATGGAAATATGAAATGTTGGGCTTTCTATTCCTCCACAATTCATAAGGAGTCTTCTCCATAAGAGGTCTTACAGAGACTCTGTTCTGAATATAGCATGTTGTATTTATTGCTTCAGCCCAAAAATGTTTAGCCATATTTGTCTCATTGATCATGGTTCTGGCCATTTCTTGCAATGTTCTATTCTTTCGTTCTACAACTCCATTCTGTTGAGGAGTTCTAGGACAAGAAAAATCATGTGCAATACCATTTTCCTTAAAATATTTTTCAAAAGATTTATTTTCAAATTCACCACCATGATCACTTCTGACTTTGACAATATTAAATTTCTTTTCATTTTGGACATGATTGCAAAAATCAAAAAATACAGAGTGGGACTCATCCTTGTGCTTTAGGAATTTTACCCATGTCCATTTGCTGTAGTCATCAACAATGACAAGCCCATACTTCTTGCCTCTAATGGATGCAGTTTTCACTGGTCCAAACAGATCAATATGCATAAGCTCTAATGGTCTAGAAGTAGAAACAACATTCTTTGGTTTGAAAGTGGATTTTGAAAATTTTCCTTTCTGACATGCTTCGCAAAAAGCATCTGAGTTGAACTTCAACTTAGGAAGTCCTATGACCAGATTGAGCTTGTTAACCTGAGATATATGTCTCATGCTAACATGTCCCAATCTTCTATGCCAGACTCATTGTTCATCATTAACAGACATAAGACATTTAACATTTTGACTTTTCAATTCTGAAAGTTTTATTTTATAAATGTTGTTCTTTCTTTTACCATTAAAGAGGATTGATCCATCTTTCTGACTAACAGCTTTGCAACATTTTTTATTAAAGATAATATCATAACCATTATCACTTAATTGACTTATGGACAACAAGTTATAAGTTAATCCTTCTACAAGCAGAACATTTGAGATAGAAGGGAGGTTACCATTACCAACTGTTACAGAGCCAATGATTTTGCCCTTTTGGTTTCCTCCAAACTTCACGTCTCCACCAAATATAAGTTCTATACTTTGGAACATAGACCTTCTTCCCGTCATGTGTCGTGAGTGTAACACCCCACTTCCCAGAATTCAAATAAAATACAATTATTTCAAAATAACATCAGAGTTTTCCCCCAAAAGTGGGATATCACATCAAATAGTTCAACATAACTCTTCATTATATGATTTTCAAAATAAAGCAGCGGAAAATTATTATTATCCATCATTCACGGCCATCCGCCAAAATACACAAAAGTATTCATTAACAAGGTTCGCCACAATGATACGGCACAGGAATAAAACAAGTTCAACATACAAACAAATAAACGCCCAAGTCCCGTGTTACGTATCAGAGCATCCTAAGACTCAATTCGCACACCACTATCCAAGTTAGCTAAGTACCTGGATTATCTGTACCTCCAAAGAAACACAGACTACAACAACAACAAAGGGGTGAGAAAACATGACCAAAATTATCGGTAATAAGATACATGAATAAAAGGCAGTAAATATACAAACCATCACCCCACCAACATCAATCACGACCTACTGTCCAATTATCAACACAACATATAACAATGCAAATATGCAACTCAACACCATACATGCGGTACCGACTCATTGGTTCATTCAATCGAACCCTAGATAGATCACATACACCTCTCCTTGGCAATGATCTATCCTCACCATTCTCCACAAGGGAGTACGGATGAATCACATACACTTCTCCTGAGCAATGATTCATCCCACCAAAACACCATGATATGCCAGACACCAAATGCATAAACAAAATCAACTCAAGCACACTAAGTGCACACGATCCTCCTGATCACATCACCATACATCATGTATTATACACCAATCAATCATGTTAATCAAATTAAAGTCAATACTACATGGTTTCACCTCTTTAACATCAGGTATACACTCTTCACCACTAACCACCATATCCATACTCATCACGACCAAAGGGGTCCTACGAAACGACATAACAAACCACACAGTACAAAAATCACAATCTGCTGCCATGCTCGCTGACTCATTCGCTTAGCGAAGCTCTAGCGAACGCTCGCTGGCTGCTCGCCTAGCGAACCCCCTAGCGAAGGCAGACAGTGGCTACTGGAAGTGTTCGCTACCTAGCTCGCCTAGCGAGTCCCTAGCGAATGATCGCCACCTGCTCGCCTAGCGAACCTGCTAGCGAGCGTCTGCGATACTCAAAACCCTCATTGTCCAAAATTTCACTTTGATTAATTCCAAGCCTATCATTCTTCCTCCATCTTCTACCTATTATTACTACAACTATCATACACTACTCTAATCAATTGTTCCTCAAACTTTCTCTCCAGAACCAAAACTCATGGTCATTACCAAAACTACAGAAGTTACACAGAACCCCACCAAAACCACAACTCTGCTACGTTACGCAGAAACTCACCAAAATCACAACAATATATGCACAAATTCATCAATAGCAGCAACAATCATAAATATAACAATCATATTCATCAATTCCCTACGGGGTTAAGGAATCCCCTTTACCCAATTCATGCAAAATACCAATCCCAATCAGTTTCTCCCTCCTTACCTCGATTAATTGCTTCGATTGATGAAGAATCCCCAAGAATCTGACAGCCTTAGCCTTCTTCCTCTTCCTCTTTGTTCTTCCTCCTTAACCTTGCTCTAAAACTGTTTATCGTGCTCTTTCCTCCTCTCCCCCAAAACTTCTCTAATACCCCTTAAATCCTTATTTTACTTATTCTAATAATAATAATAATAATAATAATAATAATAATAATAATAATAATAATAATAATAATAATAATAATAGTAATAATACTATTAATTATTAAATTATCACCACCATTAATCATATTATATTAATATTAAACTCCATAGTTATTAAATAATCCTCATAACTTAAGGGTACCCACCAACACTCTCAGACACACCCCCACATAAGGACACACCAAAATAAAATAACACCAAAAAGACTATATAATTAAAATGGGTGTTACAGTGAGCATCCAGAGTCCAGGTACCAGGACTGGTGTCTCAACCTTGCTGCTAAGGACATCTGTAACATAGATTATTTTATCCTTAGGTACCCATATCTTTTTGGGTCCTCTGAGGTTAGTTGTTCTGAAGTTCTGCCAGAACTTCTTTCCATTAAAAACAGTTGTGTTCTGGCGCAGCTTAGGTTTATTAAAAATTGTGGTGTTCTAATCTGAACGTGCGTACTTTATGTCATATGAGTGACCAAATTTAAAATGAGAATACAGAGGAGTATAATTGATAATTAACTCATCAACAGATTTTGGATTTGATTCCTTCCCAGAAGATGATTCATATCCAAACCCTTTTCTGTTGTTCCTGCTCACACCATAGATCATAGAAGCCATTTTGCTTCTGTCTATGCTTCTGGACAGGAACCTTTGAAAACTATGGTCATACTCTTCTAAAATATTTTTAGAGCTAGACGTAGTATCTATTTCAGATTTTTGTTGAGCTTTTGTCAATTCAATTTTAATTTGAAAATTATTTTCTTTCAGCTCAGCAATTTCTGATTTCAGCTGACCAGTCTCAGATGCAAGACTGCTTTGCAGCTTCTTGTATTTGAGTTTGATTTTACTATAGTTTTCACATATTTCAGATAAGCTTTCAATTAACTTAGCTCTGGTGAGATCAGCAAATACCTCTTCTTAATCTGATTCTGATCCAGATTCTGATAATTCTTCATGCTCCTCTATGTCAGTCATTAGTGCAACGTTTGCACATTCATCTTCAGACTCTGACGTGGCTTCAGAAGAATCTGAGTCATCCCAAGTAGCCATCATAACTTTCTTTTTCTTCTCAAACTTCTTCTTGGGTTTATCCTTTTGAAGTTTGGGACAATCATTCTTGTAGTGTCCTGACTCTTTGCATTCATAACACACTTCTTCCTTTTTGCTAGATCTTCTGTGACCAGAGGATTCTCCACGGTGTTCTGGTCTTTTAAATTTTATGAACTTCTTTTGCTTGTGCTTCTATAGTCGATTTATTCTTCTGGATAGTAAAGATAGTTCGTCTTCATTTGATGAAGATTCTCCAGAGCTTTCTTCTAGTACCTGAAAAGCTTTAGTTTTATATTTGTTAGATTTTAAAGCTATGGACTTACCTTTCTTCTGAGGCTCATCTTCTTCAAGCTCTATCTCATGGCTTCTTAAAGAACTGATGAGTTCCTCCAGAGTGATTTTGTTCAGATCTTTTGAGAGCTTTAACACTGTGACCATAGGTCTCCACCTCTTTGGTAAACTTCTGACTATCTTCTTTACATGATCAGAAGTGGAGTAGCCTTTGTCAAGAACCTTCAATCCAGCAGTCAGAATCTGAAATATAGAAAACATGGTTTCCACATATTCACCTTCCTCCATTTTGAAGGCTTCATACTTTTGAATCAGTGCTAGAGCCTTTGTTTGTTTCACCTGTGTGTTTCCCTCATGCGTCATCTTCAAGGACTCAAACATGTCATGCGATGTATCTCTATTGGTGATTTTCTCATATTCAGTATGAGATATAGCGTTCAGCAGAATTGTCCTTGCCTTGTGGTGATTTCTGAAGTCTTTCTTTTGTTGATCAATCATTGATTTTCTATCAATCTTTTTACCTTCACCATTAGTGGGGTGAGTGTATCCATCAATGACTATATCCCAGAGATCAGCATTATAGCCAAGAAAGAAGCTTTCGATTCTGTCCTTCCAGTAATTGAATTTTTCTTCATCAAACATAGGAGGCTTTGTGTTGATTCTGTTTATCTCTTCATATTTGTTGTTCAACCCAGTGTTAGTGTTGTTTGAAGATTCAACCATAGAAAATCAAAGAGTTTTCCAACAAGATCTTTTCTTTGTCACTGTTAAGTGATAGCACTCAGAACCGTGCTCTGATGCCAACTGAAGGTAGGAAAACACTGAGAATGGGGGGTTGAATAAGGGTTTTCAAAAACAAATAAGGAAATAAAAATAACAGGTATTTTTATACTGGTTTTTTTGAACTCAAACTACTCCAGTCCACCCCGCCAAGGTGATTTCGCCTCTTTCAAAAGAGGACTTAATCCAATAATCAAAAACTGATTACAATCTTTTCACTAAGACAAACTTGTCTTAGTCTTCTAAAGAATACTGACCACAACTTGGTCTCTCAAGGATCTTTTACAATATAATACAATAAAGTGTTTAAGTGCTTCTTAGAAAAGCTTTTTCACAACAGTGATTTTACACAAAATGAAGATCAATGAATTTTCAGCAAAGTAGTACGTTGTAGAATGTTGTTGATGTATCCTTTCATTTGAATTGTTGTTGAAGACTTGTTTAAATACTTCACACCTATTCCTCAAATAGCGTGCACATACACAAATGAGGAATGTTCAGAGATATCCTTTTTTGTTCTGAAATCTTGTCCCATACACAAAAGAGGAATAGTGTTGTTGGATGTAGACAAAGACTTTTGCAATGGATCTTTCTTGATCAGTATCTTTTTAAATGAACGAATATGGAAATATTTCCTGCATCAGATCCTCTTCGATGTTCCATTTTGTTCTTATCAGAGTAACTCTCTTCCAGAGTTCTGATGATGTTTCATTTTCTTCTTATCAGAGTAACTCTCTTCCAGAGTTCTTATGATGTTCCATTTTCTTCTTATCAGAGTAACTCTCTTCCAGAGTTCTGCTGATGTTCCATTTTCTTCTTATCAGAGTAACTCTCTTCCAGAGTTTTGTAGCTTAGTGTTAGCGTGATTGTTTTAACAAACTGTTCATCCAGAGGAGCGCTTTAGATCAGAGCAGATCTTCGCTCTTACGTGTTATCCGTGTTATCCAAATGTATCACTTTGTTACTAATGTTTCAGAGCCTTACGTGTTTTGATTCTCAGAGTCTCTGCAGTTGCAGTGTTGAGTTTAGTACACTCAGAGTTTTCTGAATCTTCGCTTTATACTCTACGCTCAGAGCCTTCTGTAGCTTCGCTTCTTACCAAACGCTCAGAGTCTTTTGTAGCTTCACTTTTTACCAAACACTCAGAGTCTTCTGTGTGTTATAGCTTAATGTTCAGAGGAATATTTATTATGTTATCTGAAACAAAAACACTTGAACAAAATTAGAGTATATATTTTCTCCATACAAAATTTCATTATTGTTATCATCAAAATATTGAGATATATTAAGAACCAATCTGTGTTCTAACAGTTTGTGGGTGCTCAAGACATATAACTGGTTAAATTATGTAGATTACTTGTAACGCTTCTATCTGAGAAATGTCGGAAAAGGTATTTTGTTTCATGATGTGGGTGTATCTTCAAAAGACATACTCAAGTATATCGAATAAATGATTTATCAACTTAAGGCGATGTAACTTGAGGAGGATTAAGATAGCTATCATGAAAGAGACAAGAATGAAAGTCCAACAAAAAAGGATGATCATCAAATAAATAAATTTTTTGGATTCCTTACAAATCACACTATTGGATACTTTGTCTAAGTGAGAGATGGTTGATAAGTGCCAAAATTCCGTATTTTGGGTAGTAGTTTTGCGGCACTTATCGATTCATTTGTATTGAATTCTTTGAATTAAACCCTGCCTTGTTTGTAAAAGTGTATATATAGTGTATACTACAATATTTTTGTGTAAATATTATTGAGTTTAAGTGTTTTTATCTCATTTTTGTATGTATTCAATCATTGATATTTAGTCATTATTAGATATAACATTGAATAAACTTTCTGATGCTTTCGACCGGGCCTTAAATGGAGTTACGGTTCGAAAGTTATGAAGAAAACAAGATGCTGAATTTTTATACTGTCAACTCTCGCCCCGAGCTCGCCGGGTGAGCCAGAAATTCCAGAAGTTGCCGAAAAAGCTGCCCTAGCTCGCCGAGCGAACCGTTGTTTCGCCAGGCAAATTTGTCTAGGAAGAAACACATTAAAAGGGGTAAAAACACATCTTTTTTAGATTATATCTTGGGATATTTGTTCTCAATTCATCAAACATTCATTCTTGAGTAGATTTAGCTTAGAGACAACACATGGAGTGTATGTCTTGACGATCTGGAGTCGGATCCACTTCAATTGGAGTTGACAAACTGTGAGATTTTGTTCTTCTTGTCTCTTCTCTCTGTACCCTCTATTTGTTGGGGTTTTCTATGTAAGTTTATCTTGATTGTATGTATATTTATGGATCTTTGTATAAAATCTCTTTTACAACTCTTTATCAATGGTTATCTTTGATTTTTTACTTAATGGGTTTGGATTGCTATAGACATATATGGTTCGAACTCGATCTAAGATGAACACATGTTAGATTCTAAATCTAGACATATAACCTTTGTTGTGAGCGATACGTGATGATATTGAAGAGTGATTTAGGTTGCGTCCATTTGATCCATATATTTTTTAGTACATGATGGGTAGAACGAAATACAACTTCTGACGATTTTTCTCATTTCTTAAGAATGTATTTATTTTCTTGTTTTATGTTTTTCCTTTTGAATTTTTATTCCAAACCATTTAAACCCAAACTCAATAACATTTAAATTGTCGAATGGCAGTTCAATAACACTAATCTTTGTGGACACGGTAATTTCCCAAATAAATACTTCCAAAAACTTTTGTTGTTTGTCGCTTTACCGCACCATCAGTGGTAAGAACATTGATGTCAATAAGTTTATGGCATATTTTGTACTTATTCCAACTTTTGTTCGAGAGTTCCTCGTGGAATGCATTTGCATCCTTCGTCATTCATACGGTGAGAAAATATCATTTCTATTTTTCGCTTTATAAGAAAGTCATTTCTTTTACTTGTCAAAATATAATTGGGGCCTGTTCATCTTCTAGTTTTTCTTCTTCCTCACCAGCTGAGCAATTTCCACCTTCTTTGCAGCCCTCTTATTGAACACAACCTTGCGCTTAGGGCAAAACATCTCTTGTGAATCCTTAGCTTTGCATCGGTGGAGGAATTCGAGCAAACCTTCTCCATCCTTAGGGTAGTCAACCTCGATCTAATTCTTACTGCCTTCGAACTCCTTCAGTTCAAAATCCTTAGTGATCTCGACCATGTTAATTCCCACAGGCTTAGCATAATTGGTTTCCCTGACATGCAGTTGGTTAGAATTGATTTTTATAAGATTTTTGCCTTTGGCAAACTTTAGTCTTTCGTCGTTCAAAGCATTATGAACAAGATCCCTAAAAAGAAAACATTGTGAGGTTTTATCCCCTAGAAAGTTATGGTATTCACATAAACCTCATTTCTTTCTTTGTTCTAATGGCAGTACTTTTGCATCGGGTGGCACTAAAATTTGTCCATCTGCAATCAATAAGTTGAAATTTTCATCACATTTGGTCACGTCGAAGGAATAAGTTCTCTTAGGGAGTTTATCATTTTTCTCAGGTTCATAAGTGTTATTTGCATTTGCATGTGTAAGCAGCTAATAGGTGTCAAGTTTAGAATGATTTTTGTATCAATTTACGACATTATTAAGCTCTATTTCATGCTTCTGATTGTGAAACAACTTATTTTGTAAGTGATTCTTACATCAACGTATATATTTGGTATTTTTAATATATTTGTTAGTTTTGCAGCATGTTTTGTTAAAAGGTCCTGACACAAATCAGAAGAAAAAGCAAAGAAACAAAGAAAGTTGTATGCCGAAGACTTTAAAACCTTCGCTTGGCGAAGGAGAAGAGAGAAAGGATTTTCGTCCGACGAAGGCCTGCCAAAGGACCAGGCGAAAGAAGATTGAAATTCCAATAGCTACTGAAATTAGTTAGCTGCCCGATTCGCCTGGCGAAGGTTAGGTGAATGGAATTTGCCCGGCGAAGCTGTATTTTGCCAAGCGAATTCAAATATTTTCTTTTAGCTTCTCTGCATTTTTGTTGTCACGTGGTTGTACTAAAGGGATTCACCAGACGAATTTTGTGGCTCGCCCGACGAATTTTCCTGGGAAGAACTTGTGTATTTTAGTACCTTGTGTCACTTTTCAGAACATAACTCACTTTTTACCAATCTTTTGTAACCTAGAAACTCTTGTGAAGAGAAAAAAGTCATCTTCTTCATTTCTACTTGGAAATCAATGATTTTTAGCTTCAATCTTTGATCCTTTCAAGTTTGATGCTCCAAAAGCTTTATTTGTTACTTGTTGCTCAAGCTACCATGATTATGGGTTGCTAAATCTCTCCTTATGTCAAGATTAGAAGTAGATAATCCTCACTTTTGTATGTATTTCTCTTGATATGTGTATGTGAACAAGTTGATGATAAATATATGGTGAAAAACCTTGTTTTGATTGTATATTTATGTTGGATCATTATTGAGAAATATGTTTCAACTATTAACCTAGTTTTTGATCTTTCAATAAACAAAGTTTAGAAATAGTTTTGTGAGTTGATACTCACCAACATCGAACCTTTAATGTTATCATATTGATAGTTAGGTTGAAAGATCATCTAAGGATCATTGTGATAAAGATCACAATTTGTTTTAGAGATAAAGCATATTGAGAGGATTTGTAATTATATTTGTTGTTAATGAGTTCACGTGCTTTGTTAAGAAAATGTGTATGAAATGGACTATCGAGCCATATTCTTGACATGTTTTTACCAATTGTTTAAAACCTAAACTTTTTACCGTTGATTATAATTTTTATGCAATCGTTGCATTACGAAATCAAACCAACCACTTTTTATGTTCTATGTTTAAAATGATTCTAATTGTAGAGTGACGGTAATATCATACAATCCTTGTGGATACGATAACAAAAACTCACACTATTATTCATTTCAACAAAATGGCGCAGTTGCCGGGGGTTGTTGTTTGATATTGAAAGCATTGCAATAGTTGATACGTTTTAAACTCTGTTTATATCAGTTACGCTTTCTCGAGCTTCTTAATTTGGTTGGTTAAGTTTTGCAAACTATGTTTATGCGAGGAAAGTTACGTGCATATCGACTTCTTTTTGATCTCGAGATTGAAAGTGTAGATGTTTTTGATTGGCTGCATTTTATGGTAAAACAATGTTGTGTGTAGATGTCTTAACTTATGTCACGACATTCATGTGTAGTATTCTGCAGGGTAAGTTTGGTTGGCTAAGAACAAAGTGTATTGGATGTCATGCTGAATGTTATGACATCAGGTAGCTGACACCAATGGCGTGTGTTTGTTTTTTTGGTATAATGATTGAGTTAGCTCAGGCTAGATTCCAGGAAACATTTTAGGGCGCTTAGTTATCTCAGGCGAAATGTTAGGCAATGTTGAGGATAACGTAAGAGGCCAATGACCTAATTGACAGAACTTTGATTTATGAAAAGAGGTTTAACTTAGTTAAACCTAATTGCTGCACTGAGGCCCAAGGAACTTACGCTGCCTATAAATACAGAAGTGGCAAACCTGATTCAAGGACGGACTTAGAGACTTAGAGATTTTACAGAGTGTTTTGTGAGCTGTTTGTGAGTGAAGAATTTTGTTTGTTCTTCACGTGTGATTTGTGTCTTAGGATTACTTGTGAGCCAAGCAATTATCACCTGGATGATTGCATTAGACTAGTGTGTTTGAGTTGTATGTTAATTGTGTCACTTTAAGCTTTTAAGCATGAGTGATGTGTCTCTTGATTGAAGTTGTGAAGCAATATCAAGATTTGTTTGAAGTGTGTCTTCATTTTTATTTGTAACTTTAATTGGTTGATATCACTGCTGTGATTGAGGGGGAGTGAGTTGGTACTCAGGTCTAGTGTTAGGATGAAGTTGCATTGGGTAAGTCTTAAGTGAATAGTGCAAACTGGTAGTTTGGCTTTGAATTAACACTGCTTATAGTGGATTTCCTCTCTGGCTTGGTAGCCCCCATAGTAGGTGTGATTTGCACCGAACTGGGTCAACAATTCCCTGTGTTATTTACTGCTTTCTTTAAGTGTTTTACTGCTTAGCTTAATTGTCTGTTCAGTAGTGGATGTCATATCCACTATAACATCGACTGTCTGTTACTAGAATTTCAATTGGCATCATAGCAGACACTCTGCTTGTTATTTTTTGGGTGAGATATAGGTGTTGCACCCTAAAATTTGCTCAACCTACTTCACTTGGTTTATGTTTCAATTGCATTAACATTTGCATATAGAGTCATGTACATAGTCTAATCATTTGCATAGCATAGCATAGCAAGTCATCCAACAAGGGACCAAGTACTATTCTTATCTCTATGAGCCTATCAAGAGGTTATTATTCAAATTCAATCTTATCCAAGTCATCAGAAAGAAATTGAAATCTAAAGAAGTCATTGGACCAAGCAGTGGATATATCTCCTATCTTAAGGGTATTTGAAGATCATCAAGTTGTGAGCTGTGAATTGAGGTCATGGAGGGTATACAGACATCATGGAGGACCTAGAGGGTCATTTTGAAAGAGAGACAAGTCATTGATGTGATCACAAGAGTTGCAGTTGAAGACAGTCAACTAGGGTTTCATCTGGGTCAACCCTAGGTCAAATGATTGATTGAAAGGCATCAAGGCCTATTTGAGAGATGTGGGGCTCATCATTTGACATGTAGATATGGATGTGGTGTTGTGCCAAGGAGAAATCAAGAGAAATCAAGAAGAAGAGAAGTTTCTAAATTAGGGTTTCTGTGTAAAATCCCCTGATTTAGGTCAAACTTCCAAGCAAGATAATTCAAAATGAAAGCTTAAAATGGATCCTTGGCCAACATGAAACTTGTAAAGGATCTCAAGACCTTTAATTTGAGTGGTGGAAGACATCAAGGAGATTTATAGAACTCAAGTTATGATTCTTGCAAGTTACAGGTCATCTGAGGTATCTGAAATTTTGTCTGTGAAAGTTACTTGTCTTCCAAGCAACTTTTACCCCTCAAGGAGCTTTCAAATGGATTTATGGTCAACATGAGAGTTGTTCCTCATTGTCTTAGCTTTCTAGAAAGGTATGGTATGCCTTCATCTGATTTGTGGAACTCCACTTATGACCTTGGCAAGCAAAGAGTATTTTGGTCATTTGAGAATTACAGGTCATTTCAAGCCTATGCCCAAAACTCATACAAGGAAGCTTCAAATGAAAAACTTCACAACATAAAAGTTGTTCCAAATGACATTTTGAGTCTATAAAAGTGATCATGAAAGATTGGAAATGCTCATAGCTCAAGGTTTCAAATTTGGTCATTTAAAAGGTGAATTTAATGAATAAAAGTGACCTAAAAATGAGATTTTTCATACCATGTCCAAATGGGATGAAATTATAGGTCATTTTGATTGGAAAGAATGTTTTGAGATGATTGGAAATATTAGTTTTTTTTAGTTTAGGTCAAAATTTGAGAGATATCATTGGTTACTTATGTATGAAGTTACACATGCCAAAATTCAAGGGATTTGAGCACAAGAAGTTTCTACCAAGTTCTAGAGTGTTCCATGAGCATCTATATATTGAATTGAGAGGATCCAATCAGGGGTTGGTGATTCATTTTGGTGTATCATCCAAATTGCAAAAGGAGGTGGTTATGGCAATCCAAGGTGTTTAAGCAAGTGTTGTTGCATACAGAACCAAGAATCAAGTCTGTTGATCAAGTCCAAAGCACTGCAAGCTGTGGATCCAAGGATTTCTGCATCTGTTTTCAATTTTGCACCAGGTTAGTTTTTCTATCGAATTGGTTAGAATTAGTTAGCATGGTGTAGAATCATTAGGTTAGAACTGTTAGGCATAGGTAGAGGATCATTTCCACTCAATTTGAGAGCTTTCCATGGAGTTTGACATTGAAGCACACCAACTGTTTGGGATCAGAACTCTCTTGATATGAAGTGTTAGCACTAGTTCTTTAGCTTAGGTTAATCAGTAACGCAAGGTGGTCATTTTGATGGCAAGAAATTGAAGAAAGAAGAAGTTGGAAATTCGAGTGTTCATGGAGAAGAAGCTATCGGGTTTCATTTTTTAGGTTGTTATAGCAAGAAATAATGATGTATTCTTGTTCAGCTTGAGAAGTAGAGTATTTTTGCTTTTTATGGCTCTGAATTTCATGGAGAGATGATGTTGTATGAGGATGCAGAAGTCTGGTTCGTGCTAGCTTGTTTATGGCAATCATGGCTGAAACCCTAGCTTCTCATTGGAGAAGAAACATAACGATCGTTGGATGAGGTCTCCTATGTTGACTGGAACTCAGATCGCACGGCCACGATTTAAAACTGAAAATAAGAGGGAATTCAAAGATGTGAAATGCGCCGTTTCACTTAAGTTTCTGACTGGGCTTAAGAAACCATTGCTGATCACACCCCTACTTTCAAGGCCCAACGAGAATTGAACTAACATAACTGCTACTTGCACCGTTTTTGGTTTATTTCTTTTTGTGTTTTTTTTTCTGATCAACTGGGCCCAGACGCGCCTTGTTATGCGCACCCCCAGTCTGGGCCCATCATTCATGTTTCAACGCAAATAATCACTAACTGCACCCCTACCAAATTTAATTCATGTTAATTTCATCCTTTTTTTTTAATTCTTTGAAAATCATAACAAATTGAAAATGTCACCTTTTTAAGTGGTTGTTTTTGCATCTTTTTCTTATTTATGTTAAGAAAATTGTCATATAATAAAATTAGCATTTTATTTTATTTTTGCATTTTTAGTATATTTTTCTTGTAAATAGGTTCTAAATAATGTTTAGTTTAACACTTGATATTGTTGATTTTAGTTTAGCTAGACCCTTGTATATTTTGGACCCATTCTTTTTAGAGTACTTCACTTAGGACTTTAATATTCATATGAGATTTAATTCAGGATTTTAGGATTTAATTTTAGATGGTTTGTTTAGGTGTGATTAGGAGAATCAAAACTAGGGTTTAGATATAACATAAGTGTAATGAATCACTTCTTTTAGGAGTTGTAGTTTGAATTTTGAGGTATGAGACTATAGGGGTATTATGGGTAAATAATAGATCCCTTAGAAAATATTAGACTTCCCCTATTCTACTATTACTATTAGTATATTTCCTGTATTGGTTTGATTGTGTGGTGTGCCCTCTCTAGGGTTATTACTTGACTGTGTGGGGTATTGGGCCTGCTTGGGGTTTTGGGGTTTGAGCTGAAGACTTTGCTGATGAAGCCATTGAAGAAGAGAATGAAGACTAATTCCCAGAGTTGATGGAGAAATTCTTGCTGGCAGCTGTTGAGGAGTGTAGGATCTAGGAGTTAGGCAGAGCCTTAGAATAGCAACTTGATTCACAAACATGGAAGGTCTTGTTTGCCTCCATTCTTTCTCTATGATTCAAAGTCTCTTTTAAATATCCACCTCCTTCCTTTGGAAGGATTAGTGAATGTATTTAAAAGATAGAACTTTTGAGAGGAAATTGTCTGTATCATGTTAACAGTTAGTGAGCCACCCTTGGTAGGCAATTGACTGCTTAACATCTTATTCATCTTGTTGACTGCTGATCATCTTGGAGAGTGAGACTTGAAGAAAAGCCATTGAAGGATTGAAGATAGAGACCTTGCTTGAAGGTTGTGAAGATGAAGACTGATGCTTGCTTGAAGCTTGTAGATGTTTGAAGATGACTTGAAGACGGATGTTGATGAAGACTGCTTTTGCTGTTTAGTTTTTGCCGTTTAATTTTTGATGTATTGTTTGAATTTCCCTGACTGTATTGTTTGCTATTAACCTGTTAGGTTGAAAGTGAATTCTGTTCACTTTTGCCTGTTGTTTTCTAGGTTCGAGGTTGAGTGGGACTCCCTTGCCTCGCTTGTATTGCTGCATCCATGCATTTTACTGCTTCATGATATATATGCTATTGTTTCTGTTTCCGTCTATTCCCTTAGGATCTCTGTTTCTCTCTGTGCAAGAGAGGAGCATGATAGACATTAGGTCTTAACCCATGCATGATAACATTAGGTTAGTTTGATTCCCTTTGCAACCATAGGTTAGAGTTCTGTGTCTTCTTTCTCAAAACAAACAGAAAAACACAATAAATATTTCAAACACAATAAAAGACACTTCTTCTGTAAAAGAATGCGAACTCATCAAAACGTCATTTTTGTCCGCTTGGACCAGTAATCAGAAAAATCCTTTTTCAGAAGGAATAAAAACAATCAAGACAGACTTGTGTCGTACGTGGCCCGAACTACGTTTGCTCTGATCTTTCATGCTGTATGAAAGTACGTAGGCATAGGATGCGATATCCTAGCGAGCAACCTTCCCCTCCTTTCCCGTAGGTAGGCGAACTACGTTGACTCTGATTTCTCGTTCCAGACGGGAATACGTAGGCATAAAGTGCGATACTTTGCCGAGTCATTTTATTTTCTTTTAACCCCTGACCTTTAGAATAGATAGAATAACAATCCGTACCAGAAAACAAGCGTGGATCCCGTCGAGTACGACGGACGTGAGGGGTGCTAATACCTTCCCCTTGCGTAACCGACTCCCGAATCCAGGATTTGGTTGCGATGACCATTCCTTTCCCCGTTTTGTGGTAGGTTTACCTCGAGTGTTTCCTTTCCCTCCGTTGGGATAAATAACGCACGGTGGCGACTCTTCTGTTCAGCCGGCGCCGATTTTCGCAGTAGCGACAGCTGGCGACTCTGCTGGGGATCCAACGTCCCCTGGCTGCTAAGGACTGCGATAGTTCCTTATGCATTTGGGATCCAACGTCCATTAAGCGAGTCAATCCTAGCGCTTGTTTTCCCGTCGAGGATTTTGTATGGATTTACTTTTTCTGTCATTTACTTTCAGCATTATATTATTGTTATTATTGCTGTATTGAGGTGTGATGGGTGTTCTATGATCTAGAGATAAGCCGGACCTGGGCTTGAGTGCACTTAGAATTAGAGTAGAAAGTAGTGGGCGCGTGCCGGATTTGCTTGCATTAGTGTCCCACAAAATATACACTCGGACGAGGTTCTTCTGGTTGACTTCTTTTTCTACCCTTTGGGTCGAAGGGGTTGTTGGTTAGCTGAATTGTCGACTCCGGGAACCGATCATTTGGAAGTTGGCTAAGTGAGGCCTCTTCAGGATTTGATGATGCCACTCCTTCTGGGAATCGTATCATCAACCCTGAAAGTCTGTGACGCCGACGACCGCATAGGATGCCATACCATTGTCAGTTGCTAGGACACCTACCTGTGAGAGGGGATTGGGGCATGTAGGTAACTAGACCTTCAGATACTGGTTTGTCTCTTGATCTGAGATCCTGGGTATTTATGGATAGTTATGAGGTCTGTCAGAGACCAGTCAGAGTTATGTTATGGGGTCTATCAGAGACCAGTGTTGGAGCTTTGTATTGGGTCTATCTGAGACCAGGGTTTGAGGAATTCTGGAGGGTCTATCTGAGACTGTTGATATGGTTCAGGCTTCTCAGCCATGGCATTTGGTCCCTGTTGCATCTATTTGCATTGCATTTCTTGCATAACCATTATCATTGCATCCCATTAACGTGTGTTTGTGCTGCAGGTGCATTTGCATTTTCCCTGGTTCTAGTGCCCGGACTTCTGCTTATTGATCAGGGCTGGTTTGAGAAAGACAGTTGCGTACAAGTTACCTACACCTGACATTACTCCCCTACTTGGTCTGATGTCCCTTGCTGATGAGGAGGTTATGAGAAGTTTCAAGATGAGTCATGGAAGATTGTTGAGACTGGTCTGCAAGCCAACTGCTGTTGAGATGAATGGGCTGTACACCTTGATGCAATTCTATGACCCTGCATTGAGATGTTTCACATTTGCTGACTTTATTTTGGGGCCTACTATGGAAGAATACGCGGAGTTTATCGAGCTGCCAGTACAGAATAAGGTTCCCTTTATTCACTCTGCCGCTAAGCCCCAGCTGGAGGACTTAGCTAAGGTCTTGCACATGAACGCTTCTGAACTACTACTGACTTCTTGGCTTGGGGTTCCAGGTTTCTCCCTTGATTTTCTGGTTGGCAAAGCTCAAGAATACGCCAAGAGCGGATGCTGGATAGTCTTTAATGCTATCTTGGCTTTATGCATCTACGGAATAGTGTTGTTTCCCAACTTACCCAATTTTGTGGACTTGGACGCTTTCCATCTGTTTGCTGCTGGCAACCCGGTACCCACTTTGATTGGAGATCTCTATCATTCATTGCACTACAAAAATGAAAATAGAAGAGGAAAGACTGTTTACTGTTGTGCGCCGCTGTTGAACATGTGGTTTAAGAGCCATCTTCCCCTGAAGGGACCTTTTGTAGATAGTGCAACTACAGCTGACTGGCCAGAGCGCCTGATGAGACTGTCTTCTGAAGACATTGAGTGGTTTGACCGAGACTTGCTGGGGTCTGAGCTTATTTTCAGTTGTTCTGGGTATCCTAATGTTCCGTTGATAGGAAGGAAAGGGTGCATCAATTACAACCCATCTCTGTTCGTTCGCCAGTTTGGATACGCGTTGAAGAACCCACCTCAGGAGGAAGAAGTACAGGAATCTCTGTACTTCACCGGTGATTTGAATGGAGAGTTACTAGCCAAGCTTCAGCATGCCTGGATGCGTATCAACAGAAGAGGGAAACCACTGTTAGGGAAGAACGATTGTCAGGCTTATGCACCATACAAAGTTTGGGTCCAAGAGAGAGCAAGACAGTTACTGATGCCATTTCCAGCTGCATCAGTCCCTGTTCATATTCCGGTGGAAGAACCAACCACTGTTACTATGGAGGTCTACGAGCGAGTTGTAAAATAAAAAGAAGCCTTGATGAAGATCAATGAAGAGTTAGAAAAGGAATTGGCTCAGATACGTAGTGAGAAGAACAAGGCGGTGCATTCTTTCCAACAGCAGATCAAATTAGTAAACAGGCTAGGTGCTGAATTGACTGAAGAGAAAAAGAAGCGTGAGCGTCTGGGGAAAGAATTCAGAAGCTCTCATGACATGTTGGAGTCCAAAAAGAAAGCACTTGATGCCGCCCACCGGGAAATCTCTTCTTGTAATAAGACGTGGAATGCTACGCTAACCAACAACAAAAAGAGGGAAGACAAATTGAAGCAGCAAATTTCTGAACTCGAAGAGCAGTTGAAGGCTAGCATTAAGAAGCATGAAGAGGAGGTAATGGCCAGATATAGTCTCCAAAATACATTGAACAAGGCCATCGAAGGCAGGAACGAAGCTGTGTCTCAGAAGCGGAAGCTAGAGGATCGCTTCAGAGAAGGGGCATGGGAGGAAACCACTGGTGACGTGTGACGTGTTCTCAAGCGAAGAAATCAACTTGTTGAGGGTCTGCTTACCCGACCAAGTCATCCAGAGACTAAGAAGTTACTAGAAGAGTACCAGGCTTATGAGTGTACTTGACTGTTTCATGTATTAACGTGTATGCTTTATTTTGCATCGCGCTGACCATCACCAGGATTGTTGGTTGAGGTCATGCCTTCTTATTGTACACTCAGTGATATTGTATTCTTGGCTTAATGGATTTCTCTGCAATATATGAGGTTTTCTATGATTCGGCTCCGATCACCGTATTGCTAGCACTGTCACCACACTGGCACATTCGCACTAGAATCGGGGAATGACACGCCCTAATGCACAGACACATATTGCATTGCATTCCCATTCATATTGCATTACGGGTGATTATTGAACGGTATCTCATTTCTTGCACTGTACCAGGTCTTTTTCAGGATTGAAGGTCAGCGCCCGCACCGATACTCCACTCGTACCAACTGCCGAAGAATTATGGATCAGATGCAGAACGAAATGCAAGACATGCGTGAGAAGCTGGCGCTCTTCATGCAGACAATGGAGACCATTGCGAAAGGACAGGAGAATTTGCAAGCTTTGGTACAGCCTCTGTTGGTAAGCTGGGCACGGAAATGAGGATCATCAGTCTGTGCGAGTCGACACTATTCACGGGGATGGTACTCCCACACCAGTGGCTCCACCTGTAGTAAACGTACCTGCTGTCAATGCGAACAACGGCACTGCTGCTAGGAACGGTAACGTTGGAATCGGTAACGAGACTGTCGTCAACAACGTTGGGCTCGGAGATGTCAACCTGGGTGATAATATGGGAGGCAATGGCTTCGGTAATACTGGATTCGGCTTCAATGACCAGGGGTTTGATCATGCTGGGAAGTACGGCTTCAACGCTCAAGGCTTCGGGCAGGACGGATTTGGTATGACTAATCAGGGTTATGGCGGATTCGGAAATGAAAATGGCGCTGGGTTAATGGCTTTCGGACCTGCAGGAGTCGCTCCGGGATATGGTAACAGGGGGCGAGGCCCGGTAATGAATCAGACCAGAGTTGGCCGTAACAACGGATACGATGGATACGGAGCTGGGAATGGTAATTGGCAAGAAGACCAGCAAGAGGATGCTTTCTCCGGTGGAGGTTTCGAAGGTCCTATGGATGACTCTCAGAGAATCAGGATGCTCGAGGAGCAGATGAAGGGGGTCGTGAATCAAAGCGTTGTTGGCTTAGATATGACAACAATGGGTCTGGTGCCTGGCCTGAGGGTGCCAATCAAATTCAAAGCTCCCACATTCGACAAATACAAGGGGGACACCTGTCCAAAAGTGCACGTGCGGTCATACTACAGAAGGATGTCGGCGTATTCAACTGATGAGAGGATGCTAATGCATTTCTTTCAAGATAGCTTGTCTGGTCCTTCCCTCGAATGGTATATGGGGCTGGAACCAACTCATATAAAGACGTGGAAGCAGCTGGCTGAAGCATTTGTGGCTCACTATAAGTACAACAGTGACTTGGCACCCAACCGGGTCCAATTGCAGGGATTGTCCCAGAAGAAGGGCGAGAGCTTCAAAGAGTATGCGCAGAGATGGCGCGACATGGCTGCTAGAGTTCATCCCCCTTTGGAGGACAAGGAAATGAATGATATGTTCATAGGAACATTCACCGATATGTTTTATGACAAGTTGTTTCATACCTCTTTGGGCAGTTTCTCAGACTTAATCCTGATGGGAGAGAAGATTGAAAGCAACATTAAACAGGGAAGATTCCAAGCTGAGGAATCCACTTCAGCTGGCAGTAACAGAAGGGCTTTCGGTGGGCGCCGTCAAGGTGATGCAAGCGCGGTGTTTGGGGGCCGAGGCCGAGGCCGGGGCAGAGGTCGAAACCAGTACAATCAGCCGCAGCAGGTGGCGAGCGTTACTATTCCATTTCAGCAACAACCATTTCAACAACAACAACAGCAACAACAGCCACAACAGGGGGTACATCCTACCCAACGCAGATTCCAGGGGGGCAAACCAAGGAGGGTGTTTGAAAAGCCTCCTTCAACGTATGCAGAATTGCTACAGACGTTACTAGGTTTGAACTTGGTGGAGAAGAGAACTCTGGCGCCAATAACAGGCACTCCTCCGTACGGTTACGATGCAAGCAGGCACTGTGAATTCCACTCCGGGGCTCCTGGCCACGATGTAGAGGGTTGTCATGCGTTCAAGCATGTGGTGCAGGATCTATTGGATAGTAAGGCTATCAATTTTGGACAGGCGGGTCCGAACATAGTGCAAAAGCCCATGCCCAATCATGGGGCAAACGCCATTTTAACCGAGGAGGGTTTGAACTTGATTATGAATGTTGACGACCTAAAGACGCCGTTGTGCGAGATAAAGAGCAGGTTATTGCAAGGTGGTGTGTATCCAGGTTGCGACGAGTATTGCTTAGAGTGTTGGACCCAAGCTGGGGGGTGTGCTGACTTAAAGAAGGGTATTCAGGCTTTAATAGATGGAGGCACATTACAGTTCGACAGAACGACAGTTGAAGAACCTGCAGAGGTATTAGCAGACAAGCCAAGTGATGTAGCTACTGTGACGATTCCCCGAAAAACGATAACTATAACGGCGCCGGCCAAGCGACCGCCGATCACTATCACCAAGGCAGGACCAATCCCTTACGAGAGCACTAAGACAGTCCCCTGGACCTATGGGTTGGAAGTGTACTGTGATGGGGTGAAAATTGATGTTAATAAACAGCCAGTTGAGACTGTAGACAACGTCGTCGGTACCGGAGGTATGACAAGAAGTGGGAGAATCTTCATATCACCTGAGGTAGAGGTTGAACGACTGGCGAAGGGAAAAGGAAAGATGAATGAGACTGTCCCTGTGCAGAGGAACGAAAAAGAAACGTCGTCGAAGGATGTGGAAGAGTTCATGCGCCTTATTCGCAAGAGCGATTATAAGATTGTTGAGCACCTTCAACAGACGCCGTCGAAGATATCTATACTGTCGCTGCTATTATGTTCCGAAGCTCACAGAAATGCATTGTTGAAAGTTCTGGATACGTCCTTCGTACCCCAAGATGTTTCCGTGAATCAGCTGGAGGGGGTATTGGCACATGTGAACGCAGGCCATAGCTTGGGATTTACAGACTTTGATTTGACCCCGAAGGGGAGAGAGCATAACATGGCGTTACACGTCTCTGTTGAGTGTAGGGGATCAGTCATGTCTCACGTGCTGGTAGACACCGGATCTTCCTTAAACGTGCTGCCTAAGAAGGCGATGATGAAACTAGATGTTAGAGGAATCCTGTGCACGCCTAGTGACTTGGTGGTCAGGGCATTCGATGGTACGCGAAGAACAGTCTTTGGATCCATAACGTTACCTCTACAGGTGGGGTCAGAGGTTTTTGCGACTGAATTTTATATTATGGACATTCAGCCAGCATACAGCTGCCTTCTCAGACGACCCTGGATCCATGGTGCTGGGGCAGTCACTTCTACCTTGCATCAAAAGCTGAAATACATGGTAGGGGACAGCGTGGTCACAGTCTGTGGGGAAGAAGATATATTGGTGAGCCATCTGTCATCATTCAAATATGTAGAAGTCGACGGCGAGATTCACGAAACACCCTGTCAAGCCTTTGAAGGGTTGCGCATCAAAGACAAAGGTCCCGGGCCAAGTAAAACGTCAGAGGTAGCCGTCTCGTCATATAAGGAAGCTCAAGCTCTAGTGGAGACAGGTGAGACAAAGGGCTGGGGCAAGGTGCTGGAGATTCCCGTGAAGATGGACCGATTTGGGCTGGGATATCAGCCGTCGTCATCAACGCCTGCTGCTGGGGCACCCCGTTTCAGAGGACCGATAACAATCACCGCTAGTGGAGTGTGTCACGAGACCATCAATGCTGTTCCAGATTCCGAAGAAGGAGACAGTGATTGCGATATGGACGCCTGGATTCAGCCGAGCATGCCAGGACAAGGATTATGCAATTGGTCTATTCAGGAGATTGTTCCTGTGACTCTCAAACAGTAATGCTTTGTTTTCTTAATTGTTGAACAATCTGGTGTCTTACCCGAGGCATCATGATTTTGCTTAGGGCTGTGTGTCGCTACTCGAAAAAATGCATCGCGCAACGACGGGGAAGGCGAAAAAGATAGACAGAAGAGTCGCCACCGAACTTTATTTATCCCATGAGGGGAAAGGAAAATATCGAGAAAACCTTAAGAAAGAAATGGATAAGATGGTCTCGCGACCAAGAACGGGTTCGGAAGCCGGTTATGCGAGGGGAAGGTATTAGCACCCCTCACATCCATCGTACTCGATGGGAACCTTTTGTTTGTCGATGTGTGAATTTATATTTGCTTTAAACATTATGCTATAAGAAGTGTTCCACAGGGTAAAAGAAGGGTTAGAAACAGGAAAGTTAGGAGGAAAGAGAGAACGGGGAAAAAGAGAAAGAACAGACTCGGTAGGACTTCGCAGTCCTATGCCTACGTATTCTCAATAGATGTGAGAAAGTCAGAGTCGACGTAGTTCGGGGAACTACAGATATGGGGGGAAGTGCTCGGCAAGGATTGTGGCCCTTGTGCCTACGTATCTTTACTTGGAAGAAGTAAAGAATCAGAGCAGCCGTAGTTCGGCCTACGGTGTGTTGATGTTTTTTATGGATGATGCTATCGTGCGCATTCTAGCAGTTAGGTGTATTGCTGCTCGCTCGTTGGAGACTTAGGCATTACCTGTTTGCGGTAGAACGGACGTAACATATCCTTTTGAAAGATTGATTAGCTTTCGCCACACGGGGCAAGAAGTCACGTTTGATTGATTGGATTGTTTTTTAGGGGGCGAGACAGGTCCTCGGATAGTAACCCCTACGGGTAGTACCCAATTCGTCATCTCAAAGTTTTTGTTATAAAAGGGTGTGGCGAACGAGGCGTCTTCATATTGAAAGACGAGCGTCGAAACCACCCTTACTACAGTGGGCATCCCTACGCTCGGAGAAGAAGAGGTCTACACCCAATCCTCTCTCTTTAATTCAACATAAAGAGAGCTTTGTTCTCTTATTAAGTGTTTTTGGTTTTGAATGGTAAGTGCTTTGCGACAGAGAACCCTACGGTAAACGTCAGCACTCGGGATAGGAGAAGGCCTACGCCTAACCACTCCACGACCATTCAAATTTTGTTATAAAAGATTTGAAAATGCACTCGGTACAGGACCGAGGTTTTAGGTGACAAGGGTTGCGGGATGAAGTTGTGAAAGCGAGATGGTGGATCAAAGCGCGTCTTCATATCGAAAGACGAGTATCGAGACCACCCTCACTACAGTGGGCATCCCAACATTCGGAGAAGAAGAGGTCTACACCTAATCTTCTCTCTTTAATTCGATACAAAGAGAAATCAAATTATTACTGAAAGTATACTCGGTACGAGACCGAGGTTTTATGAGGAAATGTTGGAAGCGTCTTTGTATTGAAAGACGAGTGTCGGAACCACCCTCACTACAGTGGGCATCCCAACACTCGGAGAGGAAGAAAGTCTACACTTAATCCCATCTTTTTAATTCAATACAAAGATAATTTGATTTTGAAAATTGTTTGACAAAGTTTTGAATCGAGTCGGGACAAGTAATGAAGAGAGAAAAAGAGGTGGTCTCAGATCCAACATTACTCATCAATAATTTGACTGGTAATGAATTACGGAGGTCTCGTCATCGACCCTAAAGGCAAAGAAAAGCCTAATAACAAATGAGCAATAAGATCCAACTTTAAAAATGAAATAAACTTCTAAAACTCTATAAAAAGGAAAAGTTGATAAAAACTGCTAAATAAAATATATTTAAATAGACTCTAAATATCTAGAACTATAATAATATTACATAAAATAATAATATACGTAATTTATTTATAAAATAGATATTAATATATTAACAAAAATAATAAAAAATAGACATTATAAAATAGGGAATAAAAACAGGAAAAAAAGTTTGCTAATGAAACAAGGGGTGAGTGTAGTAAAACCAACAGACACATGCTGTAAAGCCCAGAACACAAGCACAAAAATAAAAAAAAAAAGAAAATCAAAATCAAAATAACAAGACGCAAACGTCTTCTCCACACGCTCAAACCAATCTCTCTGCTCTCATTCTTACTGTTCATGGCTCACACCAACTCAAATCGTCATTCTCTCTCTCAACTTTTGTTCTATTTCAAATCCAAATTCATCATCTTTATCTCTCTATTTTAGTTCTTTTGTTTTTGATTTGTGGGTAGATTTAGGATGTCGAAGGGAATCAAGAAGGTTTGAGATTGAAAATGTATACGATTATGTTGAAGATGAGTTTCAGAGATGGGGGTTCTAGAATGCGGTTCGTTTTGGGGTTTTCGGAAACAGAAAGGAAGGGTTCACGGCGGCGTTGGAATCGTAAGGAATGGGAATTTCGTGTGGGTTTGGACGGCAGAATCTGGGCAATGATAACTTCGAAGATGCTGTGATGGTGAGTGATACGAGTTTGTGTGGGTTTATGTGAGGCCGGAGAAGGTTAAGGAAAAAGTTCGTGTGTTGTGGAGGTAATTTCTGGGTTTATTTTGGGGGGTGATGTTGGATTGAAGTTGGATAGGAAATATGGGCTTGTTTGTTGTTTGTTAGATCGGTTAGAAAGAAGAAGGGTATCGCGGTTGTTAAGAATGGAGACGACGGCGATGGGGTGTTTCGGAGATGGGATGCAGAAGTTGAATGGAAGTTATGAAAGATGGTTTAGTTGAAATCTTGAGTTTGTTTTTTTCATGTTCTGTTTTTGTTGAGAAAGATGAAGTCGAATATTAGAAAATCTGGATTGAACTTGAGGTAGTGTTTGGAGTTAAGTTGAAGGTTTCGGATTTGAAGAACCGATGAAATTGTGAGAGGTTTTCTGGGTGAGTTGGATGTTGAAGTTGAACGGGTGTAGAAGGTGAAATGGTGGTGCTTCGAATACTTGCGAGAGAAATGGGCTGAATGAGGTTCGATGGTTTGTTTCAGAGTTTTTAGGTTTGCTCTGTTGAAAGTTTGAAGGTTTTGTTTGCTATCTTGCGTTGTATTGTGAGACTTGTCATGGGTGATGATAATAGGTGGTTCAGATGAAGTTCTAGGTTGGTTCAAGTGGTGATTTTTGAAGAGGGTTCGGATTTGTGGTGAGCTGAGTCTGGGTTGAGTTTGGAAATGGGTTTTTGTTCAAACGAGTTTGGGGTCTTGATAATGGTTATGAGTTGGTGTTCGTTTAGACTCAATGCCAGGAAACGAGATAAACAGAAACAACACAGATTAAGACTATGAAGGTAGAGAGAGTGACAGAATACTTACAGAATAATACCACCAGATTGTTGATGCAAAACACAGGTGAGTTTCTTCTTCAATCTCCCTTTTTTTTTCCAGTTCTTTTTGAGTGAAAGCAGCTGTTTTTTTTTTTGTAGTCCCCTTTTTTCTCCAAACATTAAGCCTTTATAGTGAGGTCAATTAGGTTTAGCAGACCAACTCTTGAGGCTCTGAAACCCTCTGCACCTTAGGCTTTAGGTTTGGTCTGCTACTAACCTGTCCTATTACCATTTTTGTGCTAAGACTGTGGTGTTGTAATTGCCTACAACTGCTCTGTATTTGCCATTTTTGTGAATGTGTTTCTGCTGTCTTATTTTTCATGTCCCTGAATTTATTCATTTAAATTGAAAATATCTGATATTTTTTAACCTGCATTTTCACTGCTTCATTTGTGATTTTTTACTGCTTTGACTTATGCTGATGGGGCAACTTTTCAAACTGGAATTTTGTCAATATTCGTATGGGTGGAAGTTGATCATACTCATCCTCTTCTTCCTTGTCGTTTTCAGGAATACTACATGAATTAGTTGACAGTGGCATCTTCTCTGTATCGTGTTCATTCGAAGAAGTAATTTTCAATGGTACTGGCCGAATAATCTTCTGAGAGACTTCAGGTTCTTCATAAATTTTTATACTGCTATCTGCCTGCTGGGAGCCCAATACTACTGGAGACTGATATCTTTGAAATGTCAGCTTTCCATATCAGTGGCGTTTTGATTGCATTGTATCAACTCAAAAACTCATGTGCGCCTTCCTCTCTCCCATGTCCAAGATGACTTCCAATCTTGTGTATCTTAGATAATATCCCAATTGGAGAAAGTGGAGAATTCCCTTCTTTTGTCTTCTGAATTAGATATTCAAACTCACAGATAAAACACCATCCCTTCTTCTGACATCGTTTCGAATGGAACCCTTACAAAAGATACGATGTTAGAGGCCGAGTATAAGCCAAGCACTGGAGAACTGCATTAGCGTAACAGCTGTTCCCACAGTTTGTAAGGCCAAAGGGAAATAGTTTCACCTTGTCGTAATAATAAAGTTCCACAAAAAGTTCATATGGAAAGCCCAACTCATTTTCAACAGATATTAGATTGGATCTTGACTCTTTTGAGATTCTAAACTGCTGGACAACTTTCTGCATTGATGATTTCAAACCATTCCGAACATTTTGTGGAAGATTAGGAGCAACGCTAACTTTTGAAGGCAACGTATGATAATTGTCAGTTTTTTGTAGACATGGAATGTGAAACCGAATCCCCTTTAGTAGTTGAGAATAGTCTATCACGAGAACTAGATGATGATCTCCGTGCTTCTTTGTACCTGGACATATGAGGTTCTTCCACATCATCCGCTAGAATATCTATATTTGAATTACTCGAGGAAGGCACAGTCTTGCACTTAGAGGTATCAGCTATTGATTTTTCAACTGATGCAACTTTTCTTCTGTGTTCATGGCCACTCAAATTTGACGCCAAATCATGAGATGTGCCAGATTTAGTTTTTTGGAACTTTTGATTTAAATCCAACCTCATCAGAAGTGTTACTAGACTTTTTCTTGCTTCTTTTACTTGAACTAGAATTCCTAAGTTCAATATTAACAGGACTCTTCGATTCCAAGCGAGATGAGGGGGGCAACACGGTTTCATTTTCATCACTGTCAGTTGAAGCTATGCAAGTATCATCAGCGGTATTATTACAGACAGGTTTCGTAAATGTGGCGTGACAGTTATCACCAAACGATTTTCTTGCAGCAATGTAAGATTCAACATGTTTTCCTTTGATTTCATGAAGACCAAACTGTGTTTCTGCTACTGCCGCTCTGCAAGTAATATTTCCGCCGTCAACCTCCCTGGTGGTGGTAACCGAAGGACAACATTCGTCCTTGTGACCTTGCCTCCAGTGACTAATTTGACACTTACCCGAACTACAAGAAAGCATGCTTGTGTAAATGAATAACAACTAGAGAAGTCTGGAGACATGTAACAGTATCTAACGGCTTTGCAGCGAGAACATCTCATAGTGGTAGGAGAATAACAAACAGCACATTGATACCCTTGAGAAGCTGAAACATGAAGTGAATCCAAATCAAAAGAAGCTGAAGCTGAAGCAAAAGCAGCAGCAGTAGTAGAAGGTTCCATTTCAGCCATGGCAGTATCTTGCACCAACCTCATAATCTCTTCTTTCTTGGCTTCAGCATTTCTTTTGATTTTTTTTTTGGCTGAATTAATTTTACGCATCTATCTCTTGTTTTGCAGGTGATGGCTGGCGGTACGGTTATGTAGAGCTTGCTTGGTTCGCTTTGGTGCAGCAGGCTTGGGGTTTGATGGTAAGCGGAGAGTGCTCATGAAATCAAAATATGAGTTGATGCTGGGCTAAACTCAGGCTGGACATTGAGTTTGAGCAGGGGCAGTGCAGGTAATAGGATTTCAAGTCTGCAGCAACTGAAGTTTTGTCTTATTGTTTTTTTTTGCAGACATGCTTTAGAGACTTATCAAACTTTGTTGACGGTGGTGCGGTTATTTGCAAAGAATGATGAAGAGTATTTGGCGCTGGCCGTTGTGGTATACCGCAGGTGCGTTTTTCTCACAGCTGCACAATGACTTTCTTTTTGTGTAGGTTTCGTGAATGTTTTCTCTTGGAAATTGGTGATGGCCATACAAGTCGTACAAGTTGGATGCTCAGGTTTTTTTTTCCAAAGAGAACATGTTGAACAGGGCAAGCGGTGAGATTGGAGAAGGTTCTGGAACGTGCGAGGATACGGTGTTACGTGTGCCGCCAAACTCAATTCGTTGTTTTTTGAGAGATCAACTGCAACTGCAAATGGTTTGGAATCTAAGAAGGTTGAGGAGAAAAACAACTTTTCCGTTTTTGATGTGTTGAAAATTCTTTCTGAGAACGGTGTTGAAGAAGAAGATGATGGGCTTACTGTGCTGGAAGCTGCAAAGCGCTCTGGTATTATTTTCCCTCGTCCAATACGGTGGCCGGACCATATGAAATCTGAATTATTCAACTTTGATGATCAGGTTTAGGAGTAGTGGAAATGAAACTCTTTTTTTGAGTAAATCTTTGTTTGTTTGAGTAGATTGATAGTGCTTTCATGTAGGATTCTCAATGTTATATATGGTGCTTGTACTTGAAATTGTGTTTTTTTTTTATGTTAGAGTGATGTGGTATTGTTTGTATATGATAGGATTCTAGTTCTAATTTCTCTAAGTTTGTAACTGTGGTTCTGAACTTGATTTTGTTTCTTTCTTTATAATGAAATCTCATTCCAAGGGGTATAAAGGGTAACCCAACCAAGACAATTACAAAAAAAAATCTTGGACCTATGTCTAATATTAGAACTGCTTTGAGCTTATCGACACCAATCCATAGCCAGCATAGTTCCCACCAATCCTACTTTAGCCATGAATGAAGCATGAAAATCATTTTGAAGTGCTTATTCTAAATTGATTCTCAAACACACATCAATTGGACCGATACTCTCTTTAACGTTGTGCTTGCACAAATCTCTGTCTTACTGACAAATTAACTCATAACCATTAAAACTCAATCCAATACCCCATACGGGACTTCATGCCTTTGTCTATCAGACCCAATTCAAATTGGTCTTATGATATTCAAACGGCAACCACATATTTTCTGATTTTCTGGAAACCAATTGGTAGGTGAATATACAGATGAAAGTAATATGCAGGTGGGCAAATTTTAGGGTGCAACACTGTGTTGTTATGTACATTGCGTGTTTAATCATTAAATAAAAGGCGTTTTTTCATTTACAAATATTGCGATCTCTGTTTTTCCTGTTTTGTGTTTTACAATAAAATGGCAACATGGTTATTCGCTTTATACGCATTTTGAAGCATTTAACCATTCCTTTTGCAGGATAACATTTTCAGATGACATCATCGAACCGCCTATGACTCGTCTCGACTTTGAGCACCCGGTATTTCAGGCCGAAGAAGAGATTGTCGAAGATGGCGACGTTCCCGAAGAATTGTCTTGGTTGGTAAAGCAAGAAGAACGAGTCATTCTGCCTCACGAGGAGGTCATCGAAATTATTAACCTGGGGTCGGAAGGGGTTGAAAAGAATATCCGTATAGGAGTCGCGCTGCAGAGCAACGTCAAGCGAAGACTGGTTGAAATGCTCAGAGAGTATAGTGATGTGTTCGCTTGGTCGTATGAAGACATGCCGGGGCTTGATACAGATATGGTTGTGCACCGTCTGCCGTTGAAAGAAGAATGCCCACCGGTTAAGCAGAAGCTTCGCAGAACTAGACCTAATATGGCAGTAAAAATTAAGGAGGAGGTTCAAAAGCAGTGGGATGCTGGTTTCCTAGCTGTGACAAGATATCCCTCATGGGTCGCTAATATTGTACCAGTGCCAAAGAAAGACGGTAAAGTGATAATGTGCGTGGATTACCGAGATTTGAATAAAGCGAGCCCGAAAGATGATTTTCCGCTTCCTCACATTGATGTGCTAGTTGACAACACTGCTCAATTCTCCGTATTCTCCTCCATGGATGGCTTCTCGGGCTATAATCAGATTAAGATGGCGCCAGAAGACATGTAGAAGACTACTTTCATTATGCCTTGCGGAACATTTTGTTACAAAGTGATGCCCTTCGGACTAAAGAATGCTGGGGCAACGTATCAGCGTGCAATGACGACTCTTTTCCATGATATGATGCATAAATAGATTGAAGTTTACGTCGACGATATGATTGCCAAATCCCAGACGGAGGAAGAGCATTTAGTGAATCAGCTGAAGTTATTCAAAAGGCTTAGGAAGTTCAGGCTGAGACTGAACCCTAACAAGTGCACCTTCGGGGTGAGATCGGGTAAACTGCTGGGGTTTATTGTGAGCGAAAAAGGAATAGAGGTTGTTCCTGCAAAAATAAAAGCAATACAAGAGATGCTGACGCCTAGAACAGAAAAAGAGGTGCGCGGGTTTTTAGGGAGGTTGAACTACATCGCTCGGTTCATATCTCACCTAACGGCTACGTGTGAACCGTTACTCAAGCTGTTGAAAAAAGACCAGGCTGTAACGTGGAATGAAAATTGTCAAAAGGCATTCGATAAAATAAAGCAGTATTTGCAGGAGCCTCCTATTTTGATACCCCCAGTGGCAGGGAGACCCTTGATTATGTATTTGACAGTTCTTGAGGGAAGTATGGGTTGTGTTCTCGGTCAACACGACGAGACAGGAAGAAAAGAGCATGCAATATACTACTTGAGTAAGAAATTTACTGAATGTGAATCTCGATATTCAATGCTTGAAAAAACTTGTTGCGCGCTAGCCTGGGCCGCCAAGCGGTTGAGGCAATACATGCTGAACCATACAACCATGCTCATCTCGAAGATGGATCCTATCAAATATGTATTCGAAAAGCAGGCGTTATCGGGGAGAATTGCCCGTTGGCAGATGGTCTTGACTGAATATGACATCCAGTATGTCTCGCAGAAGGCTATAAAGGGGAGCGTATTGTCTGAATACTTGGCAGAGCAGCCTATTGAGGATTACTAATCGATGAGGTTTGATTTTCCTGACGAGGATATTATGTACCTAAAGATGAAAGATTGTGAAGAGCCGTTGCCAGACGAAGGACCAAAATTGGGTTCCAAATGGAAGTTGATCTTTGACGGAGCTGTAAACGCCTACGGTAGCGGAATAGGGGCAATCATCACTACTCCACACGGGTCGCACATCCCGTTTACCGCTCGATTGACCTTTCCAGTTACCAATAATGAAGCCGAATACGAAGCTTGTATCATGGGGCTTGAAGAAGCCATTGATTTTCGAATCAAGAATCTAGACGTATACGGAGACTCGGCTCTGGTGGTGAATCAAATAAAAGGAGAATGGGAGACACGTCAGCCTAATTTGATACCGTACATGAACTACGCAAGGAGATTGTTGCCTTTCTTTGACGAGGTTGAATTGCATCATGTACCGCGAGCGGAGAATCAGATGGTTGACGCCCTGGCCACTTTGTCTTCCATGTACAAAGTCAACTTCTGGAACGAGGCTCCCAGAATTGTTATCTCCCGGCTTGACAAACCTGCCTTCATATTTGCTATTGACGTAGCATCTGACGATAAACCGTGGTATTTCGATATCCTTAATTTCCTGAAGAATAAAGAGTATCCGGCTGGGGCATCCAGTCACGATCAGAAGACTCTCAGGAGATTGGCGGGTAATTTCTATCTGAATCCGGACGGTGTCCTGTACAGAAGAAATCACGACTTGGTGCTACTACGTTGTGTAGACGAAAAAGAGGCAAAGCTGCTCATGGAGGAAATACATGAGGGTACCTTTGGTACGCATGCTGGTGGGCATGCTATGACGAGAAAGTTGTTGCGGGCAGGTTATTTTTGGCTAACTATGGAAACTGATTGTTTCAAGTTTGCGAGGAAGTGCCACAAGTGCCAAATCTATGCAGATAAGATCCATGTGCCTCCGAGTCCTCTGAATGTGATGTCATCGCCATGGCCATTCTCGATGTGGGGAATCGATATGATTGGAAAGATCGAGCCGACAGCTTCTAATAGGCACCGGTTCATTCTAGTAGCAATCAATTATTTCACCAAGTGGGTAGAAGCGGCATCGTACACAAATGTGACTAAGCAGGTGGTAGCTAGATTCATCAAGAGAGATATCATTTGCAGATATGGAATCCCCGAGCGGATAATCACCGACAACGGTTCAAACCTGAATAACAAAATGATGAAGGAGCTGTGTCAGAATTTCAAGATCGAGCATCACAACTCCTCCCCTTACCGACCCAAGATGAATGGCACTGTTGAAGCGGCCAATAAGAATATAAAGAAGATCGTCCAGAAGATGGTGGTGACCTATAAGGATTGGCATGAGATGCTACCTTTTTCTTTGCACGGTTATCGTACGACGGTACGCACATCGACCGGGGCAACCCCGTTCTCGTTAGTATATGGAATGGAAGCAGTGTTACCACTGGAAGTTGAGATTCCTTCGCTGAGAGTATTACTAGATATCCAACTAGACGAGGCAGAATGGGTGAAAGACAGGTTGAATCAGCTGAGTTTAATGGATGAGAAGAGGCTAGCTTCTCTAGCATACGGTCGTTTGTACCAGAGCCGAATGAAGAAAGCATATGATAAGAAGATACATCGTCGGAGCTTTCAGACGGGCGACCTTGTGTTGAAAAGGATACTCCCGCCACAGGCAGACCACAGGGGCAAGTGGACCCCCAACTACGAAGGGTCGTACGTTGTCAGAAAAGTCTTTTCAGGAGGGGCTTTATTGTTATCCACCATGGACGGTGAAGACTTTACGTCGCCTGTGAATTCGGACGCAGTTAAAAAATACTTTGCTTGAAATTGACCCGCTGGACAGAAAAAAGAGAGTCCAGGCAAGAATGGGGCATCCTGGCGAACCAAAAAACAGAATGAAAGGTTCGGGCAAAAGTTAGGGATAAAATTGAAAAAAATGTACACCCGCGAAGTTGAAAACCTACACTGGGCGGCTTCGGCAAAAAAGGGTATCCCGGTGAACTGAAAACCCGTAAAGGGCGGTTCACGCAAAAGTTAGGGATTTGAAAAGCAAATGACTGCGGTCCGAATTTGATACTACAGTGAGCATTCGTGGGAGAATATGCCTGAGGGGTCGATTATCATATACAATCTCTTCGGAAGTGTGAATACCAGGAAAGCATCAGAGTCGGGCGAGTCATAGGAGAATCAGCTCGTGGTGTTCGTCTGCATCTCGTTGCCGACATGTGTACAAATTTGATTTGTCATTATATTTATGCTTTTTGTGCATACTTGTATATTCGTTGTGCGTAGCTTCCTCTTTTCAGGAGTTACATCCCGTGTACAAAACTCCGCCCATTTAGGGGCCTAATCAATAAAACATGTTATTCAGTACTTGATGCTGGTTCTTTACTGTTTTGTGCATGATAAACGCCTAGGTTTGATGAAACTAGCAAGTGCATAACGTCGTTGGCCCTTGCCAATAATTGCTAAAACGTTGAATTAACTGAAAATAATGTCACTAACGCTAACCTGAATAGATTTGGTTGCGTAGACTTGTCTTGTCTTGTTTGTGGTGTTGCAGGGTTCGTAGCCGTATGAAGTGGACGATCAAAAGATTGCAGTATGGACCAGAAGCTCGTGACGAAAGACTCGATCCCCACGCAGGTCGCGCTTCTGAGATGACAATGTTCCTTACTGAAGAAGGATCGAATTTCCCAGCTAGTCGTAGCTTATCCAAAGGACATCCTCCAGCAAAGTCATTTATCCTCAGCAGAGTTTGGCGATTCCAAGATTGTAAGATGTATTCAGACAGTGTGGTGTCCCCCAGAAGGATTCCCCCATCTCAAGCAGAGTGGTTTAATCTCAGAAGATTAATATCTCCAACTTGTGAGCTGTACTTAGACAAGTTTACCCTTCCCAGTAAGGTCATTTACTCTCCCCCAGCGGAGTCAGTTGATTTTCCCCAAGAGAATCGTTCCATCCCCAGTGGAGTTCTCTTTCCAGCAAGTGTTTTCTTTCCTCCCAGTGGAACTCAAAGATTAAAAAAGAAAAACTCCCCGGCAGGGTTGGCTGTGTGCCCTGGCATTTATTTTGTCGGAGTTCCGTGTGATATCTGTTCACTCTCCAGCAGAAGTCCAATCCTGATTGGCGCATTCGGTTATTCCTCAGCGAAGCGGGCTTCACTCTTCCAGCATTTATTTTGCTGGAAAAATTCTGTGGCACCTGGTTACCCCCAGCAGAGTTGGCATTGTCTTCAGCATTTATTTTGCTGAAGCGGTTTCTGTATCCCAGCAGTTCGAGTCTGCATTTACATCGGCATATAGTGTCATCCTTGCATCCACCAAATAAAAGCGCGTAGCATTGCCATGTCGAACGGAGCATTACGCCATTGTCAAACATATGCATTTTGAAACATAAGTCAGGTTGGTTAACCCGTTTATTTTCAAATGTTGTTTTTCTTGCAGGTGGAGGGAGCTCTTGCTCAAATGAATTACCAGACATTTGAGGTCTCGCCGGGAGACGTGTGATGATACGGTTCATCTTATTATTTTCCCCACAGAGTTACTAGGTTAAGTTTCTCTTTGTCCTCGAGCAGAGTTATTTGTTTAAATTTCTCTTGTGTTCCCCGCCGGAGTTGCTTGTTGAAGTTTCTCTAGTCCGGCCAGCGGATTATTTTCTTCAAATTTGTTGTTACGTCAGCATCAAAGGGTTTCATGCATCAGAATTTCAGAGGCTGCCGCCGGTTATCAGAACAGGTGTCCGGTAGTTTAGTTTCCAGATATCCCCAGTAGAGTCTGCTTCAAAGTCGCTGTCACGTCAGCGCTAAAAGGTTTGTGGGTTGGGACCAATGGAGTTAGTTATTGTGGATATAAGCAGAGAAACTGTATTCAGAGTGTCTTCCCGTAGGAACAGACGGATGTATTTTCTTACTGGTTGATAGGAGTATTTCCCCGGAGTCATCAAAAGTTATTGCCTATATTGATAGGAGTTCCTCGCGTTGAAGGGATATGAGTCCTGACGTGGACAATTTATTCCTATATTGACGGGATTTCTTCGTGCTAGAGAAATGGGTGTCCTAACGTGGACAGATTTATTTCCCCGGGTTGATGAGATGTGCTAGTCCTCACGTGGACAGATTCGATTTCTCCGTATTGATTGAATGTGAAGTCCTGACGTGGACAAAATTGATTACTCTTCGTGTTGGTGTCCTGACATGGACCATTTATTCCCAGCAGATATTTTTCTTCGTAATGGTGAAATGTGCGTCCTGACATGGACAAGTTTATAGTTCTTCGTGATGACAAGATGCGCGAGTCCTGACGTGGACAAATTTATCTTTCTTCGTGTTGGCGAAGCATGAGTCCTAACGTGGAAAGTGTATTCCTAACATGGAAAGTTTAGTCCTAACGTGGACGATGTATTCCTAACGTGGAAAGGTTATTCCTAACGTGGAAAGTTTAGTCCTAACGTGGACGATGTATTCCTAACGTGGAAAGGTTATTCCTAACGTGGAAAGTTTAGTCCTAACATGGACGATGTATTCCTAACGTGGAAAGTTTATTCCTAACATGGAAAGTTTAGTCATAACGTGGACAGGTTATTTCTAACGTGGAAAAGAGTTATTCCTAACGTGGAAAGTTTATTCCTAACATGGACGATTTATTCCTGACGTGGATAATTCATTCTTATATTGATAGGATCCCCTCGTGCTGATGAAATGCAGACGAGTCATCCCCAGCGAAGTCGCCGAGATTTTTCCGTATTGACGGCAGGTGGAGTCCGGACGTGGACAAGTTTTAGTTGAGATTTCTTCGTGTTGACGAAACAGGCGTCCTAACATGGACAAAGTTCTATCCCTGCGATGATAGAATCTTTTTCAGGCTGATGAAAATGATCCCCAGCACGGTCGCTAATGGATCAGTTTGTTGCCGTAACAACCAGATCCAGTCAGCAGATGTTGTTATTCAAGCAGTTTGTGCAGTTTATTTCTGCGGTTGGCAAATTTCTGGGTTCTTAATATTCAACCATCTCGTACCTCGAATGTTTGAAGGCCGTTTGCTCTTCACCCAATCGGGTCCAAGTCGCTTGAATAGGGGCAGCTGTTGCACCCTAAAATTTGCTCAACCTACTTCACTTGGTTTATGTTTCAATTGCATTAGCATTTGCATATAGAGTCATGTACATAGTCTAATCATTTGCATAGCATAGCATAGCAAGTCATCCAACAAGGGACCAAGTACTATTCTTATCTCTATGAGCCTATCAAGAGGTTATTATTCAAATTCAATCTTATCCAAGTCATCAGAAAGAAATTGAAATCTAAAGAAGTCATTGGACCAAGCAGTGGATCTATCTCCTATCTTGAGGGTATTTGAAGATCATCAAGTTGTGAGCTGTGAATTGAGGTCATGGAGGGTATACAAACATCATGGAGGACCTATAGGGTCATTTTGAAAGAGAGACAAGTCATTGATGTGATCACAAGAGTTGCAGTTGAAGACAGTCAACTAGGGTTTCATCTAGGTCAACCCTAGGTCAAATGATTGATTGAAAGGCATCAAGGCCTATTTGAGAGATGTGGGGCTCATCATTTGACATGTAGATATGGATGTGGTGTTGTGCCAAGGAGAAATCAAGAGAAATCAAGAAGAAGAGAAGTTTCTAAATTAGGGTTTCTGTGTAAAATCCCCTAATTTAGGTCAAACTTCCAAGCAAGATAATTCAAAATGCAAGCTTCAAATGGATCCTTGGCCAACATGAAACTTGTAGAGGATCTCAAGACCTTTAATTTGAGTGGCGGAAGACATCAAGGAGATTTATAGAACTCAAGTTATGATTCTTGCAAGTTACAGGTCATCTGAGGTATCTGAAATTTTGTCTGTGAAAGTTACTTGTCTTCCAAGCAACGTTTACCCCTCAAGGAGCTTTCAAATGGATTTATGGTCAACATGAGAGTTGTTCCTCATTGTCTTAGATTTCTAGAAAGGTATGGTATGCCTTCATCTGATTTGTGGAACTCCACTTATGACCTTGGCAAGCAAAGAGTATTTTGGTCATTTGAGAATTACAGGTCATTTCAAGCCTATGCCCAAAACTCATACAAGGAAGCTTCAAATGAAAAACTTCACAACATAAAAGTTGTTCCAAATGACATTTTGAGTCTATAAAAGTGATCATGAAAGATTGGAAATGCTCATAGCTCAAGGTTTCAAATTTGGTCATTTAAAAGGTGAATTTAATGAATAAAAGTGACCTAAAAATGAGATTTTTCATACCATGTCCAAATGGGATGAAATTATAGGTCATTTTGATTGGAAAGAATGTTTTGAGATGATTGGCAATATTAGTTTTTTTGATTTTAGGTCAAAATTTGAGAGATATCATTGGTTACTTATGTATGAAGTTACACATGCCAAAATTCAAGGGATTTGAGCACAAGAAGTTTCTACCAAGTTCTAGAGTGTTCCATGAGCATCTATATATTGAATTGAGAGGATCCAATCAGGGGTTGGTGATTCATTTTGGTTGAAACTCATAGTTGCATCTCATTCTTCAATCTTGCAAATTCATTCCAAACTCTATCAAATCTTCATCATTTTCCAAAATTCTTGATCCTATCATCATCTATATTCATCATAGATCAAGTTTCCATCAAGATCTGGCTGAGTTGAGGTAGAATTCGTGTGCTACCAAGTGTATCATCCAAATTGCAAAAGGAGGTGGTTATGGCAATCCAAGGTGTTTAAGCAAGTGTTGTTGCATACAGAACCAAGAATCAAGTCTGTTGATCAAGTCCAAAGCACTGCAAGCTGTGGATCCAAGGATTTCTGCATCTGTTTTCAATTTTGCACCAGGTTAGTTTTTCTATCGAATTGGTTAGAATTAGTTAGCATGGTGTAGAATCATTAGGTTAGAACTGCTAGGCATAGGTAGAGGATCATTTCCACTCAATTTGAGAGCTTTCCATGGAGTTTGACATTGAAGCACACCAACTGTTTGGGATCAGAACTCTCTTGATATGAAGTGTTAGCACTAGTTCTTTAGCTTAGGTTAATCAGTAACGCAAGGTGGTCATTTTGATGGCAAGAAATTGAAGAAAGAAGAAGTTGGAAATTCGAGTGTTCATGGAGAAGAAGCTATCGGGTTTCATTTTTTAGGTTGTTATAGCAAGAAATAATGATGTATTCTTGTTCAGCTTGAGAAGTAGAGTATTTTTGCTTTTTATGGCTCTGAATTTCATGGAGAGATGAGGTTGTATGAGGATGCAGAAGTCTGGTTCGTGCTAGCTTGTTTATGGCAATCATGGCTGAAACCCTAGCTTCTCATTGGAGAAGAAACATAACGATCGTTGGATGAGGTCTCCTATGTTGACTGGAACTCAGATCACACGGCCACGATTTAAAACTGAAAATAAGAGGGAATTCAAAGATGTGAAACGCGCCGTTTCACTTAAGTTTCTGACTGGGCTTAAGAAACCATTGCTGATCACACCCCTACTTTCAAGGCCCAACGAGAATTGAACTAACATAACTGCTACTTGCACCGTTTTTGGTTTATTTCTTTTTGTGTTTTTTTTCTGATCAATTGGGCCCAGACGCGCCTTGCTTTGCGCACCCCCAGTCTGGGCCCATCATTCATGTTTCAACGCAAATAATCACTAACTGCACCCCTACCAAATTTAATTCATGTTAATTTCATCCATTTTTTTTAATTCTTTGAAAATCATAACAAATTGAAAATGTCACCTTTTTAAGTGGTTGTTTTTGCATCTTTTTCTTATTTCTATTAAGAAAATTGTCATATAATAAAATTAGCATTTTATTTTATTTTTGCATTTTTAGTATATTTTTCTTGTAAATAGGTTCTAAATAATGTTTAGTTTAACACTTGATATTGTTGATTTTAGTTTAGCTAGACCCTTGTATATTTTGGACCCATTCTTTTTAGAGTACTTCACTTAGGACTTTAATCTTCATATGAGATTTAATTCATGATTTTAGGATTTAATTTTAGATGGTTTGTTTAGGTGTGATTAGGAGAATCAAAACTAGGGTTTAGATATAACATAAGTGTAATGAATCACTTCTTTTAGGAGTTGTAGTTTGAATTTTGAGGTATGGGACTATAGGGGTATTATGGGTAAATAATAGATCCCTTAGAAAATATTAGACTTCCCCTATTCTACTATTACTATTAGTATATTTCCTGTATTGGTTTGATTGTGTGGTGTGCCCTCTCTAGGGTTATTACTTGACTGTGTGGGGTATTGGGCCTGCTTGGGGTTTTGGGGTTTGAGCTGAAGACTTTGCTGATGAAGCCATTGAAGAAGAGAATGAAGACTAATTCCCAGAGTTGATGGAGAAATTCTTGCTGGTAGTTGTTGAGGAGTGTAGGATCTAGGAGTTAGGCAGAGCCTTAGAATAGCAACTTGATTCACAAACATGGAAGGTCTTGTTTGCCTCCATTCTTTCTCTATGATTCAAAGTCTCTTTTAAATATCCACCTCCTTCCTTTGGAAGGATTAGTGAATGTATTTAAAAGATAGAACTTTTGAGAGGAAATTGTTTGTATCATGTTAACAGTTAGTGAGCCACCCTTGGTAGGCAATTGACTGCTTAACATCTTATTCATCTTGTTGACTGCTGATCATCTTGGAGAGTGAGACTTGAAGAAAAGCCATTGAAGGATTGAAGATAGAGACCTTGCTTGAAGGTTGTGAAGATGAAGACTGATGCTTGCTTGAAGCTTGTAGATGTTTGAAGATGACTTGAAGACGGATGTTGATGAAGACTGCTTTTGCTGTTTAGTTTTTGCCGTTTAATTTTTGATGTATTGTTTGAATTTCCCTGACTGTATTGTTTGCTATTAACCTGTTAGGTTGAAAGTGAATTCTGTTCACTTTTGCCTGTTGTTTTCTAGGTTCGAGGTTGAGTGGGACTCCCTTGCCTCGCTTGTATTGCTGCATCCATGCATTTTACTGCTTCATGATATATATGCTATTGTTTCTGTTTCCGTCTATTCCCTTAGGATCTCTGTTTCTCTCTGTGCAAGAGAGGAGCATGATAGACATTAGGTCTTAACCCATGCATGATAACATTAGGTTAGTTTGATTCCCTTTGCAACCATAGGTTAGAGTTCTGTCTCTTCTTTCTCAAAACAAACAGAAAAACACAATAAATATTTCAAACACAATAAAAGACACTTCTTCCGTAAAAGAATGCGAACTCATCAAAACGTCATTTTTGTCCGCTTGGACCAGTAATCAGAAAAACCCTTTTTCAGAAGGAATAAAAACAATCAAGACAGACTTGTGTCGTACGTGGCCCGAACTACGTTTGCTCTGATCTTTCATGCTGTATGAAAGTACGTAGGCATAGGATGCGATATCCTAGCGAGCAACCTTCCCCTCCTTTCCCGTAGGTAGGCGAACTACGTTGACTCTGATTTCTCGTTCCAGACGGGAATACGTAGGCATAAAGTGCGATACTTTGCCGAGTCATTTTATTTTCTTTTAACCCCTGACCTTTAGAATAGATAGAATAACAATCCGTACCAGAAAACAAGCGTGGATCCCGTCGAGTACGACGGACATGAGGGGTGCTAATACCTTCCCCTTGCGTAACCGACTCCCGAATCCAGGATTTGGTTGCGATGACCATTCCTTTCCCCGTTTTGCGGTAGGTTTACCTTGAGCGTTTCCTTTCCCTCCGTTGGGATAAATAACGCACGGTGGTGACTCTTCTGTTCAGCCGGCGCCGATTTTCGCAGTAGCGACAATAGGGAAGAAAAATTCTAGTACTATGGACAAGGATATAGGATTCACAAATAGACCACCAATTCTGGATGGTTCTAACTATGACTACTGGAAACCTCGTATGATAGCTTTCTTGAAGTCTCTGGATAGCAAGGCATGGAGAGCAGCTAACTCATGATGGGAACATCTAGTGAAAACAGATAAAGATGGAGCAACTGTGCTAATACCTGAAGAAAAATGGAGAAAAGAGAAAAAAGCCTTGGCTCTTAGGAATTCTAAGGCCCCGAATGCTTTATTCAATGGGATAGATAAGAACATCTTCAGACTTGTGCATCACTGTGAACTGACCAAAGAGGTTTGGAATACTCTCAAAACAACTTATGAAGGTACCTCTAAGGTCAATATGTCTAGATTACAGATGCTGACAACCAAGTTTGAGAATCTGAGAATGAAGGAGGATGAGACTATTCATGAATTCTACATGAATATTCTGGAGATTGCCAATACTTCAGGAGCTTTAGGAGAAAAAATGTCTGAAGAAAATCTTGTAAGGAAGATACTCAGATCATTGCCCAAGAGATTTGCCATGAAGGTTACCGCTATTGAAGAGGCTCAAGATATAAGCAACATAAAGGTGGATGCACTCATTGGTTCTCTCCAAACCTTTGAGATGAGAATGTGTGATCATGCTGAGAAGAAGAACAAAAGCATAGCTTTTTTATCAAATACTGCAGAGGACTCAGATGAAGAGAATGATGGAAGTGAGGAGAATCTATCAAAAGCTATAGCTATGCTTGGAAGACAAATTTAACAAACTAATCAAAAGAATATATCAGAAGACTAGACCTAATGTCAAGAACATTCCTTCTAACATCAGCAGAAGAGGTAAATATGAAGAGAAGGCTAACCAAGGCAAAGGAATTCAGTGCCATGAATGTGAAGGATATGGTCACATTAGAGCTGAATGTCCCACTTACCTCGAGAAGAAAAAGAAAGGTCTAAATGTCACTTAGTCAAATGGAGATTCTGAGAGTGGATCAGAAGAAGAATTTGCTAAACATGTCACTGCACTAACTAGTGTATGTGTATCTGATGATGATTTTAGTGAAGATGAGCTGACTTTTAATGAGCTTGCAGCTTCATATAAATAGCTGTGTATCAGAAGTGCAGAAGTGTGCCAACAAGGGGAGAAGCAAAAGAAACTTATAAAGGAGTTGGAGGCTGAGAAGAAGGAGCATATTGCAACAATAGACTCACTCAACAGTAAGGTCAGCATGTTGAAATCTAAACTGGATCAGATGTCAAAATCTATCAGGATGCTAAACAATAGGACTGACACTCTAGAAGAAATTCTATAAAGTGGTCAGAAAGCAGGAAATATGTCTAGACTAGGGTTTGTTGATAAACAAGGACCCATCTTAGGGCTCAAGAGGATAAGACCTGAAAATCATAGGTCAAATCGGATGTCACGGCCAATGTCTCAACATCAGGGGAACAGAAGCATGAGCCAGACCAAGAGAAAGTTTCAAAGGTAGAGGTGTCACTACTGTGGAATATTTGGACACATAAAACCTTTCTGATTCAGGTTACATGGATTTCCTAGCCACCCTTATCAAGTCAAACCCAAACAGGGTGCCCATGTCAATAAACAACATCAAGTTAGACCCAAAAAGGATTTTCCTATCAAGAAACAACAATGGATTGCTAAGGAGGTTGCTCTAGTAGCTCATACCTTTCTAAAGGTGTCAACCAAAGAAGAATGGTATTTTGATAGTGGATGTTCTAAACATATGACTGGAATAAAGAACCTCTTGGTGGAAATTAAACCTTATTCCACGAGTCATGTAACCTTTGGTGATGGAGCTAGAGGAGAAATCAAAGGTATTGGAAAACTAGACTGTCCTGGTGTTCTAGAACTGGATAATGTCATATTGGTTAAAGGACTGACTGCAAATCTTATCAGTATCAATCAGCTCTGTGACCAAGGACTCAGTGTCAAATTCACTAAGGGTGAATGTGTTGTCACCAATGGAGAAGATGAGGAAGTCATGAGGGGGTCTAGAGCTAAGAATAATTGTTACTTATGGGAGCCTAAAAGTAACTTCAATGTGCTATCTTCAAGGGATAAAAAAGACCATATCCAAGGAAGCAGCAAGAGGAACTCCAAAGTCAACCCCAGATGAAAGAACAGGTTATGGTAAATGTCAGGTTGGCAAGCAAGCCAAGATAACACATCCAAAGAATGGACATCGTAAAAATCTAGATCTGTTATACTGGAAGTTGATGGAGTCCATGAAAGATGACCAGCATAAAGGGAGCAACGTCACTCAGGATGTCATGACATTATATTGTGACAATCTTAGTGCCATCAATATGAACTCAATTGAGCATAACAGGACCATGTATAATGATAACAGACATCATTTTGAAAAAAATTGTGTGGAGCTTGGGGACTCTGACCTACAAAGTGCTGACATTTTTACAAGAGATCTCAAGACTACTCAAATTGAAAACTTAAGAAGCAAATTGGGAATGTGTCTCTATAAGGAGTTATAGCAATTAATGGTATTTGAGAATTGTGTTTTGAATAGTCTAAATTTTAATCATTTGCTGATTGGTCAAAATTCGGAGTTCCCTCTTCTTTTGCAATCATATCACTCTACCCCATACACACGATACATTTGCTTCATTTGGTGCCCATACCACTTCTTTATCTTCCATAACTCCTTCAACAACCATAGAAAACCTTCTCTCACACTGCCAAAGTCTCCTGACATGTCTCAACAATCAAAATCTACCTCCTCCAAGAAGATGACCACCATCGCTGATCCAGATTCTGGTGCTAGAGCTGACTCTTGCAACCCTAACCAGGTTCTTGAGGTGACACCCCTACATATGGTGACCCCTGAAGGTCTGAGTGTGAAGAAACCACGAACTTCGCATGCAAGAAGACCTAAAGAACTAGTCACAAGTCAGGCCCCTTACACTTCAACCTCCACTCTTCTGAGGATACCAATAAGGAAGGCTCTATGGATGTCCACAACACCATTGCTAATTTGGTATCTATGATATTGAATGAGCCACATGATGTGCCAGGGATATCCATTCCCCTTAACACTGAGGGTCCTGTTCCCCATCTGGATCAACAAGCTGATGTTACTTAAGATGTTGAAACCTTGGGAATGACCTCACAAAAGAATGATGATAAGGGTCAAACTTCTGAAAGTAATGATGTTAATATGCAAGGTGATAACAATGATGATAATGATGTACAGAAGGATGATGCTGATGTAGTGAATCTTGATGATTATTCAGATAATGATCTGATAGCCACGATCAACCCTAACATAGCCAAAAGGCTCATGACTAGGAAAGGGAAGAAGGCAGTTGTGTAGAGTCCTCCTGAGAAGAAAGTTGTAACAAAGAGTACCCATGTTAGACCTACAAAAGCTTGGATCAAGGTGGTTCCAAAGAAAAGAAAGGCTCAAACTAGTACTGAATCTGACTCTGACTCGAATGTTGCTTGTGATGTCACTGACATCCCACCAAAGAAGAAACCCACAACTAGCAAACTTGCTGCTAGTGTTCCTGATGTTCCTATAGACAATGTCTCATTTCATTATCCCTCAAGTGTCAATAGGTGGAAATATGTGTATCAGAAGAGGTTGGCATTGGAGAGAGAGCTGGCTCAGAATGCCCTTGAAAGTAAGGAGATCATGAATCTTATCCATGATGCTGGTTTAATGAGGATTGTCACTCAGTTTTCTCAGTGCTATGAAACACTTGCTAAGGAGTTCATAGTGAACCTATCAGAAGAATATGCTGATAGAAAATCAAATGAGTTTGGCAAAGTGTATGTAAGAGGAAAATGTGTCACTTTCTCCTCAACTGTCATCAATAACTATCTGGGGAGATCTGATGAAGCTCAACCTGAGATAACTGCTTCTAACAATAAGGTATGTCGAGTTATAACTGCCAACCAGGTCAAAAGCTGGCCCTCAAAAGGGAAACTGGTTGCCAGTAAACTTAGTGTGAAGTATGTTATGCTGCATAAGATTGGAGCTGCTAATTGGGTGCCCACAAATCATAAATCAATTGTTGCTACTATCTTGGGGAACTTCATTTATGTTGTTGGGACCAAAACAAAGTTTGATTATGAGACCTACATCTTTGATCAAACCATGAAACATGCAGGCAGTTATAGTGTCAAAGGCCCCATTGCATTTCCATCACTTCTCTGTGGGATCATATTGAATCAGTATCCTAATATCCTCAATGAGAATGACTCTGCATGCAAAAAAGAAAGCCCATTGACTTTCCACCACAAGCTGTTTCAAGGAACTCATGTTCCTGACATTGTCATGACATATGTAGAAACATCCAAGGGGGGTTCAAAGACAGGGAAAGCTGAGGTTATTGCCATGCTCAAAGAAACATGCAAGGAGTTGGAGACAAGGAAGCAAAATCTGGAAAAGTTGATCAGGTCTCTTGAGCAAGATGAAGATACTGAATTTACTGAAAATGATGAGGATAAGCATGATGATGGTTCGGGGGAGGATGATGGCCAGGAAGCTGACTCAGAAAAAGCTGTTGCCAGTTCTGAGGAAGACTCTGGTGAAGAAGGAGATAATGATGATGCTGGCTCTGAGTCTAATGGCTAGAGATCTTTGTTTGATTGCTCCAGAACAAATGTTGTTTGTGAACAGTTTTTTGTGTTGTTGTGCTGTAATAACCCTTTAACTTTGTGTTTCCAACTATGTATGATCAATGCTAATTCATTAGTTATGATCTAATTTTGTGGCTAAAAAGGGGGAGAAGTAGTAGTAGAAACAGCAGGGTTAGTTGTTTGTGCATCAGCAGGTAGGCATGGCAAAAAAGCCCATACCCGCAGGGGCCCGCCCCGAAATTAGCGGGAAAAACTCGGTTTGAGTGGGTACGGGTGCGGGTGCAGGGAAAACCCGACTTTTAATTACGGGTGCGGGTATGGGTGCGGGGAGACATTAAGACCTGCCCGCACCCGGCCCTGCCCCGAATAATGCATTTTAGTTTATTCTCTTATTTTACTTATTTTAATGTTCATTTATTAATTATATTTTTAATTAAATTATTAATATCTTTATTGCAATTAAAATAATTAAATTAATCAAATTCATATTCATTTACTAATTAAAATTTTAATTAAATAATCAATTTTTTAATTCAATTATTAATTTTTATTGCAATTAAAAAGAAATTAATTTTTTTCGGGTGGGGGCGGTGCGGGTGTGGGTGCACCCGTTCTCTACTGGGAGTGGGTATGGGCGGTAAATTTTTACCCCCGATTGGGTTTGAGGGCGGGGGCGGGTGTGTTACATGGAGACGGGTGCGGGTATAGTAAAACCCGCCCCGACCCGCCCCGTTGCCATCCCTATAAGCAGGTGTGCTTGATGATTTGTTGCTACAGGCTTAGTTGTGTTTAGTTGATGTCTCTCACAAGTGGAAGATGAGATTTGTTGTTGTGCATGTTTGCACTGAGCAGGTTTGCAGGTGTGTTGATGTTATGTTGCTGCTCTGAGTTGTGTTACAGGTGCGCTGATGTGCTGAAGTTGTTGATATGCTGTGTGAGCAGGATGATGATCCTGTGTGTTTGATGTTTGTTGTTGCTGGTGTGTGTGTGTGTGTGTGTGTGTGTGTGTGTGTGTGTGTGTGTATGTTCCTGGTAGGAACTTAGTAGTATCTTAGCTGTAGGTGGATGTGTGTGTGTCTGCAGGTTGCTTGCAGATGGTGTGTAGTTGTGCATCAGTTGAGGGGGAGTATCACAGGATGTTCCACAAAATGTTGTGACATCTGTAGTCTGACCTGGCAGGTGGTATTTAGTGTTGTGGAACAGGTGTGTAAGGATGTCATATGTGATGTCTGGACATTCATAATCCAGAACAGTCTGTGTGATTGGTAGTGTAGTTGAATCTGATTTGGTAGTACAACATGTGTGTTAAGTGTAGTATTAGCTAGTAGCTATCCTGCATGATTAGATATGAGTTGTGAACTTTTCTGCTGCATATGTTCTCTGATATGGTGACAGATTATTTTAGCCAAAAATTTGCCAAAGGGGGAGTTTGTAGATGTTCTTGATTGACTGCATTTTATGGTAAAACAATGTTGTGTGTAGATGTCTTGACTGATGTCATGACATTCGTGTGTAGTGTTCTGCAGGGTAGGTTTGGTTGGCTATGAACAAAGTGTATTGGATGTCATGCTGAATGTTATGACATCAGGTAGCTGACATCAAGGGCGGTGTTTGTTTTTCTGGTATAATGATTGAGTTAGCTCGGGCTAGATTCCAGGAAACATTTTAGGATGCTTAGTTATCTCAGGAGAAATGTTAGGCAATGCTGAGGATAACGTAAGAGGCCTATGACCTAATTGATAGAACCCTGATTTATGAAAAGAGGTTTAACTTGGTTAAACCTAATTGCTGCACTGAGGCCCAAGGAACTTACGCTGCCTATAAATACAGAAGTGGCAATCCTGATTCAAGGACGAACTTAGAGACTTAGAGATTTTACAGAGTGTTTTATGAGCTGTTTGTGAGTGAAGAATTTTATTTGTTCTTCACGTGTGATTTGTGTCTTAGGATTACTTGTGAGCCAAGCAATTATCACCTGGACGATTGCATTGGACTAGTGTGTTTTAGTTGTATGTTAATTGTATCACTCTAAGATTTTAAGCACGAGTGTTGTGTCTCTTAATTGAAGCTGTGAAGCAAGATCAAGATTTGTTTGAAGTGTGTCTTCATTTTTATCTGTAACTTTAATTGGTTGATATCACTGTTGTGATTGAGGGGGAGTGAGTTGGTACTCAGGTCTAGTGTTAGGCTGAAGTTGCATTGGGTATGTCTTAAGTGAAGAGTGCAAACTGGTAGTTTGGCTATGAATTAGCACTGCTTATAGTGCATTTCCTCTCTGGCTTGGTAGCCCCTAGTGTAGGTGTGATTTGCACCGAACTTGGTCAACAATTCCCTGTGTTATTTACTGCTTTCTTTAAGTGTTTTACTGCTTAGCTTAATTGTTTGTTCAGTAGTGCATGTCATAACATCCAGTATAACATCGACTATCTGTTACTAGAATTTCAGAAAGAACTGCGTGTAAGTCGAATAGAAAAACTAGACGGAGGAGGCAACTTGCCAAAGAAAGACGACAGAGAGGAGAAGGTTCTATGCCAATACCTCAGTTTATGCCAATCATGGAAGATCGACCACCACCACCACCTCCTGCTTCAACACCATGTGTCAACAATCTGAAACACACTGCTCAGTTTGCATGCAATATCCAAAATGGTAGACATTTGAAGATGAAAACGGGTATTCTTGAACTTCTATACCAAAATCTTTTTACTGGTATGGATCATGAGGATCCATTCATACATCTCACAAAATTCTATGAGATTGCGGGTACAACAGGAGTGCCAAAGTTGACGAAGAATCGTTGTTCAAGAGATTATTTCCACACTTCTTAATCGGGAAGGAAAATTAATGGTACCTTAATCAATCCACTTTGGTAATGATGGACTGTAATTAGTTAGAATAAAAGTTCCTTGAACGATTTTTTCCACACAATCGATTCGTGGAAGCAAAGACTGCAATTGCGGTATTCGCTCAAGGCAGAAATGAATCTCTCAATGAAGCATGGGAGAGGTTCAAATCCATGTTACAAAAATGCAAGGGTCGATGTTTTGATGAACTAACACAAGTGCACATCTTCAGAAATGGGCTCCAATCTGTTCACAAAACTTGGTTAGACGCCATCGCGGGTGGATCGTTAATGGCAAAAAGTTCTGAAAATGCGGTAGCCATAATTGATAAGATGGAATTGAATAATCACCAAGGAAATCACAATTGTGGTACTCCTCAACAGGAACCATGAATTCTTGAATTAGGGACTAATGATGTTATTCTTGTTTAGAATAAATTATTATCTCAACAAGTGGAGTTGTTGACTCAACAAATGTCAAAGCTTCCACAACAACTAAAAGAGATGCAAGAATTGCCAAGCAAGAATGTGCAAATAGCCGTTTGTGAACTGTGCAAAGGAGATCATCCCACCAGTTATTGTCCTCCAGTTAACAAAGAAGATAGTTTCATGGGTAATCAAGGCTATTAAGGAAGACAACAACCTTATCAAAACAATAAAGGTTACCAATAACGAGGGAATAATCCTGGTTATCAACAAGGTCACCGTTAAAATCCTTATCAACCTACACAACCTCAAGGTGGAAGTTCAAAGTTAGAAGAAAATATCCATCAATTCATGTAAATTTCAATGGCCAACCAAAAGAGTAGTCAGACATCAATCAAGAATCTTGAAAACCAAGTTGGGCAACTTACGAAACAATTAGCCGATCAACAACCGGGGCCATTTTTTCCGCAAACACTCAAACCAATCCCAAAGAACATTACAAAGTCATTGCGACTAAGAGTGGAAGATAGATGGGTGGAGGAGGAGAAAATGACAAGAAAAATGATGATGTGAGAAGGGATGAGATTGTGGAAGAAAAAATGATGAGGTAGAAGTGGAAAATGAAAAGAAGAAGTTAGTTGAAAATGAGAACCATGAGAAAGAAGATGTAGAGGAGACAAAGAAAAAAATCAAGAGAGGAAAGGAAAAAGTGAGCCAAATTTCAATTCAAAACTTGCCTTATCCTCATGCTCCAACCAAGAAAGACAATGCTATACATTATGCTCGGTTCATGGATATATTTCGTCAATTGAAAATTAATATTCCATTTTTCGAGGCTCTTTAGTAAATGCCTAAATATCCAAAGTTTATGAAAGATACCATTACCAAGAAGATGAGATTTATGGACCAAGAAACAATCACACTTGATGCAAGTTGTAGTGCAATCATTTAAAGAACTCTACCGATCAAATAAAGTGATTTGGGTCGAGTTACTTTATTGGTTACCATCGATGATGATTATGTGGGTAAAGGCTTGATTGACTTAGGCTCAAGCATCAATTTGATTTTGTTATCTATTGTTAAGAGGTTGGGAAGAATTGAGATGAAAGCAACAAAAATGACATTGCAACTAGCCGATAAGTCTACAACTCATCCTCATGGAGTAACCCAAGATGTATTAGTCAAGGTGGATAAATTCTTTTTTCCAATTGATTTTGTTGTTATTGACATGGAATAAGACCATGATGCTCCATTGATTCTTGGGTGACCTTTTGTGAAAACGACTAGAATGATGATTGATATCGATGATAGTCTCACGAAAGTGAGAGTTCAAGATAAGGAAGTCTCTTTTAGTCTCTTTGAAGCAATGAAGCACTCCAAAGACACACATGATAGTTGTAAAATTGATGCAACATAATAAGCTATAATAGAAGTAACAAGACAAGTCCACATGTCAACTTCCTTTGAAAAAGCTCTTGCTGGGGCATTTGAAGTTCTTACAAAAGAAGAAGAGAAGGAACTTGAAAAATTCTTGAACGAACTTGAAACTTTGGAAGAATTGCAACCTTGGGAAAATGAAGTCGAAGTGTTGAAAAAAGACGTGAATGATGAAAAATCCCAACTTGAATTGAAGATGTTGCCTCCCCATTTGAAATACACATTCCTTGATGATGGTTGTAACAAACCGATTATCATTAGTAATATTTTATCCAAAAAAGAGAAGCACCGTTTAATTCAAGTTTTGAAGAAAAATCAAAGAGCTATTGGTTGGGTTTTCTCCAATTTGAAGGGGATTAGTTCGGCTTATTACATGCACAAAATATTTATGGAAGATGATTTATCTGATTTCCAATAGTACATGGGTGAGTCTGGTATAAGTTATTCTAAAGAAAGGAGGTATGACCGTGATAAAAAATGAAAGGAATGAATTGATTTCGACAAGGACCGTAACAGGTTGACGAATGTGCATTGATTACCGGAAGCTTAACCAAGCAACGGGAAAAGATCACTTTCCGTTACCTTTTATAGATCAAATGCTTGAAAAGTTATCGGGTCAAAAGTTATATTATTTTTTATATGGGTATTCTGGGTATAACCAAATTACGGTTAATTCGGAAGACCATGAGAAAATGGTGTTTACTTGTCCTTTTGGGGTTTTTGCATATAGAAAAATGCCTTTTCGTTTGTGCAATGCACCGACCACTTTTCATGGATGACTTCTCCATTTTCGGGGCTTCTTTTGAACTATGCTTGAAAAAATTGGAAACCATTTTAGAGAGGTGTGTGGAAACTAATCATGCTCTTAATTGGGAAAAGTGTAATTTAATGGTTACAGAAGGAATCGTGCTAGGCCACAAAGTCTCCTTCAAAGGCCTTGAAGTTGAGCAATCAAAGATTGAAGTGATAAAGATGTTGCCACCACCAAAAAATTTGAAGGGAATCCGAAGTTTCCTTGGTCACGCGGGATTTTATCAGAGATTCATCAAATAATTCTAAAATGTAGCAAGACCTTTGAGCAATTTTCTCAACAAAGATAAGCCATTTCTCTTTAATGATGATTGTTTAAAAACTTTTAAAACTTTGAAAGAAAATTTGATCACTGCACCCATAATCATAGCTCCAAATTGGACTCTCAATTTTGAATTAATGTGTGACACAAGTGATTATGCGGTTGGTGCGGTGCTTGGCCAAAGAAAGACAAAAAAAATCCATGTTATACATTATGCGAGTAAGGTTTTAAATGAAGCACAAGTGAATTACTCAATAATTGAAAAAGAATTAGTCGCAATAGTGTATGCTCTAGAGAAGTTTAAGTTTTATCTTATTGGTTTGAAGGTTATGGTATACACTGACCATTTAGCGATTAAGTATCTTCTCACCAAGCCGAATTCAAAGCAAAAGCTTATTTGATGGATTCTTTTATTGCAAGAATTTGATTTAGAAATTCACGATAAGAAGGGTTCTGAAAACTTGGTGGCGGATCACTTATCCCGCTTGGTCAATATGGAAGTGACAAATCAAAAAACTAAAATGCGAGAAGAATTCTGGATGAAAAACTATTTTGGTCTAAGTTAGACCTTGGTTTGCTGATTTTGCCAACCACAAGGCAACCGGATTACTACCAGAAGATTTAACTTGGAACCAAAAGAGGAAATTCTTGTCGGATGCAAATTTTTATGTTTGGAATGAACCTTACCTTTTTAAACTAGGTAGTGATAATCTCTTGAGAAGGTGTGTTTCTAGTGAGGAAGCTAAAATTATCCTTTGGCACTATCACAATTCACCATATGAAGGTCATTACAATGGTTTGAGGACGACAACAAAAGTCCTCTAGTCGGGTTTTTATTGGTCGTCCCTGTTTAAAGATGCAAACCTACATGCGAAGAATTGTGATATTTGCCAAAGAAGTGGCAGAATTGGGAAACGAGATGAGATGCCCTTACAAAGTATATTGGAAGTTGAAGTTTTTGATTATTAGGGTATAGATTTCGTTGGACCATTTCCTCCATGTTTTGTCAACTGATACATTATGGTTGTGGTTGATTACGTTTCGAAGTGGGTGGAAGCAATAGCTTCAAAAAGGCCGATGGAAAAACGATGATTACATTTTTAAAGAAAAAAATATTTTCCCATTTTGGCACGCCTCGAGTGTTAATTAGTGACGGCAGTTCGCACTTTTACAATGCACCACTTGAAATTTTTTTAGAACACTATGGTGTAAAGCATAAAGTGGCAACCCCATACCACCCACAAACGAATGGTCAAGCCAAGGTATCAAATAGAGAAGTGAAAAGAATTTTGGAAAAAACCGTGTCAAGTTCGAGAAAGGATTGGTCTCAAAAGCTTGATGAATCTTTATGGGTGTATTGTACCACTTACAAAGCTCTCATTAGTTTAAATCCGTTTCAATTGGTTTACGACAAAACTTGTCATTTACCGGTTGAAATGGAGCATAAAGATCTTTGAGCACTAAAATTGTTAAATTTTTATCCTAACTTGGCTGGTGAGAAAAGAAAGTTCCAACTTCATGAATTAGAGGAAATGAAGATCAATGATTATCGTTCAAGCAAACTTTATAAAGAAAGGGTAAAAATCTATCATGACAAGAAGGTCTGTCAAAAAGACTTTCAAGCTGGTCAAATGGTGCTTCTATTTAATTCTCGGTTAAACCTTTTTTTGGGAAAGTTGAAATCTAAATGGTCGGGACCATTCTTGATCAAATAAGTGAAGCACTACGGGGCAATTGTGGTAGAGGACCCAAAGAACAAAGAAAGTTGAGCTGTGAATGAGCAAAGGTAAAAATCTATCTTGGAGGTGATTTTGATCGCGAAGTTTATGTCGTTTCTCTTAGTGATCCGTAAAGTCATCATGGACCGTCGAGCTCTAACGATGTTAAACAAAGCGCTTGTTGGGAGGCACCCCAACGTTGTAAGTATTTAATTTTTGTTGTCTTAATTGTTTAAACATGTTTAAAATTCGTGTGAATTTGAGAAAATTGCAATTCAGTTGTTGCAGCAGAAAAATTCTGCATTTGGTGTAATCCGCCGGGCGAAATTTGGTTTTGCCAGTCCCTCACTTCTGCTTCGCCAGGCGAATCGTGCGTGGGTACTTAAACTACTGTTTTGATTGCAGAGAAAAAAATGGATATTTATATATTTTTTAATTAGTTTGTGAATATTTGTTTTTTTAGGGTCCATTTGGGCCCATTTTTAGCTTTCCTTTCCCTTTCCCTCTATTTCACTCAAACTTTTCTCATTTCTCTCACTTCTCACTTCTCTCATCTCACTCAAAAATTCTCTCACTCCCTCTCATTTCAAATCCTAATTCATCTAAGTTTTCTAGCTCTCTCTCGATTCCACACCCAATCCAAGGTATGTTCTTCTTTTTCTTAATATTTTTAAGTTAATTTTTGTAAATTAGGGTTAGATTAGGGATAAATGCATGTTGATAAGGTTTTTGATGTTAAGCTTTAGAATAATATAGTTTTGTTCTTGTTGAATTATTGAAGTGTTGTTGTGTTGTGTTCTTTTTTTTAATCTAAAAAGGGCATGCGTTTTGATAAGCTTTCAGGTCTGCATAATTTCGCCTGGCGAGCTTGAGGCGAGTCCTCACTTCTGCTTCGTCGGATGAGCTGGTAAGGTTGTGGCGAAAGGCCATTTTTCTAGTTTTCTGCGATTTCTGTTTTTCATTTGTAGTCTGTTTTTTTTATACTTTTATTTTATGATTCATTCTTGTTGTCATTTGTTGTTTAATTAACTCTAACAAATAAAGGTATTCATTTATTTTTGTGTGTCTTGTCTCTTTTGTGCAGATGGCTCATAGAACCAAAGTTAACGGAGGAAAGAAACAAAAAACAACAGTGGGTAGTAGCTCCAGGCAGCAGTGCGATCTTGATCTGACTCGTTTCATTAGCGAGACTCGTGCTGCCAGGTACAACATGCTTGAGGAACGACATATTATTTCAGATAGGAGATTTACTATCCATCAGGAAGGCGCACATCAGAGGCTTGCCGCAATTTTCCAAAGCAAGAAGTGGGGGCACTTGATTAACCCAGTTGATCGAATTAACTATGAGTTGGTTCGAGAATTCTATGCAAATGCCATTCAGCCCGAATGGGAAGTATTCAGGTACAAGACTTTTGTGTAAGGCAAAGAAGTCTGATTTGACCATGACGCCATTAATGTTTTGTTTGGAAAACCAAGTTCTTTGGGAATGTTTGAGAAAGATGATTACACGAAGGAATTTGGTACACACTTGGATCATGAAAAAATTGCCAAGGCAATTCTGTTTAAGGGCAAGAGTGTGGAGTGCAACAACCAAGGTGAGGCGATCTGGTACCGAAGGAAGGACATGCCTCCAGAAGTTCAAGCGACTCTTCTTTTTATTTTGTATAACATCAAACCAAAGATGCACCGATCAATAGTTCTGATTGATGTTGTCTTGCTTTTGTACTATATCATTAGGGATAAAGATCTGGATATAACCTGGATAATTGCTAATGAGATAAAGACATTTGTTGAAACTACTGGAAGACCCGAGGTACATTCTAGTGCTCCCATTAGTTTTTCTTGTTTGGTTACTTATTTGTGTCTAAAGAAGTGGGTGTCGATGCCTGATGTCGTGAATGAGAAAATAAGGGGAGTGGTTTATGATGATTATATTAAGCGGTATTGCAAGAGAAGATTGAGTCAAAAGAAGAAAGGTGGAAATGTAGGTGAGTCATCTCGAGCACAAGCAAGTGAGCCATCTGAGGCACTTGATTTTTCTACTTAGGACCCAAGGATGCGAGCGACATTTAACTATTCGTGGGATATGGCTGAAGCTTACTAAAGGTCATCAAAGTTTAATTTTAATTGTATGTAGCAGTTGTATCAGTTTCAGACTACTCCACAAGATGTCACTGCATTTCCTTCTCGTGCGAATTACGACAGCTATGCAAATTGGCCTGTGGGCAAACGGCCTTTCTTTTCAGAGGGGCAACAGTTGGTGCTGATGGTGATGGTGATGGCGATGAAGAGATGCATGATGAGTTGCATGACTTTCTTAATTAGGAGCTTGACTACAAAGTCAAGAATATATTTATCTTTGTCATTTATTTTTAGTACTTTATTTCAGTTGATTTAGTTTTAGTAAACGACAAATTTTGTTGTTGTAGCATTTTGGTGCTTCAGCGAGTACATTTTGGGTGTGTTTACACCATGACTTTGGTTATGAAATTTCTATTTGGTTTATGATGAAATTCAATCTTTTTAGTGTGTTTAAGTTTTGTTTGTGGAAAGAAATTATTGTGGTTTAGTTTTGTGTTTGTTCCTTGTTTTTTTGAAAAGTTTTTGTGTTAGCACAAATCTTAAAGAGTGTTATGTCAGCCTTAAACATGTGATGGTGATGATAAAATTCTTGTCGATGTGAATAATCAAGGTGTTAAAAATTGATTTGTAGAGTTATAGCATGATGGTGAATTTAGTGTTTTATACAAAGTTATGATAATGCTTTGTTTTGTAAATACTTGTTCATGTTTGAATCAATTAAGACAAAACCACAAAATTAAGGTGTTTTCCATTGTTCACCAAAAGTAGAGTTCAAGTAATTGTTGTTTAACTCATTTAGTTCATGTTTAATATTGCAAGTTTGTTTTTAAATTTTGGAAACTTAGAAATGATTAAGACAATTTTTGTGCACTATGAGAATAACCATCATTCAAAAAAAGGCTTCAATTTATCCTGTTAGTGTGTGTGAATTCGTAACCCCCTTGAGCCTTACATTGATTTTTTTGTGAAAATGAATCAACTTAGATCCCAACAAATTGTTAACCTTGTGTGAAGAACATTTTTTTTCTAAAGAGAATGAAATATTGAAAGTTGGGGAGAGTTGCTCATTGGAAAAAAAAAGGAAAAATAATAGGTGGTACAATGCACTATTTGAAAGAAAAAAAAAGAGAAAGAAATAAACAATAAAAGAAAATAAAGGATGCATTGTAAGAAAATAAATCAAAGGATTAAGCAAGAATGAATTTTTGAAAAATGAAAAAAGAAATTTTTTATTTGAAATGCTCTTCATAAATTTTACCCGTTTCTGTTGAATAGCTGTGTATATATTACACTTTGTTGTTAACCCAAGCCAAGTTACAACCATAAAAGCCCTTAGTGATCTTTGTTTTCATGACTTTTTGATAACTTTGTGAGACGAATGCATGAATTATTCTGGTTGTGGCACGATTACTTATGAGAGTGTTTTGTCCCTTGTAAACTTATGTACATAATGTTCATGTGTTTGATAATGAATGAATTAGGTAATTCAACTTGAGCTTGTAGGTACTTGATTTTGCATTGTGTGATGTTGTGTTTAGAACTTACTTCATGATCATGTTTGACCTGATCAGAAGGGGATCACGGGCTGGCCACACGCTCTGTTGGACTGCTACCTGTTCACCGGTGATGAGGAGGAGAAGGGGGGTGTACCTGCAAGACACTCCGATGCCAAACTAAGGAATTAGGCAGAGTGAGAGCAAAGTACAGAAATGGGTAAGAAGTGAAGTATCTGACCCTCTTGAGGAAGAGGGTATTTATAGAGAGACCCCAACGCTTGGCCAACGGTCACTTGCGTTGGGCTGGGTGGCCAGGCCCAACTCAGGTGACTGCTAAGGCTTACGTGGCATAGTGAAGACCAAAACGTGGTCTTCGCCCTAGTCCAACTGTCCCGTGGTCTCCGGAAAGTGGATTTGACCTGCTCTTTCGGAGGTGGGTAGTTGGGGGATGACGTGTCCCCGCGGAGGGGAGCACGTAGAGAACCTGTGAAGGACACGTTGTCCTGCCCGACAGGAGGGCGGGTTCTGCCCGCGGGGGGTAGGTCTTGTCCTCGAAGGGTAGAGTTCGCCGAGCGGGGAGTCTCCAGCCCGTCGTAGTTGGGGTAGACCCTTCTCGCAAGGAGGCCTTTCTGGCTCGTCGGAGACCTCGTGCCCGACGCAGTACTCGGACTGGATAGGGCCTGGTGGTACATTATTGGGCTGGGCCCGCGTGGTTAGCCCGGGGCCCAGGCCAGAACAGGAGCCCCCCAAGTCGTTGCTCCGAGGAAGGGAGCGAGGACTTGATGACGCCGCTCCGGGGAAGTGGACTGGCCCGGGGGAAGATCCTTCAGCGCGAGCATGCGTGTTCTACATCGTCGATTGTCCGGGTTTGAAGACGGGTATTAGCGAGGAGAGGTGAAGGGGCGCGTCTGTCTGCTTCCGCCACGTGTCGCACGCTGGGTGGCTGCTAGGGCGGCTACCTTAGGGTACTCAAGTGTCTAGCGACGCTTCGATTCCCGTGCAGAGGTATAAGTAAGCGAGCCCCTGTTCATTTCTCACTTTTCGCCCTCTCGCTCTTAAGTTTCCTGCCTGCTGTTGTAACGCCCCAAATTCTGAATTTCCCATTTTTGTTGAGTCCTTTTTAATTCATTTGGATAATTGGTATTTTAATTGTGAAATTTATGTGTTGATATGTTTAATTTCAATATTGTGTTATTTTACCGATTCAGAGAGTTTTCGAGGAAAATAGAGTAAAGGGTATTTTAGACATTTAGTACTAAGTGTTAAGTGGATTGTTGTGTGAGAATTAATTGGTAAGTGTTTGGAAAGAATTGGAGAGGAAAGAAAATAGAACATGAGATAAGAGAGAAAAGGGAATAGATAGAAACATTAGTGGAAAAACAAGGGAAAGAAAGAAGAGAGAAGAGAAAGAGGAGAAAGAAGAGGAAAACCTAAGATTTCATCAAAGATCAACATCCAAACTTTCGATCAATCGGGTAAGGGTGTGAAACTCTATTATACTGTTAATGTGTATGATTATGTATGTTGTTGATCGTTTAATGTTGGATTGAGAAGAATTTCTACTAATTTCCATCTTAGGGCAATATTAGGATTTAATCAGTAGAATGTGGTTTTAACCGGTTAGAATTGAGAATGGATAGAGTAGGATAGTCGGGTGTTGTTGGGTTGAACTTACTGGGGTTGTTTGGTTTTGGAATCGGTCGGTTTGTGAGGTTTGAGCTTTGGGCAGCCATGGAAGTTCTGATCTCGCAGGCTCGCCAGGCGAACGGCAGCGAAACTTCGCCGGGCGAAGCCCAGCGAACGGTAGCGAACTAAGTCAGAAGCATCCACCCTGTCTTCGTTGGCAAGTTCGCCAGGTGAATGAGAGTCGCGAAGGTTCGCCAGGCGAGCGTGCTAGTGAGTAATTCCAAGATAACTCTCAGTGGTCTTCGCTGGCAAGTTCGCCCGGCGAACTAAGTAGCGAAGGTTCGCCAGGCGAAGGTTGGCGAATGTGACAGCATTTTCCTATTTTCTGTGTTTTTTTCCCTTTTTATGCGGATTTCCTTGTTCAGTTATGTTTAATCCTTATTGAATGTGCATAGATTGTATATGCTCGTATGAGATGAATATGCATAGTGATATATTTGCGAATATGTATGCATGTAGAGTAATGTTGTGAGTCATTTAGCATAAAGGCATCATGATGTACATCCTAGTGATGTTGATTCCTTGGAGAATCTGCTGAACATTTGATTCCTCGGAGAATCTGCAGAGTATTTGATTCCTTGGAGAATCTGCTGAATATTCGATTCCTTGGAGAATCTGATGAATATTTGATTCCTTGGAGAATCTGCTGAATACTTGATTCCTTAGAGAATCTGCTGAATTGAGTCGGTACCGCATTTGCATCTGCATAGAGTCGTGAGTCGGTCTCTATGAGTTGTATTGGTCATCTTTATATGATGCATGGAGTGAATTGAACATAATTCTAGATATTTATATGGAAGATGATGAGTATGTATAGAGGCATGATTTGATGAATATGCTTGATTGTGTGAATATGCATTGTGATGAGATGTGGTGAGAATCTGAATTGTGTTAATCCCATGTTTGTATATAGATATATAAATATATGTATTGACTGTTATGATATTGTTTCTCACCCTTCTGCTGTTTCCTAATGCTCTACGAGGCATTGCAGAGTAGGATTGCTGGAAGTCCTTTTTGTGAAGCAGGTCTTCTTTATTTTTGGTCGATGGCTCTGATATGTAACATCTAGGTAGTTAGGAAGCCTTTAGTTCTTTTTGGAGATACTTTGCTTTGATTTTCTTTTGTGATACATCTGCGTATGTATCTGATAATGGATGTTGTACATATGAATTAACTTAATGATGTATATATGTTTATATGAATGTATTGATTCAATGTTTAGAAGTTTCCGCTTTATTCTAAATATTGAGGTGTGAGTTTTAGAACTATGTTCTTCAGTTGTGAATTACCCATTGTTGCATATCTATTTGAGCAGGTGTTGTAGATGTTTGACTTCATGATAATGTGACACACCTCTTTTATATCATGTATTAATTAAACTCTGATGAAACTTTTATCAAGTGCTTTAATGATTTAATTATTTTTTTATATTATTGAGGGTATAGAAAGGGGGTGTTACATTAAGTGGTATCAGAGCTAGCGTTGAGTCAGTTGTGTCTGTCTTATTGTTGTGTTGGTTGAACGATTGTTTAACCCTGTTATTTTTGGGAATCCTCAGAATATGGCTAGTCATAATAACAATGCTATGGCTGCGGCGTTGGAGGCTATGGCTAGGGCGGTGCAAGGCGCACCGAATGTGAATACGAACAATGAGTTTAGAAAGAACCAACCACCGGTATTCAAGGGGAGATTTGATCTGGACGGTGCTCAGATATGGTTAAAGGAGATCGAGAGGATCTTTAGGGTTATGAATTGTGCTGAAGGTAACAAGGTGAGACTTGGAACTCACATGCTGAGAGAAGAAGCCGATGACTGGTGGGTCGGTATGAGGCAAGTTCTTGAAATAGACGATGAGGGAATCACTTGGAATCTTTTTCGCACCGAATTTTTTAGAAAGTATTATCCTGAGAGTGTGAAGGGAAAGAAGGAGATGTAGTTCTTGGAATTGAAACAAGGCAACATGTATGTGACAGACTACACGGCTAAGTTCACAGAGTTAGTGAAGTTTCATCCTTACTATGATGCGGTAACGGCGGAATTTTCCAAATGTATTAAGTATGAGAATGGCTTGCGCCCTGAGATCAAGCAAGCGGTGGGTTATCAAAGGATTAGGAGATTTTCGGACTTGACCGAATGCTGTAGAATCTTTGAAGAAGAAAGTAAAGCTCTTTCCACCCACTATAAGAGTTTGAATGAGAAGAGAGGGAAGCAACCGGTAAGGAGTGGACCTTATATGACACCTGCTGATAAAGGCAAGCATAGGGAAAACTTTGATAGGAAGCCCGGAGGAGGTTCTAGTGCGATTAAATGTTTCAAGTGTGGCGTAATGGGCCACAAGTCCTTTGACTGTGGAAAATCTGTGGAGAAGTGTGCTTACTGTGGGGTTCCTAGACATGTCACTTCGGATTGTAGAAGGAATGTGGTGAAATGCTACAACTGTGGTGAAGTGGGTCACATTAAGCCCAATTGTACTAAGTCGAAGCAAGCTCCAGCAGACGGAAAGGTATTTGCGTTAGCTAGTGAGGACACTACTAATGCGGATCGTTTGATTAAAGGCACATGCTTTATTAATAATGTACCTTTAGTTGCTATTATTGATACTGGAGCGACTCATTCGTTCATTTCTCTTGAGTGTGCCGAATGTTTGGATTTGTGCATGGTTTCTTTGAGTGGTGGCATGGTTATTGAGACTCCCGCTTCGGGGTCGGTAACTACTTCCTTGGTATGCATAAGTTGTCCTTTGACCATGTATCGTAAAGACTTCGTTATGGATTTAGTGTGTTTGTCGTTGGACGGTTTGGATGTGATTTTGGGTATGAATTGGTTGCAATATAATAAGGTTCATCTGGATTGCTATCACAAGTTGGTAAGATTTCCTTATTTGGAAGATGATGGAAATGAGAGTTTTCTATCCACTAAAGAGTTGAAGAAACTTTTAGCGGACGAAGCTCAGTTGTTTGGTTTGTTTGCGTCCTTGTCGGTAGAGAGTAAAGTGGAACTGGAAGTATTTCCCGTAGTGCGAGAATTTCCAGAAGTTTTTCCGGGAGATATTAAGGATGTGCCGCCGGAGAGAGAGATTAAGTTTTCTATTGATCTAGTTCCGAGTACTAGACCGATTTCGATGGCACCGTATCGTATGTCGGCATCAGAATTGGTAGCGTTAAAGAGGCAGTTGAATGACTTGTTGGATAAGAGATTTGTAAGACCAAGTGTTTCTCCTTGGGGTGCACCAGTATTGTTAGTAAAGAAGAAAGATGGAAGCATGCGGTTGTGTATTGATTATCGACAGTTGAATAAAGTGACGATTAATAATAGGTATCCGCTTCCAAGAATAGACGATTTGATGGACCAATTGGTTGGAGCCCGTGTTTTTAGTAAGGTTGACTTGAGATCGGGTTATCACCAGATTCGGTGAAAGAAGAAGATGTTTCAAAGACGGCCTTTAGGACACGATATGGTCACTATGAGTATATGGTGATGCCGTTCAGAATTTCTAACGCGCCAGGTGTGTTCATGGAATATATGAATCATATTTTTCATGAGCAGTTAGATCGTTTTGTGGTGGTGTTCATCGACGACATCTTGATTTATTCTAAGTCTCAAGAAGAGCATGAGGGGCATTTGAGAATTGTGTTGCAGATTTTGAAAGAGAAGCAATTGTATGCCAAGTTGTCGAAGTGCGAGTTTTGGTTATCGGAGGTGAGTTTTCTTGGACATATTATTTCTGGAAATGGTATTAGTTTTGACCCATCCAAGATTGATGCGGTAATGCAGTGGGAAGCTCCTAAGTCAGTTATGGAGATTCGAAGCTTTTTGGGATTAGCCGGTTATTATCGGAGGTTTATTGAAGGATTTTCGAAGTTGGCACTTCCGTTGACTTAATTGACTTTTAAGGGAAAGGCTTTTGTTTGGGATATTGATTATGAGGAGCGTTTTGTTGAGCTTAAGAGAAGGTTGACAACGGCGCCGATTTTGATTTTACCGAATCCGACGGAGTCATTTGTGGTTTATTATGATGCTTCTTTATCTGGTTTTGGTGGTGTTTTAATGCAAGATAGGAAAGTTGTGGCTTATGCTTCAAAACAATTGAGAGTGCATGAGAAGAACTACCCTACGCATGATTTGAAGTTAGCAGCCGTGGTGTTCGTTTTGAAAATTTGGAGGCATTATCTTTATGGTGCAAGATTTGAGGTTTTTAGCGACCACAAGAGTTTGAAATATTTATTTGACCAGAAAGAGTTGAACATGAGACAAAGGAGATGGCTAGAGTTTTTGAAAGACTACGATTTTGGTTTGAATTACCATCCGGGTGAGGCAAACATAGTAGCCGATGCTTTAAGTCGAAAGCTGGTTCATATGTCAACGTTGATGATAAGAGAATGGGAATTGTTGGAGAGTTTTAGAGATTTGAGTTTGGTTTGTGAAGTGACGCCGAGAAGTGTGAGACTTGGTATGCTTCATATTACGAATGATTTTCTTGCGACCGTTTGTGAAAAACAAAAATTGGACTTAAAGATCGTTGATTTGATGATGAATGAGAATGAAGATTTCAAGGTTGATGAATTTGGTGTTTTGAGATTCCGTGGTCGTATTTGCATTTCCGACGATGTGGAGTTGAAGAAGATGATATTGGAAGAAGGTCATCGGAGTAACTTGAGTATTCATCCGGGAGCGAATAAGATGTACCAAGATTTGAAGAAGATCTTTTGGTGGTCTGGACTAAAGCGCGATGTTGCTCATTTTGTGTATTCGTGTTTGACGTGTCAAAAGTCGAAGGTGGAACATCAGAAACCTAGTGGATTGATGCAACCGTTAGATATTCCGGAATGGAAATGGGATAACATATCGATGGATTTTGTTACGGGATTGCCGAATACGCAAAGAAGTCATAATGCTATTTGGGTGATCGTTGATAGACTTACTAAATCTGCTCACTTCATTCCGATTGATATTAGTTATCCTTTGGAGAAATTAGCCGAGATTTATGTTCGTGTGATTGTAAAGTTGCACGGAGTTCCTAAGAGTATTGTGTCAGATAGAGATCCTAGATTCACTTCAAGATTTTGGGAAAGTTTGCAAGGTGCCTTGGGTTCTAAGTTGAGGTTGAGTTCGGCTTACCATCCGCAGACGGACGGTCAAACCGAGAGGACAATTCAGTCGTTAGAAGATTTGTTGCGTGCTTGTGTGCTGAAACAAGGTGGTGCTTAGGATGGTTATTTGGCGTTGATTGAATTCACTTATAATAACAGTTTTCATTCGAGCATTGGTATGGCACCATTCGAGGCTTTATACGGTCGGAGATGTCGAACACCTTTATGTTGGCATGAGACGGGTGAGAGGTCGGTAGTTGGACCGGAGATGGTACAACAGACGACGAAAAAGGTGAAGTTTATTCGGGAAAAGATGATAGCTTCTCAGAGTAGGCAGAAGAGTTACTATGATAAGAGGAGGAAGGACATTGAGTTTCAAGAAGGCGACCATGTCTTTTTGAGAGTTACACCGGTTACGGGAGTGGGTCGTGCCTTGAAGTCGAAAAAGTTGACTTCTCGTTTTATTGGTCCGTATCAGATTATTGCACGTGTGGGTGTTGTGGCGTATCGTGTGGCGTTGCCTCCGAACCTTTCAAATTTGCATGATGTGTTCCATGTTTTGCAACTTCGGAAGTATGTTCCGGATCCGTCACATGTTATTCCTATGGACGAGATCGAAGTAAGAGACAACCTTACGGTTGAGGTTTTACCGATTAGTATTTTGGATCGTGAAGTTAAGAAGTTAAGGGGCAAGGATATTGCACTTGTGAAAATAGCCTGGGGAGGTGCTACAGAGGGCAATATGACTTGGGAATTGGAGAGCAAGATGCGAGAGTCGCATCCAGAGTTATTTGAATCAGGTAATATTTTCGAGGACGAAAATTTCTAAAGTGGGGGAGAGTTGTAACGCCCCAAATTCTGAATTTCCCATTTTTGTTGAGTCCTTTTTAATTCATTTGGATAATTGGTATTTTAATTGTGAAATTTATGTGTTGATATGTTTAGTTTCAATATTGTGCTATTTTACCGATTCGGAGAGTTTTCGGGGAAAATAGAGTAAAGGGTATTTTAGATATTTAGTATTAAGTGTTAAATGGATTGTTGTGTGAGAATTAATTGGTAAGTGTTTGGAAAGAATTGGAGAGGAAAGAAAATAGAACATGAGATAAGAGAGAAAAGGGAATAGATAGAAACATTAGTGGAAAAACAAGGGAAAGAAAGAAGAGAGAAGAGAAAGAGGAGAAAGAAGAGGAAAACCTAGGATTTCATCAAAGATCAACATCCAAGCTTTTGATCAATCGGGTAAGGGTGTGAAACTCTATTATACTGTTAATGTGTATGATTATGTATGTTGTTGATCGTTTGATGTTGGATTGAGAAGAATTTCTACTCATTTCCATCTTAGGGCAATATTAGGATTTAATCGGTAGAATATGGTTTTAACCGGTTAGAATCGAGAATGGATGGAGTAGGATAGTCGGGTGTTATTGGGTTGAACTTACTGGGGCTGTTTGGTTTTGGAATCGGTCGGTTTGTGAGGTTTGAGCTTTGGGCAGCCATGGAAGTTATGATCTCGCAGGCTCGCCAGGCGAACGGCAGCGAAACTTCGCTGGGCGAAGCCCAGCGAACGACAGCGAACTAAGTCAGAAGCATCCACCATGTCTTTGTTGGCAAGTTCGCCAGGCGAGTGTGCTAGTGAGTAATTCCAAGATAACTCCCAGTGGTCTTTGCTGGCAAGTTCACCCGGCGAACTAAGTAGCGAAGGTTCGCCAGAGGCTTCGCCAGGCGAAGGTTGGCGAATGTGACAGCATTTTCCTATTTTTTGTGTTTTTTCCCCCTTTTTATGCGGATTTCCTTATTCAGTTATGTTTAATCCTTATTGAATGTACATAGATTGTATGTGCTCGTATGAGATGAATATGCATAGTGATATATTTGCGAATATGTATGCATGTAGAGTAATGTTGTGAGTCATTTAGCATAAAGGCATCATGATGTACATCCTAGTGATGTTGATTCCTTGGAGAATCTGCTGAACATTTGATTCCTCGGAGAATCTGCAGAGTATTTGATTCCTTGGAGAATCTGCTGAATATTCGATTCCTTGGAGAATCTGATGAATATTTGATTCCTTGGAGAATCTGCTGAATACTTGATTCCTTGGAGAATCTGCTGAATTGAGTCGGTACCGCATTTGCATCTGCATAGAGTCGTGAGTCGGTCTCTAGGAGTTGTATTGGTCATCTTTATATGATGCATGGAGTGAATTGAACATAATTCTAGATATTTATATGGAAGATGATGAGTATGTATAGACGCATGATTTAATGAATATGCTTGATTGTGTGAATATGCATTGTGATGAGATGTGGTGAGAATCTGAATTGTGTTAATCCCATGTTTGTATATAGATATATAAATATATGTTTTGACTGTTATGATATTGTTTCCCACCCTTCTGCTGTTACCTAATGCTCTACGAGGCATTGCAGAGTAGGATTGCTGGAAGTCCTTTTTGTGAAGCAAGTCTTCTTTATTTTTGGTCGATGGCTCTGATATGTAACATCTGGGTAGTTAGGAAGCCTTTGGTTCTTTTTGGAGATACTTTGCTTTGATTTTCTTTTGTGATACATCTGCGTATGTATCTGATAATGGATGTTGTACATATGAATTAACTGAATGATGTATATATGTTTATATGAATGTATTGATTCAATGTTTAAAAGTTTCCGCTTTATTCTAAATATTGAGGTGTGAGTTTTAGAACTATGTTCTTCAGTTGTGAATTACTCATTGTTGCATATCTATTTGAGCAGGTGTTGTAGATGTTTGACTTCATGATAATGTGACACACCTCTTTTATATCATGTATTAATTAAACTCTGATGAAACTTTTATCAAGTGCTTTAATGATTTAATTATTTTTTTTATTATTATTGAGGGTATAGAAAGGGGGTGTTACAATTGTCCCACCGTCGTCTGATATCTCCGCCGTTACAGCCGCCACGTTCTCCGTCGTAGATTTCATCGCAGTAAGTTTCCTTTCTCTTTTCTTCTGTTTTTCTTGTTTGTTTTATGACCGTGGTCGGGGCCGTTTGAATGCCCCGAGGAGAGGCGAAGATCTTCGCCGTTCTAGGGTTTTTTAGGGTTTTTATTATGAATGTCCCCGGGAGAGACGCTAGTTTCGATGAGTGTCCCGGGGAGAGAAGCTTTTTCCAATGAATGCCCCAGGGAGAGATTCTTTACTCCGATGAACGTCCCGGGGAGCGACATCTATTCCGACGGACGCCTCTGAGGAGGGTTTACAGTTCGGGTCATACTGATAATCAGGGAGGTGGTAGGTTTGGGCAGATCCACCGGGGACGATGCTCGGGGAGTGCTCGTCGCCCTTTCACTTGACTTGCAGTGGAAGGGTGTTAGCTCCCAAATTCGACACTGCCTTGGGTTGCTAAACATTAAGACATAATTAATGTCTAAGTAAAATGAAGCAAAGAGGTTTCGACAGCCTCTAAGGAATCTTCTAAGCTAAACGGTTGAAATAACTTAGAAAAATTAAGAAACCTAAAGTTATGAGCATTTCGACCGTGTTAGAGGTAGTTCGACCGAAATTCTGCAGGAGGATTGCTACGTCGTTTTGAAATTCAAAATTTGGAGGGAGCGGTTCTGTTCATAAGACACGTGGCGAGTTCTAGAGCAAGAAGTTACATGCAATTGACACTTGTTAGATCAAGGAGATACTAGGAAGTTATTAGCAGTTAATTATTAGCATTATAAATAGGGATTTGTTAGACAGATTTTTGTGTGTTTTACCATTTGTACAAAGTAACTCCAATTAAATTTACTCAAAGTACCCGAGTGTGAGAAAATAGTATTTTCACGGAGAATGTACATTATGTAAAATCACCAACTTTTCAATAAAGTCTTTTACAATTTCAGCAACATTTACATTTCCTCTGTCGAACCACTTGTGCAAGTGTTACCTTTTTGCCTTTACCTTTCCTGCATCATTTACTCCAATTCCTCTTTTCCTTTAAACTTTTTACCTTCTTCGATCAGCCTTTTACAAATCTTTTACAGCGTTTCTTTAAGTTTATGCACTTTAAAATACCCAGTCGAAGTCTTTTTCATTACAAGCACATTTACCAATTCGTTATTACAAGTACTTTAAATCTAATTCTAAACGAAGAATACTTTAGCACATATTCTAGGATCAATCTGATCGATCCTGTGAGTCACCAAAGTCAAATTTGGAAGATCAGCGGTTGTTTTCCGATTTTCAAGGGAAACAAAGTGGCACGTCCAATGGGATAGTGCTAAATATCCCCGCGATTTAGAATTAAAAGATTCTCATTTACAAGTCTTAATAATCTTCGTAGAAAGTACATTATATGTTACTAAGAAGTGGTAGAATTACCGCTGCTAACGAAGAAAGACGAACAATCCTTAGGAATATGGCGACGGAAACGAACCAGCCAAACAATCCTAACCCACAAGTCGAAGGTTCTGGCGAAGGAACCAGTAACAACATGGTCCTACCGCCTATACCATTGACAGGAGAGCAAGTAGCGCCTCCCATAAGGTCAGAACAAACCTTCGCCCTAGTAGGATCTGGGACAACGATAGTTAGGCCTTACACACAACCCGTATTGGAGTATATTGGACCACCAGTGTCGAATCCCAAACTCCAATAACAGGACCATCAGTGTCAAGGCAGTTTGCCCCTTTTGGTCTTTCGCAGTTGCCAAGGAATCCCCCGTATGGGATGCCAACGACTGTAATGCAGGGGCTGCAAAATGCGCCCCCAATATTTTCTGAAAACACAATGGCGTCACCTTTGCAAGGATCAGGACCTGGTTCAAACATTGGTCGAAACCCTTAGAGTTTAAGTCTAGGATATTCGACTCAAGGTCCCAATCTAACCAATACGTTTGTTGCCTGTTTGAGGCAGCAGATGGATGAGAGTAACTTACAGATGGTTCAAACCCTCTCCCAAACTATGGGTGAGATCTTTCAGCCATTAATTCGAGACACAACTCACGTTAACCAACAACTAGCGACACAATTAACACGCTTGACTGAATTTATAGGGGTACCTCCGTTAGAAAGGAACCAAGCCCTTGTGGAGAATACTCCACAACAAATTCCAAGAGTGGCGCTAGAAGCCAATTTAGAGAACCAAGGAGGAATAGACCCTTATGTTGTCGAAACTCCCAGAGTCCAGGTCGAGGGAAACCCAAAAATAGTTATGGTGAATCGAAACCAGGATGCAGACAATGTGGTCCAGCAAGTACGACGCAACAACCTCGCGGTCGAAAACAACTTGGCTACGATGGTAGAAAGAATCATGACTCGAAATGGCCTAAACATTGGGTTTACTAGGCCAAATTATACTTCACCAATAGTCGACTACATCCTTCGAGCGGAATTACCCCCTAGGACTAAGGTGTTTGAGTTCACTAAGTTTTCAGGGGACACGACGGAGTCCACCGTCGAACACGTAACACGCTACATAATTGAGGTTGGGGAGATAGCCAATGACGAAAGCCTTAGGATAAAATACTTCCCAAGTTCTCTTACAAAGAACGCCTTCACGTGGTTTACCACTTTACCACCAAGTACAATATGTAACTAGACGCAGTTAGAACGACTCTTCCATGAACAGTTTTACATGGGCCAGACGAAGATTAGTTTGAAAGAGTTGGCCAGTGTAAAGCGTAAGTTTTCAGAGCCAATCGAAGAATATCTCAATAGGTTTCGACTACTTAAGGCAAGGTGTTTTATACAGGTGCCTGAACATGAGTTGGTCGAAATGGCAGCAGGAGGTTTAGATTACTCTATTAGGAAGAAATTAGATACGCAGTATCTGAGAGATATGACCCAATTGGCCGACAGAGTCCGACAACTAGAAAGGATGAAAGACGAAAAGGCGATATTTAACAAAGGCAAGAAAGTAGCTTTTGTCGAACTCAACGAAAGTAGCGAAGGGGCTTGCGAAAAGTCCCCCTACTTCGAGGAGAACGAAGTCGATCTTGCTGAATTAAAACAGGGTCCCCCATATTCTTGTCGAGTACTGGCCCCTCCTCAAGGAAAGGGCATGGTCGAATCAGAAAAGAACGACAGGTTCCCTAAGAAAACTTACACCTTTGACATCATGAAATGTGATGAAATCTTCGATTTGCTAGTAAAAGATGGGAAGATGATAGTGCCGCCTGGTGCTAAAACACCGCCCTTAGAGCAGCGGAAAAAAAGAGGTTTTTGTAAGTACCATAATTTTCTGGGTCATAAAACATCTCAATGTTTTCTTTTCAGGGATCTCGTCCAGAATGCGATACAGGAGGGACGCTTGAAGTTTAGAGATAAGGCAAAGGGCCAGATGAAGGTGGATGCTGATCCGCTGCAATTGGCCGATGCTCTTTATGCTGAACCTATGAAAGCAAACATGATAGATGCTACTGAGGGCATCGAGATTTCTGTTAACATGATGGAGGTCACTGAGGACCTCATTTCAGCACCAGTGATGGCGAAATTCGTCATGGGTTTCGGTTTGAACGATACGGCAGTCACAGTCAAGGAGAATACTGGTCGAAACGATAATGATTCAAGTCTAGGGGTTCAAAGTCATCCAAGTTACGCCATGGTAACCAAGGAAACAACTGACCATTTCGTCAGAATGGACCAGGCCACTGAGGGCTTGGAAAGAATGGAGCTGGCTGGGACGGTCGAAGTTAATATGGTCGACATTAACCCATCGGAGACCATGGAAGAGAAAGGATCAAAACACCATGAGGGATGTAGCAGGTTAGCATACCCAGAGACAGAAGAGTCAATCGTTGGTTTTTTACATCGGTGCAAAGACAATGCATCGAGCGTGATGTTGTGCCCCAGGTGCAGCGCCATTTTCAATAGAAAAGCAGCAGAGAAGTTAGAGGGAGAACGTCGACGTCGACTGAACAGAGGTGGCCATGGTTTTGATCAACGAAAGAGCTACCACAGGAGGATAGAAGATAAACAGTCTGAACCTCGAATCAGGCCACCAAGTGCTAGGCCCGCCAGTTTCAAACCTGTTGTCGATTCCGCTGATAGAAAGTGAAGGAAGCCTAATGAAGAGAGGGCGCAAGGGTAGCAAAGGTGGAAGAACTTCGAAGTGAATCGAGGATCTTCGGTCTCCTACAGCAAGGAGTATCAATCCTCAAAAACAACGCACGTATCTGAAAACTATAAAGGTAAGAATCCTATGACTAGATCTCAATGGAGGAGAGAGCAAAGAAGAAGAAAGGCTCTCAGAGAAGAGATGGAGAAAAATTAGTCAAAGAAAAGTTCAACCCCCCCCCCCCCCAGAAAAGAAGGACAGCAGTCGAAGATAGCTGAAAAGTTACCGGTTGGGCGAAGGTCGTTTTCGCCTAAACAAGACAGACCAACGGAAGGGGACGAAGACATGACAGATAACTTTGACTCCGACTCCAATGACTCTTTGAACCTGGTGGTCAACATGGTGTCGGTGATGCCCCAGGAGTTCGATAGGGTTTCAGAGGTCGAAGAACTAGGCGCAAACGCTGAATGGGAAATGGCAGCACATAAACCTGTATGCTATTACATGATGAACAACGACTGTGTCGAAGAGCAAAACGCTTTCTTAGAACGGCCCACTGAAGAAATGAGGACCCACCTGAAACCGTTGTATATTACAGCAAAAGTGGAGAACATCCCCATCAACAAAATACTGGTGGATTGTGGCGCTACGGTAAACCTGATGCCACATTCTTTGTTGACCAAAATAGGAAAGCATGACGCTGATACAAAGCCACACAATATGGTTTTGTCAAATTATGAAGGAAAAGTAGGAACCACCAGGGGTGTGATTCAGGTGGACGTAACCGTCGGAACAATTACAAGACCAACAGTATTCATGGTGGTTGAAACCACGACCAACTACAATTTATTGCTTGGCCGAGAATGGATACATGGCATTGGAGCAGTGCCATCATCGATGCATCAAAGGATTGCCATCTGGAGGCCAGATGGCATAGTTGAAAATATTGAAGCTGATCAAGGATACTTCAGGGTGCCAAGAAGGCAAGTAGATCAGTTCCAATTCGACAAGCACTTGGCCAGCATAGGCCCTTGTGCTCCAACGGACTTTGAGTTCGCACCAAATGACGAGGTGTACTACTCACTATACCTCCACCCTGTTGACGGATTTCATTGGGATAGGGAAATACCTGGGGAGAGACTCTCATACCTGGGGACAACCCCAGTTGACCCCACTGGGTGGGGCAGTGAGTTTGATGACTGAAGCAGCGGTGCTGCAAAGAATTTCGACCTATGTGGCTGAAACCAAATTACAAACGGCCGTAATGGCCACCCATGACAAAATGGTTGAAGAAGCCACCAAAATGCAGCGGGAGAGCCAGAGGCTCGACGCCATCTATGATGAAGAACCTCTGGGGTTCGAAAGAGATCCTTTGGAGAACGACATTAAAATGCTCGCACAGGATCCATTGGAGGAAATTGATTTAGGAGAGGGTCCAACCAGGAGGCCAACGTACATTAGTGCTAACCTCGACCCTCAACTGAAGATCGAAGTCATCCAGTTGCTCCGGGAGTATAAGGATTGTTTCTCCTGGGACTATGACGAAATGCCTGGGATTTGGTGGAACATAAACTACCAATAAAACCTGGAAAGAAGCCAGTCAAACAGGGCCCAAGGAGTTTTACTCCAGAGATCATGTCGAAGATCAAGGAGGAAATCAAAAGGCTCCTTCGTTGCAGATTCATTCGCACAACGAGGTATGTCGAATGGCTGGCCAACATTGTCCCAGTCATCAAGAATAACGGGTCCCTAAGAGTGTGCATTGATTTTAGAGATTTGAATTCAGCCACTCCCAAGGACAAATATTCGATGCCAGTGGCGGAAATGTTAGTTGATTCAGCCGCTGGCCATGAGTACCTTAGTATGTTGGATGGTTATTCTGGATATAACCAGATTTTTATCGCGGAAGATGACGTTCCCAAAACAGCGTTTCACTGTCCAGGGGCCTTAAGCACTTACAAATGGGTAGTAATGCCATTTGGCCTAAAGAATGCTGCGGCAACGTATCAGCGAGCGATGAATTCTATATTCCATGATTTCATTGAATCTTTTATGCAAATATACATTGACGATATTGTGGTGAAATCTGTTTCAGGAAAAAGCCATCTGGATCATCTGCGAGAATCGTTCGCCAGAATGAGGAGGTTCGGCCTCAAAATGAATTCGTTAAAGTGCGCATTTTGTGTACAGGCGGGAGACTTCTTGGGTTTCGTTGTCCATAAGAAGGGAATCGAAATCAACCAGAATAAGACGAAGGCTATCTTAGAAACAAAAGTGTTGTCAAACAAAAAAGAGTTGCAATCGCTGCTGGGGAAAATTATCTTTCTAAGGAGGTTCATCTCCAACTTAAGCGGCAAGACGCAAGCCTTCTCACCTTTGCTTCGAATTACTAGGGAAAGATTCGAGTGGGGCAAAGAGCAGTAGGAAGCCTTCGACAAAATCAAAGACTACTTGGCTCACCCCCCAGTCCTTTCGCCTCCGTGTCGAAGCAGGAGTATGCGATTGTACATAGCAGCGTCAGATAGAACTTTAGGGAGCATGTTGGCTCAGGAGGATGAGAATGGCGCCGAAAGGGCTATTTACTACCTCAGTAGAGTTTTAAATGACGCAGAAACTAGATATAGTGAAATCGAAAAGCTATGTCTATGTTTATATTTCTCATGTACAAAGTTAAAGCAATATATTAAACCAGTAGATGTTTGTGTTTCTTCGCACTTTGATGTTATTAAACACATGTTATCAAAACCTATTTTGCACAGTCGAATTGGAAAATGGGCACTGGTATTGACAGAATATTCTTTGACTTATAGACCGCTAAAAGCAGTCAAAGGGCAAATAGTGGCAGACTTTATCGTCGACCACTCTATAAACGAGAATGCCCTAAATATAGTTGAAGTGGAACCATGGAAATTATACTTCGATGGCTCTAGCCACAAACATGGCACGGGTATTGGTCTGTTGATTATTTCGCCAGATAAAATTCCAACAAAATTCAAGTATAAAGTCGAAGGGTTGTGTTCCAACAACGAGGCTGAATATGAAGCTTTAATAGCTGGACTTGAAATTTTGTTAGAATTGGGGGCAACCCAGGTCGAAATAATGGGCGATTCGGAATTAGTGATAAAACAGTTGACAAAAGAGTACAAATGTGTTAAAGAAATCTCATCATGTACTTCGTAGTGGCCAATAGGCTACTTAAAAAATTCAAAGCGTCAACTATTCGACATATACCGAGAATACAGAACCAAGTGGCCAACGATCTAGCACAGATTGCCTCAGGATATAGGGTCTCGAAGGAAGACTTGCAGGAAGTAATCGAAGCTAGAGGCAAGGTAGTGTCGGTTGGGTTGAAGCCATCAGACATAGAGGCTACAAAGTTTGGATATATGGATGAAGAGACTTTTGAAGTCTTTATCATCGGAGAATTGTTGGACAATGACTCGAGAAAGCCTTTAGTCGAATATCTCCAGAATCCGTCAATAGCCTCAGATCGAAAGATAAAATATCAAGCACTGAGCTACGTCTTGATGGGCAACGAATTGTTCAAAAAGACCCCTGAAGGAGTTTTGCTGAAATGCCTGAGTGAATCAGAGGCATACTTGGCTTTGTCAACAGTCCACAGTGGGGCATGTGGTGCACACCAAGTTGGCCATAAAATGAAATGGTTGTTATTTCGACAAGGTTTGTACTGGCCTACGATGCTAAAGGATTGCATCAAGTTCGCCAAAGGGTGCCAGGAGTGTCAAGTTCATGCGGGCATACAACATGTCCCAGCAAGCGAATTACATTCCATAATTAAACCATGGTCGTTTAGAGGTTAGGCTTTGGATCTGATTGGAGAAATTCGACCAGCATCCTTAAAAAACCAAAAGTATATCTTAGTGGGGATATATTACTTTACCGAGTGGGTCGAAGCAGTGCCTTTACCAAAAGTGGATCGGGAAGATGTGATTGAATTCATTCAGAAAAATATCATCTTTAGGTTTGGACTGCCAGAGACAATAACAACGGATCAAGGGTCGATTTTCACAGGTAGAAAGATGCAGGATTTCGCGAGAGAGATGAGGTTCAAACTCTTAACTTCGACCCCTTATTACGCGCAAGCTAACGGGCAAGTCGAGGCAGCAAATAAAGTGGTCATTGGCATGATAAAGAAGCAAGTAGGAACCAAGCCAAAAAATTGGCACAAAGTGTTGGATCAGGTTCTATGGGCATATCGAACGTCACCCAAAGAGGCAACCAACACCACCCCATATCGTTTGACCTTTGGTCACGATGCAGTGTTGCCAGTCGAAATCCACATACAGTCGATTAGGGTTCAAAGGCAACACGAAATTCCTAGAGAAGTCTATTGGGATATGATGCTCGATGAGGTCATAGACTTAGACGAAGAAAGATTGAAAGCTCTAGAATTGCTGAGAAGGCAGAAAAAGAGAGTGGAAAAGTCATACAATAAGAAGGTTAAAGCAAGAACCTTTTTAGTTGGAGACTTAGTTTGGAGAGTCATTCTGCCTATGGATCGAAAGGCTAAGACGCTGGGTAAATGGTCCCCAAAGTGGGAGAGACCCTTCCAAGTGTCGAGGGTTTTCTTTAATGGAGCCTATGAAGTGGAAGAATTGGGCGAAGATAAGAGGATATTAAAAGTAAATGGTAAGTACTTGAAAAAGTACAGGCCTATGCTGCAAGAAGTTAAGATAATAACAGAGTAACAGAAAGTATAAAGCAAAGCCACAAATGGTATTAATATTTGCCAAAATGGCGCGATAAGTTACAATAATAAAGATGGCTTCAAAGGCCAGCAAAATATAGTCTGTTACAATATGTCAGTAAATTAGAAAGGAAGATTGGCCTTCATTTTAAGGTAGTTCGCCTTCTGAGATTCAATACGTTGTTGGCACGATGCCCTTTCGTCAATTAATCTGGCAACTTCTTCTTCTAAGCTTCGAGCCTCTTCTGCAAAAGTGATAGCATGTTCGAGTTTAGGAGCAAGGGTCGAATCGTCTTTGGAAGACAGTTGAGAGATCTTCTTTTCTTCTTTCTTGATCTTGCTTTGAAGTTTCTTGATCTTGCGTTTCCAACAGACGATGTTTTCCTTACTGGAAGCAATCTCTAGTTGGTCTCTCTTTTTCTCTTCCTCTAGCTCTTCGATCCTTTGTTCCGATTCTGCTGCACTTGTCCAGGCAGCTGCTTCACAACAGATTTCGTCGAAATGTCACCTTCGAGGCGGGGCAGCAACGTAAGGTCTTCGTAGACTTGATCTATCAAAATTCCCACCTCTCGAATGACGTTAGCAGCTTCAGGGGATATGGAATCAAGTCTCACTTGTTGAAGAAGCGCTTTCAAAGATAGATGGGCGACGCAATCCATCTGCAGCAACATGAAAAGGTCTCCTTTAAAGATTTTGGCTTTGATCTTCGCCAAAATGTCATCTGAAGGTTTGCTAGAGACCTGGCCCTCAGAAGTTGAAGCACTCCGAGTTTTGCCAGAAGAACTGCCTCGACTGCGCAGCAGTAATTGAATGTATCGACGAGGATCGCTTTCTTTTAGCGTAGCCATTTCTTCCTTAGAGAGGACCGTTTCGCTTTGAAGAGGCATTGCCTGTGGCACCTCGACGGGAGTAACTTTGGTAGCATCAATACAAGCAGGATCATCAGATTTTCCTTTTGTAATTATTTCCCCTTCTACAGGGGCAGTTTTTGTGGAGTCTTGAGCCAAGGTAGCTTCTTTTTCCTCACCATCTGACTCACCTAGCTCAGACTGGTGCATGGCTTCTTCCTCACATGTGTTGGCTTCGTTCGCATCAACGTCTTCATTAGCGGGTTTTGTTTGATCAAGAGGGGAACTTGTTGTGGTGGTAGGGTTGGTGTCCTCAGGTTTGGGGTTTTCGTCTTCATCTGCCACGACTATTGTCTCAGGAGTTTTCTCTTCCTCATGGTCAGACCCGTCAGTTTGTGATTGTTGGGTAGTAGTTTTTAGGGGCGAAGGGGCTGCATAAAATTCAGGTTTGTTAATTTCACCAAGAGAACTCACACCAGAACCCAAATTAGATGTAGGGATATAAGTGGGTTCACCTTGGTTGTTCAATGGATAAATAGGCAAGGGAGACAGTTGCATCGAAGGCTTTGAGGCCTCAGTAGTAGTCTGCAGTTGGGAAAATAAACCTCATGAGACGCGAGATGAAAGAGACAAGAGCTTGATATAGAAAGGTCAGAGATTCTTTCACAATACCTTTGTGGCTTCCTCAGCCGGACTAGAGTTATCACTCTTTATGGGAACGGCATAAGGATTTGGATCATTTGTTGTGGGAGCTTTGACAGGAGATTTAGGAGGCGTGTTTTGTTTTTGTATTTTGGCGGGAGATGGAGGAGATTCGACGCTCTCTAGCCCATGAGTTACCCTTCGTTTTCTTTTTAGGGAAGTATCTTCACGAGGGGATTCATCATCGTCGGAGTCTATGATGACTTGGGCTGCAACTTTTCTTCTTTTTTGAGGGGTTAGAGGTTTGCGGCTAACCTGGGAAGATCGAAGTGATCAGCAAAGGACAGAAAAGCTTCAGGTGAATACAAGCATGTAAGAATTTACCTTTGAACTTTCGATCTTTCCTTCTGTTTTATTGGTCGAAGCGTTTCTTTTGGGAGCAGCTGCGAATAAATAAATATAGAAGATATAGGTTAGTAACATTGAAGCTCCGTGAGAGGAAGCCAAATCGAAGGGAGATGACCTTCAAGGATTTCGGTCTCAATGTGAACATCTTCGATACTGACATGAAGGTGCCCTCTAAAGGTATCAAGTGTATGTTTAGTCGGAACCACCCGTTGCGCCTTAGGCTTCGACTGCTGTCGAAGTATTTTTATACTATCCTCATAGATAAACCAGTATGGAAATGGAGGGGCAAGAGCCACGCCAAAATCAACGGTTGGTAATCGAGGGGTCTTTGGGGGAAAAAGTTTAAAAGCAACCTCATATCGTCTATCGTAAGGGATAGATGAGGGGATTTTCAGATTCTCCATTCGTTTAGAAAACTTTTCTTTTAAAGTGACAGCAGTCTCGCAGATGGTTCGACTAACATCATTTGGTCGATAGGCAATTTCAAAGTACTTCTGGAAAGCTTGTATCTCTTTGATATGAGTAGACGTACCTTTCTTGACCTTTTCCTGCACATCAATAAAAGCCTGGTCAATCAAGCGTGAAAAACTTGAAACATCAAGAAAATTGTTGGAGTAATGGTTGGTCCACCAGTTATAAAAATATGGGGTACAAAGGTGAGAAGGTTCAAAATAAATTGGAGTAAAATGGGACTCATGGGCATAACGGGCCGTTTGAGTCGAACACTCAAGTGGGTTGAAGATAGTGGAGAGAAGGATAACATGAGACTTCTTATCATACAAGCACCTAGGCAATGATTGAATTAACCCAAATTGCCTCGACACCAAGTTAGGTTGATAAGCGACTAATGTTGCTTGTCCTCTGACAAGATTAAACTTATAAACAATCAAGCGTGGCGTCAAGAATCTCTCCCATATCAGGTTTGATTCTGCTTCTTGTTTTTGTGAAACTGGAGGAAATGACCTGGTGAACCATTCAGAGCCATACAGCCTATGAGCAAAAGGGGCCATCCTGGGAGTGAATTCATGCCTTTTTGCAAACAAGTGGATGAAGCTGGTAAGGTTGGCACGAAGGCTTCAACCCTCTTCACTTGGTGTCAACTGAACCAAGCATGGCCATTCGACCCGGCATTCAGATACCTGGGCTTCGTCGACCTCTCCTTTGAAGGGAAGGTTGTGCTCGAGGGTAGCGTTCAACCATAATTGAAGCAACCAAAATGGCCCCGCCATTATAAGAGTGCCATGGGTTTTTGGATCCCTTAGTTTATCAGCGCCTTCTCCCAAAGCCTCATACAGGCTGGCTAGTATCATTTCACTGAGACATACGTCCCTTTTAAGGTGTAGCTGATTCGGCAGGGTAAGGTACTTCCTCGCCACCTGCAAGGACTTTGTGCAAAAAATACAACGAGACAACCACATGGCCAGAAAGGCTATGTGCTCCTCGTCTTCGACTACGTCGGTGTCTTTCTTATGATAACGATTTATGAAGGGTGTGTAAGTATGTTTCGTACTACCAAAACCTATGGTGTCCCGTGCATCAATTTCAGGATTGTAAGCCAATCCACATGGTCTTAATCCGACAATAGCAGCCATGTCGAAGAGCGTGGGAGCCACTATTCCGCAGGAAAGATGGAATGTATGGTGAGTGTTGTCCCAGAAATACAAAGAGGAGGCCAGCATTAACGGGCAGTAAGGTGGCCCAGCCTTCGACAGCATGATTAGGTCATAAATACCTATTTCTTTCCAATGATGTGCCTTTGCTTTCTCTATTTTTGCCAACCAGTTAAGGTAAAGTTCAGAATCTTTGAAGTACGGCGTAGCTCTAAAGAGTCTTGCTCCATCATGTAAATATTTGAGGTCCACATTGAAGAGAGAAAGGTCATCTGGGTTATCAGAAGGGATTTTGCTAGCATCTTTTTGCCCTAAGGGTTTGGTTTTCCGATAAGAAGGGAAAAAGTCACTCAAGGTGGAATAATCAAGGTCTGGGGGTGACAATGGGCCAGACATGGCTAAGGGTTTTCCAGCCACATCAACGGGGATGATTACCTGAGATTTGTAGATGTGTCGTTTTTCTTCTGCTAACGGCTCCCTGATGAGCTGTTGGTTCTTCGTGATTTTTGGTCCGCTCAAGGTAGCGAAAGGTGGCAATGCAGACGAAGAAGATGGTCTCCTAGTTTGAGTTTTCTTCTGTTGTTCAGCCATGATTGAAGGTTTTCAGAGAAAAAGGAGATTTTTCTTGTGTTGGAAAAAACAGGTTTCTTCAGCAAAGAGGAGAAGAGTAAAGGTTGGTAAAGAGTAGAAAGTCTTTATGAAAAAACTCTTGGTGATTTTATAAGGATTCAGAAAATTAAGAATTCTTACGTGGTTGAAATTAGTGGGCCACATGTGCGACCTAGTGGAAGAAGTAAGGGGCGGTTGTAACCTATACCCCTAGGCGCTAAAAGGGTGATGATGTTATCTGAATTTTTGTGAGTTCCAAGAAACCTGCCATGATGATGATGACGTCAGAAGCGTGCAAAGTGGCGTGGTTTTTAATATAAACATTTCTCTTTCTTCTGTTTTATCTTCCAAAGGATAAGAGGCAAACCAAAGGGTATGATAGTATCGAAAAGATGGTGTCGAATGGGATACTATCAAAAAATGTCCTTTTCCTACAATAAGGTCGAAAAGAACATTCTTTGGGGGCAATTTGTTAGCTCCCAAATTCGACACTGCCTTGGGTTGCTAAACATTAAGACATAATTAATGTCTAAGTAAAATGAAGCAAAGAGGTTTCGACAGCCTCTAAAGAATCTTCTAAGCTAAACGGTTGAAATAACTTAGAAAAATTAAGAAACCTAAAGTTATGAGCATTTCGACTGTGTCAGAGGTAGTTCGAGCGAAATTCTGCAGGAGGATTGCTACGTCGTTTTGAAATTCAAAATTTGGAGGGAGCGGTTCTGTTCATAAGACACGTGGCGAGTTCTAGAGCAGGAAGTTACATGCAATTGACACTTGTTAGATCGAGGAGATACTAGGAAGTTATTAGCAGATAATTATTAGCATTATAAATAGGGATTTGTTAGACAGATTTCTGTGTGTTTTACCATTTGTACAAAGTAGCTCCAATCAAATTTACTCAAAGTACCCGAGTGTGAGAAAAAGAGTATTTTCACGGAGAATGTACGTTATGTAAAATCACCAACTTTTCAATAAAGTCTTTTACAATTTCAGCAATATTTACATTTCCTCTGTCGAACCACTTGTGCAAGTGTTACCTTTTTGCCTTTATCTTTCCTGCATCCTTTACTCCAATTCCTCTTTTCTTTTAAACTTTTTACCTTCTTCGATCAGCCTTTTACAAATCTTTTACAGCGTTTCTTTAAGTTTATGCACTTTAAAATACCCAGTCGAAGTCTTTTTCATTACAAGCACATTTACCAATTCGTTATTACAAGTACTTTAAATCTAATTCTAAACGAAGAATACTTTAGCACATGTCATAGGATCAATCTGATCGATCCTGTGAGTCACCAAAGTCAAATTTGGAAGATCAGCGGTTGTTTTCCGATTTTCAAGGGAAAAAAAGGGTGAATTTGATCTCTGTCATCGAATTCACCATTACCTTCTGCTTTTCAGGTGTTAATGACTACGCTCGTCTTGGGCACAATGGTCGAGGATAATGAGTCGGACGTTCCCTATTTTGATGAGCGCGTCGTTATGATCGGAGACTGGGTGGCCGAGGAGCCTCTAACCACGCCCTCCTTCTTTGCTTCTGATCTGACAGAGGCCTATGCCACCGTGGAGGACCAGGAAGAGAGAGATCCTCAAAACTGGCAAGTCTACCATCCTCGGCCAAGTCACCGAATCTGCTCGAAATACGGGCAGATGCGCTTTCCGATGTATGAGTTTTACTTCAAAGAGGCTAGGCTCAGGTTTCCATTTTCGAACTTCCACCTGGGGCTCTTCGACTGACTGAGGCTGGCCCCGTCGCAGTTGCACCCAAACGCCCTGGCTTTTATCAGAGCCTTTGAGCTCGTGTGCCAATATCTCCAGGTCGGCGTCACAATGCCGCTGTTCTTTCGTATTTTCCATCTGCAACGGCAGTCGGTGAGTGGTCGACATGGCTGGGTGTCGTTCAAGCAACTGGACGGGCTTTTCAGAATGTATATGGATTCTGTCCGAGATTTCAAATGTCGCTTTTTCGTGGTCATCTCGATCATGCACGAAGGGGTCCGTTCTTTATATTCATAGGGGGAGAGGATAATGGATGGTCGTCGCGAGGCCGTCATGCTGCCCCGGGTGCACATGGAGTAGTCCTTGGAACATTATTCCCGGGGAACAGGTTGGTATATCATGTGGGCGGGGTCGCTCGATGACGAGGACATGGCTAGCTATCTGAAGATAGTTTCCTTCGTGCACAATTTACCGCCGTCGAAGCTGGTCACCCCCGATGGCCGGTATATCCTCGACAGTTACGAAAACATTCGTGAGACGCCGAGGCTAATCAACACAAAGGCCCTGCTTGAGTGTGCCTCAGAGGAGGATGCCTTGCGCTACCTAGGTGGTGGACGCCTCGTCTTTTTTTGACCTGATATCCTTAGCTTTTTATTGATCAGTTTTTCTTTTGTCGTGCGGGGAATATGGCTTCTGTCGAAGAGCGAGTGAAGAAGTTGCGTGCGTTAAGGGCTGCCGTTCCTCTGAAGACGCGGGTGCTCAGTTGGCCGGGAAGTCTTCCGCGGAACAGGATGGAAGGGGGTCATCGACGTCCCCGATCGGTAGCCAGTCGCATACTTCTCAAGGGGCCCCGAAGAGAGCGAGAGTTCAGGAGGATACGTCCGTGGTCGACTTATCGGTGGAGTCTTTCAAGGAGGGTTAGCTATCGCTCTTTGTCACCAGCACCCCGACTATTTCCATGGGGCTAGGTCGCCCAGCATTCCTGCGGGGGAGGTGAAGGCAATTCTGGATGCTGACCGTACTACGAGGAGGCAGGTTCTGACCGAGGACTTGGCCGCGTTGATGCGGACTTTCACTACGGCGATGGTCCTGAGCGAAGAGAGCTGCTCGGCCGTCGAGCTGTCAAAGCTGCAAGGGGATCTCGCTTTCGCGCAGTCCCGTCTAAATAAGGCAGCCGAGGATTTGGAGGCGAGCCGAGGGAAGGTGACTCAGCTGACCGAAGAGTTGCGCTCGAGGACAACCTCCCCGCGAGTCTTCTCCAACTCTTCGGTCAGCTGAGTCACCTTCCAGATTTTATGCAAGTAATTAAAAATGTCTTGTGCTGCAATTGTCGAGTTTGAACCGTGAATGTTTTCTGGTTGATTTGGTGTTTTTGAAAGCTTTCTTGTGAATTTTGAAACTTACCTTGATTGAGGGCAAATAAAGATGCAAGTTGGGGAGAGTTTGATAGGTGTCAAGTTTAGAATGGTTTTCGTATCAATTTACGACATTATTAAGCTCTTTTCCATACTTCTGATTATGAAACAACTTATTTTTTAAGTGTGATTTTTGCATCAATGTATATATTTGATATTTTTAATATATTTGTTAGGTTTGCAGCATATTTTGTAAAAAAGACGCGGCAAAATCGGAATAAAAAGAAAAGAAACGAAGAAAGTCGTGTGTCGAAGACTTCAAAACCTTCGCCTGGCGAAGGAGAAGTGAAAAAAGAGTTTCGCCCGGCGAAGGCCTGACGAAGGACCAGGTGAAAGAAAATTGAAATTCCTGTAGCTACTGGAATTGATTCGCTGGCTGATTCCCCTAACGAAGGCTAGGCAAAAGGAATTCGCCTGATGAAGTTGTATTTCGCCTGACGAATTCAGATATTTTCTTTCAGCTTCTCTGCACTATTGCTATCATGTGGTTGTACTAAAGGGATTCGCCAGACGAATTTTATAGCTCGCCCGACAAATTTTCCTGGGCAAAATTTGTGTATTTTAGTACCTTGTGTCACTTTTTGGAACATAACTCACTTTTTACCAATCTTTTGTAACCTATAAACTCTTGTGAAGAGAAAAAGTCATCTTTTTCACTTCTACTTGGAAATCAAACCTTTTAAGCTTCAATCTTTGATCCTTTCAAGTTTGATACTCCAAAAGCTTTGTTTGTTACTTGTTGCTCAAGCTACCGTGGTTATGGGTAGCTAAATCTCTTCTTGTGTCAATATTAGAGGTAGATAATCCTCACTTTTGTATGTATTTCTCTTTATATGTGTATCTAACTTCTTCCCAATTGAGTAATCTAATCCCTCAGCGGCCATTTCGACTAGTTCATGTTCAGGCACTTGAGTGAAGCACCTTGTTTTCAATAGTGGAAAATAGTTCAAGTAATTGTCTATTGACTTAACGAACTTTTGCTTTACACTCGATAATTGTTTCAAATTAATCTTAGATTGTTCCATATAAAACTTCTCATGAAACAACCTTTCTAAACGTATCCAATCATTGGTGGAGTGAGGAGGAATTGTCATAAATCATGTAAATGCATTCTTTGTAAGAGAACTAGGAAAATATTTCATCCTTAAGTTCTCATTATTCACTATGTCCCCTGCCTCGGTTAGATATCGAGCAATATGCTCGACTATGGATTCATTGATATCATCAGAGAATTTGGTGAATTTGGAGAGTTCCCATCCCCTTGAAAGTTCGGGTTATAACACATATTATGACAAGGGAGGTGTATAATTTGGCCTTTATAAGCCCGTATTTATACCATTCTGCGCCATTATCCTTTCGACCATGGCTGCAAGATTATTTTCCCCCACCAAGTTATCTCATCGAACTTGATGAAACACTTGGTCTGCATTTTGATTTTGATTAATTATAAAAATTGATGGACACTCAACCTCCATAGGCTTTGCTTGTTCGACCATGTGGGGCACAAATTGTTGCCCCTAATTCACTGTATTTTCGTCTAGGACTACCGCTTCATTTAGAATTTGCTCGACCATTTGAGGTTGTACTATGGGTTGAACTTGCGCCGGAGGCGTGTCAAAGAAATCAACAATTCAATTCATTTGAGTTGCCAATTGCTGTTAACTCTGATTCGTATTATGAATCAATGAGTTAAATATAATACTCATTTGTTGGGTGAGAGTATTGACCATGTGATGGTTACTCTCATTCATTTGTTATCTAATTGCCATCACAAAATTTGTAGTGAACGTTGGCATTGTTTAGGAACGAAATTCCATTCCTAATTAGAGTTGTATGGTTCGACCAGGGTTATCTATGGCCGAGCCAGATGCTAGTATTGGCGAATACACATTTGTAGTATTGTTAGCAAATGTTAAAGGGTTTGTTTGTAGGTTTGCCATCATAGACGTTGGCATACCATAAGGTTGTTCACGCCCATACATGGGCACTATAAAATTTATGATAAAAGGTCTAAAATTCGTTGTCATATTTGGTATAGGAGTCACTGGGTGACTCTATGTGACCGAAAAGGAAAAAATCATCCCTTCTTGTGCAGTTGATGGCGCAACCGTCATTGACGGTGTGGCTGTAGTGCTAACAATATAAGGGATTGATTTAGTCGAACTTGCATTGACTGTGCATGCCCCTGTGCTATTGAATGATTGTTCTCCATTATTGTTTCTAAGTGAAACCATTCTTTTAGTGTATTTCCTCGTTGGTTTCCTAACTTCTTTTTTTCCCATTCCTCAATCTCATGCACGCTCACACTTTGAGAAGTTTCTTAAACGAGATTTACAAAACAATTTTCAAAGCACATAGTAAAAATTCACACAAAAAAAGTCACACCTAACGTGCCAATTTGTTTATTGTGAAATTTTGTAAACAAAACAAATTTCAATTAATACTTGAGGGATTAAACTCGAAAAGATCCAAAGACATATTTGTGTGAATCATGACTTTTATACAATATATTTGTATTGAAATCGAAATGTAGTATTTGAGAAAGAATGACTTAAATTGTCTGAAATCGAAATGTAAAGAACTTAGAAATTAAATGGTTGAAGATAATTTAGATGCAGAAAATGTCTCGAACATAAAAAGACTTAAATTCACAAAAGTGGAACACATATGTACATTCGTCACTCGTTTCTCAATCACACAAATACTTAGAGTTTTGTAGAATTTGCGTACAATTGCGGACCCCTGAAAACATAAGCAACCATCTACATATATACTACTCTAAAATAACCGTCTACAACGGTCGACTAAGCCAAACACGCCACGTCTTCGTCTCCATGCAACCTTTATCTTTGATAGACCACCACATGTCCTTGAATAACTACCCGATCTTATCCAATCACACCTAATTTCGATTTCATAAAGACAATTTAAGAACTCTGAATTTCACCAAGTCTCAAACTCAACAAACCTCTTTGGTCTCTTACTTATTGCAACATTCGAACAAAATTAACACTATCATTTTACAAGTCGAAAAAGATCTTATAATCTTAATTAACCACTTCGATCTTTCTACAACTCACTATTTCATGACCTTTGTCTCATATTTACTATTAAATGTCTATGTCAAAAATCTAAGATAACAGTTGCTCTCCAATTAAAAAGGAAATCACTCTTACCCGTACTCTTACAAAATCATTAAAAAGTTGAGAGAAAATCATTTCTTTCTCTTTACCAGATCCACAATCTTGATTATTAATATCTCAAACTCTAGTGTTGAGAAGATGAACCATTCATTTCGCACCATTATTTGCTACAGGGCATATCAAGTGAGAGGGATTTTAAAATGAGAGATGAGAGGAACAAACAACAACCATTAGATTATGATTAAACTTATTTATTAATGTGACTATTAATTTCTCTCTCTTACTAACTTGAATTTCATCTCTCTTATTAATTTGATCTAATGATTGTTGTTTGTTACTCTCATCTCTCATTTAAAATTACTCTCTTTTGATATGCTCCATATATATATATATATATATATATTTTTTTTTTTTTTTATTTTTTTTTACTAATACTATATATTATTCTAGTGTAAAAATATTAGATGAGGTCAAAAATTTAAAATACAATCAATTTTTTTACAAGGCTCAAAAGAGTGAATGTCATCGTTGTCGCGTATAGCCACGGATGGTAATGAGATCGAATTTACGAATTAAATTTTAAGCAAAATTCAACCAAAAAAACATTTTTTTTTACCATTTTTCCTTCACCATCGAAGCAGCAAAACCCTGATACTTCTACTCTTACTATCAAAGCTAAGAGTTTAGAGACTAACGGCGGCGGCTGAATTTTCCTTCATTTCTCCAATCCCAAATCCAAAACTCAGAACCACCCAGCCATGGAAGAAGTTTGCGAAGGTAAAGACTTCGCTTTCCCAAAGCAAGAAGAAACCATTCTCGATTTCTGGTCCCGAATCGATGCATTCCACACACAGCTATCTCTCACCAAAGACAAACCCGAATACATCTTCTACGACGGTCCTCCTTTCGCCACCGGTCTTCCTCACTATGGCCACATTCTCGCTGGCACAATCAAAGACATCGTCACGCGCTATCAGTCCATGACTGGACATCATGTAACGCGCCGATTTGGATGGGATTGTCATGGTCTTCCGGTTGAGAACGAGATCGATAAGAAGCTTGGGATTAAGAAGAGGGAGGATGTTCTTAAGCTTGGGATTGGGGTTTATAATGAAGAGTGTAGGAGTATTGTGACGCGGTATGTTTCTGAGTGGGAGAATGTTATTACGCGGACTGGGAGGTGGATTGATTTCAAGAATGATTATAAGACTATGGATCTTAAGTTTATGGAGTCTGTTTGGTGGGTTTTTTCTCAGCTTTATGATAAAAACCTTGTTTATAAAGGTTTTAAGGTATTCACAATTTCCATTACTATCATTCATATCATGCATCTTTGGAATGAATTTGCATTTGATAGAATCACACTGTCATAATGATTTTGTTGAAGTTCTAAAGTGTTGTTTTTGCTAAAATTGTGTTGCTGGCACTATGTGATTCTGTCGAATTTGTGGCCAAACTGAACATACTTTACAGAAGGACAATAGCACCATTTGATTGTGAGTTGTTTTGTAGGTTATGCCATATAGTACTGGCTGCAAAACTCCACTCTCTAATTTTGAGGCTGGTCAGAATTATAAGGTTAGTGATTTCATGCTTTTTGTGAGCTTTTACCATTTTTTGTCTTGTTTGGTTAGTTGTGATTACTTGTAAAGTTGGAAAATAGTACTCCCTCTGTTTCTCATTTAATGTTTTTGCACACGGAATTGTCATAAGACATAGCACTTTTATTAAATTAACCTTATTAATGTGCTGTCATTTTGAAACAAAGGGAGTATCATATTATGTTTTGATTATTACTTATTATCTGATTAATATGCTTTGTTGCTACGGAAATGTGATAGACAAAAGTGGGTTTAGAGTCGCAAACTTGATTCTGATAATTTGATGTGTTTGGTGGTTCTGAAGTAGAATTACATTTGACTTCAAACCCTGGTTTGACTAGAAGTAATTAAACACAGTTTTTGGTTGAAATTTTTTGATTAAGTTTGACTCAATATAATTGCATTTGGAGTAAAGATATTCAAACACATGATTTCATTTCAAAATCATTTTTTTAAAGTCGATTTTACATTCAAAATCATGTTTGACAAACAGTTTTTGAGTAAAGATATTTGAATACAATTGCTTTTTTATGAAGTCGATTTTTATTGGATAATGACATAAATTTCTTGTAGTAATATCCACAATCCACATCTAAAATTCTATATTGGCACAGGATGTATCTGACCCTGAAGTATTCATGACGTTTCCGGTGTTGGACGATCCACATGGTGCATCTTTTGTGGCTTGGACAACAACGCCATGGACTCTTCCTAGCAATCTTGCTCTGTGCATCAATGCTAATTTTACCTATTTGAAGGTCAGTTAAATTAGGTGCAGAAATGTAAGTGTGCATGCACAAGCACACTTTTTTAGTGGCCCGTTTTCTTTTCCTTGAATTCTAATTATTGAAGCAAATAAAATCAGGTACGCAATAAGTATACTGGTAAAGTTTATATAGTTGCCGAATCTCGTCTGTCTGTACTCCATAACCCAAAGGAGAAGCCCAAAGAGGCTGTTGCTAATAGTTCAGTTAGTGTCCCTAAAAACGCAAAGAACAAGGGCGCTTCAAGTGGCAAGGCTGATAATGTATTAGATTCTTTTGATGTGCTTGAGAAATTCACAGGAGCTTCATTAGTGGGGAAGAAGTGAGCAGTTATTCCGTATACTGCATTCATCTGTTATGTTAATTTGACTTTATCAATAAATTCAATAAGATAATTTATGTTACAAGACTTATATAATGATATGTTCTGCAGGTATGAACCATTGTTTGATTACTTTAATGAGCTATCTGAAACAGCTTTTAGAGTTGTTGCCGACAATTATGTAACTGATGATAGTGGTACCGGTGTTGTTCACTGTGCTGCTGCTTTTGGTGAAGACGATTTTCGCGTTTGCATTGAGAATCAAATTATTAGTAAGGTATGTGTATATTTTTCTTGAAATAGTTGTTATCTGCTCTCAATATATAGCCGTTTCCTCTGTTTTTGTTGGACTTGTCGATCATTTCACCCTAATATTCTGAATGACAACAAAAAAGGGTCCTCTTGTCTTGGCATTTCTTCTCCAAAACAGCTCCATCTCCCCTTCGCACCTCATGCGGCTTTTCTGTGGTCCTTTCTGCAACTATTTGGCGGCCATCCTCACCATGGAGATAGTGATTCCATTAAAAGAATCACTTGTATTTATTTTATAATCTCAAATGAGTTACTTTAGGCCTTGGAGACTAAAAAGTCTTTGCTTTTTTGTTGGGTTTGAATATTGGTAACGATGAACTTTGAGTATTAGTTATGAATATGCCTTTAATGTTGTGTATTCTTCTGTTTTCTTTACCTTTTATTTCATGCTATAAACTGTTTGTGTTTCCTTCTCTAAACTTTGATGTAGCGGCCATACCACTATAGTGTTTTTGTGGCAGGCCTCTATCTGCCATTGACCAAATAGGTTGGTGTGTTATCTGCTTATATCATGCCAAATTTTATATCACGTGCTGCATCTTTTATGATGAATTTTCCTGTCACTTCATTGTACTAACACTCTTGGTGCTAATGTGTTACTTCTGAAATACATCTCTTGTTTATTAATCTTCCTATTTTGAAGATGCTCAAATGCCTAAATAAAATAGAATCTACAGTGCTAATATGCACTGAATTATTGTCCAATTATTGTAGGATTTAGATTTCTGTTTCTTTGGTTACTTTTGTAGATTTATCAGTTGTTTATTGATGTGCAGTACCATCCCTTCCCAATACCACTACTCAATTGTTGTATTGGCTTGTAGGATAAACTTATTGTAGCTGTTGATGATGATGGCTGCTTTACTGAAAAAATTACTGACTTTAGTGGGTGCTATATCAAACAAGCCGACAAGGATATCATAGAAGCAGTGAAGGTGTGTTACATATAGAATCCTTTATTAATTTGGAGTGATTAATAGTACAGGCGCTGGTAATTTGAAAGAATATCTTGTCATGTGACTCGGCGAATGTAATTCTTTTCCCCATATTGTTTTTCCGGTACTGTCATATTTAGAAATTTATAGCTGTTCTTTAGAGTTGAGAATATTGGGAAAGAGCGCCCTTATTTTTGTCCAAGAGATGTCAACTCAGTGATTAGAGTTTGACTTTGTAAGCTCGATGTACAATGTTCAAATTTTACGTGGAACAGTTGTAAAATGATCATTAGTACCATCGATATTGAATAGTGATAATTATTTTCTATTTCCCAATGTGTTTCTAATTAAAAAAAAAACAGTTAGAAGAGTAGAAAGACGAAACAAAAGAAAAGGCTTGGTATTTAGCATAGGCTGTATACTAGAAAATACGATAAACTTGATGTAGTAAACAAGATAACATTTACTTAAAAAAGCTTTCTCGCTTCTTTTGCTTGTTTTGTGAAGGAGCCCTAATACATTACTCCCAACTTAATAAGTATTTATGGTAGTATTTGAGTGAGACTATTCAACAGAAGTTGAGCGTATGTTGAGTAATGTTTATGTTAAACTATTTTAATTGGATTATTTTAATCATTTTCTTTTCCTGTTTCATCTTTCCTTAGGCAAAGGGTAGGCTGTTTAAGTCTGGAGCTTTTACGCATTCCTATCCATTCTGTTGGAGATCTGATACCCCACTCATTTACAGAGCTGTTCCAAGCTGGTAGGTTTGTTTGACCAAGATTTGAACTCTGGACTGTTTTATATTTAGCTAATAGATAGATATGACTCAATTTTTCTTGCTAGACCTTACCTAGTTTCACGTGTTGTCAGCAATAAAGCTTCATCTATTCTGCGCATTAGCTATGACTTACTTTAATTTCCTAATTAAATTATTGAACACGTATTACTCGAACAAAAATTGCTAATGTTGCATGTGCTCACTTTTCTTTCATTTTCTCCTGAACAAAAATTGCTAATGTTGCATGTGCTCACTTTTCTTTCATTTTCTCGTGTATGGAATGTGATATCATAAATACAAATAATTCTGGATATTATTACTTCATTAGGAAGTTGATACTTGATAGCCACCTGGATGTTCAGTTCTTAATTGTTTTCAGTATTACCATCAATTTTTGTATACATTAGAGTGGTTATTTGTGGCATAATGGGAAATGATGATAGAAAGTTATCATAAGATTGGTGTATCCATGTTGTGGCTTGTTTGTTGGTTAATTGTCATTTTTTGCTTCAGCAGTATTCTTGTTTATCTTACATACTGTATTTACTTTTCAATGGTACATAACTGCTAATCTAGATAACACTAAGGTGGTGCTGGTGCATGGAGAACGAGTTCTAATTTAATTATTTGCTTAAAAGAGAAAAGTAGTTTAAAAGCGCATATTGGAGAAGTTAATAAACATGCCTTACCAAATAATAATCACTGTAGCAGCATTTCAAGCAAATTAGCCAAGGAACACATCGCTACTGTCTACTGACACAGTGCAGTCTCAATTTAGTTTTCAGATCCAACTTTGCTGCCCTGTCAAATTTTACCTCAAATAATTAGTATGTTCATATTCATACTTCCATACCACAGCTCTTGTAGTTCCCATTCTGCTCATCTTGATGAAGCATTGGTTTGTTCCAGTTTCCATGTAGTTTGTACTTGTACTTGTTAAAAGTCTAAAGAAGCCGAGGAAAGAGTAATGAACAGGGTAAGACAGAAAGCAGGTTTGTCTGTCTTTGGGATTTCAATGAAGTATTTAAAAAATGAGGAAAAAGCATAGAACTTAAGGCTGAAGGAGCAGGTTTGCTTACCTGAATGTTTATTTCAGCTGTCTCATTCGCTCTGTTTTCTGCCGAGAAGAGCACATAACATATCTTATACGTGGGTACTCTAAGATTAAGCTTTTCTCCTCTTTTTGTTTGAGATTCAAACAGTAGAAGATTCCATTTTCATACTCTTTTCCTTCCTTGTTCTTCCCACAACCAAACTAAGCGGAAGAACCCAACTGAAAAACTGTGCTTTAATAAATAGCTTTTTAAAATAATTGTTTGCTCCAAATACAGATTCTTAAGTTTTGTGCTTTTGTGGAATGAAGATTAAGTGTAGAAAGAGAAAAAGAGAAGTTTATTTTATTTTATTTCAAGCTTCTATAAAGTTCTATTGTCATTTTTTCTTACATTTTAATGTTTTCCATGGTTTTAGGAAGTAAACATTTTCTTTGGATAAATAATGCAGTTCTTTTGTCAATGATTATAATCGGCATTTCTACTAACGAAGTGTGAAATTTGTTATTTTTGAAATAACAAATTTTGTAAATATTCATGTTATGCTAGTGGTTTTCATGGTTTTTGATTATCTAATATTGAAATTATGTTGATATTTTATGGTGATAGCTACTTTACACCCTTTATGCTTTCAGTGTAATTTTATGCAGTATGGTGCTGGTGACCATCTATTAGCCTGTTTTTTAATTTAACCCAAATTTGTCATGCTATTTCGCTATAGGTTTGTTAGAGTGGAGTTGCTGAAAGAGAAATTGTTGGAAAACAATAAACAGACTTACTGGGTCCCTGATTTTGTCAAGGTACCATAGTCTTCTGCTTCATCCCAATTTATTCTCCTTGATTGTTACTTATTATTTGATCATGTTACTACTGTTTCCTTTTTCTTTACGAAGGCAGTGTTATTGTTATAACTCCATAATATAAAAAATAATTTTTTTATTATAAGTTTATTTCTATGATGAATATGTTAATGTATTATTAATTGGAAGCTGACTTGTTAGTAGTTGAAACGGGTTACTATCCCTATCAATAACTTACTAAAGGCAAGTGTTTGTCATGGAGTGTGAGGAATAATCCAGTATGGAGGATATGATAAAACTAGGAAATAAGGAGCTTAAAAACTGCAGACAATGTTGACAGATATTCAGTTGTGGAATATTCCATAAAAAACGCAGGCACGGAACACTTAACGGTGTTCATAAACACGTCCTTATCCGTTAACATCTCATGGGGCTAATAATAACACTGGAAGGAAACTGAACTTTATGTAATTGATAACTTTGGTAAATGTTTCTGTATTCCTACGTTTGCAGGATAAGCGATTTCACAATTGGCTGGAAAATGCAAGAGATTGGGCAATTAGTCGAAGTAGATTTTGGGGGACCCCTCTCCCTATATGGATTAGTGAGGATGAGAAAGAAATAGTTGTCATAGATTCTGTTGCAAAACTTGAAAAGCTTTCAGGTGTAAAGGTTAGAATCGTCTGTTCACCTTTTTGAAATTGTACATGATTCATGTCATTATCAGTTGATTTTCTTTTGCATGAATTCACACACGCAGTTCAACATATCTGCTTCTTTCTTCTTTGTTTGGTAACATGGAAGGGTTGTGGATTTTGTATTTTACTTTTTTCTTAGTTTGTGTAATTTTAATATTTTCTTTGCCATGCTACAAAATTACCAAGGTAATCTAAAAGCCACAAGTTTTTTGAGAATAGTAGTAGATGTCACGAAATTTGGCTTGATGCCTTTCTCATTGCCTTTCATACTATATATAATAGTGTCGGTAATTACAACTCATAATAACTAATTATAGCTGATAATGACTAATTACAATTCATAATGACTAATTTCCTATTCTATAACTGTAAATTATTCACAATAACTGCAAAGATTATTTCCTAATTAACATCCCCCCTCAAATTGATGCGGCTGGTCAAGGAGCATCAATTTGCTAACAAGAAACTGATGTCTTGGGCGTGGAACAGCCTTGGTAAGAATATCTGCAACCTGCAACTGCGTACTGACGTGAGGAAGTGATATTATTCGATCATCGTAGGCGTCACGTATTGAATGACAATCAACTTCGATATGTTTGGTGCGTTCATGAAAAACAGGATTTGCAACAATTTGGATGGCACTTGTATTGTCAGCATAAAGTGAAGTTGACTCTGTTTGGGGAAATCCAAGTTCAGCCAAAAGACCACGAAGCCAAAGTATTTCTGAACACGCAGCAGACATGGCACGATACTCTGATTCAGTAGAAGATTTAGAAACTCTTGCTTGCTTCTTACTTTTCCAAGAGATCAATGAAGAACCAAGAAACATACACCAACCAGTAACAGATCGACGAGTATCAGGACACCCTGCCCAATCAGCATCACTATAAGCGCTCAACTGAAGAGAAGTTCCAACGGAAAAGAATAATCCGCGGTGAGAGGTTCCTTTTAAGTAGCGAATTATACGACGAACTGCAGCCAAGTGAAGATGGCGAGGAGAATGCATGAATTGACTTACTTGTTGAACAGCAAAAGATATGTCAGGGCGAGTAATAGTCAAGTAGTTGAGGCTACCCACAAGTTGTCGATACAATAAGGGATCAGGCAACAGATCCCCATCATCACGATGATATTTAACATTAACCTCAAGAGGAGTATCTACTGGATTAGCCGATTCAAGACCGGCCATAGAAATCAAATCTGTAGCATATTTGTGTTGATGGAGAAAGATGCCCTTGGATGTAGAATGAACCTCAAGACCAAGAAAATAATGTAGATTACCCAGATCTTTCATATGAAATGAGGCCTGTAGCTGTTGCTTAAGTCGCTGAATGGAAGCATGATCCGAACCAGTAATAACCATATCATCAACATACAAAAGAAGCAGAACAATACCCGCAGATGTGCAATGAATAAATAAAGATGAATCATACTGACTCTGAGTAAAGGAGAATCCAAGTATAGTGGCGCGGAATTTCTCGTACCATGCTCGAGGTGCCTGTTTCAAACCATATAAGGAGCGTTTGAGCTTACACACGCCTTTAGATGAAGAGAATAAGCCTTGAGGTGGAGTCATATAAATATCTTCTGTCAGGTCACCATGAAGAAAAGCATTCTTCACATCCATTTGATGAAGAGTCCACCCATTAGAAGCAGCTATAGACATGATTGTGCGGACAGTTGTCATTTTGGCAACCGGTGCAAATGTCTCATCATAATCAATTCCATATTCCTGCTTGTTTCCTAACGCAACCAAACGAGCCTTGTAACGGTTGAGGGACCCATCAGAATTCAGTTTCACAGAATACACCCATTTGCAACCTATAGGTTTTACATTTGGAGGACAAGTGACGATATCCCATGTGAAATTCTCTTGAAGAGCTTGGAGCTCTTCAGTCATTGCTTTTATCCATCGCACATCTTTAACAGCCTGTGAGTAACAAGTAGGAATAGATATGCTAGAGAGTGTGGCAGTCAGAGAAGTATGTGAGGAATCATACCTGTCTGGTGAATATCTATCTGGTGCGCGGGATATTCGACCAGAACGTCGTGGTTCAACCGGTACAGGATCAGGTGGCAGTTCAGCATCGGGAAGGGGTGTGAGAACCTGTTGTCTGTGTTTTCTGACATATACATGACCTGGTTTATAACGTTCTATAGCTTGAGGCATAATAGAAAACTTAGGAAGAGTAACAATATCATTAATGGCAGGAGAACCACAGGGAAACATAAACTGATTATCAAAAAATGTCACATTTCTAGAAATGCGAAAACGATGGTTAGAGACATCATAACACACAAATCCCTTATGAGAGTTACTATATCCCATAAATGCACATTGAACGGATTGTGCTCCAAGCTTATGCCTTTCAAAAGGAGGTAAGTGAACAAAACACACACACCCAAAAGTATGTAAAGCACTATAATCAGGATGAATTTTAAATAGACGGAAGAAAGGAGAATCAAGATCAATAACTGTAGAAGGAATACGATTGATCAAGAAGACAGCCGTGGAAAGAGCCTCCACCCAAAATCGGGATGGTACAGAAGCTTGGAGAAGTAAGGTGCGTGTTACATCAAGCAAATGACGATTCTTACGTTTTGCCGTGCCATTTTGTTGAGGGGTATTGGGACAAGACCGTTGAGACAAGATGCCTTGTTGTTGAAGGTATTCCTGAAACTCATGAGACATGTACTCACCACCAGAGTCAGATCGAAAATTTTTAACACTTGCTTGAAATTGAGTTTCAACATATGTCAAATATTTCTTAAACATAGAAAACACTTCGGATTTAGAACGGAGAAAATATATCCAAGTAAAACGACTATAATCATCAATAAATGTGACAAAATATTTATAGTGAGCATGAGAAACCACAGGAGACATTCCCCATACATCACTATGAATCATCTCAAAACAAGTGGAAGCACGATTAGCACCAGACGGAAAAGGAAGTGTCTTTTAGCCAATTTGCAAACAGAACATGAAACAGAGGCATCAGGAATAACATTTTTATTTCCCAACAAGCCACTTTTACATAAATGAGACAAAACAGAAGAGTTTGGATGACCTAGTTTTCTATGCCAATCCTCATAGGAATTCAAAACATTATGACAAGCAAGAGACAAATGATTAGAAATAAACTGTATTGGAAACAATCTTCCCACTTTAGGCCCCTTCGCGATCACTTTCCCCGACACCTGCTCCTGCACAAGACAACCAGATCGAGAAAAATTAACATTACAATTATTGTCCACCAATTGACCAACAGACAATAAATTAGAAGCAAGTCCAGGTGAGACAAGTACATTCTGAAAATCTGAGTTTATGTCCCCAACGTTAGTGATAGACAAGGTATTACCATTAGCAATCTGAATTTTCTGATTACCATGATAAGAATGTAAATTGTGCAAGTTTTCAGATGAACCTGTCATGTGATTGGATGCACCAGAATCAATAAACCATGGACGAGAAACATGAGAAGACTTACCCTTAATACCCAAGGCTGAAAGGGCAGAAAGTACCATGTGTTAAATCATTTCAGGTTGTAGAGCATTGCCATCTGATGCACCAGTGGTGGAAGAGCCAATTGTATGGCCTGTAGTGGCATGAAATGCCTTCACCGAATGATGTGCTGGTCGTGGAGGACGCGTGGGACAGTCAGAAATGATATGACCTTGTTGTTTGCAATAATTACAAAACTTCTTACTGCAGCTACGAACAATATGTCCAAACTGTTTGCAAGAAAAACATTGGACATGTTGCATATCACGACCTTTATTTCTACTTTGAGCAGCATATGCAATTGCCACAGGCTCAAAACTGACAGTATCATGAGACATGGTTCCTTGAGTAAGGAGACGTTGTTCCTCCCTGAGAAGTTCACCAACACATGTATCCAAAGAAGGAACAGGATTCCTATTTAGCAAAGCACCTCTGACAACCTCAAATTCTAGACGAAGCTTCATAAGAAATTGATCTCGCCTACTTGTGTTGTAGACCTCTTGAACAACCGCAAGAGAGGTCTTGGGAACATTAGCATGTATAATAGCAGAGTGTTCTGCCCAAAGATTTAAAAAACCAGAATAGTATTCTTGAATAGACAAATCACCTTGTTTGTAGTTGGCGATGTCTAACTCCAACTGAAAACGTTTTGCCGAATTGTCCTGGTTGTAAATGCGCTTCAGATAATTCCACATTTCTTGAGCAGTTGAAAAAGAACGCAAATTATTTATCATCTGAGGATCAATACTGTTTAGAATCCAAGTGATGATTTGAGCATCTTTAGTTTCCCACGCATCTAAAGCAGTTTTCTCCGTTGGTGCCTTAGAAACATCATCTAAGTGACTCCATAATCCCTTTCCTTTAACATACATCTTGAACTGAAATTCCCATGCCGAATAATTCTTGCCGGTAAAACGAACACAAAAATTATCTCTTTCTTTTTCGGAAGCCATCTAAATTATTAAACCACCAGATACAATCTCACTAATATTATTTTATTATTATTATAATAATAATTATAATAATAATAATAATAACTATAATATAATAACAGTAACTGTAATCACAGTTACTAGAGCAGCAACAAGAAACAATACCCACGAACCAACGAACAACAGCACGATCAAATCCACGATTTGGAAGGAGCGGCAAAACAGAAGATTATGACGATCCAGAATCACGAAGCAACAACAGTCAAGAACCAAAAAAAATTGATTGCAATATCAGCGCAACAACGAGAATCTCCAAGACGAAATCACGAACCGGCAACCAAAGATTTAGAATCTCAGACAGCTGCAAGGTTTCGATTTCAAACGAAAGAATTTCGAAACGAACACGATTACGAGAGCGAACCAGTGGGGTATCGCTGATCAGCCAATATAATAATAGTTTCCAGGTTTGATCGAACCTACTGATACCATGTCACGAAATTTGGCTTGATGCCTTTCTCATTGCCTTTCATACTATATATAATAGTGTCGGTAATTACAACTCATAATAACTAATTATAGCTGATAATGACTAATTACAATTCATAATGACTAATTTCCTATTCTATAAATGTAAATTATTCACAATAACTGCAAAGATTATTTCCTAATTAACAGTAAATAGATATGTACTTGCTCCTAAGTGGCTCTCTCCTATTCAAGTTTGTTTAAACTATTATAAGTTTTGTTAAAATGGTTGTTCTATTTGTTTAATGAGCTCTCATGGATACTTTTGCCATATTATTGATAAAACATCACTGATCCCTTTGTAATGGTTTCTTCAGGTGTCTGACCTTCATCGGCACAACATTGATCATATTACAATTCAAAGTGAAAGTGGCCGTGTGCTTCGACGTGTTGATGATGTAAAAATTGCTGATTCATAGTTCCTTATTGTTTATCTCCTAATCATGATTTTGTATTGTTTATCTACTCTTTTATGTTGTCAAAACTGACATGCTATCTAACACTGGCTAAACCCAATGAGTTTTTCTTTTTTTTTCTTTGCAATACAAAACTAAAAGACATACATAATCATTTTAGTTAAACCACTACCATCCACTGAAACATAGGAAATATCCTGAACTGAAAAACCAACCAGAAACTAAACCTCAGATAAGTCGCTACCATGACCATATTAAGATCCCCAATTTCATCTTACTCCCAGCAGTTACGCTGTTTCTGTTGAAGCTTCAAATCTTACAATTTACTTATAAATGTTTACAAGAAACAAAAATGAGATGGTTCTGTTCACTTGTTCAAGTGCCTCTATAGTTACCAAACTATTCCCTTTGATTATCTTCACCCCTATGTTGATCCAGGTATAATTATTACATATAATTGAAAATAGTTTATGCCAATATAATTTATATATAAAAAACATCATTGACTGTCCAATCATGTAATTAATTATCATCAGGTTGAAAGGATAATTCCAAAATGGTTAAGTAGAGATTGATACTCTAAGAATACAATTGTATATAGTAGCTAAAGGTAATGTTTCATCTTTCAGGTTTTTGACTGCTGGTTTGAAAGTGGGTCCATGCCTTATGCGTATATTCATTATCCTTTTGAAAATGTTGAGCTGTTTGAGAAGAATTTTCCTGGCCATTTTGTCGCTGAAGGGCTGGATCAAACCCGTGGTTGGTCAGTTTCTTTATTTTCACATGTGTGGTTTATCAAAGGCCTGTTGCCACTTTACTTATGAATTACTTTTGCTTTGAAATGTTATTCTCAATATCTTCACTTTTTTGTAAAGTATTCAAAATTTTAGCTGCTCCTTCCTTTTTAGGTGTTCTATTTTGGGTTCAAATTAAAACCAGGGAAAGGGTAGCTTCCACATAATACCATGTGCCATGTGGGTGACCACTATGCTTCTAGATACATGATTGTTATGGCATTTTTATTTCCTCATGATGTTATTTCTAACTTAGTAGTATTATATTTTATCTTGCTAGGACATGTTGGCATTGTTAGATTCATGCATCTAACTCCACCCAGCAGTAGAAGATTTTTTTGTTGTTATGTCCTTTATCTTGGCAAATTATTTCAGTTCCTTCTATGTTTTAGTTACAAATTATCTTGTATAGTGGTATTTAAGGTTTTGGATTTTTGTCAATAATTTTGTTTCTAATTTCAATCCCCTTGATTTATGGTTGTGTATTTCAATTTTCTGCTTTTCTATTTTTCAGGTTTTATACCCTAATGGTGCTAGCTACTGCATTATTTGGTAAGCCTGCCTTTAGGAATCTAATTTGCAATGGGCTTGTCCTGGCGGAAGATGGAAAAAAGATGAGCAAAAGCCTGAAAAACTATCCTTCACCAATGGATGTTATTAATGATTATGGAGCGGTAGGAACTTAAAAGTTAATTATTTTTTGGTTTCATAACTATTTTATGAGGATTAGCATGTAATATCAAAAAGCATATTTTGCCTGCCTTTTCTAATTATGGCTATGACTTCCATACAGTTTGATTTACAATATGAAGCACTGTTATGATGTTATTTTTGTTGGATAGGATGCCTTGCGATTGTACCTTATAAACTCTCCTGTTGTGCGTGCGGAGCCACTTCGTTTCAAGAAGGAAGGAGTTTATGGTGTTGTCAGTATCATCCATCTATATTTATTTTTTGCTATCCTTTTTTTATTTAAAATCAAAATTTAATTAATTTCATCTTTACTAATTGCTCTCTATTCATTTTGCTGATCAACTGGTGTTCCATTGTGGTGATCTGTAGGTTAGAGATGTTTTCCTTCCCTGGTATAATGCTTATAGGTTCCTTGTTCAAAATACAAAGAGGCTTGAGGTTGAGGGTCTAGCACCTTTTGTACTTCTTGATCAGGCCACACTTCAGAAGTCATCAAATGTTCTTGATCAGTGGATCAACTCAGCCACTCAAAGCCTTGTCCATTTTGTCCGGCAAGAAATGGATGGTTACCGCCTTTACACGGTGATGCTTCTGCTGATCATTTGTTTTAGAATAGAAAATGTTTTTATTAGAGGGAAAATACAATTTGGGAGAGGATAAAATATCCTACCAAAAGTAGAAAGATAATACAAGAAATATGAAAGATCAACGGAGGCTGCAATGTCTTGCACACTGGACACGGCAGTTTTTCCTGTAACTGCAAGAGCAACACACCAAAAAGAAACTATACCATAAATGTAATACTATAGGATGACTAGTTAAACGAAACTGACAACCTTAATGATGGGAGCATTCTGCTTTGACCTAATGTACCAAAGAATAGCCAATATTGAGTGCTGCCATTATATTTTTTTCTCTCTAAACGAGCCACGGACAGCCGATATCACTAAAAACATCTTTAAAAGAAAGGATGTACTGTTCTCTGCTATAACCCTGAGAGATTATATGAGAGTAAAGTAGCTATCTTACAAAAGGGCCTTTTCTCACCAGATGGTGTTGGCTATGTGGATCAAGCGCCGCTAGAATGCCCCATCTTAAATCATGTCTAAAGATAAACTATGTATATCTAAAATTAAATACTTTGAAACAGTTCTAGTTCTTGTTTCTGAACTACTGTATTTGCACGTAGCAGAAATATCTAAAATAATAATATAACAACCAATGAATCAGTAAAAATTCTGGATTCTTGCTATTACATGCTCAGTTATTAAATGTACTTAGTAGCTGTTTTACTATCTTTAGGTTACCATTTAACTTATTTATATAAATTTCTAATTGTTTTTTATTTTATTTACCTTGTTGGTACCAAATCAGTTGAACTAGTTGTCTTACCAGTTTGATATACCTTCTGGTCTATTTACTTGCGAAAGGGATTAGTACTTTCCTCAGCTAAAATTGTTGCATGTTTGTGAGATTTACTGTCCGAGATTATTATACTTCTGCTACCATTATTTGCTAGATGCATGGTATAATTATTATTGCCATGTTTCAAGTATTTGCTTAAATGTTAACATTGTCTGAAAATCATTTTGCAGGTGGTTCCGTATCTTCTAAAGTTTCTTGATAACCTTACAAATATATATGTACGGTTCAACCGTAAGAGACTGAAAGGTCGTACTGGAGAAGAAGATTGCAGGACAGCACTTTCAACTCTATACAATGTATGTTTCTGATTAATTTATATTATATATCGTGTCGTGGTTAATTTGTTGCAATATGTTATAAGTTACAACCTGACCTTTTAAGGCCTCTTAATGGGCCTGATAGTGATGGTTCCTTACACTAGATAAGTTGTGGAATTTGATATATGTGAATTCTTTCAGGTGCTTTTGTTATCCTGTAAAGTGATGGCTCCTTTTACACCTTTCTTCACCGAGGTACTATATCAAAATATGCGAAAAGCATCTAATGGATCAGAGGAGAGCATCCACTATTGCAGTTTTCCTGAGGAAGAAGGCAAGGTATACATACATTTTAGTCAATAGATAGCAGTCTTTACTGCTTTCTTCTAGGCAATCTATTATTTGAATACAGATAGAAAGACATTATTCAGTTGGTTCATTTGTAATTGTTTGCTTTTTCTGGAAATTGACTGATGAACAAGGATCTACACCACATAACACATGCAAAATTGATTCAAAATAAACTTAGTAACATTTGCATTTCACATTGTTAGATTCATCTTTGGATATGTGTGGGTTATATCAATGATCCTAATCCACATACAATCAAGAACTACGTTTCTCAAACATCATCATATTCCTATTTAAGTTTTTTTTAATGGATGATTTCATATCCTCTCTTTTCTTTATCTGCAATTGGATTTTGCAGCCTAATATGAATTTTGGTTCTTGCTTCAGTTGTGCTCTAGATATTTAACAGCTACCTAATATACCATCTCCTCTTTGGCTGCATGATTTTTTCAGGGGGGAGAACGGATTGAGCAAAGTGTTTCAAGGATGATGACAATAATTGATCTGGCCCGAAACATTCGTGAGCGTCATAACAAGCCTCTTAAAACACCACTCAGGTAAATTAATATGCAAAAATGTATACATAGAAGCTGTTATTAGACATCTTCTTCTGATTTTATATTAAAAAGAACTCATATTTCTTTCTGATATAGGGAGATGGTCATAGTGCATCCTGATGCAGACTTCCTTGAAGACATTAATGGAAAGCTGAAGGAGGTACTTGCATATTGTCACAAGTGGTTACAGTTTATCTCTTTTACCTGTAGTATTTTTCAGCAGTTTTTGTACTCAATCAATTAATATCATAATCTTTTTTTCCTGGATGCTTCTAATCAGTTATACTGTTCAATAGTTGCAGCCTCTCAAAAATCTGACTAAGCTGACTTTTTATATATATTTTTTCTGATGACATTGATATGTTAAAAAAAAGTCTTTCTGCGTGTTTGGTCTTTTTATCAAATTTCTCTCCATTTGATGCTTCATATTAAAAGAGTTGTTTGATGCACACTCTAAATGGGAAGAAAAAACGAACCTACGACCCATATTATGAGCTTCCTACGTGTTTGGTCTCTATCAAATTTCTCTCCATTGGATTATCAAAAAATTTGTTTGGTGCACTCTAAATTGGAAGAACAAATGAACCTACAGCGCATATTATGAGCTGTCTTGTATATGATCTTTGCTTTTAATATTCTTTTCATGTCTTCGTTTTTGTTAAGCGGTTATTGTTTTATACTCGTTTTTAATCTTTTGTCTGTTTTAATGATCATCTTTTCTTCCAATATGCATGTTTCTCTTTGCCCTCTCCAATAATTAACCTGAAAAAATACTCAACTTATATACCCCTCTTTAATTTTCAGCTTCCACTCAGTCTAATTGTATTCTGATGTCTCTATTTGCATTACAGTATGTACTTGAGGAACTCAATATACGATCCCTTGTTCCATGTAATGATACTTTAAAGTATGCATCCTTACGCGCCGAGCCTGACTTTAGGTATGCATTTCGTATGACTTCCTTAAAAGTTTGTCCTTTATACCTGTCACAATGTTAACCACTGTTCTTTTTTATTTTCAGTATTTTAGGTAAGCGACTAGGAAAATCTATGGGCATTGTTGCCAAAGAAGTCAAAGCAATGTCCCAGGAAAAGATTTTGGCTTTTGAAAAGGCTGGAGAGGTCATCATTGCAAGTCACTGTTTGAAGCTGTCTGATATTAAGGTGCTAATCTTATGATGATTAAGACTCTCTTTTCTTTGAGTAGACTCCATTTGTAAAAAGTTTGTATTTGTCTTCACAAAAACAAATAACCAAATATTTTGTGCTCTTTATCCTTATTGCGTAGATTTTTCTTTTGATTTATACGAATGTTTAGTATTCCCTTGGGCAGGAATTTGATGTTGGTATAATCATCTCTTGAAATGTGGACTGCTTAATTAGGACCTTATGATATATTTTTTATTCAGGTTCTCCGTGATTTTAAACGTCCTGATGGTATGGCGGATAATGAGATTGATGCTGCTGGGGATGGTGAGAATTCTTAATAGCTAATGATGTCTCCCTTTGCTTCTATGGTGAAACAACTGATGTCAGAAATGAGCTGAAGGCCACCTTTTAAACGTCCTGAAGGCCACCTTGTATTCTTAACCAACTTCTTTGTCTTCATTGTAGGTGATGTTTTAGTTATATTGGACTTGCGACCCGACGAGTCATTGTTTGAGGCTGGTGCTGCGAGAGAGGTAGAATAATTTCCTTGTCTAATTCCTTGATCTTATTGTTTATACGGTGCATAGATGTAATCAATGAAACATCCATCTACTTGCTTGATCTCATAAAATGCATGAGTGCTACTATTTTTTCTTCTACAAATCTTAATGATTGTGTGACTAATGACCATAATGTATATACGCTACTCTTGTTATTCTTTAATTTTTTACTTTGGATGATTTGGGTTCTTTCACTTGCAAATCTTCATTCTACTATCTTGTTCATGTTGTGTGGATTTGGTTCCTACACGTACATACTAGAAATGAAAGAAAGTATAACTAAAGCAGAGGATACATTATGCTTTATCCTTTGTTTATGTTGCTTTACCTTAATTTAAGTATCCCATTGCATCTTTAGGCCTGAGACTAAGTTAAATCTATTAATTATTTTTGTCCCACAGATTGTTAACAGAATCCAGAAGTTAAGAAAGAAAATTGCTCTTGAACCAACTGACACAGTGGAGGTTTACTTTCAATCATTGGATGATGATACATCAATCTCTCAGAGAGTTTTGCATTCACAGGTAGAATTAAAATATTAATAACTGGCCTCGAAGCACTATTTTTTAATGTAATGCAATTGCTTCATATTTCTACAACTACAAGCAGAAAAGAAGGCATATGTTTGGCCGCAACATAAAAGAATGGAAAACTATCTTGCATAAATGAGACAGTGATGATTAGGGTTTGGATTAGATAGATAAATTTGTGGCTAGGAAAACAGCTGCTTTCTTTCCTTTGTTTCACAAATATTCTGTCTACCAACAATTTTTTTAATATTGGCAGAATCTAGGTCGAACAAAGATAAAAGATATAAATATTGACCAAGTAAAATAACAAAAGACTTTTGATGTACCGTGCTCTATTTAAATATTAAAAAATTAGAGTTGTCAAATTTTGATAAACAGCGTACTGTCAAGTGGAACTTTGGAAATCTTCTTTCTCAGTTGTCAAATTAGAGTTCTCGCTATTTCTCTGATTTCTTACTAATGACTTTTCTTCTACCCAAAACAGTGTTATCATCAAAGAATTTTTAATTTTTGTAGCATCCAAGTATAAAACTAAATCTCTAGAGTTTTCAAATAAGATGTTATAAACAACTATATTTCAAAACAAGTCTTGAATGCTAGATAGTATTGTTCTGGTTGTGGGGGAGTTGCACATACACATTATTGCCTAAAAATGAGTCTAGCACGTACGCCTTCCTGAAAGGTCTTTCTCATTTCTGTGAAAAAACGACTATTTTTTCCCAAAAGTAATTTATATGCATGTAGGTCTTAAACCACTTTTCTAATTGAGGACAACTTATTAATTAGTATCCATTTTACACTCTTGGCATTAATTAATTTCCCTTAATTTAAAATTTCTAATGTAGTGTAGCTTTATCATGTTATATTTGCAGGAATCCTATATCAGAGAGGCTATTGGTTCTCCATTGCTTCAATTTTCTTTGATGCCTGCGCATGCAGTAAGTTGTTTTATTTGGACACCGAAGGAATTCCTGAAGTTTGAATTCTGTGCTCTCTTCAGCTATGTATTGTTGATTTTTATACCCCTTTCATGTGCTTCATTTGTTACGTTCCTTTGATAACTTAACTTTTCCTACTAAGTTTTACTGTAAATTAACAACATATCAACCAAAGCTTCTTCCTATTAGCTTTAATTAAAAAATACTTGTACGAAGATGGTTTGATTTATGTTTTAACTTTCTCTAGCCATATTGTATCCCAATGCAAATGTCAACTGAACATATAATGTTTGAAATTAATTCTGCCTGAACTTCTTTAATAGACATTTTCCATATTTAAACATTCAAACTGGATTTTGAAAATGATAAAAATTAATTGGGCAAATGAATTCTGCCCTGGATTTTACTATCTGATTGTCCTGGGTTTTAATAGACGTGAGGGAGTTGTTATCTTTTAAAAATCATATTTCATGTTTCTTGGTTTCAAGTCACTCCATCTTAAAATTCTTTGAACAATTGCAGGTTATCATTGGTGAAGAGAGTTTCCATGGGATTTCCAGCATGTCGTTTGCTATCACCTTGGCAAGACCTTCGTTGATGTTCAATGAAAAAGCCATTCTTTCACTATTTTCAGGTTTATTTTCTCTTTTGGTGAAGTTCATATGCATTTATTGAATCAAAAATAATAATTTTTTATGCCCTTTCTATCCTTCTCCCACCATCTCTGATCCTTGGTTGCTCTGACTTACTGTTCTTCTGTGGCTACTACAGGTGACTCTAAATTTGCACTCAATTTGCAAACTTACCTGCTATCAAGAGATCATTCAAATTTGAAGTCTGAGTTTCAGGATAGACATGGAAAGGTTTGTTTGATTGAATTATAGTTTTTGGTCTGTTTTTGTTTTGGTGAATCTGTAGACATTAATTTGTCTCTCGTTGGTACAGAAAATCGTAGACTCGATTGAACAGCAACCGGCGGTTGAAGTGGTACTTGGTGAGCATGTATTTCTCACTGTAGGGGATTACCATGCTGCTGCAAAATCTGTCTAATTTTGTTCAATAGTCCCTTTTCTGTTTGTTCATTATTCAGATAATATGCTATCTGGTAGCAAGATTAGAAACCCAGAATATACCCATGCCCTAAATGGGGGGGCCAATTCACAGTCGTTATTCATTTTTTTGTATAGGGGAACTCACATCTTATTTCAAGAGAGAAAGTTTTGAATGGAATCCTAGATGATATAATGTTGATTTTTTCACCCTTTTTCTAGTATATTTTGTTGTGTTCTTTCTATTGATTCTTATTTGCTCAGCTTGATGGGTGTCTTGATTCCATCAGAATAGTTGTCCAGTCTTCTAATGGCATGGCTGCATTTATTATAATTTAAAATTTTAATTCAATTTTTATTAAAAGGTATATCGGCACTCAAATAAAACATATTAGAGGATACATTACACAGCTTCAAAAGAATTTTTCTTTATTAAATTTTATTTTTAATTTCTTATTTAAATCAAATAATGAATATAAATACCTGAGTAACAAACTTAACACATTATTGTCGGTCAAGGCTATAGTGAGGCTGTTTTTGTGGTTCAACGTGTTTAACAAGTATAATATATTTTGATGATGACAATGTCATGAGCATAATCAAGAAAGTAAATCTAAGAGCGAGCTCATGTTTGATCTTATGCTTTAATTTTTTATTTTATCTAATTTGAATTATTAATGTGTAAATAAGGAAGAGTAAATCTTAAAGTATTAAGATAATGTACACACCCGATTAAAATAATTTGAAACAAACTTAAAACTGATTTTGGCTAATGCATAATCAATTATAATGTTGCTTAGTTGATTTTACAACGAGAATTATGCTTATAATTGATTATGGATCATATCTAATTGATTATGGGGAGAAAATTGTTCAATGATCGATTAAAAAAGTTACCTAATTGTAATTAGGGAACAAATCTAATAAAATTTCCCTTTTTGCTAGGTCTAATTAATTATAACAATTGTCTAATAGATTAGAACAACAATCTAATCAATTAGAGATTATAATGACTATCTAATTGTAATGACGGTCTAATATATTAAAATGATTGTCTAATCAATTAAAGAGTGGATCAACCCAACAATATTTTATTTTTTAGCCAAATATTTTTTCCTATATAAAGGAGTCTTGTGCATTCTTCTAAAATACAATTTTTTTATATTTAGTACTCTCCTTTATCACTTACTATCTTATTTTATTATATGTTGCTTTAGTGTTAAGAGAGTGAATTATTTATATTGATAGTTTTATAATTATGTTGTTGTGGTGAAATTGTTATGCAAGAGCATAGTTCTCTTGTATACTTATAATTGACTTCGAGATTGCAAGCTAAATATGGTAAACATCTTGGGTGTAAGAAAGATTGTTGGATTGATCCTAATGTACAAGCACAAATTGTTTTAGTCGAAATCTCAAGATTTTTTTTTAAGTCTGGATTAGACCGCTTAGTTTAAGGGGGACCAATATAAATTTCTAGTGTGATATTTGTATCTCTATCCTTTTATTTTTTACTATTTTATTATCCGTTGTTTAATCTCTTATTTTTTTCGTTTTTAAAATCAATCAACCTTAAAAAAAAAAATCAATCATTTTGTCATTTATATATAAAAAAATAAATAACACAATTCATCTCCCAATCGTGTTTGAAGTTACTTTATCAATATTTTTCATCAGTGTAACAACCATAATACAAACAAATGTGTTCAGCTGAAGGACACTATTGAAGATTAAATTATAAAGTGGAGGTTGTCTATATTCAATCACCAGAACAAGAACAAATCAAAGTAGAAAGGCAGGAGGATGATAGTCCACCATGAAAAAGAAGCTCGACCTTCGTCACACTTTGGGAGGAGAAGAAACAGTTAGTGAGAAATATAAACTAAAGAACTCTAAGCTCTAGAGTCGGGCAAAGACAGTAAAAAATTGCAAGCCTAACCTCGCCTATGCCAAAGTAGGTTTTGGGTGAAACTGTTCCCATCCTAACTCGGCCTAAAGTGGCACAATGAGAAGGAACTCACCGTACTCACAAAGTCCAAAAGATAAATATGTTTGTGACAAGATTTACGTCAAAAGGCAAAATATCTATTTTGATATTTATTGCTGACTAGAAGGTTCTAGTATGGAGTACATAAAGACCTTCCATAAAAAGAACTCGATTCAAACATGAAACCAAAGTGCGGCCGCCAAATAACATAATGAATTATATCCAAACACCTACTAGCTTGAACGAATTTGATTTAATTTAAAGAATGATGATATGCAAATATCATAATAAAATTCCTATAAATATACCATAAACGTCAAATTAAGATACACACAAAAATTCGTTAAAAATTTATATCTATCATATTTGACAACCATTGACTTTGGTGTCGAAGTGTGTGTATGTGCAACCCTCCACCAAATCAGCCAAGTATCAAGGAAGGGTCCAATCTTCAGACCGATGACAATAATAACAATATGAATCTAATTATACAACCGAATTTCTTCTACGTGTGTTTTTCGGTTTGCAAATAATACATTATGAATTTCTTTACCTAATGTTATCCGATTGACGTCGTATATTTCTAAAAAACCACTTTTTTTTATTAATTTGACTGCACAGTAAAAAGTAAAAAAAAAATTAAAAAGGATAATTTTGGAATATTTAAAAAATTGTAGGGGTATGGGGATAAGTGTGGGGGTATAGGGTAAAATTTTCAATAGAATGTTGTTTTTATTCTTTATGGCCTTTTTTACCAACTCATGAGCCTCCCTATTCAACGCTCTATCGGTGAACCATAGTCTTCTGCCCCAAAACTTATGAGGGTTTCACGAATACTCTTCATTTGGTAACCAATTTAGATTATGTCAGTCTTTCCCCTCCCACTGTCATCTTCTTTCTTCCTCTCTCTTTCAACCATTTTTTTGTAGTATGTGTTAATATGGAGATTATACAACCCCAACCACCATAAGAGAGTTGATGATGACTTGAGATTCTGCAAATATAGGATTGTTATAACCATCTTGGCTTCAAGTAATCTCCATAATCACTTTATTCTCATTGTCCTTGATGATGGCACCAAGATTCTGCTTGCCTTCTATTGTTAGGTTGGAATCAGTTTGTTTAGTGTATCTAACATTTTACTGCCTACCACCCATTCGTTTATCACCACCTTCATATTATAAGGATTTTTTGATTGCAAACCTATGTCATTCGTTAGATCTTCATTCATATTGTGATTATTATTGTTCCCTCAATGTTTTATTATATAAATTATTTGCTTACATGTTCTTACTTTTTTATTTTCTCCAAATTTGAGCTCTTTTGCTATTATCGTTGTGAATATTAAGACATTTTTTATGGCTTTTGTCTTCATAATAACCTTTGTTGTAGGTATTAGTCGATCTCTTCTTCACCTTTGTCATTTTATTGTCTTACATCTCTTTTATTCTAACTTTACTCTTGTTTTTACCCGTTCAATATGGTTTTGATGAGTGTTGCTGCTTTGGTGATCCTTTCCTCAGTTGTTCATAGTATTATAAGTGTTAGCATTTTATTATAGCGCTTTCTCGACATTTTTCAGATTAATGGTGTTGTTAACATACATGTCCTTCATATTGATGATGTTGCACCTTTGATAGTTGTTATTCATGTGGATATATGTGCTTGTAGGTATGAAGATGATGATTTTGATGACGACAACACCGATGAATGTTGAATTCAGTGGTGTTATCTTTTCAACTCTTTGATAATGGTGATTAACTTGAAGATATAATAAGCCTCATCCAGTAGAAGATTCAACATTCTAGTGAAGTATTTATATGATCAATATATCTTGAAAAGGAACTTGAAAGCTTTAAAGTTGTGAAAGAGAGGCAGTGTGAAAGCTCGCTTGGTTGTGTCTTTCTGAGTGACTAGAGTCTTATAAAAATATGAGAGTAATTCCTAAGATACTAAGCAACTTACATGCACTTAAAATAATTTTGTCTCTCTTTACTTAACGAAAACACCTAAAAATGTTTTTAAGGCATAACCAATTGATTAGGGGAATGCCTGTTTGATTGGGAGAATTTGTCAAGTTGTCTAATCGATTACATTATATGCCCAATCAAATAGATGATGCCTAATCGAGTACATAATTGATTATGACAATCTCTTAATGATTGACAACGACTCTATATCAAAACTTTCCATTTTGAGCCAAAATTTTCTCCTATACACCTCCTAACTTCATTTAACACTAGAGCTCAATGTTCTCATCATTCTTTACAATTTATATCTTTTTAAAACTATTTTCTTTCATCAAAGTTTTCTTAGTGCCTTGTGAGTGAAAATTACTTTTGAGAAAAGTGTTGTACTGGTGTCATGCCATCATTTTATTTCAAGAGTGTGATACTCTTAAAGAATTGAGTTTGGTTATTTAGATCAAACATTCAAAATCTTTGTTTGGTTATAAAACTCAGCCTATAAAACTCAGCCTGAAAAAATTATGATTAGTTATCAAGATAAGCTTGTAAAAATCTCTACTTGGTTTGTGATTTTATCCTATAGAAAACCTTTCTTTTGGTTGGAGATAAGTCACTCTAATATTATAATAGGGTTAATAGCACCATTTCCCCTGCATTGTGCCTTATGGTTTATCCCCTATAAAAAAAAAAAAGTTGTAAATATAACCATGTCACATGAAGATTGTGTTATTTTAGAACATGTAGACAAATAACTCAACAAAAGCATTTATGTGATGTTCTGAGTGAGGTTTTTTTTCCTTTTTATTTTTTTAAACTTTGAAATTATAAAATGTGAAAATATTCAAAAAGTGTAATCAATAGGTGTTGAACCTACATCCTTTTCCACATAATGCAAACCTATTATTAGGTGGACAATCTCTCTCTCTATCTATCTATCTATCTATCTATCTATATATATATATATATATATATATATATATATATATATATATATATATATATATATATATATATATATATATATATATATATATATATATATATATATATATATATATATATATATATATATATATATATATATATATATATATATATATATATATATATATATATATATATATATATATATATATATATATATATATATATATATATATATATATATATATATATATATATATATATATATATATATATATATATATATATATATATATATATATATATATATATATATATATATATATATATATATATATATATATATATATAATTATTATTTTTAAATAAATTATTTTAAAGTTAATTAATTTAATAATAAATTATAAAAAATATATATTATGTTTTCAAAAACAAAAAAGTTTCAGTTTATTATTAAAAATTAATTTAGTTTTTTATTAAAACTTTATAATAAATAAAAATATAATGTTAATAATTTTGTAATTTATTTAACTTATCTATATTACATATATATATTTTAAATTAATATATATACTTATCTATATATTAACTTTAAATCAATTGACTTTAAATATTATTTAATATTTAATAAATTATTTATTTATGAATTTAAAGGCAATATTTTTTTAGAATATGAGTTTAAATGCAAGTTGGCCTAGTGGTAGGCGCCTCTTGCAAGGAATGTGAAGGTCATGGGTTTAAGTCTCTTTGTCATTAAAATTTTAGAATTTTGTAACTTTTAAAAATTTTCAAAATTAAAGTTTATCCAAAAAGCTTTTGGAACTTTAATCTCAAACAACTTTCTTTAAGTGCTTGTTTTTGCACTCAGCAACTTCATTTTGTTATGAAGTGACACTGCAAGATGATTAAGGAATCATGTCATTACGGGTGTGCAGAATCCAACCTAATCCGAAGACCCATCTCAACCCAATAGTTTCCGATTAATCTTTTTCTCGTCTCATGCAAAAAATAGAAATAAAGGACGGTCCAAAAATGAACTCGATACCAGGTTGAGACAGGTTCGGGTTGACCATCGAGTTACCCAACCCGTCCTAATATTATGAATGCACGTGTGATACTATTTATTTATTTATTTAATTTATTGATATATTTAGATTATTACAAATTTTCAATACACTTTTTCACTTCGCACCTCATAATTTAATATATGCCCTCAGTAAGTATTAAATACACATCTTCCCACTTCTCAACTTTCACACTTCTCTAGTTCTCTTACATCATGTTTTTTATCTTACATCTTCTTACTATGTTTTAATGAAGAAAAAAAAAGGGTGATGACATATATGAAATTACATCATGTTTTTCATTTTAAAAAATTAACTTTAGATGTATTTATTATTTTCCATTCATGCTAATGATTTTATTCATATTTCTCCTTTAAATAAATTTTTTAAAATACTATAATAAATTTCTTAAGTCACTAAATTTTTTTTCATATATTTCGGGTCAACCCGATATCATCTTACATTAACCCGGTCTAAACTAACTTATATATTATCGGGTTTTTTTTTCCGGGTTTAGATACGGGTTAAGGTCACTAAAATAACCCGATCAAAATTTAGGACATGGTTAAGGTTAGTCATAACCCTTCCCGACTCGTCCCTTGCTCACCCCTATATGTCATGTTGAATCGTGAAAGTATTAAATAGTGCAAAAAAATATCTTTGGCATTATCACTTTGAAGAATGTGAACATGACAATTAAACTGAGTACAAATTTCAGCACAAAAATTGCAAAATATAGTAAATAAATTAAATCTCAATTTCATTAGATATATCCAAGTTGCATGAGAATAGTCATCAACAAAAATAATAAAATACTTATAACTAAACTTTGAGGTTAATGGACAAGGACCCCAAACATCAGAATGAATAATGTCAAATAATATGTGAGCCCTTTTATTTTGACGAGGTAATAAGCACTACGATGATGCTTAACAAACTGACATTAGTCACAAGACATACTCGATATTAACTTTAACTGATGATGTCGCTACTCGAAAAATGCATCGTGCAACGATGGGGAGGCGAAAAAGATAGACAGAAGAGTCGCCACCAAACTTTATTTATTCAATGAGGGGAAAGGAAAATATCGAGAAAACCTTAAGAAAGAACGGATAAGATGGTCTCGCAACCAAGAACGGGTTCGGAAGCCGGTTATGCAAAGGGAAGGTATTAGCACCCCTCGCATCCATCGTACTCGATGGGAACCATTTGTTCGTCGACGTGTGAATTTATTTGCTTAAATATTATGCTATAAAAAGTGTTCCAAAGGACAGGGAGAAAAGGGTTAGAAATAGGAGAGAGAGAAGTAACGGGAAAAAGAGAGAAAGAACAGACTCGGTAGGACTTCGCAGTCCTAGGCCTACGTATTCTCAAAAGGTATGAGAAAGTCAGAGTCGACGTAGTTCGGAGAACTACAGATATAGGGGGGAATGTGCTCGGCAAGGATTGTGGCCCTTATGCCTACGTATCTTTACTTAAAAGAAGTAAAGAATCAGAGCAGTCGTAGTTTGGCCTACGATTTGCGGGAAAGTTCTGGTAGACGATGCTATCGTACGCATTCTAGCAGTTTAGGTGTTTTGCTGTTTGCATGTGAGGAGACTTAAGCGTTACCTGTTTGCGGTAGAATGGACGTAGCATGCCTTTCTGGGAAAAGGGTGGAAAAAAGAAAAGGGTGCTCGCTAGGATTGTTGCAATCCTATGCCTACGTATTCTCAACATGTAAGAGAAATCAGAGCAATGTAGTTCATGCATACGGTGCGGATAACCAGTGTGTTTTATGGATAATGTTATCGTGCGCGTTCTAGCAGTTTAGGTGTTTTGCTGCTCGCATGTGAGGAGACTTATGTGTTGCCTGTTTGCGGTAAAACGGACGTGACATATCCTTTTTGAAATGATTGGTTTTCGCCATGCGAGGCAAGAAGTCACATTTGGTTGGTGAGATTGTTTTTTAGGGGCGAGATAGGTCCTCGGATAGTAACCCCTTGCGGGTGGTACCCAATTCTTTATCTCAAAGTTGTTTGTTATGAAATGGTGTGGCGAACATAGCGTCTTCGTATTGAAAGACGAGTATCAAGACCACACACACTACAGTGAATATCCTGACACTCGAAGAGGAAAAAGACTACACTCAATCCTCTCTCTTTAATTCAATATAAAGAGAACTTCATTCTCTTATTAAGGATGTTTTTGGTTTTGAATGGTAAGTGCTTTGCGACAGAGAACCCTACGGTAAACGTCAGCAATCGGGATAGGAGAAGGCCTACGCCTAACCACTCCATGACCATTCAAGTTCTTGTTAAGAAAAGAGTTTGAAAAAGCACTCGGTACGGGACAAAGGTTTTAGGTGAGAAAGGTTGCGAAAGGAAGTTGTGGGAAGAGGTGTGTTATACCCCGAATTTTACCCTCAGATGCTTTGATCTTTGCATAATCATTTTAGGTCAATCATCTATGCATCACTAACCAATTCATATGGTAAGTTTTAAAGTTTGTGAGTAAAGCATAAAAATCCAATTGATAAAAAGTTAGAAATGCACATGGTAAGTGTTAAACCCACAACCATTGGGTCACAAGCCTAAAACTCCACTAACTCAGCTAGCGCGCGCATGTGAAAAATTATGGAGAAAGAAGGTTAAGTATCAAGGAATGAAATAAAATCCAAACAGCCAAAAGAGTTGATCCACATAGATCGAACTCAGGACATGGAGCTATGGACCATTGAGGCACAATATTCCAAAGAAAAATCACTAAAATCCCAAAAGCAAAACCAAACCTGCTGCAAAATAATATCAAAGAAAATGTTGACCCTTTTGTTGCACACAAAAGGAAAGAAGGGGCTCTGCTACTGTCTACAAGACTCCAAAACAAATTACCCATCTTGAAATCCTGCTATTTGCACTAAAAAGGTATAAAACTCCCAGCTCAGAAAACTGCAGCTACTCTTCATAAAAGGGCATACACTGAAATAGATTGCAAATCCCTGCATAAACCAAAACCTATGTGCATCTTGTTTCAAAGAATGACTGGAAACAATTCTTGAGTTGCATTAACCTATGCAACTTTGACCAAAACCTGTCACAAACAATGAAAAAGGATGGTTAACATTTGACAGTAAGAGAGGTACCTATCAATAGAGAGAACTTCAGAATGGTTTTAAAGAGGAGGAGAAGTTAACAGAAAAAAAAAGGAGGAAGGGGAGAACTATAAAAAAAATAGAAGCAAGTTCACCAAAATGCCTTAAAATCTGTCTTGAACAGTTTGTCTTCAAAAACCATTTCTATACATTAAAACTCATTGGAAACCATCTGCACATTCTACAAATGAGGTGTGTGAGGTGTTCAAGCTCTTGAACCAGTCAAAAACTTCATATCCTCAAAAGTCAACTTCCAACCAAACAAACTTTGACTTTCCACACAAAATCAGATAAATCTTTGCCAGGCCTGTTTCACCCATCTCAAGACTCAAAACACCTTTGGTTCGAGGCGTATTAACCGTCCAAAACATCCAATACCCTCTGCATCACTTGTTTTGAGATCTGTCACAAAGTTCCCTCATTTACTTCAAGTGCAAGGAAATTGTGTTTTCATCAAGGCATTGGTTGAATATCAACTGGAGCTCATCAAGGTTTTCCCTACTGCATAAGCTTGCTTGGAGATCTACAAGAGGTTAGTAGTCATTACCTCATTTATGAACTGTCACTTGATATGTTTGGTTAAGCACGGCTGTTGAACATTTGCATTAAGAGTCTGTGATATCTAGGCTTCATTGCTATTACATTTGCTCATCTTGGTTTGTTCAAATAACTGCCATTTGGAATTTATATTGGGAACTGTCATCTAAAACAGTTTTTGATTAGTGTATGAGTTTGACAAGCTGTTACTATCATAAGTTAGTTAGAAGTAGACCATGTTTTTTGTTAATTAGTGTGTGTGGTTTATGCTTAACTCTGTCATGTTGTTTATTTGCAACCCCAATTTAGTTCATAGTTTGGATATGTCTAGCATAGGGTGGCTTGAGGCTAACATCATTATGTCAAGCCTTTGTTGTTGATGTATATGATTGCACCCTTACTAACTTGTTGTCATGAAGGAGTATTTACATTGCTCTTTTGATGCTATCTATTTTAGGTAGTTGGATTTATGAGACTTAGTGGTTACTTTAGCATTGTTATGTTGAGATAAACCAAGTTGTTTTGGAACTGTTTAAGTTTAGGTCTAGTCTAGCTTCCTTGTTGGATTTGTGAGTGGTAACTTCATGCCGTGGTGGACCAGTATGTTTTGTTTTGGCTTTATTTAGAAGTTGATACCATTTTAAGTTCATAACAGATAGGGGTTTTTCAACTTCAGTGACATAAGGTCTTGATATTCATGTCATTGTCCAGGATTGGTGAAGAATAGGCCAACTTAGTCTCCCATCATAGTTTTTGTTTTTGACTGATACTTGATGTAGAAGAGAACCTTGTTTTAATCTGTTCAGTGCATTTGGTAGCTAGCAGCTGTATTGGAGCATGCCAATATATTATGCATGCTTTAACCATTTTTTTTACCTTAGTGCTTTGGATGGCATGAGTCACTTGTTAGCCTCATAAGGTCTTAGTGTTTTACATACTCATGCTAGCATATCTTGTGGTTCTGTTGAAAACCAACTGTCATGACTTGACAGGCTCAATCTGATTTTTGCTAACTGTTTGGTTAATCCTTGGGTGAATTTGAATCTTTCCACCATCATAACCCTGCTAGACTCATTGTTATGTTCTTTTGGTTCTGTGAACAGGCTGTTGGTTCATGCTGGTTGTTAGTTTCCATTTTGAGTTGTTGACTTGTGTTTAAATTTGTTCCTATGTTAGTGCAAGGTAGTTTGTGTTAGTTGGATTAAGGGTTTGCTGTCATAGACTTCTGTTTAAACATTAGACTTCAAAGTTCACACCAATTCACCAACCACCATTCACATTTTGCTCTGATTGAGTTTTGAACAAATTTTCTGTTGAGACACATTCTATATCACATTTATAATTTTCTCAAACCATCTCCTACCATTAATTGCATCAGTTTGTAAAACTTTGATCTCCAAAATGCATCTTAAAAGCACATACTTGCATTTCCATTCGAATTTTATTGCGTGGGCAGTATTTAGAAAAATGGTTGATACCATTGCATTCCTTATCAAAAAACAAGCAGGTTTGAAGGTTTTGGATTCAAACCGTTTTTGAGTTTTCAATTTGAACTTGTCTTGCAAATGCCCAGAAAATCACGTCCCATTGGTATATATCCAAATGGGGTGGCTTGATACAATGGATGTATCTCCACCCAATGGTTATTTGCCTTGCCATAAGTACTTTTCTATGCATGTGAACCCAGGTTCGAGCCTCAGCGAGGCCACTTTTTATTCAGTTTTGTGATTTTTTATGTTTTTACTATTTCTATTTCTTTTTCCATTTCAATTTCACATGTGCATGATGGTTGGCATGGTAAGATTTTGAGTCCATGACCCCAAGGTCTTGAGTTCAAGACTTGGGTGAGACATTCCTTTTATTTTCATCACTTGTTTGATTTAATTTTATTTAATTTTCAATTTTACATAACTTTCTCATTTTTAATCTTTTTTAAATGATTTCTTTTTCCAAATTCTTGTATCAATGTATATTTTCACATGATGTTCAAAGGATTCTAAAAATCCCATTTTAGAAACATTTTACATTGTGAGAGAATTGTAAATCATTTTAGGGTTTTCACCCTCATATCTCTCATTTCCTTCATTTTCAAAAACTTTACATTGTGACATTGTTTGATGTTATCCTTTACCTTTAACCTTTATCCTAACCTTAGGATTTGAGTCGCCGTGCTCACTTTTAGCGTCCCGTCATGGACAATTTATTCCTTTATCCTAACCTTAGGATTTGAGTCGTCGTGCTCACTTTTAGTGTCCCGCCGTGGACAATTTATCCCTTTATCCTAACCTTAGGATTTGAGTCGCCGTGCTCACTTTTAGCGTCCCGCCGTGGACATCCTTTATCCCTTTATCCTAACCTTAGGATTTGAGTTGCCGTGCTCACTTTTAGCATCCCGTCATGGACAATTTATCCCTTTATCCTAAACTTAGGATTTGAGTCGCCGTGCTCACTTTTAGCGTCCCGCCGTGGACAATTTATCCATTTATCCTAACCTTAGGATTTGAGTCGCCGTGCTCACTTTTAGCGTCCCGCCGTGGACAATTTATCCCTTTATCATAACCTTAGGATTTGAGTCGCCGTGCTCACTTTTAGCGTCCCGTCGTGGACATTCTTTATCCTAACCTTAGGATTGGAGTCACCGTGCTCTATTTAGCATTCTGCCGTGGACATCTTTTACCCTTTTATCCTAGCCCTAGGATCTGAGTCGCCGTACTCATGTTTAGCGTCCCGCCGTGGACATTCTCTATCATAACAATCTCAACGTAGATTTAGGAGCCGCCGCACTCCATGTAAGTACTTCTTTATGAATGCTTACATCCCTTTGGAATCTTGACCACAGTCAAGAGTTCCTCACCCCTAGTTAGGGGAACTACAGTTACTCTGATTCCATTCCCGTCAGGACACATAGGCACGAGATGCGATGTCTTCGCGAGCAAACTTTGTATATACATTATACTTTATATCTTTACCCTTAGAAATTTCCCTTTAGCAAGCAAACTTTAGCAAACACAAATATTAACAAGAGGTTTCTGTAGAGTACTACAAATGTTTAGGATGTGAAATACCTACCCTAGGCATAACCAACCCCTGAACCTTTAGATCTCTCTTTGCTTAGCTTTAAGCCTTGCTTTTTGCTTTGCATTTTTATAGGTTTTTCTTTCTTTAAACCTTTCCTTTTTGGATAAATTAAAGTCCGATTGTGAATTTAAGAATTAAAGATTCAAGTTAATTCAATAGCTTGATATCCGGTTCTCACCGCAACAAGGTGTGGAAAGTGATAGGTGATGGGTAAAGTTGCGTCTTCGTATTAAAAGACGAGTATCGAGACCACCCACACTACAGTGAATATCCTGATACTCGGAGAGGAAGAAGACTACACTCAATCCTCTCTTTTTAATTCAATGCAAAGAGAACTCAATTCTTTTATTAAAGATGTTTTAAAAATTCACTTGGTACGGGACCGAGGTTTTAGGAGAAAAATGGTGTTAAAAACAATCGTCTTCATATTGAAAGACGAGTATCGAGACCACCCACACTACAGTGGGCATCCTGACACTCGGAGAGGAAGAAGTCTACACTCAATCCTCTCTCTTTAGTTCAATACAAAGATAATTTGATTTTCTTATTGAAGAGGTTTGAAAATGGACTCGGTACGGGACCAAGGTTTTGGGAAGAAAATGGTTTGAAAATGTACTCGGTACGGGGCCGAGGTTTTTAGGAGGAGGTGGAAGCATCTTCATATTGAAAGACGAGTATCAAAACCACCCACACTACAGTGAGCATCTCGACACTCGAAGAGGAAGAAGACTACACCCAATCCTCTCTCTTTAATTCAATACAAAGATGGTTTGACATTGTACTCGGTAGAGGGCCGAGGTTTTTAGGAGGAGTGGTTTGAAAAAGTACTCGGTACGGGGCCGAGGTTTTTTAGGATGAAAAGAGGGTGGAAGCGTCTTCGTATTGAAAGACGAGTATCAAAACCACCCACACTACAGTGAGCATCTCGACACCCGGAGAGGAAGAAGACTACACTCAATCCTCTCTCTTTAATTCAATACAAAGATGGTTTGACATTGTACTCGGTACGGGCCCGAGGTTTTTAGGAGAAAAATGGTTTGAAAATGGACTCGGTACGGGGGCTGAGGTTTTGAAAATGTACTCGGTACGGGGTCGAGGTTTTTAGATGGAAAAGAGGGTGGAAACGTCTTCGTATTGAAAGACGAGTATCAAAACCACCCACACTACAGTGAGCATCTCGACACTCGGAGAGGAAGAAGTCTACACTTAATCCTCTCTTTTTAATTCAATACAAGGAGAATTTTATTTCTTATATGGCAATGGTTTGATAGCATTAATGAATCGAATCGGGGCCAATGTAACGTTAAACTGTCTTAGCTCGACTTATAAGAGAAGCCAAACTATAAGAGGTCACGTATTGATTTTCGTGCTAAGGACAAGATAGAGAAATGACATTAAGGGTCATTCTCCAATTGAATCGTGTCGCACGGACAAAATACAGTGGGATCTCGTCTTGCGGATACAAGACTTCATCGATCACAACAGGTCAAAATAGAATCGGAAAGAAGAAAGAAATGAGGAGAGAAAAGAAGTGGTCTCGGATCCAACATTATTCGTTAATAATTTGACTGATAATGGATTACGGAAATGTCGTCATCGACCAAAAAGATAGAAGTGAAATAAAGTCGGAAAGTGAGAAAGAAAAGAAAGTCGGGAAAACTCAAACCTCGTCTTAATCGCAAACTTTAAGTTAATTTAATCGAAGGGAACCTCTCGTGATTCCAAATTAAGGAAAATGACCCAAATGGTCATTCTCTTTAAACTTGAAATAACGAAGGTTTCAACATCCTCGAGAATCAACGTTTGACGAATCAGAGACTTCATCGGTTCGAAAATAAAATCGTGATAGAATACGAGGTAAGAAAGAAAAGGGTCTCGGATCCAACGATACTTATCAATATCTTGACTTAGTAATCGATTTATGGAAGCTTCGTCATCGACTCAAAAGGCGAAAAATGCCCCATAACAAATGCGAAGTGAAATTTAACTTCTACAAATAAAATAAGAATAAATTCTAAAAAGAAAAGTTTATATAATATAAATAAAACTCTAAAAAAATTCTAAAAGCAAAATATATAAATAAACTCTTAAAGAAATTTATAAAACAAAATAAATACAGTATTCACATATTAATTAATAATGGCAAAATAAACTTTTTGGTCCCTTAACATTAACTCGGGGTCCATTTTGGTCCCTTATCTTTAAAAAGTGCCAAATGGGTCCTTTAACTTTTAAAATAGTGTCATTTTAGTCCTCACCATCAGTTGCCCCCAAACGTTCGTTTGTTTTGTATATCTGGCAGATGAGGTGGCAATCTTGTTCATGATGTGTCTTCCTTCTCCCTCCTCCTTCTGTTGAAATCCCTAAAATAATCTCAAATCCCAAATTCCAAATCCCAATCCCAATCACGAATCCGTAAATTAATCTAGGGCAAGCATGAAATTTGGATGTTCCTCTTCCATTTCAAAAACGAAAAGTCGGGATTCAGATGTTTATAGTCGGTCACGATGGAAGCCCATGTGCCATTGTGGAGACATGGTTGTTCTTCAAAGGGCAACTACTGTTAAGAATATGGGAAATTTTTTTTGGGGTTGTCCAAATTATAAGGTATGCAAGCTGGTTTTGTTCTCTGTTGAAGTTATGTTTTTGTGTAAATTATGTTTATGTTTCTGTTTTTTGATGTTTCTGTTTATTATCCATCATCCTCTAAACAATGAATCTTACAGGGAGGTATGCAATCTGGTTGTGGCTTCTTTGATTGGTTTTATGAGGAGATGGGTGATGAGAAGGAGCAATTTTGGATCCATAGGTTGGGTGTGGTAACTAAGGGACTTGCTGAAGCAAAAAAGGACATTGAAAAAGCGACAATGGAAAATGAAGAATTAGGAAAAAAGCTGATGAAACTTGAAATTGAAATGAAGAATATCATGAAGTGGAAAAAGATTTTGAATTTGATGTTTGTGATGATTATCATTGTATTAGTTGTTAGGGGTAGTTAAGTTATTACGGTTTGTTTGGAAGTATTATGTTTAGTTAAAGTTTGTATGACTTCAACATGAATGTAATAGTTGGATTTTAATATATGGATTGTATCAGTTTAGTTAATTTCAGTTTTTGCAGTTCAACATGAATGAATATAACAGTTTTGGATTATATCATGTCAATGTGTTTTTTATATTTGGTATATAACAGTTTGGATTATGTTTGGTATATAACAGTTTGGTATATAACAGCAGCATACATAAAGCAACATACATATAATAGTTTGGACTGCTTTTAGGTTCTGCTTTTAGGTTAAAGTGTTTTACCCAGTTTTGGTTATACATATAACAGTTTTGGTTATACATAAAGCAACATACATAAAAGTTTGGATTATATGTTTGGTATATAACAGTTTTGCAGACCCGTGGGGGTATATGTACTGTGAAGCTGCTTGCACTATATATCCGTGGGTATATACACTGAAGATAAAATCTGAAGCATATTTATTCTAAGCAGCACTATATACCCGTGGGTATATACACTGAAGATAAAATCTGAAGCATATTTATTCTTAGCAGCATAGATATAACAATTCTGCTTTTAAGTCACAGTTTTTTATGTTTGGTATATAAAACTTTGGATTATATCACAGTTTTAGGTTCTGCTCTTTGGTATATCACAACAGTAGAGTACAACATGTTCAAACTATAAACCTGTAATACTTTCCAAAACAACATGTTCATGACAGCAGTAAAATACAACAACTGTAGAACTTGTTCATGACAGCAGTAGAGTACAACATGTTCAGACTATAAACTTGTTCATGACAGCAGTAGAGTACAACATATTCAGACTATAAACTTGTTCACGACAGCAGTACAATACATAAACTTGTTCTAGGTCACATTTAAGCTCATTCCATATATGAAAAAAGTCAAGCTTTCAAATTGATCAAGATTCTTACACTATATACCCGTGGGGGTATATGTACTATGAAGCTGCTTGCACTATATACCCGTAGGGGTATATACACTGAAGATAAAATCTGAAGCATATTTATTCTAAGCAGCATACATATAGCAGGATACATAAACAACAACAACAGGATACATAAACTTGTAATACATTCCATAAAATAGACTTGTTCCACAATTGATACACATGTTCCAAAATAACAGCAGAATACATAAATTTGTTCCAAAATAACAGCAGAATACATAAATTTGTTCATGAAAACAGCAAAATACATAAACTTTTAACACAACTGATAGGAGTGTGTTGGCTAGTTTGTTGAGCAGTCTGAGTTGGAGTATAATTGAGTTGGGCTGATTGTTGGCTAGGTTGTTGAGCAGTCTGAGTTGGAGTATGAGCAGTCTGAGCAGTCAGAAACCCCGTCTTCATGAACATGTTCATCATCACGCATGACAAACTTTCTATTATCTGTATTTTGAAACTCAACAATTTCGGGAGGCTGGTTGGATGACATGCCTTCAATCTCTGATTCATGATATTTAGTAGTTGAGAATAAAATAGGTTCTGATTGTACATATTCAACCACAGTGCTCAATGATATTTACATCTGACATAAAGGACTTTCCAGTAGATTGGTGAAGTTCAGACTCCGGCTCATAAGGGGATGAACAAGAGTTTTCATCTCCAATCGACTTTTTAATGCTACTGATTTCAAGAATTTTAATCCCTGCTTCGCTAGAATCATCTAGTGCCGGTTTCACTGACAGCGGAAAGATTGAAGTTTCATAAATCATTTTCGGATCAGGCGAGGGAGTTTCTAGAAATTTCTCAATGTAACTTTTCCCAAATTTTGCTTCAACAGCAGGTCCATTCAATTGTCTTTTCTTCAGCTTCACTAGGCGAGCTGGATTACTATAACCATTCTCAATACGTTCCTCGAGAAGCAGCTGATGTAATCTGCAAAGATGGAAATAAATTTGAGACACCAGTCAACAATTTAAAGACCTAACCAGTCGAATACCAATGTACCATAACAAAATGATTGGAACTTAATTTGAATGTGATGGTACAGCATTAGGAGCTTCACCGTCCCTTTGTCGTGCTCCTTTCATGTCCCCGGTGGTGGCGGCTGGAAAGAGTTCATGTCGACTGTTCGTAAATTTTGCATTAACTTGTACAGACTGACCAATCACCAGATAGGTGTTACTATCCTCTTTTTGGTTTTTTACATCACACTGATAAGTAGTCTTTGTATTTTCAGATAATTTTTTTGATTCATAAGAATTATTTGTTGGAAATAAAGGCTGCAACATCATACTATTACCATACCTACAAACAAGAATTTTGTCATAAGTATCATAAAAAGTTCTGTAGCTTTTTATTTGAAATGCTGAATAAGAAATATGCTCAGTAAAGCAAGAACTGATGCTCACTTCTCAACAAAATAAGAGTTTTCAACACAATAAAACCATATTACATACAGATATACATAAAATACTGTCGCTTTCGCGAAAATAAGGTGCCGGCACAACAGAAGAGTCGCCACCTTTCGTTATTTATCCCTCGGAGCGGGAAAGGAAACGATCGGAAAAACCTAACGAAAAAGGGTAAGACAAGGTCGTCGCAACCATTGTCTGGGTTCGGGAGTCGGTTACGCAAGGGGAAGGTATTAGCACCCCTCATGTCCGTCGTACTCAACGGGATCCACGCTTGTTGGTTTGTCTATGGGTGAAAAACAATCTATCTACGGCTGCTAAATCTAAACGGAAAGAAATTGACTCGATAGAGCGTCACACTTTATGCCTACGTATTCTCATCAAAGAACGAGAAATCAGAGTCAACGTAGTTCGGGAAACTATGGGGGGAGTTGCTCGGCAAGACGTCGCGTCTTAGGCCTACGTATTCTCATCAGAGAAATCAGAGCATGACGTAGTTCAGGCTAACTACGGCTAGACAGGGGTGTTCTCGGTCACACGGGGGTGAGAGGTTAAGTTGACAATACTAGTGTACGCATTCTAGCAGTTAGGTGGACGTTGCTCGACCATTGGAGACTTAGGCGTACCTGTTTGCGGTAGAACGGACGTAGTATGTCGGGTTTCGAGGCATGGGAACCTACGGGAACTAGAACTACGGTCTGGTCTCAAATGCACTCGGGCAAGAGAAAAGGATAACATCAATCGTCAGCGGGAGAGTCTCGATCGCACGGAAGCGAGGAGAACAAAAGGTTAGTTGTTAGTGTGCTCGCTAGGATATCGCATCCTATGCCTACATATTCTCTTCAGAGAAAATCAGAGCAGCTGTAGTTCAGCTTAACTACGGGTAGAACGGGGACCACAGCACAAATCTCATTTTATTAATATTTGGAAGGTTACAATGATAAACTCCTAAAAAATCATACCCATCTATCATGGAAAATCTAATGAAAAATAGTCCCCTAACAAGTGGACCTTTAATTCTACCTCTAAAAAGGCTTAAAAGAAACTCCTAAAAGAAAATATATCCTAAAAAGAAAATATTAAAATACTATCATTTTTTGTATTTTCATTCCACTATATTTTCTATTTTTTCTATTTTTTCTATTACATATTCTTTTTCTTAAAAAAATCTAAGCAAATGAACATAAAAGAAAATAATGGAAAAAAGAAAGAAAACAGAAGGGGGGTGCATCAGTTCAGCCAGGGGTACACAGCCAGAAAAGAGGACAGCATTGGGGCCCAGCCCACTAAGCAATTCAGAAAAACAAAAACAGGGGACAGGGGGGAGAAAAGCAAACCGGGGGTGTGAATCAGAATGGGCCCAGCCCAATCACCCAACAAAAACGGGGAAGGGGTGTTGGAAGAAAAACGGAGGGTGCCAAAAACAACAACTGGGCCTGAGACCCAATACCCAATCCACGGCCACGTATCCAACAGACAAACCCTAATCCTAACTTCTCAGAGCACTGTTCATCTGCGCCGTCCTTCTCCTCTCCAAACGCTCTCTCTCTCTCTCTCTCTCTCTCTCTCTCTCTCTCTCTCTCTCTCTCTCTCTCTCTCTCTCTCTCTCTCTCTCTCTCGTTCTCCCCTCAAACTCCTTCGTTTCATCTTCCTCCCCCAGATTCAATCCCTTCCTTCTTCTCTCAAACACGAACCAAATCACGAAATCCATTCTTGAAGACAATCTTTGAAGAAGATTTGCTGAAAAACATTGCATGCAGAGGATGATTCTTGAAGCCGTTCTTGGAGCTGTTCTTGATGAAGGACAAACCTGAAGAATAATGTGGTAGAGCTCTCAAGATCTGAAGACGATCTCGTGTGTTGATATGAGGCTCTGCGGAGAACTTTAAGAAACTCATAAACTTCTGGGAAAGATCTGGAGACGGGATGAAGAACGCGATGAAGTTTGCTTGAAGACGCGTTGAAGATTGACGAACATCTGGAAGTTAACTGAACGAAGGTTATGAGATCTGGAAACAATTTGAGCGGACGAGTTGTTTGAAGAATTATTGATGATCTGTGAACATAACGAAGAGGAAGACGAAGATCTTGAAGATCTCGATGTTGCAACGGGTGGACGCTCATGGAGTTCTTGGCGATTCAACGAAGGTTTAAAGATTCAACAAGAAAAATCTGAAAAAAAGTGAACAAACTTGCGATGAACTTGATGAACTCGGAGGAAGATCTGTTGGAGATTTTCCAGAATCTATGATGAATCTGAGAAACGTGATGCAGATTGTTATGGAGCTCTGCATTTTGGTCTGGGAATACGGTTGAGATGCACGGACGAAGCTTCTTGGTGGATGAGCATGATGAACAATGGAGGTCTGGCGTTTCTGGAAAACAAGGTCGAAGAACACATGAAGGTTCTTAAGGATCTTCATGAAGAAGATGAAGATCTTAAGTTTCCAGATGGAAAATCCCAGTTTCCGGCGAGAATGGGATGAAGAAACGGTGAGGATTTTGGACGAACACATCAAGATCTGGAAAATCTCACAGTTATGATGAAGGTTCTTGGCAATGAACGATGGAGTTTCCGGTGATTATGAGCTTTCCGGCGAAGTTTGGCCGTGAGAACCACCGTTGATCTTGTTGGTGATGTTCTCCGGCGTGTTTGCATGCACTCCGGTGAGGACTCGGCGAGTGGGACAGGTGGCGTTGCTGCATGCGGGGATCAGTGAGTGGGACGCGTGTGGAGGCGGAAGTGAGAGGGGGAGCCACGTGGTGGCTGGGAAGAGAGAGGGAGTGCCACGCGGGGTGGCATGTAGAGTGAAGTGGGAGAAAAGAGAGTGAACGTGTGGCGCGTTCTGTGAGTGAAACGTGGATGGAGAGAGGATTCAGAATGCCCACGCGGATGCTTATATGGATGACACATGGACTGGACCTGGGGTGGGCCTCCAGAAGACACCTAGCCCACCGAATTAAGACTCTGAATTAACCACTAATTAAAACAGATTAATGACTAATTAAACTCTATTAAATCCTAATTAAATCTAAAAAAGAGGATTAACCTATAAAACTCTATTAATTCTAATTAATAAAAACTCTAATAATTTCCTATTAATTCCACTAATTTCTATACAAACAAAAATAGAAGACATTCTGTTAATTTCTATTTTAAAAAACCTATTAAAAGAAATACCCTATTAAAAATCATTTTAAAAACTACTTAAACTCTAAAAAAGAATTATTCTAAAGAGAAATTAAAACTAAAATCTATTTAAAGACAATTAATATCTATTAAAAATCTAACTAACACCTAGAAAAATCAATTAACTCCATAAAAATTCTAGAAAATAAAGGAAAAACCTAAAAAATACGAGGAAGCCGATTAAATCGATTAGCGAACTATATCGAAATAAACGGTAAAAACCCGAACACCGAGATGTCCTCAAAAACAACAGCGAGAGCTGAAAACACTGGGACGAGCATCAGCTCTCAAAATACGTCCTCGTACTGGCCTGAAGTGCCTGAAGCACGATCAGAGGGTTGTAATCCCGATAAAGTCAATCTGACTGGAAAAATGCAATGTACGTGGTATGCAAATGCAAAATGAAATGAGTCAAAACATGAGCCAAATTGCGATAGGTAGTTGGTCAATTTTTGGGGTGCAACAGCTGCCCCTATTCAAACGGCTTGGACCTGAAGGGTTGAAGAGCGAACGACTTTCAATCATTCAAAGGTAGAAGACGGTTGAATACCAAAGAACCCGAAAATTTGCCAACTACACAAGTACACGGTACTCTGGTGGGAACAAATCTTCGGAAGCTGAAATCATAGCTGCACGACAACTAGCTGGAGAAATACTGATCTGAACCTCCGTCAGGTTGATTCTCTGATTTATCTGATGTCATTGCGTCCTCAAATCATCGAGGGATCACTGGTTACACGGTAACGGGAGATTGGCCAACCTCACAGGTAAACGATACTCTGATTGGTAGGAACATCTTTGACACGGAGCATGGCAGTTGCACGGCAACTTGCTGGGGAATTGGTCACACGGTAACCGGGGGAAAGTCTGATTTCAAATCTCCGTCAGGATGATCATCTGATTCTGCTGTAGATATTCGTCCTCAATTCATCAAGGAATCACTGTTCACTCGGTAACCGGCAGTACATGGTTGATCACACCGTCAGGCGTCCGAGGGAAACTTTCGGGCATCAGTCGGACTTCATCAGTAAGTCGGGAATAGAATTCTTGGTCAATCATGAACCAAATAAGGATATGCAATCTTTTGCCATCAGGCACTCCGCATCAGCTGAGAGAATTGCTTCCTTAACACGGTCGGACTTCAATCATCAAGTCTTCAAGGGAAGTTTCAACTTCGCTGTTCAGAAGCCTGTTGGGGATGACGCATCTCCGCTGGGGATTCTGGAGAACTATCAAGTAACTCTGTTTCGGGGATCCAGAAATCATTCTGGGTGAATCAACTCTGCTGAGGACTTCAAGAATCATCTTGGACAAATAACTCCGCGGGGATTTCAAGAATCATCCTGAACCGATAACTATGCTGGAGCTTTCAGGAGTCATCCTGAGCAAACTCTGCCGGGGACTCTAAGCATCAGCTTGAGCAACCAACCCTGGTGACTGCACTGGGGATTTTAAGAATCATCTTAAGCAAGCGACCTCGCTGGGGACTTCAAGAATCATCTTGAGCAAGCGACCTCGTTGGGGAGAATTTCAGGAATCATCCTGAGCGATCAATTCTGCGGCGGAACACCTGCAAAACAAGAATGGTAACAACCTAGATCATGTTTATTATGCATATGCTTCGGCAATGGCGCAATGCTCCACACGGTGGAAATGCTATGAGTTTATGATAAAGGCTATGCAGTCATGCACAATGATGCGATCCCGACAGCAAAATAAATGCTGAAGGGAGAATCCTCCTGTCAAGGAGAAAGAACCACTCAGATAGGGGGAGGAATCATCCTGCCGAGGAGCACAAGGTCACACCAATCTCAATTGGACTCCGTAGGGGACACAACTTCAGTTGACTGCTGCGGGGGAACGAAGCTCTACGAGAACCTGGACCTACTGAGGGAAAGCAATGTCAATCGCGGGAATAAACTGCACGGCCTTCGCGGCTACTTTCCTGGAGATGACGACTCCGATGGGGAATTCAGCATCAGCTGTTCAATATTCTACTGGGGAAAGCCATTCATGGCCCGAGCGGCTTCCAAGGATTCGGCTCTCTTGGGGATCTACAAACTTGGCTGAGGAAGAAGAAATCATTCTACTTGCCGGGGAGAATACGACTCTGTGGGGAATCTCAATTCCGATGGAGGCTTCAGTCTGGAGCTATTAACTACTACACACTTCAGTGCATGACTCAGCTAGGGAGATGACATTCCTTCAGGATACATCTGGTTGGGGAGAATCTTCTCTGCTTAGGGAATACATATCAATGCTTCTGGTCCCGCATTCAGACTCTGCGGGGAGATGCTGCTACACTCTATCGGGGATATCAATCCTGATCTATTGAGGGTAATCTTGCATACGCCTTACGGAGACTGACCCTTCTGGGTAACACCTGCTGGACTATCAAGTCTGATGAGGAACACCTGTGTATCAACACTGCTGGGGATATCAATCCTTAGCTACTCATTGTACAACTCTGTTGGAAATGTACCGATCCTATCAAGGAAACACCTCTGGCGACTGCAGAAGATAACAATCGATCACTGAAATTGAATCTCACTTTGCTGAGGAAAACAACCCTGAACGGTCCTTTTAGAACACCCTAAGCCCTTATGGGGTACGAAGCATTCTGCTGAGAAATAACTCTTCTCTGTCTGACATCAAAGTCTGCTCGTCTGGAGATTACTCAGTAGGGGAATCAACGTCGACCTCTGCTTGAGGAATGAGTCAATGACCTGGACTCGGAGGGAAAAGGAGTCAAACTCGAACTCTGTGGGGATACAACATTGCATCAGTCCCACTGCTGGGGAAATAAGCCCAAATCTGCCGGTCAGGGAAAGCTTCAGTCTCAACCCACTTAGGAAAGTAGCACATCAGGCTAATCAACGTTCAATGCTTGGGATGGCCACGCTCTGCCGGGAATATCAATCTCGCCCTGCTGAGGATAATCTTGATCCTACTCTGATAAGGGATAAATGCCATCTCAGCTTGCTGCAGTCTCAAACTGCTCAGGGGAAACAATCTCAAACTGTACATCTCTGCTGAGAAAATAATCCTGATTCAACAACATCAACACAGGGAATACAGAATACCAATCATGGAGCTGTGATCACTCGAGCCTTGTGTCAGGGAATGTGACAACATACGAGTCACTAGGAATCATCGGGCCAGGTACAATTAGTCTTTTTCTGGTTTAGGGATAGGTTTATGGTGATAGGGATTCATTTCTGGTTACCAACAAAAGTGGATTTGAAGGGGATATACTAGACGAGATTTAGCATTCAAGGTGGACTATCAGACGAGAACTGATAGCAAAATATGTTAGGCTGTCAGACAAGAACTGACTTACGGTTTGGATATCAGACGGGAATCAATTTCTGGTGTGCCAAATGAGAACTGGACTTTAAAACTGTGTTAGCCAGACGAGAACTGGTTGAACAATAGGTTAAAGGAAAGGTGACCAGACGGGGCTGGTTTCTGGTTTGGATTTCAGACGAGAACTGATCTCCGGCTTGCCAGACGAGCACTGGACTTTAAAACGATTCGGTTACAAGGTTCAGCCAAGTAACAGGTTAAGCTGTAGGATAACAATCCAATGACAGCAAGGCTTCTTCAGAAGGTTCAGGTTTCGGCGGGTAATGACACGATTCCCCGACACTCAACTCTTGCTAGGGTGAACAAACTCATTTGAACAACTTGCCCCAGTACAATTCAACTTGCCCCAATCCGACTCCTGGGAAAATTCATTCTGAACAGAAAGCGGCTGGCAACAAGACAATCTTCAGATGGCTTGCCCCAACATCTGTACAACGGAAGGATTCATCCTCAACTAACTAACTCTCGGCATGGTTGGTTTCAATACTTCTGAAGTAGCTTGCCCCTGAACGAGCGTTGAGCGACTTAACATGCCCTGATTGAACACTGGAGGGATCTGCCCTCAAATCACAGGACTTCTGGATAGCTGCCCCTGATTGGGTCTCGAGAAGATTCACTTCTGATCGACGCTTCTCGAACAAACTGTCCCATAATCAACCGATGCTTCGGGACTCGTCCTCAGACAAACTGATTCCAAACTCGCTGGGAGTCAATGCCCCAGATTCACAGGGTTTCACGGTATACCATTCTGATCCATACTACTAACGATTCAGTCCTGATTGACTATTCCCTGGTGGAATTCCTTCGTATAAACTACTGACCTGCAATTAAAATTGTTTATTCACGAATGGTAATTTTAATGCAATGTTCATGCAGATTTCGAAAAATTTTGTGTTGTCACTCATTTACGTGTCATGATAGTGAGTGACGAATGAACCAAAATGTTCAAACGTATTGCTGATTTGATCAGTGAAAAATACAACAAGGATATGATTAGCAAATGACGTAGGAGTCAGGTTACTCGACCTTATCGTAATGCACTTTCAGAATAAACCCTGCCTCAATTAGGTCTTTTAAGGGTTGTATCGTGGTCGGGTTCACGGTTCGTGAAACAAAGGATATTTGGCTCAAATTATGATTTGTACCCACCCCTTCTACGTGATGATCTCCGATCCTAAAGTTCAGTTAACTTGGCTCGAGCGCTCGCCTCTTCGAGAGGTATGTTGAATATTGGGAACAACTGGTTAAAGAATTCACAAGGTGTTTCGGAGTGACAATTACTCCTTTTTCGTTTCGGTGCCTGTATCTACACGACTTTGTCCTTGTTCGAGGATTTTTCTTTTTATATCCTTTCTTTTTCACTCTTTTGATTCCCTAATTTTTGCCTGGACTGACTCTTCAGAGTTCTTTTCGATTTTTCTTTTGAAGTCCAGCGGGATGCCCTGATTTTTGCCTAAGTATTTGCTTTCTAGCTTTTCTTTTTACTTAGCGGGCTTTCTTATTCTTTTTTTCTTTCAAAACAAGTCGTACGACACTGGCTGTCTGGATTCATCCGAGAGGTTTATAACTGTCTCACTCCTGATTGGTGAGGTTTAACCATTGTGGTTGACGAGGTACGACCTCTGGGGAGGAATACGATGTGATTGGTCCTCGAAAGACAACACTCCTCTATAAGACTCGAATGCTCGATCAAGCTAACTGACAACTACCCTTCCCCGGGTTAAGATGTGAGGGTTTAAAAATCCGAAAGAAACTCCTACTTCTCGGCTCGAAGTGGTTAACAAGGGATTCTCTTCCTTATCTCTCCGGTGTTTAGGGGATTTGAAACAATGCCTTGTACGTCATCGGCGAGGTTTTATCTGAAAGCATACGATCATCGGTTATGAGTATTCAGTTTCGTCATCCTCCCTCCAATCTTTACTAATCATAGTGATAAAGTGGAGTGAATAAAGTGCAAGTGTCAGTGCAATGCAGTAAATGAGTGACAACGACATGATTAATTCAGGAAGATGCATAGTCACTTTATTAATATTACCATTCGAAACAAACAATGTTTAACAGCAAGTAGTAACTAATAGAAAAGAAACTACAAATGCAAATGATAAAAAGTCGGAGGACTGCCAATGCTGAGGACGTCTGCCTGTCTGGACCACTGGCCTCTGGAGATAAACCCTCTGAATCTGCGAGTTCAAACAGCTGAGAGGTTGTCATGCACAACCAAAACTCCCTCTGGAAAGGAAATGCACCCTTTGTCCATCAACTGTTGCACTTTTGCCTGAAAAGCTTTACAATCTTCAGTTGAATGCCCTGGAGATCCACCATGGTATCCACACTGAGGATGGGGGTTGTACCCAGGAGGGTAAGGCTCTGGCACGGGCTTAAGAGCTTTAGGTTCCACCAAAGAATTCTGAATCAACTGTGGCAGAATCTGGCTATACGGCACAGGCACTGGATGGGAAGGAGCATTCCTTCGTTCCAAGTTATTACGAGGTCGGTTTTGATTCTGATGCTGATTCTGATAACCTCGGCCATGGGCTCGCTGATTTTCAAGAGGAGCGACATAAGGTTCCCGATGTGGTGCCTTAGGCACAATTGTCTGTCCAGAATAACGAGACACAGAAGATACTGACCACTGAGAAGACGGAGAACCAACAGATTTCACCGATTCGTCTCGAGGATACCCAACATCATTCATGATTGCATTGACCACAATATCATCTTCAGCTTGAAAGCTATAGAGAGATTCAGTTTCACCAGCCTGACCGCCCAAAACATTCTGGATTCTTCCAGTCTTTACACCATACTCGATGCGCTCTCCTGCCCTTACCAATTCAGAGAAATTTGGTGCCTTTCCAAGCATTCTTTCGAAGTACGGGCTCTGCAAGGAGTCTACGAACATGCCTTCCAACTCTCGGTCTAGAAGCGGTGGTTGCACTCTAGCAGCAAATTCTCTCCATCTCTGAACATACTTCCTGAAAGGTTCATTGTTCCCTTGAGACAATTCTTGCAGCTGCATGCGACTAGGAGCTTCATCAAGATTGTAGTCATACTGCTTCAGGAAAGCATTGGCTAAATCCACCCATGATCGGATCTGATCACTTTCTAACTGCATATACCAACTCAGAGGTGCCCCAGTCAGACTATCTTGAAAGCAGTGAATCATCAACTTGTCGTTGTGCACAAATGAAGTCATTCTTCGGCAGAACATCACCAAATGTTGCTTCGAGCAACTATCTCCTTTGTACCTTTCAAACCTCGGCATTCTGAACTTCGGAGGTAACACTAGGCCAGGAACTAGACACATGTCTGCAACACTAGGGTTAACAACATCTTTACCTTTCAAGGCTTTGAGTCTTTCATCCAATGCACGAAACCTTCTAGCATACGCGGGAGCTGATGGGTCTTCAGCCTTTGCTATCGGGACCTCTCTTCGGGGCTTTGGCACAGGGAAGGCAACACCCTGGTAGTCTGAGATATCAGCAGAAGGAGAACGTTCACCTCGGACAACAAACTTCTCACGTAGGTCTCGGTCTTCAACATAAGGTTGTACAAGCTGAGCTGCAGTAAGGTTGTTCACTTGCGGAAAGTCTTCGTCATGTGTAGATCCATACAAAGGATTGGACGTCACAGTGAAACCTGACAAGGTATCAACAAACTGGAAGCTGCTCTCTGACAAAGCTACCAACAACTGTCAACTGACTTCACTGCTTGACTCTGATCAAATCTGCTTCAGCCCCTTGGTCGTCTTCAACACTCACCTTCAGAATCAAAACAACGACCGGATAAGAGATCTGACTAGCTGGAGTATGGCATGCAATATGATGTAGGAATGCTCATGTAAATGCAATGCAAGATGCAGCAAACACGGGATCACAGCCCCTACAAAGCTCTGATTGCTGCTGACGGGATAAGTCTGCTCTGACGAGAGAAAACCAAGATATCGGGTAGGCTGGAAGTCAAGTTTCCTGCAAAAACCCTCCCACTCACGGGTATGGACCTAAACTGACACATGTTCGGCATCCTATGCGGTCGTTGGCGTCACAGACTTTCAAGACTGATGATACGATACCCAGAAGGTGTGGCATCATCCTGTCCTGAAGAGGCCTCACTTAGCCAACTTCCAAATGATCGGTCCCCAGAGTCGACAATCCTCAAAACCAACAACCGTCTCAACCCAAAGGGTTGAAAGAGAAGCCAACCGGGAGAACCTCGTCTGAGCGTGGATTTCATGAGACACTAGTGCCTGCAAAGCAAGCACGCACCCACTAATTTCCACTCTAAGTCTATGGTGCACTCAAGCCTGGGTCTGGCTTCTCACTCATCAGAATGCCCCTCCCACAACAGCACAGATAATCATATCATACTGAAAATAAAATGCGGGAAATAAAATGCGAGAGATAAAATGCGATAAATAAACACAACCCAACAAGTAATCATACAAGCGCTAGGAATGACCCTCATAGGGAACCGGAGAACCAGAGATTCTGGGTTCGGTCCCCAGCAGAGTCGCCAGTTGTCGCTTTCGCGAAAATAAGGCGCCGGCACAACAGAAGAGTCGCCACCTTTCGTTATTTATCCCTCGGAGCGAGAAAGGAAACGATCGGAAAAACCTAACGAAAAAGGGTAAGACAAGGTCGTCGCAACCATTGTCTGGGTTCGGGAGTCGGTTACGCAAGGGGAAGGTATTAGCACCCCTCACGTCCGTCGTACTCGACGGGATCCACGCTTGTTGGTTTTTCTATGGGTGAAAAATAATCTATCTACGGCTGCTAAATCTAAACGGAAAGAAATTGACTCGATAGAGCATCACACTCTATGCCTACGTATTCTCATCAGAGAACGAGAAATCAGAGTCAACGTAGTTTGGGAAACTACGGGGGGAGTTGCTCGGCAAGACGTCGCGTCTTGGGCCTACGTATTCTCATCAGAGAAATCAGAGCATGACGTAGTTCAGGCTAAATACGGCTAGACAGGGGTGTTCTCGGTCACACGGGGGTGAGAGATTAAGTTGACAATACTAGCGTACGCATTCTAGCAGTTAGGTGGACGCTGCTCGACCATTGGAGACTTAGACGTACCTGTTTGCGGTAGAACGGACGTAGTATGTCGGGTTTCGAGGTATGGGAACCTACGGGAACTAGAACTATGGTCTGGTCTCAAATGCACTCGGGCAAGAGAAAAGGATAACATCAGTCGTCAGCGGGAGAGTCTCGATCGCACGGCAGCGAGAAGAACAAAAGGTTAGTTGTTAGTGTGCTCGCTAGGATATCGCATCCTATGCCTACATATTCTCTTCAGAGAAAATCAGAGCAGCTGTAGTTCGGCTTAACTACGGGTAGAACGGGGACCACAACACAAATCTCATTTTATTAATATTCGGAAGGTTACAATGATAAACTCCTAAAAAATCATACTCATCTATCATGGAAAATCTAATGAAAAATAGTCCCCTAACAAGTGGACCTTTAATTCTACCTCTAAAAAGGCTTAAAAGAAACTCCTAAAAGAAAATATATCCTAAAAAGAAAATATTAAAATACTATCATTTTTTGTATTTTCATTCCACTATATTTTCTATTTTTTCTATTTTTTCTATTACATATTCTTTTTCTTAAAAAAATCTAAGCAAATGAACATAAAAGAAAATAATGGAAAAAAGAAAGAAAACAGAAGGGGGGTGCATCAGTTCAGCCAGGGGTACACAGCCAGAAAAGAGAACAGCATTGGGCCCAGCCCACTAAGCAATTCAGAAAAACAAAAACAGGGGACAGGGGGGAGAAAAGCAAACCAGGGGTGTGAATCAGAATGGGCCCATCCCAATCACCCAACAAAAACGGGGAAGGGGTGTTGGAAGAAAAACAGAGGGTGCCAAAAACAACAACTGGGCCTGAGACCCAATACCCAATCCACGGCCACGTATCCAACAGACAAACCCTAATCCTAACTTCTCAGAGCACTGTTCATCTGCGCCGTCCTTCTCCTCTCCAAACGTTCTCTCTCTCTCTCTCTCTCTCTCTCTCTCTCTCTCTCTCTCTCTCTCTCTCTCGTTTTCCCCTCAAAATCCTTTGTTTCATCTTCCTCCCCCAGATTCAATCCCTTCCTTCTTCTCTCAAACACGAACCAAATCACGAAATCTATTCTTGAAGACAATCTTTAAAAAAGATTTGCTGAAAAACATTGCATGCGGAGGATGATTCTTGAAGTCGTTCTTGGAGCTGTTCTTGATGAAGGACAAACCTGAAGAATAATGTGGTGGAGCTCTCAAGATCTGAAGACGATCTCGTGTGTTGATATGAGGCTCTGCGGAGAACTTTAAGAAACTCATAAACTTCTGGGAAATATCTGGAGACGGGATGAAGAACGCGATGAAGTTTGCTTGAAGACGCATTGAAGATTGACGAACATCTGGAAGTTAACTGAACGAAGGTTATGAGATCTGGAAACGATTTGAGCGGACGAGTTGTTTGAAGAATTATTGATGATCTGTGAACATAACGAAGAGGAAGACGAAGATCTTGAAGATCTCGATGTTGCAACGGGTGGACGCTCATGGAGTTCTTGGCGATTCAACGAAGGTTTAAAGATTCAACAAGAAAAATCTGGAAAAAAAAGTGAACAAACTTGCGATGAACTTGATGAACTCGGAGGAAGATCTGTTGGAGATTTTCCAGAATCTATGATGAATCTGAGAAACGTGATGCAGATCGTTATGGAGCTCTGCATTTTGGTCTGAGAAAACGGTTGAGATGCACGGACGAAGCTTCTTGGTGGATGAGCATGATGAACAATGGAGGTCTGGCGTTTCTGGAAAACAAGGTCGAAGAACACATGAAGGTTCTTAAGGATCTTCATGAAGAAGATGAAGATCTTAAGTTTCCAGATGGAAAATCCCAGTTTCCGGCGAGAATGGGATGAAGAAACGGTGAGGATTTTGGACGAACACATCAAGATCTAGAAAATCTCACAGTTATGATGAAGGTTCTTGGCAATGAACGATGGAATTTTCGGTGATTATGAGCTTTCCGGCGATGTTTGGCCGTGAGAACCACCGTTGATCTTGCTGGTGATGTTCTCCGGCGTGTTTGCATGCACTTCGGTGAGGTCTCCGGTGAGGACTCGGCGAGTGGGATAGGTGGCGTTGCTGCATGCGGGGATCAGTGTGAGTGGGACGCGTGTGGAGGCGGAAGTGAGAGGGGGAGCCACGTGGTGGCTGGGAAGAGAGAGGGAGTGCCACGCGGGGTGGCATGCAGAGTGAAGTGGGAGAAAAGAGAGTGAACGTGTGGCGCGTTCTGTGAGTGAAACGTGGATGGAAAGAGGATTCAGAATGCCCACGCGGATGCTTATATGGATGACACATGGACTGGACCTGGGGTGGGCCTCCAGAAGACACCTGGCCCACCGAATTAAGACTCTGAATTAACCACTAATTAAAACAGATTAATGACTAATTAAACTCTATTAAATCCTAATTAAATCTAAAAAAGAGGATTAACCTATAAAACTCTATTAATTCTAATTAATAAAAACTCTAATAATTTCCTATTAATTCCACTAATTTCTATACAAACAAAAATAGAAGACATTCTGTTAATTTCTATTTTAAAAAACCTATTAAAAGAAATACCCTATTAAAAATCATTTTAAAAACTACTTAAACTCTAAAAAAGAATTATTCTAAAGAGAAATTAAAACTAAAATCTATTTAAAGACAATTAATATCTATTAAAAATCTAACTAACACCTAGAAAAATCAATTAACTCCATAAAAATTCTAGAAAATAAAGGAAAAACCTAAAAAATACGAGGAAGCCGATTAAATCGATTAGCGAACTATATCGAAATAAACGGTAAAAACCCGGACACCGAGATGTCCTCAAAAACAACAGCGAGAGCTGAAAACACCGGGACGAGCATCAGCTCTCAAAATACGTCCTCGTACTGGCCTGAAGTGCCTGAAGCGCGATCAGAGGGCTGTAATCCCGATAAAGTCAATCTGACTGGAAAAATGCAATGTACGTGGTATGCAAATGCAAAATGAAATGAGTCGAAACATGAGCCAAATTGCGATAGGTAGTTGGTCAAATTTTGGGGTGCAACAAATACTATATACTAGCCATTCAAATTTTGCTATTAACATCTCTTTGAAGCATTCGAGAAATTGTTCTGATGATAAACACGCCAATATGTCTGCTGTCTCTCAAGAAGTTTGACAAATTTTACCATTCTGGAGACTATAAAATTTTTATTCTTCATGTTGTTTTAGTTTATATGATATCTAAAATTTAGCTGGATTTTAAAACCATTGATACATGTGTAACAACATAAACATGACAGAGAAAAGAACAGGTAAAGAAGATGCATAAGCAGAATTACATGAAACCAATTATAACTGTCAATTGTGTCAAAAAACCCTAAATTAGAGAGAAATGAACTAACCTTTTGATTATGTCTCTTGAATCGTCTTCAATCCTCAATCAGAAAACCCTAAATCAGAAAACCCTAAATCAGAAAACCCTCAATCCTTCGCGTCTGCAAACCTTGAATCGTCTTCAATGACTCAATGAATTCTCCAAAACTCCAAGATATGATTACACTTCTCCAAGCAGCTCCACCTTGTCGTGCCTTCTTCTGGTCTGGGTAATGGTGGGTAATGGAACCGTTAGAATTGTTTTTCTTCCTCTAAGACACTTCATATCCACGTCAGCAGCTCCACCTGGACAAACATGGCACGTCATCAGCTCTACCTGGACAAACTTGGCAATTTTTTCAAAGTTTGACTAACGGCAACACACGGAAGGATAAACGTGACACCATTTTAAAAGTTAAAGGACCAACTTGTCACTTTTTAAAGATAAGGGACCAACATGGACCCCGAGTTAAAGTTAAGGGACGAAAAATGTTATTTTGCCATTAATAATATATATTTGCAAACAATTAATATCTATACTGAATAAGAAAAAAAAGTTTTAAAAAAACAAGGGAGGGGGTTTCTGTTAGCAAAATGGGGTGTGATTCTAAAAACGGATGGGCCATGAGGCCCACTCCCACAACCAGCAAAAAAAGTAAAATAAAGAAATAAAGAAAAAAAATAAAAAATAGAAATCAGTAAATAAAAAATATAATAAAAAAAAAAAAAAAACGGTGGATCCTCTTCTCCAAATCGTCTCTTTTACTCTCACTGTATCTCTCTCATTCTCACGCTTTCTTTCTCTAAAAAAACTCTTTGTTCATCTCTCTCGTTTTTGTTCCAAACCCTTCTTCTTCAATTCGATTCTGCTTTGGTTTGTTAACGGTGTTGCGGCGGTTGTTGTGGTTTCGGTGGAAAAATGATGAAGTGTTTTTGGTTTGGAAGGGTTTTGGATCGATTGGGTTTTTCTGCAGGGGTTTGAAGCTGTTTGAAGCTTGAGGAAGAAAGGGGTTTCAACTGGTTTTTGAAGAACATTCTAGGTTTTGAGTTTTGATGGTGGAAGGTCTGTTGAAGAGTTGGGATTTCTGGGTTTTTCACGGAGAGGTTGATTTGGTGGAGAAAAAGAATGGTTTTGTTTTATGGTTTACGGTTTGTAGATGATGGCGGAAGAGGATGTTTATGATTCTGTTTGGAGGGTTGAGTTTTATGATGTTGGAAGTGGTTCGCAAAAATGGAGAAGGTGTTGGTGGTGATGGTAAGTTCAGATTCAAGAGGATGTTTATGATTCTGTTTGGAGTGTTGAGTTTTATGATGTTGGAAGTGGTTCGCAAAAATGGAGAAGGTGTTGGTGGTGATGGTAAGTTCAGATTCAAGTTGAAAAGTAGCTGGTGATGAACAGGACCAGGTAGGAGGCGAATTAGGGTATGAAGGCCGAGAGAATTAGGGTTCTTGGCTGGAAGATGATGAATAGTAATAGTGATTTTATACAACTGCTATGTGTCAGCATCAGCTTGTACCTTTTTTCTTTTTTAATTAATTTTCTATACTAATTTTGTATTAACAATCTAATAATAATAGATGTATTCTAATTCTAATTTAAATTAAATAAAATCTAAACTAATTCTAATTCTATAATAATTTTAAATTTAAAATTCTAAATTAATTCTATTCAATTAAAAATGCTAATTAATTTTAAACTAATTCCTAATAACAATTCTAAAATTACTAACTTAAATCTAAAATCCTAAAATATTTTAAAAATTACTAACTTAACTCTAAAATCCTAAAATATCTCTAAAATTACTAACCTAATTTTAAAACCCTAAAATATCTCTAAAAACTAATTCTAATTTCTAAACAAAAACTAAAATCTAATTAAAATTAAATAATTCTAAAACTATTTAAAAACTATTATCTAATTCTATTCTAAAACTAATGAAAATTCTAATTAGTATAAACTATTTAAATAAACTAATTAAACAAATTAAATCTAATCTAATAATAATAATCTTAATTAACTAAAATAAAATAAAAACAAATGAACATGACCAGGTAGGAGGCGGATTAAGGTATGGAGGCTGAGAGAATTAGGGTTCTTGGCTAGAAGACGATGAATAGTAATAGTGACTTTAAACAACTGCCATGTGTCAACATCAGCTTGTACCTTTTTTCTTTTTTAATTAATTTTCTATAATAATTTTGTATTAACAATCTAATAATAATAGATGTATTCTAATTCTAATTTAAATTAAATAAAATATAAACTAATTCTAATTCTATAATAATTCTAAATTTAAAATTCTAAATTAATTCTATTTCATTAAAAATGCTAATTAATTTTAAATTAATTCCTAATAACAATTCTAAAATTACTAACTTAAATCTAAAATCCTAAAATATTTTAAAAATTTCTAACTTAACTCAAATCCTAAAATATCTCTAAAATTACTAACCTAATTTTAAAATCCTAAAATATCTCTAAAAAGTAATTCTAATTTCTAAACAAAAACTAAAATCTAATTAAAATTAAATAATTCTAAAACTATTTAAAAACTATTTTCTAATTCTATTCTAAAACTACTGAAAATTCTAATTAGTATAAACTATTTTAATAAACTAATTAAACAAATTAAATCTAATCTAATAATAATAATCTTAATTAACTAAAATAAAATAGAATCAAATGAACATGACCAGGTAGGAGGCGGATTAGGGTATGGAGGCTGAGAGAATTATGGTTCTTGGCTGGAAGATGATGAATAGTAACGGTGACTTTATACAATTGCCATGTGTCAACATCAGCTTGTACCTTTTTTCTTTTTAAATTAATTTTCTATACTAATTTTGTATTAACAATCTAATAATAATAGATGTATTCTAATCCTAATTTAAATTAAATTAAATCTAAACTAATACTAATTCTATAATAATTCTAAATTTAAAATTCTAAATTAATTTTATTCCATTAAAAATGCTAATTAATTTTAAACTAATTTCTAATAACAATTCTAAAATTACTATCTTAAATCTAAAATCCTAAAATATTTTAAAAATTACTAACTTAACTCTAAAATCCTAAAATATCTCTAAAATTACTAACCTAATTTTAAAATCCTAAAATATCTCTAAAACCTAATTCTAATTTCTAAACAAAAACTAAAATCTAATTAAAATTAAATAATTCTAAAACTATTTAAAAACTATTTTCTAATTCTATTCTAAAACTAATGAAAATTCTAATTAGTATAAACTATTTTAATAAACTAATTAAACAAATTAAATCTAATCTAATAATAATAATCTTAATTAACTAAAATAAAATAGAAACAAATGAACATGACCAGGTAGGAGGCGGATTAGGGTATGGAGGCTGAGAGAATTAGGGTTCTTGGCTGGAAGATGATGAATAGTAATAGTGATTTTATACAACTGTCATGTGTCAGATGATGAATAGTAATAGTGATTTTATACAACTGTCATGTGTCAACATCAGCTTGTACCTTTTTTCTTTTTTAATTAATTTTCTATACTAATTTTGTATTAACAATCTAATAATAATAGATGTATTCTAATCCTAATTTAAATTAAATAAAATCTAAACTAATTCTAATTCTATAATAATTCTAAATTACTAACTTAAATCTAAAATATTTAAAAAAAAAAAAAAAAAAAAAAAAGATGGTGTATACCCGCCCCAGCGGATGGACTTGTGTGTTATGCCTTGGAGGTGGGATTTGAACCCCGGTCCTTTGGATATAGGATAGTAACTCAAACATGTACCTCCGCTGGGGTGGGTATACATCCATAAACAAAGTTGCAAAAATAAATATATGTTATATAAAAATTAGATTTAATTAAAAAAAAATTATTTAAACTAATTAATAAATAAACAATAATAAAACAAACAAATATTTTATGTTAAAACTATTTTTAATATAAGAAATAATAATCATAATAATAATAATCTAACTAAATAAATAATAAAAAAAAGAAAATAATAATAATCTAATTAGTAAATAAAATCTACACTAAATTAAAAATAATATAATCTTAATCTAATAATAAATAAATAAAAGACATAATTCTAAAAGACTAAAAAACCATTTACAAATAAATCCTAATATTAATAAAAACTTATTTAATATAAAACTCTAAACAACTTATTAAACTATTTAAAAACTATTAAAATAAAATATATTTTAAAGAAAAAATAAATAACTATTTTAATTCTAAAAAAAATAAAAAATAAAAAATAATAAAACAAACTATTTAAATTAAATAAATGTTAAAATAAAAATAATAAACAAATTGATATTTACAAGGGAAAAAGATAAATTAAAAAGGATTGAAATTTACAAAAATACCCTTAGGCCACATGCCTTGCTCTTATTGGACAAAAAAGTCGAGATTTGAGAAACACCCAATCGGAAGTGGACACGTGTCTAAACGACATTAAATTAAGTGGAAAATGTAACATAAAATGCGAAAATAATTACAAAAAAAATGGCGGGCAAATTTATGGTATGACAGATGATACATTCTTTTAAGAACTCATAAAGATGGATGTCCAAGCTGACAACGAAGCTTAAAATGCGACATTGTCATATTCTAATTTTACGCCTAAATTAATAAATCGATGCATCCATCATGACATTTGTTTCATTTGTATATTACAACATCTATTTCTTTCCACATAATGCTTAAAATGTCGACCAAAATAAACTTTCAATTTTACAGACTGATAAGTTGAATTAATTTTCAAATGTACATAAAATTAGTGGGCGAAAATTTTTGAGATCAGGCTTGCAATTGTCCGTTTTATTAATCTACAGTTCACGTAGTTTAACTTGGCGTTCTCGTTTTATTTTTTCGATTCATTTGCGGTCGCATTTTGATCAGGTTGAACCTTTTTAACTAGATATTTTTTATTGCAAGATTTGATCTTTTTCTGTCTGTTTTCCAAACTTCGCGTAAATCATTTTAATGCATTTAGAAAAGGATTTTTCGGACCACCTTCTTGTTTCTCTTCTTGCTTCGTTACAGTGCAAATCCTACATTCTACTACCTCCATAACTCACTCAACAGCAAACCACCTTACACCATAAACAACATATATTCCATTATAATCTTCTTCTCTCACATTCCCACAAACAACTACACCATAACTTCTTCATCTTCACTCAAACAACCATTACAAACTACATGGATCCACCGTACACATAACCTTATTTCAAATACTTCTCACCATAATGGTTTGGATGTTTTTAGGTGATTGACGAATATTCGAGCGATAGGTTATTTACAGTCATCACACAAATATTTGAGATTACGAGGGACAAGGAAAATTTAACCCAATCTTTTCCAATCGAACAAATTATGAAAACTGTGTGATGAATCAAGTCATTTTTATTTAATGGATGACAAGTATTCGTGTGGGAGGCTAATGAAGGCCATCACACAATACTCGAAATTACAATGAACAGGTACGTTCAACCCAATTTTTTTCGTCCATGAAAAATAAACTTGATCAAGGTCCTCACTTTCTCGTGAAGTTAGGTGATGCTCCCTTGGGCCATTGCAAACTTAGATTTCAATTTACCAACAACTTGAAGGATCCGCTCAATCAAAAGGTCTCTTAACATATGGTGTTTCGTCACGCTCAATAGCTCGAGAGGTGACTTGTCATGAAGGCCTTGTAATTAATGAAGAAATCCTAAAAAGGAAGAGACCCCTGATAAACTTGACGGTGTCAGACGAATGATCACTTCACAAAGAAGGATGAGGGCTAGAAATATCCTTCGTTCGCGAGAACCCGCTCCCAAGACAGGGGAAACAAACTGATATTCGAGTCACTCATCCAAGACAGTGAATAAGCAATAATTATTTTCAATATTTATATATTTTATTGGAGTTTGTATTCAAAGCTGAGAATAAGCAAATTCACTGACACATAACATTCAGTGTATCTGAAGTTATGAGAAGACAGAAGTTAAAGGATTACAAATGATAACATAAATGGTTGACCAGCTCAACTAGAAGAAGCAGCTTCTTTATAGTTCTCTGTCTCGCTAGTTTCGTCTTCATCTAAGGTTGGAGCTTTTGGAAGAAGACCAAGAACTTTAAACATGAGTTTATCAGTATCAAAATCATTGTTAGCAGTTGTGAGAAGCTTTTCACCAGCAAAGATAGAATTGGCACCAGCAAGAAAACACAATGCCTGCTCAGGCACAGAGAACCGAACTCTGCCGGCCGATAACCTCACCATTGCTTTTGGCATTGTTATACGCGCTGTCGCAATCATGCGAATCATCTCCCATATTTCAACAGGCTGGAAAAAGTGAACCGTAGTTAAGTTCTTCATAATAACTCAAAACATTATTAAACAATTCAAATTCATGCCTTTTATGTCAACTACAAGAAACATAAAAATTAAGCTCTTTAGTAATGTGCGCGCGCAACCATCTTCATTCTTACTTTAGTTTAACAAATAAACTCACCTTCTGATCCTGAAGAGGGGTTCCCTTGACAGCAACAAGTGCATTAATAGGAACGCTCTCTGGATGTGTAGGAAGTGTTGATAATGTATGTAGCAAACCTACTCGGTCTTCCTCAGCTTCTCCAAGCCCGATAATTCCTCCTGTAAACATTTCTCACCTCGTCAGTCTATTATTTGAAAACTTCAAAGAACAAAGAGTTTGTACTGAACATGATTGATAAATGGTAGTCTTGGACTAAAGAATAGAACGGACGAGCTTGACAGGTTCCATGGTATTTGATTGAAGCCAATAAGATTACTTACCAGAGCAAACATTAATCCCTGCATCACGAACATATTCAAGAGTTTGAAGGCGCTCATCATAACTCCTTGTTGTGATGATGTTTGGATAGTATTCCCTGGAAGTGTCGAGATTGTGATTATAGGCAGTAAGACCCGCCTTCTTGAGTTCACCAGCTTGATCTTTATCCAGCATGCCAAGGGTGCAGCACACCTCCATCCCCATTCCCCTAAGATGACAGAGATAACCCGATGTTATCATACATGAGTGTAAATTGACAGAGATAACCCAACCTTTTATTACGTTTATCAAACGAATTGCAATAAGAAAACCTAAGTTCCTAGATTCATAGGTTTCTTTCATAGTACTTGATAATTAAGACAAAAATAAAATCAAGTTGACTTACTTTATTTCTTTAACATATTCAAGTATCTGGTTGAAGTTTGTCTTTCTTCCTATTGTATCTCTCCATGCAGCGCCCATACAAAAGCGAGTACTTCCAGCCTCTTTTGCCTACACGAAAAAGATTACCCATGTCATTCAAGAAAAATCATAGCACCGCACAAGCAATAAGAAGCAAGGTTTGTGTTTGTACAGGCGTGCAGCGTGAAGGAGTGAACTTTAGAGGATAAAAAGCAATGGTAACAATTGATTGAAAAATCAAACAATTGAAATTGTGATAATATACATGCACATAATACATAACAAACTATGAAGGAAGTTGTTAAAGTTTCAATGCTTGATTTTCCCATAAATGTTCATAACTCCAAACTTCACAATCCTCTACTTTTGACAATTCAAATCCGAAAAACATGCGTTTTCCAAATGAAGATACATTTTTTTTATTTAAATACTAGTAATATACATGATTATAAACATATGAAGCACATACAGAGACACGGAGAACAAACATGTCACTGACACATCGACACTGTTAATATTTTGAAAAAAAAGAATAAGTTGAACATAATCACAAGTGTCCGTATCATGCTGCTGTCGAATTTGACGCAGACACTGACACGGACAAGCCATTTTTCACACGTGTCGATGCTACATAGGCATAAACTAAAAAGTGTGATCTGAGAGCCCGATCCTTGGTCATTTTCAAGAGAAAAAAATAGCAGCAAGCTATCGAAGTAGACAGACCCTAAATTGTGTATTAGCACAATAAACCATCAATTTAGTTCCTAAACTATTGTTCTCTATGTAATGTAGTCCTAAAGTATATAAATGTAACAAGTAGCATCTTAGCCATCATATACTAGGGAGTTACATGTCAAATATTACCTTGACTGCTGCTTGAAGAACAGCCTCCTTGTTCATAAGTCTCTGACCTTTGAGCCCGGTATCATATCTAGATGATTGAGGACAATAAGAACAATCCTCACTACACCCACCTGTTTTCACAGATAAAAGAGTACACTGTTGCACTTCCCTAAAGTTATGAGCGTGTCTGTGAACCTGAGCCTAATAAATCACAAGAAAACAAAATCTCAGTAAAATTGCGAATAATCCTCCAACAAAAATGCGTCTTTTCCTTGGTGGGTTTGTCTTATCCACTTAAAAATGAAAACTTTAGCTGAAAAACAAAAAGGGTTATTTCATTTTAATTTTGTAAAGAAGCCCATTAAAACAAAAAGAAGAAAAGCAGTGAAATTACCCCGTGGAAGAGAAGATCGAGAATGGGAGAGTCGTAGATGGATTTGACTTCGTCTTTAGTCCAGTCGTTTCTGGGTCCATGTTGAATGGTTTTCTCAGCTTGAATTGCAGCGGCAGAGGAAGTGCAATATCCATATCCATAGGAAGAATGGTGTAATACCCAAATTGAAGATCTTGGTTGTGAACGCAAAATTGGTCTCAACCAAAACATTGTGCGCTTGTTCTGAATTCAAAATTGTTGGTTAAGTGTGTTATAGTGGATCTGCAAATTACATAGATATTGACGAGGGCAATGGAAGTGAAGTGAAGATGGGTAGGTATTGTTGGGATTCTGTTGTGGTTTTAACTTTTTTAAAGTATTGATTTATCGTGGACAACTTATAAAAATGGTTTATAATAATATTTGTAGAATTATAGAATGTTTTTAATAAAAAGTATACTCTTACTAACAATATTACACTTTAGGGAGGAGGAGGGTAGCTACTACCTGCAACTCTCCAACAACTCTTTGAAATGCAATAGACCACCAGTTTACTTTATACGATGATCAAATCAAGCTTTGTTTTCTAGTCACAAATGAATATACTTTTTGGTATGAAAGATATTGTGACCTTTTTCTTTACACATATATTATCATGAATAAAGCTAATTTTATTCATTAAGCTTTAAGCTAGAGTAGTGTACACAATTATACACTTCAACAAACTTTGTAACTAACATCTAAATGAGGAAAGCTTGCAATCTAATCAACTAAACACCAAATTATAAAGGAAAAGTTAAACTAACAAGTTTGTTGTTTGACATAACTAACTTGCAATTACTTTCTTTTTATTGTGTTATCTCCCAGAACTTAGAGGATAGATATTTATCATTCTTAAGTCAATTATGTGATGTTTTAAGAATGTGTTTTTTTTACTCAAAGAATAATTTTTGAAATTTTTTCGTAGATGTATCTCGGTAACATTGTAAAATCGAAACAGAAGTAGAAAGTCAGAAAGTTGTATTTTAATAAAATAAATTTTTCATTCATAACATAAAATCAACATTACATAAGTGATGTTAACATAAAATCAAACATTACATTTTAATATCTAGGTGGACACTTCAAAATCTTAACAACATTTTCGATCGGTCTTGAAATTGTCGCTTCCAACTCGCTCGAAACTTTTGTTTTGAAACAGAAAATTGTATTCCACATAACTCTTACATCTGCATTCGTCTTGAGCTCATAGTTGTTAAACTCAATATTGCCTTTGTTGTTAATTGACGATGAACGATACTAAAACTTCACTATTTTTCGATTATCTCCGTAAGGTAGGAGATTATACACTTCGTATTTCAAATCTGCAAAAAAAAATGCACTCAATGATCTTAAACTTTCGTTTGGGTGTCACGCTGAAGAAGGAGACATTTGCGACATACCAGATGATGTTTATTTGTGACATTTGCAACATTTTTTGTTTGTAGGAAATAAAAAACAAGAGCCTAAATTTATAGAAGTTGTAGACAAATGTGGACCTCAAAAATTCTATCAAGTATCATGATTGGTTTCAGAGATACATTTTCAATATCACCCTAATATCTTATTTCAGAGATACATCTCTGAAACCTCTCATGAACTAGGCAGAAAACAAAATCTATTTGTTTATTGTTTGGCAAATGAACAATTTTTTTGGCAAATATAAAAATGTATTAAAATATTTGAAATTGTATATATTACACTTCATTAATCTTAATACACAATTACATACACTTAATTGATGACAAAAAACCACTAGTTTACTTTAGACGATGAACATCCTTTTTTTTTATGAAAGATATTGTGACCTTTTTTTTTTGCACATACATTATCACAAATAAAGCTAGTTTATTTCATTAAACTTTAAAAGAGAGTTACATATGATACTTATATATGGTATGTGTAGAATGTTAATAAGCTAGAGCAGTTATACATAACTATACACTCCAACAAAATTTATAACTAACATATGTTAAATGAAGAAAGCTTGCAATCTAAACATCTAAGTACCAACTATAAAGGGAAAGTTCAATTAACAAGTTAGTTATTTGACATGACTAACTTGCAAATACTTTATCTTCATTTTTCTTGAGTGTTATCCCCCACAAGTTGAAGGATAGATATTTATCATCCATAACTTAGATAGTAAGATATGAAACGATTGAGGTAAAAGTGGTTTAGCAAATAAATTTGCAATCTGGTCTTTAGAGGAAACAAGCAAAAGTTTAAAGATGTCGACTTGAATTTTTTCATGAACGAGATGACAATCAATTTCCAAGTGTTCAGTGCACTCATGGAACACATGATTTGCAATAATGTGAGATGCACTAAAATTCCCCCAAATTCGGGAGGTGCATCCCCGGACGCAACCCAAACTGTAACACCCTAACCCCAAAACTTATATAACAAGCATTATACGTTGATTAAAGTGTTACATGATGTTTGTTCTCAACTTCAAAATAACGTCATAAAAAAATTCTCAAAAACATTAATTTGAATTCAACGATCAAAACAAGTGTCTCAGCCCCAACGTTACATGATCAGAGCATAGCCATTAGATAAACAACGAAGCTAAATGGGAATAACTTCAAAAGTTATCTTCCACTCATAGTAGCAACTTTTAATTTTGATTATATTCAACATGTCCATGGTGGAAAACATCAAAGCAAAGAGGAGTGAGAATTCACTTCAATAAATAAATGGTATAAGCTGCAAGGTAGAATATAGACATTTACATATATCACAACATCCACACATCATTTTCACACCTAATCCATCAACATACTCGATAAAATCACATATTTATCATTTAAATTATGTAATGAGACTAACAACATCTAGACTCATATGCATGTGGTACCATATCTTCAATAGTTGGTTCACTCGGGAACCGGGTTCACCCTACTCATATATGGTCACCGTAATATAATTTGTTGTTGATTGTAATGTCATTGTTATTGAATTGTGTATATACCTTTTGTGGTTATACTTTTGGATTTTTCGTGTGATGTTTATGAAATTCGAGCGACCTTATTTGGTATTTTTTCCCAAATCATGTGTTTTCCCAAATTCTCGAAATTTTACGATCTATATTTTTCTCAATTTTTTCAAAAATCATACTATTTTCACGAAAATTATAAAATCATTTTTCACGAAAATCAAAAAATCGGATTTTATAGGGGAGGCCACGGTAGGCGACGACGACTAGAGTTCGGGATTCAAAGCCACACGGCGGTTGGGTGTGACGACAAGTCACGGCGCGATGGTTGAACACGGGTCGCGTTGGATGGCGGCAGCCGGAGTAAAAAATTGGGACCATGCAGCGCTAGGTCGCGTCGCGATGGCGGCAACTGAAAGGTGTCGTGTCGTGGGTCGAAGGCGACGACGGTGGGCCGTGCTGGGATGTCGGCGGCCGGAGAGTTCCTCATAGTTGGTCAGTGGCAGTGAGTGGTCGTAAGGTCGCGGCCAGTGGCGGCGATTTCAAGTATGGCGGTGGGTCTAGGCGTTTTCGAGAGTTTTAGAGTTTTGGGAGTTTTTCGGTGATTTTTGAGCAATTTTTTACGTCAGTGACCTTTTGGCAACTTTAGGGTCACTTTTGTGTAAATTGAGTTAAACAGCTAACCCTTAGAGTTTGTAGAGTTATCACTTGTGAAAAGTTGCCCTTAGAGCACTTTTGAACATTTTAGGGTACTTTTGCATACTCTAGAGTCATTTTGAGTGTTGAGAGATCTTGTTTTGTTGTTTAGCTTTTTGATAACTCTATTGAGTTCTAAATAATATAATAAAATTTGAAACTTTCTGAGTAATTTTGATGATTTCAGAGTTGTTGAGTAATAACATAACTTTACTCCTTTTGAGGTGAATAATAATAATAATTTTTTAAAATTATATTTTTGAAATTAGTAATCCAGTGGGATTACAATAAAGCTTGTTTATTGGCAAAATTACATTTTTGAAATTAGTAGTCCAGTGGGATTACAATGAGACTTGTGATTGACAACCTTATAGTTTAAGAGTGGAACCATATATTGATGAGGATTTTTTATGATGATTTTTTAGGTGATTTTTCATGACGATTTGTGATGATTTTTTTAGTTATGTGCTTGCTTTTATACATGATCATGCATGCATATATTTTGGAATTAGGTAAGACTCCGGTCCAGTGATGGCCAAGTTCATAGAGAAACCATGGCGTTCTCATGTTTAGAGAGGGACATTGTTCGAGAGGAACCAAAGACATGGTGTAACACCCCAAATTTAATTGGAGTATTTTAATTAATTATTTAATTAAGAATATTCGTTTTCGGTGATTTTCGGGTGGTTGGTGAATTATTAAAAAAATGTGCATTTTTGGGTATTTATTTAATTAATAGCATATAATATTAATTTATTAGTATTATTATTAATTAAATTGAAATAAGGGAAATAAGGGCAATTTGGGCGATTGGAGGAGTTAGTGAGGATATTATGGGAAAAGCCCAAATTGTGAGATTTAACAAAATAGAATTATAAAGGGAATTGGGATTCATTTGTTAACCGTGAAAAGAATGGAGGCCAGAGCTCTGAGGAGGGAGAATTGGAGGCAAAAGCTTCGGAAGATTCCTGGAGTAATCTTGAAGGCTGTGAATCGACTAAGGTATGAGGAGTATTGCTTTTCATAGTTTTCTATGTATGACTTTCGGTATATTTGTGGTTGATGTAAGGTTTAGGGATTTGGAATTAATTGTGGGAAATATGGAAGTAATCGTAAGATTCTGAGAGGATGGCCAAATGGTATGTATCGTTGAATATTAACATAAAATTTGTGGAAAACCTTAGGCCTTTATGGCAAAACCCGTAGGATTAGTGGTCAATATTTCTGACTATCTGATATGTAATTGTGGGAAACCTTATGGGAAACCTTAGGCCTTCGTGGCCAAAAGCTTGACATTGTTATATGTCTGACCCTGAAGGGATTAAATATTGGATAATAAGTAATTTTAATGCCGTATGGTGTAATTGAAGGAAAAATTGTGACATGTTGTCCCTATAGGAATAAGAATATTCAAATGTGAGTAACTCTGAAGTACTCAGAGTAATTGCAGGAAATAATGTTCTAGGCGTTGCAAATGTTGACAGATGAGCCTAATAAACCATAGAAGTTGTGTTGTTATTACCGTATAATCTTAGGAATGTTTTAGTGATGTTTTGGGTACGTTGAGTGAGTGATTCGTAAGAATAATTGAGTAAAAATCAGTTCCGGAGCATAACATCGTCTTTCTGTTCGTCACGACTGTTCATGTTTTTGGTCGAAATTGTTTTGGACGTAACTTTTGATCCGTAAGTCTGTTTTGACCCCCGTTTGAAGCATTGGAAAGCTAATAAACAAGGCTATAACATAGTATAGATAAGGGAATTGTTTCCCCAATATTTTTATATCTAATTATGTTTGAGAATTCAATTGTGTATATGTTCTATTAATGAATCATGTTCTGGTTCAAGGATGTCTTGATGTTTTGATGTTGCGATTTTCCTGATGAATTACCATGAGGGTAACTGTGATAATATGATGAATTAACATGATTAGGACTGTGAAGTTTATGTGATTAATAGGCGATAATGTGAGGATTACCGCGAGTATAATTTGATAAATTAATATGAGATAATATGGGATAACATTATGAATTAATATGGGATAATATGTGATAATATGACTATGAGCTAATATGTGATTTCTACATGATTATATGATGACATGATGTGTGAGATTAATTATTATGATGAATTATGATTATATGATGTTTGATGAATTATGATAATTTATGTGATGATGATGATTATTATGATGAATTATTTGATAACATGAGATATGATGATTTATGTGATGACGATGATTATTAAGATGAGTTATATGAGATACGATGATTTATGTGGTGATGATGATTATTGTGATGAGCTATGATGTATGAAGATGATTATTATAACAAATTATGATAACGTAGCATACGATGATGACTGTGTTGATGAACTATGACGTTTGATGATGATGAATATGACGAATATGATGAATGATGATGCACCTATGATGTTATTATGAGGATTATTGTGAAGTGTGCATCATGCATTCATGTGCATCCAGACTTTGGTTCAGGACCTCGATTAATTTGACTTTAATCCCACTGTGTGGATGTGAAGTATTTTGATGTGCTTCGATCCTATTGATGGGGATCTATGGAGGGTTGATGGCCCAGTGTCCATCGCGTTGTGATGATTGGTACCGCATGTATTGAGTCTATGTTGCATTTGCATTTATGAGCCTTTGTGTATAATTATGACATTGTGGCCTTTGAGGCATAATTGAAGAATATCAATGTGTTGAATATAACTATGAGTAATATGTCGTTTATGCATTAATTGTTATACATTGATTATTATGAACTGTCTTACTCACCCTGCCTGTATGAATGTTATCTCCACGTGGGTAACGTGCACATGATCAAGTTTAGCCGTGGACGCCGTCGAGAAGTATCGTGACGTTTTAGAGTCGTTAGCCTTTATGGTTAATGTAGAGGGTCTTGCTCTTATATGTAACATCGGGTTGAGTTCTTTGAGTTGATTGTATATCATTGGGTTATTTTACTGATGTTCCCTTATAAGGAAAACATTGATTTATGTTTTGAGTTCCGCTGTATATGATATTTTGATGTATTTTGAGAAAACCCATGTGTTACGGAGTATGGATCCTATTTTGACGAATTTGAGAATGTACGCCCTTTGTGGCTTTTTAATGAAAGTTAATTTTTACTCTAAAATCCGTGTTATTTTGCCGTATTATCTGTGGGGTAGAATAAGGGTGTTACATTAGTGGTATCAGAGTAGGTCGGTCCATCCAGCCAAGTTGTCTAATGTTGTTGTTCCCTAGTATTCGACATGTGTGTGAAAACACTGTCGGTACATGTTTGTTGCCTAACCTTTGTCTGCAGAAGTGGGAATGAAACAAGTGGGGGAGAAGTTGTGCTTCTCCAGGATGCTGCAAGTGTAGAGTTGTAGCTCAGTGTATGGTTGAACGCTCTTATAGTTTGGTAAAGATAGTTTATACCCCATCATGATTTTCGGTTGTCTATTGACAAATTGAGGAACTGATCAGCCTTAATCTGTTGTTGATAGTAGAGGGGGTCTTGTTGGATGGGATAGGCGTGTCTTGCAAGCTTAGATGGTGTGAGCAGTGAATTGTTTTAAGTTAAGCTAAGTGCTTAAGAATTGCTTTGATGAGTCGGTGCGAGAAGGTAATGAGATGTTTATTTTGATGGAAACTTTGAGTGTTAATGAAAGTGGGGAAATTGGTGTTTGCTAATTAATTGTTATTGTCCGGAGTTTTTCTTGATGAGATAAGTGATTTACCGTCGGAATGTGAAGTGGAGTTGTGATTGGCTATGTTATGGAAACTAGTCTGATATTGAGAGCTCTATATTATATTTCTGTTTGAATGGTCGAGGAATTAAATTGATTGAGTAGTTTTGAGACTTGTGTCTGGTGTGCGTGCTAAGGCAGCAGATGGTGAGGTCGAGTACATGGTGGACAATGATTTCTGGTGATTGTGAGAAGAGGTCGGGCGTGGAATGCAATATTGGTGTACTTGAAGTTTAAAATATTTTGAAGTTGAAAATGTGTTGGATGGCTTCTTAAGTGTGAAATTAATGTTGTACGTTGAATTCCGAGGTTGCAGCTTTTTATAGAATCGAAATCGGAGATACGGAAGTCATTCAACGGTCGAAAATAGAATTTGGACTGTCATGTTCGCCGAGCGTTGGCCTAGCGAAAGGTCCTGGGCAGAAGAATGTTGTTTTCCTATTTTTGTCATAGCGGGAGAACCGTAACTCGGAATGGCACACGGTTCAAAGCATTGGAAATCTATTCTAATGCTCTATGTGATGGCGAAGTAGTGGCATGGAATTAAGTTATTTATTGATGGACTATATTCGGATTTTGTAGTAAATGCATAAAGTGTGGTTCGTGTTTCCGCCATAACTCACGAATTGAGTGTCCATTTGGCATGGGATTTTCCATACTTATTTGAGCGAGTCAATGGTTATGTTAATCGATGATATTTTGATATATTCAAATAGTATAGAGGATCATGTTGAACATAGGGAACATGAGTTATCAGTGTTGGAGAAGAAGCGGTTATATGCCACTGTGAAGAGAGTTTCAAAAAGTTTTTGGGAGAGCTGTCAACAACTTGTGTGTTGATTTTTACCGAATCCGACCGGACTATTTGTTGTGTTTTTTGATGCTTTTTTGATAAGATTGGGGGGTATGTTAAGTGCAACATCAGCGAGTTTTAGTTATGCTTTAAGGAAACTTAAAGTACATAAGAGGAAATAATTGGGACTTCTGAAGGATTATGGTTTTAGATTGAATTACCATTCGGGTAAAGCAAACGTGGTAGCTGATGCATCAATTTGGAAATCTTTGTATATACTGATATTGATGGTAAAAGAGTTAGAACTGATTGGACAATTTCGTGATGTGAGCTTGGGTTGTGAAGAGACTTCTTATGGAGTTAAGCTTAGTATGGTGGAGCTACTAGTGGTATTCTTGATGAGATTCGAGAAGGTCAAGAATCTGGTTTGAGTTGGTAAATTGGTTGAATTTGATGAATTAAAGTCGAAGGGTCGAATTGCAGATTGATGAAAATGGTACCAGGAGATGTCGTGATAGAGTTTGTGTTTCAGATATTGTTGAGTTGGGATAAGAGTATTCTTGAGGAAGGACATTTAAGTGGATTGAGTATTTGTCCCGGTGCTATGAAGATGTAACCGAATTTGAGGAAATTGTTTAGTGGCCATAGATGGAGAGAGAAGTGGTTGAAGTTGTGTATGGTTAGGCTTGTGGAAAGTCGTAGTTTGAACATCAGAGACTATTGGACCTGATGCAACTGTGAATATTTCTAAATGGAAGGGGATAGTATTTCTATGGATTTTGTGTCGGGTTGCCGAAGACTGTGAGATGAATATGATTCGCTTTGGGAATGATGGATGGATTTATTATCTCAGCTCATCTCTTACTAATGAGGAGTAATCGTTCTATGTTGAAGCTAACTATGATGTATATTAAGGAAGTTGTGAGGTTGTATGAGATACCGTCGAGTGTTGTGTCGGGTAAAGATCGGAGATCTTCATCGAGGTTTTGGGAGAATTTGCCAACACTTTGGGTACCATGTTGAGATTGAGTTCTGCCTATCATCTGCAGGCGGATGAATAGACAGAGAGAACTATCCAGTCTATAGAGGATTTGCTAAGAGCTTGTGTGTTGGATCGAGGTGGATCGTGGGATAGTTATTTGTCGATGGTTGAGTTTACCTGCAATTACAGTTATCATTCTAGTATCAGAATGACACCGTATGAGGATTTGTATGGTGAGAGGTGTAGGACTTCTTTGTGTTGATATGAGTTAGGTGAGAGTCTTGTACTCGGACCTAAGATTGTGCAAGAGGCAACTGAGAAGATCAAGGGGATCTAAGAAAAAACGTGTTTTGAGAGTTACGATGGTAACTGGTGTTGGCCGAGCTTTGGAGTCTCGAGAGCTCACACCGTGTTTTGTGGTCTGTATCAGAGTGGCGCAGTGGAAGCGTGGGAGAAGTGGCATGTTAGACTGTTTTACCGTTGTCGCTTGTGAAAATTGTTGGATGTGTTTTATGTGTCTAAGTTGAGGAAGTACTTTGATTCAGATGGACGATGTACGAGTGGGAGGTAACTTGACTGTTGAAGTGTTGCCTGTTCGGATTGATGAACGAGAAGCAACTATAAGGTAAATGGATTTCCTTGGAAGAGGTAATTTTGGGAGGACCAACTAGAGAAATTTGGGAACTTGGAGATCAGATGAGGGAGTCGTATTCGACTCTGTTTTCTTGAGGTAATTTTCGAGGACGAAAATTCTTTTAAGTAGGGGAGAGTTGTAACACCCCAAATTTAATTGGAGTATTTTGATTAATTATTTAATTAAGAATATTCGTTTTCGGTGATTTTCGGGTGGTTGGTGAATTATTAAGAAAATGTGCATTTTTGGGTATTTATTTAATTAATAGCATATAATATTAATTTATTAGTATTATTATTAATTAAATTGAAATAAGGGAAATAAGGGCAATTTGGGCAATTGGAGGAGTTAGTGAGGATATTATGGGAAAAGCCCAAATTGTGAGATTTAACAAAATAGAATTCTAAAGGGAATTGAGATTCATTTGTTAACAGTGAAAAGAATGGAGGCCAGAGCTCTGAGGAGGGAGAATTGGAGGCAAAAGCTTCGGAAGATTCCTGGAGTAATCGTGAAGGCTGTGAATCGACTAAGGTATGAGGAGTATTACTTTTCATAGTTTTCTATGTATGATTTTTGGTATATTTGTGGTTGATGTAAGGTTTAGGGATTTGGAATTAATTGTGGGAAATAGGGAAGTAATCGTAAGATTATGAGAGGATGGCCAAATGGTATGTATCGTTGAATATTAACATAAAATTTGTGGAAAACCTTAGGCCTTTATGGCAAAACCCGTAGGATTAGTGATCAATATTTCTGATTGTCTGATATGTAATTGTGGGAAACCTTATGGGAAACCATAGGCATTCATGGCCAAAAGCTTGACATTGTTATATGTCTGACCCTGAAGGGATTAAATATTGGATAGTAAGTAATTTTAATGCCGTAGGGTGTAATTGAAGGAAAAATTGTGACATGTTGTCCCTATAGGAATAAGAATATTCAAATGTGAGTAACTCTGAAGTACTTAGAGTAATTGCAGGAAATAGTGTTTTAGGCGTTGCAAATGTTGCCAGATGAGCCTAATAAACCATAGAAGTTGTGTTGTTATTGCCGTATAACCTTAGGAATATTTTAGTGATGTTTTGGGTACGTCGAGTGAGTGATTCGTAAGAATAATTGAGTAAAAATCAGTTCCGGAGCATAACAGCGTCTTTCTGTCCGTCACGACTGTTCATGTTTTTGGTCGAAATTGTTTTGGACGTAACTTTTGATTCGTAAGTCCGTTTTGACCCTCATTGAAGCATTGGAAAGCTAATAAACAGGGCTATAACATAGTATAGATAAGCTAATTTCCCCCCAATATTTTTATATCTATTTATGTTTGAGAAGTCAATTGTGTATATGTTCTAATAATGAATCATGTTCTGGTTCAAGGATGTCTTAATGTTTTGATGCTGCGATTTTCCTGATGAATTACCATGAGGGTAACTGTGATAATATGATGAATTAGCATGATTAAGACTGTGAAGTTTATGTGATTGATAGGCGATAATGTGAGGATTACCGCGAGTATAATTTGATAAATTAATATGAGATAATATGGGGTAGCATTATGAATTAATATGGGATAATATGTGATAATATGACTATGAGCTAATATGTGATTTCTATGTGATTATATGATGACATGATGTGTGAAATTAATTATTATGATGAATTATGATTATATGATGTTTGATGAATTATGATAATTTATGTGATGATGATGATTATTATGATGAATTATTTGATAACATGAGATATGATGATTTATGTGATGACGATGATTATTATGATGAGTTATATGAGATACGATGATTTATGTGGTGATGATGATTATTATGATGAGCTATGATTATTATAACAAATTATGATGACGTAGCATACGATGATGACTGTGTTGATGAGATATGACGTTTGATGATGATGAATATGACGAATATGATGAATGATGATGCACCTATGATGTTATTATGAGGATTATTGTGAAGTGTGAATCATGCATTCATGTGCATCCGGACTTCGGTTCAGGACCTCGATTAATTTGACTTCAATCCCACTGTGTGGATGTGAAGTATTTTGATGTGCTCCGATCCTATTGATAGGGATCTATGGAGGGTTGATGACCCAGTGTCCATCGCGCTGTAATGATTGGTACCGCATGCATTGAGTCTATGTTGCATTTGCATTTATGAGCCTTTGTGTATAATTATGACATTGTGGCCTTTGAGGCATAATTGAAGAATATCAATGTGTTGAATATAACTATGAGTAATATGTCATTTATGCATTAATTGTTATACATTGATTATTATGAATTGTCTTACTCACCCTGCCTGTTTGAATGTTACCTCCATGTGGGTAACGTGCAGATGAGCAAGTTTAGCCATGGACGCCGTCGAGGAGTATTGTGACGTTTTAGAGTCGTTAGCCTTTATGGTTAATGTAGAGGGTCTTGCTCTGATATGTAACATCGGGTTGGGTTCTTTGAGTTGATTGTATATCATTGGGTTATTTTACTGATGTTCCCTTATGAGGAAAACATTGATTTATGTTTTGAGTTCTGCTGTATATGATATTTTGATGTATTTTGAGAAAACCCGTGTGTTACGGAGTATGGATCCTATTTTGACGAATTTGAGAATTTACGCCCTTTGTGGCTTTTTAATGAAAGTTAATTTTTACTCTAAAATCCGTGTTATTTTGCCGTATTATCTGTGGGGTAGAATAAGGGTGTTACACATGCATATTGATGAAGGAGTTTGTGGTATTAGCATTTGCATTACAATTTGAATTGTCATTGTGTTTTATGTGAAAAATACACTTGTGATTGTTGTTGTTTACCATCTTGTTGTTAATTTTCACCATTAACATTTGTAAGGTGTATTATCCCTCCTTTCTTGTTTGCTTTGTTGGCTTTATGCAATTATTGTACATATAATCAAAAGAAGTAGTTGTTTGTGAGTTTGAAGATGACCTCACAGTTTGCCTTCATTTGTTTTTATAATCATCGTTATTTAGGTCGTTTATATGATATGATCTGTAACATCGAGAACAAGGCGTATTATTTGTTTTCAGTTGATGTTTGGAGTTATTTTCCTTGAGTATTTTCTTTAATTAATTATTTGATGTTATGAGATAATTTGATTTCCGCTGTGAGATTTTGAAAAGTATGTATGGTAACTGATGAGTATTATCCTAAGTTGTGAATTTCTATTTTATATTAAGAGTCAGGGTTTAGGGTTTTACATAGTGGTATCAGAGCAGGTCGGTCTGTCTGGCCAGGTTTTGTGATTTTTAATTGTTCCTTTTCTGCGACATGTGTGTGAAACATTGTCGGTGCTATTTTCTTTTTCTAACTGCTTGCCATCAGGAGTAAGATTGAAACAAGTGGGGGAGAAGTGTATGCTTCTATAAGATATTTAAGGTGTTGATGATCGGTTCAGCATGCCGCTGATTGCAAAAATACATATTTTTGGATGAGGTTGTGTTGTTTCCCGAACCCGAAGAGAGTACAAATTCTAGATTCATGCTCGTTGGTCAAGTTGAGATGTCTTTGAGGGAGAATAATCAACACTTGTGATGTTCACTTCTCTGAGAGTGGAGAACAATTTAGCAGCTAGTGATATGCCAATGGTGTGTGAATTTCCAGATGTTTCCTTGAAGATATTTGTGACTTGCCTTTGAAATGAGAAATTGAGTTTGCCATAGATTTAGTACCTAGTACTAAACCTATTTCCATGACACCATACAAGATGTCCCTATGTGGATGGGGTGAACTGAAGAAACAATTAGAAGACCTGCTCGATGAGGAACTTGTGAGACCAAGTGTATCACTGTGGGGAGCTCCTGTGTTATTAGTGAAGAAGAAATACGGAAGTATGTGGTTGTGTATCGACTAACGCCAAATGAACAAGGTATTGTCATGAATAAGTATCCTCTGCTTAGGATTGATGACCTTATGGATCAGTTGGTCGGAGCTTGTGTGTTCAGCAAAATTGATTTAAGGTTATGCTACCATCAAATTCGAGCGAAGGATGAAGACATCCTGAAAACTGTGTTTAGGACATGATACAATCACTATGAGTACTCAATGATGTTGTTCGGTGTGTCTAAAGCCCCTGGTGTATTTATGGAGTATACGAGTATGATCTTCCATCCCTATTTGGATCAGTTTGTGGTATTATTTATTAATGATATTATGGTGTATTCTAAACCAAACAAAGATCATATTGGGCATCTTCATACCTCACTCCAGGTTCTGAAAGAGGAGAAGTTGTATGCCAAGTTGTCCAAATGTGAGTTCTGGTTGCGAGAAATGAGTTTTCTTGGTTATGTGATTTACAACGGTGGTATATCGGTTGATCCTATTAAGGTAGATGTAGTGCTAATGTGGGAGGCTTCGAAGTCAGTTACTGAGATCAAATATTTTTTTGGGGTTAGCTGATTACTATCGAAGATTTATCGAGGCTTTTTCGAAGTTAGCTCTACCTTTGACTCAGTTGACTCAAAAAGGTCAAGTTTTTGTGTGGGATAGCCTATATGAATAAAATTTCCAAGAACTGAAGAAGAAGTTGACAACAACACTAATTTTGATATTACCGGACTCGAAGGAACCTTTTGTGGTATATTGTGATGCGCCCAAGACGAGCTTAGGGAATGTGCTTATGTAGGACAGGAAGGTGGTAGCTTATGTTTTGCGATAGCTGAAGATTCATAAGAGGAACTACCCCTACCTATGATATAGAGTTGGTAGTTGTACTATTTGTGTTGAAGATTTTAAGACATTATTTGTATGGTTTTAGATTCAAAGTATTTGGTGATCATAAGAGTTTGAGATATCTACTCGATTATAAGGAGATGAATATGAGGCAGAGTAGATGGTTAGAGTTTTTGAAGGACTATGAATTTGGTTTGAATTACCATCATCGTAAAGCAAACATTGTAATACATACTTTAAGTCGGAAGTTCTTGCACATGTCAGTGTTGATGGTTAGAGAGTTGGATTTAATCGAGCAGTTCAAAGACTTGAGCTTGGTATGCAAGGTGACTACTAATAGTGTGAGACTGGGCATGTTGAAACTAACTAGAGGTTTTCTTGATGAGATTCAGAAGAGTCAGAAGTTAGATATAGCTTTGGTTGATTCTTTGTCACAATCAACCAAAGTGAAAATGAAGACTTTAGAGTTGACGAGAATGGGATCTTAAAGTTTCGGAATATAGTTGGTGTACCTGATGTGCCGAAACATAAGAAGACAATTTTTAAGGAAAGTCACATAAGCGATTTGAGTATTCATATTAGGGCTAAATCATCACACTTCATCTTGATTAAGATCAGTTTTTCATTGCAAAAGCTAGCTGAGATCTATATTGTCGTGATTATGAAACTTTATGGTATTCCGTCGAGCATTGTGCCTATAGAGACCCAAGGTTCACGTCTAGGTTTTAGAAGAGTTTGCAGGAGGCTTTGGGTACTAAAATAAGGTTAAGTTCTGCTTATTAACCACAAATAGAGGGTCATACTGAGAGGACTATCACATCTCTAGAGGACTTGTTGAGGACTTACATGTTAAAGTAAGAAGGTGCTTGGGACAGTTTTCCACCATTGATCAAATTCACGTATAATAACATTTACCATTCTAGTATTAGAATGACACCATTTGAGGCTTTGTATGGTAGGAGGTGTAGGACTTCTCCATGTTGGTATGGGTCTGAAGAGAGTGTTGTACTTGGGCTAGAGATTGTGCTGCAGAATACTAAAAAGGTGAAGATGATCCAAAAGAAGATGAAGAAGAGCTTCCATGATAAGCGGGGGAAGACTCTTGAGTTCCGAGAAGGTGATCATGTATTTTTGATAGTCACTTATGTAAGTGGTGTTGAACGTGCTACGAAGTTTACTCCTTGTTTCATTGGTCCATATCAGATTAGCCAGCGAGTTGGATTTGTTGCCTATAGAGTGGCCAGACCACCATCTTTTTCGAATCTGCATGATTTTTTTCATGTGTCCCAGCTCCGGAAGTATATTCCTGATCCATCTCGTATAATTTAAATGGATGACGTGTAAGTGAGGGATAATCTAATTATTGAGGCATCATATATGAGGATTGAGAATCGAGAAATGAAGTAGCTTAGAGGGAAAGAGATTGCTCTAGTGAAGGTCGTTTGGAGAGGATCTGTTGGAGGGAGCATGACGTGGGAGATGGAGAGCCGGATGAAGGAATCTTATCCATATCTGTTTTTTCCAGGTAATTTTTTAAGGCAAAAATCTTTTTAAGTGGGAGAGAGTTATAACGCTCTAATTTTTAAATTAATATTTTCTTTAACTATTGGAGTGTTTATTTGTGTTATTTGTGCTACTTTGGAATTTTGAGGGTTTTAGGGATATTTTACTAATTTTATAATTACTGAAATTTTAGAGTTGAAAGCAGAAAAATAAAATAAATTTATTTGAATTATTAGAATTATTAAAATAGTTTTAATTATTTAGTAATAATTTAATAAAATGTGATTATTATGAATAATTCGTATATATGGGGATTTTTCTTAAAATATTTATTTAGAAGTTTAATGAAATTTCAGTCTCAAAGAATAATAGCCAAGAGTTAAGAATTAATCAAAAACCTTTTTGGGTTGTTTAAATAGAAGAAGTGAAAGATTGTGATTTAATGTGATACGTAAAAGTGAAAAACAGAGAAAGAGACAAGGAACCCAAAGGAGCTCAAGTAAGGAAGTCATAGCTAAAAGCTTAAGAGATTATGTAATTATAAGGTAAGCGGTTGGGGGAATTTTTTTACTGATGAGTGATCAAAGGCAACCCATTAGCGTCATGAGTGATTTATGTGTTTTTCTTTAATTTCTTGTGATCTGAGAAATGTTTGGCCAAATGGGGGTTGTGCAAAACCTCATTGGCATCGATCAATAAATAATTTAGTTTATTTGTGTTACTGTGTTTGGCCAAATAGGATTTGGGCGAAACTCTGTTGGTGATCAAAGGGGATTTAGGATAAATCCTCTATGGTCATCGTGATATCATTTATTGTTGATTGTAATGTCATTTATTATTGAATTATGTACATCTTTTGTGGTTATTGTCATACCCTAAATTTGCCCGCCAGCTTTTGTAAATATTTTTGCTTTTTTTTTCCACTTAATTTCATGTCGTCTAAACACGTGTCCACTTTGAGCATTTTTCAAATCTTGATTTATTTTGCCTAATGGGAGCGCGACACGTGGCCTAAGGGCATTTTCGTAAATATTTCAATCCTTTTTAATTTCTCTTTTTCCTTGCAAATATTACTATTTTGTTCTTTTTTTATTTTTTTAATTTAATTAGATGTAGAATTTTGTTTTATTATTTTTTAGAATTAGAATAGTTATTTATTTATTTCTTTAGAATAGATTTTATTTTAATAGTTTTTAAATAGTTTTTTTTTTAATTTAGTTAGAATTTTTATTAGAAATAATTTTTTTATTTATTTAGAATAGAAATAGATTATTTTTATAGCATAGATTTAATTTGTTTTAGAATTATTTTAATATTAGAATTAATTTGATTTGATTTAATTTTAGAGATATTTTAGGATTTTAGAATTAAGTTAGTAATGTTAGAGATATTTTAGGATTTAAATAGTTTTTAGATTTTGTTTTTTTATTCTAGAGTTTTAACTGTTTTTAATTTTATTAGAAATAGTTTTTATTTTAAATAGATTTAGTTATATAGTTTTAGAAATAGTATATTTTAGAATTAGTTTTAAATAGATTTAGTTTAATTTAATTATAGTTTTCATTTAAGTTAGATTAATTAGTTTAATTAGAATTTATAATATTTATTAGTTTTTTTTTGTTTTTTTTTATTATTATTAATTAGGTTAAATTAGTTTTTATTCAAATCAGCTTTTCATGTAAGATGTATTTATTTGTTCAAGCCTATTAATGGAAATATACTTGTCCTAGCGGATGGACTTGTCTATGATATACTTAGAGGGTGGGGGTTTGAATCCCATCCCCAGCATTTTATTGTTTTTTTTTTCTGCTTTATTATATTGTGTACATATATTTAATTGTGCAAGTTAGTTAATGAAAGTGAAACTGCTCCAGTGGATAGTCTTTGAGGTATAGTATCTGAGGATGGGGGTTTGAATCCCAGCCCCATTGTTTTTTTTCCGTTTCATTATTTCGTTTATGTACATATATTTATTTATTCAGGTTTACATCCCCGCCCCAGCGGATGAACTTGCCTTTATTTCCTTAAAGGATGGGGTTCGAATCTTACCCCATGCCTTTTTTTTTAATTATTTTTTTCAATTTTTATTAAAAATATTATTTTTATTGTTACCATCAATTACCCCAAAAATGCCACGTGGCAGCCCTATATAAGGGAGTTTCCTATTCATTGTCTCCCAGCTTCAGCCTCCAAACCCTAAATTCCAAAACCCCAAAAATGCCACGTGGCAGCCCTATATAAGGGAGTTTCCTATTCATTGTCTCCCAGCTTCAGCCTCCAAACCCTAAATTCCAAAGGACAAAACCCTAATTTGAAAGAGCAGCCTCCAAACCTTAATCCCTATTCATTGTCTCCCAGCTTCAGCCTCCAAACCCTAAATTCCAAAGGACAAAACCCTAATTTGAAAGGGCAGCCTCCAAACCTTAATCCAAAAGGTCACAACCCTAGCCGTCCACATCCTTCAAACATCGTCAGCTCGCCTCACTTCATCCTACCTCATCCACCTCATCCACCTATCAGCATTCAACTCTTCAACAAAACCTTCAATCTTTTTCGAATCTAACACACCAAAACACAAAACTCAGATTTCCATTAACAGAAACATATATCCAAATTCCTCAACCTACCTTACATGACCCATTTCAGGCGAGCCAACAAGCTTCTGTTAAAACCCATTTCGGAACCGAACAGAAGAAAAAGAGGAAAACATTCATAACCTCTGAAGAACCTTTTCTTCGTGTTCATCTCCATACACCGCAACAAACTTCAGCCATAAAACCCAACAACCTTGTAAATCACCTATGAACTCCAAATTCGACCCATCGGCTCTTCTTCTTCGCTCACCGTCGAAACCCCAACAATCTTTTTTTTCTTCTTCACCCATAACCGCGAACCACTTCTCCATCCAAACCTCTGCGCATCAAATCAACCCAACCAACGTCAGAACTCCTTCAACCATAAACACCCAAAACCCATTCTCCAGAATCACAACAATTCATTTTTTTCAAGCACACACAAATCAAAAACAGAACGAAATGGAAGAGATTGAATCGAAGAGAAATAGGAATATGGAGAAGAAGTTTGGGAAGCGGCGGAATCTGGAGAGAGAGTTTTGTGAGTTGGGATGTTAAACGGCTGTGGGGAGAAGGGGATTGTATGATGTGTTGTTTTGTCCTTTTTTTTTTCATTGATTTATTTTTATTGTGCTGGGCTTCACAGCCCGTGTCCCTAGTCTACACACCCACCTGATTTTACTCACAAACCCTCTCTGTCTCTTTTTTTTACTTATTTTATTTTGTAAATTATTATTATTATTAGTTATGTATATATTATATTAACTGTTGCTTATATATTTTATTTTTTTTTAGTTTTTTTATAAAAAAAAACAGTTTGTAATATACTATTATTTTTATTAAGTTAAATATAGTTTATATATATATATATATATATATATATATATATATATATATATATATATATATATATATATATATATATATATATATATATATATATATATATATATATATATATATATATATATATATATATATATATTAAAGTTATAGTTTTATTTATTTTTTTTTATAAATTTTAAGATTTGTTAATCTTATGTTTTATTTGTTATTGGACATTTTTGTTCTATTTCATCTGTTTTGGTCGATGACGACGCTTCCATAAACCAATTACTAAGTCAATATTGATAAGTATCGTTGGATCCGAGACCCACCTCTTTCTCTCCTCATTTCTTATTATGTCTCGATTTTATTTTGACTCATGGATCGATGAAGTCTTGTATCCGCAAGCGTCGCGTATCGGAGTTGATAACCTTCCCGATTTCAAATCTATGGGGGATGACCATTGGGGTCTTCTTCCTTACTTTGGGATCGCGATAGGCTGCCTTCGATTAATCGACATTATGTTTGCGGTTAAGACGAGATCTCATTCTTTTGTGTCCCGATTCAATCGACCAACTAACCACTAACCTTTACTTTCTGTCAAATATACAATTGCTTTAATTTTCTGTCAAATATTAATTGTTTTAATTTCAGTCATCTACATTCTTGTACATATTATATATTCTGTATATTATTATCTTGTAAATATTCAAACACTTGTACATTGTTTTAAAACACTTAATAAATATTGAAACCATTAAAATCCTAATTGGTGGACTGTTTCATATTCTGTATATTATTTGTATCTTGTATATTTTGTCTCCATTTTTCATCTCTTTGGCAGGTTATCAACATCTCGTCAATAAGGAATCAATTCTCTTTGTATTGAATTAAAAAAGAAGGATTAAGTGTAGACTTCTTCCTCTTCGAGTGTCGAGATGCTCACTGTAGTGTGGGTGGTTTCGATACTCGTCTTTCAATACGAAGACGCTTCCACCCTTCTCTCTTAAAACCTCGGCCCCGCACCGAGTGCATTTTCAAAATCCCTTTCAATAGAAAATCGACTTCTCTTTGTATTGAACTAAAAGAGGGGATTAAGTGTAAACTTTCTTCCTCTCCGAGTGTCGAGATGCTCACTGTAGTGTGGGTGGTTTAGACACTCGTCTTTCAATACGAAAACGTAATTTCTTCCACCACCTCTCCTTTCCATAACTTCCTTCTGCAACCTTTCTCACCTAAAACCTCGGTCCCGCATCGAGTGCTTTTGCAAACTTCTTTTCACAATAAAACTTGAATGGTCGTGGAGTGGTTAGGCGTAGGCCTTCTCCTATCCCGAGTGCTGACGTTTACCGTAGGGTTCTCTGTCGCAAAGCACTTACCATTCAAAACCAAAAACATCTTTAATAAGAGAACGAAGTTCCCTTTGCATTGAATTAAAGAGAGAGGATTGGGTGTAGACCTCTTCTTCTCCGAGCGTAGGGATGCCCACTGTAGTGAGGGTGGTTTCGACGCTCGTCTTTCAATACGAAGACGCCTCGTTCGCCACACCCTTTTATAACAAAAACTTTGAGATAAAGAATTGGGTACTACCCGTAGGGGTTACTATCTGAGGACCTATCTCGCCCCTAAAAAACAATTCAACCAATCAAACATGACACCTTGCCTCGCATGGCGAAAACCAACCTTTCAAACAGGGTATGTTACGTCCGTTCTACCGCAAACAGGTACGCATAAGTCTCCAAACGAGCGAGCAGCAAAACACCTAAACTGCTAGAACGCGTACGATAACATCATCCACAAAACACATCGGTTATCCGCACCGTAGGTGTTGCACCCTAAAATTTGCCCAACCTTATTCCTTGGATTTATGTGTCATTATCATTAGCATTTGCATATAGAGTCATGTACATAGACTAACCATCTGCATAGCATAAGCATAGCAAGTCATTCAACAGGGGACCAATCATTATCTTCATCTCTAGAGGCCCAGCAAGAGGTTAATATCCCAATTCAATCTCATTCAAGTCATCAGGAAAGAATTTGAAAGCAAAGAGTTCAGCAGATCAAGCCTTGAGTCCATCTCCTAGCTGAGGATATCTGAGGATCAACAAGAGGGTTGTGAGCTGTGGAGTGGAAGCATGGAGAGCATCTAGACATCTTGAGAGACTTATAAAGTCATTTGGAGAAGAAAACAAGTTGTTGATGTGAGCACAAGAGTTATAGTTGAAGACAGTCAACTAGGGTTTCATCGGGGTCAACCCTAGGTCAACCCTAGGTCAATTGACTGGTTTAAAAGAGCATTCAAGGCTATTGGAGAGATGTGGGGATCAACATTTGACATATGAAAAAGGATATGGAGATATGACAAGGAGAATTCAAGAGAAATCAAGGAGAAGAGGAGTTACTAAATTAGGGTTTCTGTGTAAAATCTCCTAGTTTAGGTCAAATTTCCAAGCAAGATAAGTCAAAATGCTAGCTTCAAATGGCTTCTTGGCCAACATGAAACTTGTAGAGGATCTCAAGACCTTTAATTTGAGTGGTGGAAGACCTCAAGGAGATTTATAGAACTCAAGTTATGGTCCTTACAAGTTACAGGTCATCTGAGGTGTCTGAATTTTTGTCTGTGAAAGTGACTTGACTTCCAAGCTAATTTTGCCCCTCAAGGAGATTTCAAATGAATTCTTGGTCAACATAAGAATTGTTCCTCATTGTCTTAGCTTTCTAGAATGGTATGGCATGCCTTCATATGATGTGGAGAACTCAACTTATGGTCTTGGCAAGCAAAGGGTATTTTGGGCATTTGTGAATTACAGGTCATTTTAACCTATACCCAAAACTCATACAAGGAGGCCTCAAATGGAAAAACTTACAACATCAAACTTGCTCCAAATGGGATTTTAAGTCTAGAAAGAAGGTCACAAGTTATTGGAGAAGCTCATAGCATGGGGTTACATAATTGGTCAAAATATGAACTAAAAAGGCTTATAAAGTGAATCATTTCAAAGTGAAAAATGGTTTGGGAGATTTACAAGTCCAAATGGAGACTTCCAATATATGATTTTGAATGGAAAAACAATTCTAAGAATAATGGTTCAAGCACTTTTTTGAGTTTAGAAGGAAAAAATGAAGTTATCCATGGTTGCTTACCTTTTAAGAAACATAATCAAAATGAGCCAAAGTTTGAAAACAAGGGAATGTGCAAGATGGATCTAGAATGTACCATTGGGGTCTATATATTCATGAAAGATGAATTTGGCAAGGGTTGGCCTCATTTGCACCAAGAATTCCACAAATTTCTCATACTTTTTCATAAAAGTTTCATTCCAAATCTCTCAAATTCTTCATCAATCTTCATCAAGATCAATTCAATTTTACTCCATCATCATCATAGATCATAATTGAAGCAAGGTTTTGGTAGTTCTCATCCATTTTCGAGTGTTTTTTTCATCAACATCAAAATCACAAGTTCAAGTGAATAGCATAATCCAAGCAAGGCATCTCCAAAATTGTGCATACAGAATTGAGTACTGAATTGGTGAATCAAGATCCAAGTCTCAAAAGCTTCATATCTTCCATTTCCATAGCTGTTTTCAAGGTTTCTCATCAGGTAAGTTTTCATTCGATTAGCTTGATTCTGTTAGTTAGGCATGATTTTATTAGCTTAGACTTGATCTAGGTGGTTAGGAGATTAAGTTAGATGAATTTGGAAAGGATTGGTGGTGGTTAGTGACAGGTGCAACAAACTGTTAGTGTTTATATCTCTTGGATTAAGGCGTTAGAATGTTAGTTTGATTCATCAGATTAACCTCCATTATGTGTAGATTAGTTTAGGTTAAGTTTGAAGAAGAATGGTGAAGGTTCGTATCAGTGCATTTCAATGGAGGCCAGATGTTGATTCAATCGTGTTTGTCGTTGTGGTGAGTTTCAAGATGAATTGATGCCCTAGGATTATAGAGTGATGAATTCTGAGCATGATTCATGTTTATGGCGTGGCGTTTCACTGCGTGTAGAAGGAGAACCGAAGGGTGTAAAGCTTGCTCGTGCATGGAGGGGTGAGGTTGAAACCCTAGTTTCAGTTGGTTCAAGGAAGAAGACGTAATCACGTCCGTTCAATGAGTGTAGGACCTTTGACTGATAGCGTGATCGTGTGGCCTACATTTAATCTGAGCGTTTGGAGGGAAGGACCTTGGCCAAAACGCACCGTTTCATTAATTGAAACGGGCGGGCCTGAGTTGAATTTTGTTATCCCCACCCCCGTGTTAGGCCCAAAACCATTTTCTAACGTGATTTTATTACTTCCTTCACCCCCCAGCGTGTTTTATTTGTTTCACTAATTCTGAATGAATTCTGGGCTTTGGTAAACTGCTAAGCGCACCCCCTGTCTGAGGGCCCATCCAGATATCAACTGGGGCGAGTTTCTATTTCAACCCCCTCCCTCATTTTTAATTCAATTTTAATTTTCTTAATTCCATTTTATTTTACCAATTTTCATTAATTCATAACTAATTCATAAAAAATGCTTTTTAATCCATTCTTTTTACAATATTTTCTTTAAAATGTCTAGAATATTATAGAAAAATAAAATTTCATTTTTAGTTTTATTTCATATTTTTTCCATATTTCATAAATAAATGTCATATTAAATAGTTTCATTTCATGCATCATTTTATGATTTTTTGTTCTCTCACATGCTTTAGTATTTTTTTGATCATTCTTTTCATATTGTTTAGATGAGACATTCAACTTGTAGAAATATTTTAGTTCCCATTTTTAGAGGTTAATTTCAGGTGATTGATAAATGCTTGAACATCATGTACAAAACTAGGGTTTTAGGTGACAACTTAGGAGTTTGATTTCATTTCCCTTAGGACTTAGGGTTTAAATAGATTAGTTATGGGATTATATGGGCTATGGGTAGCTATTAGATCCCTTAGAAAAATTAGGATTCCCCTACTGATATTATTACTGTCTGTATATCTGTTGTCTGGTGTGGTGTGCTCTCTGGGGATTGTTGCCTGCTTGTTTGGGTATTGGGTTTATCTGGGGCCCTGGGGAAGCTGAAGATTTGTGAAGATGAAGCCATTGGAGATTCAAAGATTGAAGATCAACTGTCAGAGTTGAGGAGGAGTTTCTTGCTAGCAGATGCTGAGGAGACTAGGGTTTAGGAGCTAGGCAGAGCTCTAGATTAGAAAGGTTGTTTTTCAAACATGGATTGCCTTGTCTGCATCCATTCTTCTCTGTGATTCAGAGTCTCTCTAAGACATTCACCCCCTTCCTTTGGAAGGCTTGGTGACAGTGTCTATGAGATAGAACTCTTGAGAGAAAATGTCTCTTGTGTTAGAAGCAGTCTGTTCACCACCTTTGGTAGTCAGCTGGTTGCTTAACACCCAATTCACTCTTGTGACTAATCCCTCATCCTGGAGGTTTGAGCTTGAAGAAAAGCCATTGCAGATAGAAGACTGATGATCAAAGCCCTTTGCCTGAAGGCCATGAAGATGGAGACTGATGCTTGTTGAAGCCTGTGAATGATTGGAGATTGCTTGAAGCCAGATGTTGATTCAGAGCTGCTGAAGCTGTTGGTTTTTGCTGTATTTCATTTGTTGATGTATTGATTGGTTTTCCTGACTGTATTGTTTGCTGTTTACCCTGCTGGGTTGAAAGTGAAGCCTGTTCACTTTCGCCTATTGTTTTCTAGGTTCGAGGTTGAGTGGGACTCCCTTGCCTCGCTTGTATTGTTGCATCCATGCATTTTACTGCTTTGCTGTATATATCTGATATTGTTTCTGTTTCTGCCTATCCCTTAGGATCTCTGTTTCTCTCTGTGCAAGAGAGGAGCATGATAGACATTAGGTCTTAACCCATGCATGATAACATTAGGTTAGCTTGTTTCCCTTCGCAACCGTAGGTTAGAGTTCTGTCTCTTTCTTTCTCAAAACAAACAGAAAAACACATAAAGATTTCAAACACAATAAAAGACACTTCTTTCGTAAAAGAATGTGAACTCATCAAAACGTCATTTTTGTCCGCTTGGACCGCTAATCAGAAAACCTTTTTTTCAGAAAGAATAAAATCAACCAAGACAAGCTTGTGTCGTACGTGGCCCGAACTACGTTTGCTCTGATCTTTCATGCTGTATGAAAGTACGTAGGCATAGGATGCGATATCCTAGCGAGCAACCTTCCCCTCCTTTCCCGTAGGTAGGCGAACTACGTTGACTCTGATTTCTCGTTCCAGACGGGAATACGTAGGCATAAAGTGCGATACTTTGCCGAGTCATTTTTATTTTCATTTTATTTTCTTTTTCACCCTCGACCTATAGTTTAGATAGAACAACAATCCATACCCGAAAACAAGCGTGGATCCCATCGAGTACGATGGACGTGAGGGGTGCTAATACCTTCCCCTTGCGTAACCGACTCCCGAACCCAGGTTTTGGTTGCGATGACCATACCTTTCCCGTGTTGTGCGAGGTTTACTCTGAGCGTTTCCTTTCCCTCCCGTGGGATAAATAACGCACGGTGGCGACTCTTCTGTTCAGCCGGCGCCGATTTTCGCAGTAGCGACAGCTGGCGACTCTGCTGGGGATCCAACGTCCCCTGGCTGCTAAGGACTGCGATGGTTCTTATGCATTTGGGATCCAACGTCCCTTGAGAGAGTCAATCCTAACGCTTGTTTTCCCGTCGAGGATTTTGTATGGAGTTAGTTTATATTTCTAACCTTGTATTTTCAGCTTTATATATTGATTATTGTTGCTGTATCGGGGGTGTGACGGGTGTTCTGATATTGAGAGATAAGCCGGACCTGGGCTTGAGTGCACCTAGAATTAGAGTAGAAATTAGTGGGCGCCCGCTTGCTTTGCTTGCTTTGGTGTCCCATGAAATCTACACTCAGACGAGGTTCCTCTGGTTGGCTTCCTGCCCCTTCCTTTGGTTGGCGTGGGTTGCTGGTTAGTTGGATTGTCGACTCTGGGGACCGATCATTTGGAAGTTGGCTAAGTGAGGCCTCTTCAGGAATTGATGATGCCACTCCTTCTGGGAATCGTATCATCAACCCTGAAAGTCTGTGACGCCGACGACCGCATAGGATGCCGTACCTTGTGCCAGTTATAGGGCCACCCACCTATGAGGGGATTCAGGGTTATGCAGGTAACTAGACCTTCAGATACCGGTTTGTTCTTGATCAGAGATCCTGGTTATTTATGGAGAGTTATGAGGTCTGTCAGAGACCATTTGGAGATTTATTCTGAGGTCTGTCAGAGACCATTGGGAGTGTTCTGAGGTCTGTCAGAGACCAGTTGGAGAGTTATGAGGTCTGTCAGAGACCAATTATAGATGTGATGTGAGGTCTATCAGAGACCAGTGAGTTATGGTTTGAGGTCTGTCAGAGACCAGTGTTGGAGTTTTATTTTAGGTCTATCTGAGACCAGGGTTTGGTGACTTCTGGATGGTCTATCTGAGACCTTTCTTGATTGGGTTTAGGCTATTCAGCTGCAGCTTTGGTCCCTGTTGAATGTTACTTGCATTGCATTGCCTGCATATCCATTATCATTTGCATTTTACTAACGTGTGTCTGTGCTGCAGGTGCATTTGCATTCCCCTAGTTCTAGTGCCCAGACTCCTGAGTTGTGATCATGACTAGCTTAAGGAGAACGGTTGCTTACAAATTGCCTACGCCTGATATTGTTCCTCTACTTGGGTTGATCTCTCTTGCTGATGAGGGTGTTCGTAGGAGTTTCCGGATGAGCTATGGTAGACTACTGAGATTGGTGTGCAAACCTACAGAGGTAGAGTTAGATGGGCTGTATGCTTTGCTGCAATTCTATGACCCTGCTTTGAGGTGTTTTACGTTCTCTGACTTTATTATGGGACCAACTCTGGAGGAATACGCTGAGTATGTTGAGCTGCCCGTGCAGAACCAGGTTCCGTTCATTCATTATGATGCCAAACCCAAGCCGGAGGAATTGGCAAAAGCCTTGCATGTTGATGCTTCTGAACTTGTGACTACTGTTTCCCGTGGAGTTCCAGGATTCTCATTTCAGTTCTTAGTGGGTAAAGCCCAAGAGTATGCCAAGAGCGGGTGCTGGGTTGCTTTCAATGCTGTGTTGGCTTTGTGCATTTATGGCATAGTTTTGTTCCCCAATATACCGGATTTTGTGGACTTCGATGCTTTCTACCTGTTCGCCGCTGGTAATCCTGTACCTACTTTACTCGGAGATCTCTACCACTCACTGCATTACAAGAATGAGAAGGGAAGAGGGAAGAATGTTCATCTTTGTGTACCCTTATTGAGTATGTGGTTTGAGAGTCATCTTCCTAAGAGAGGATCTGCTGCAGAGACTACAATTCCAGTTGGTTGGCCAGAACGCTTGATGAGGCTATCGTCGGAAGATATGGAGTGGTTTGATAGAGACCTATTGGGATCTGAGCTCATCTTTAGCTGTGCTGGGTACCCTAATGTGCCGCTGATAGGAAGAAAAGGGTGTATCAACTACAACCCTTCTCTATTCATTCGCCAGTTCGGATATGCGCTGAAGAATACACCTCAAGAGAAGGAAGTACAGGAATCTCTGTACTTCACTGGAGATTTGAAGGGGGAGTTATTAGCCAAGTTGCAACATGCCTGGACGCGTATTAACCGCAAAGGGAAGCCGTTGTTAGGAAAGAATGACTGTCAGGCCTATGCACCTTATAGAGCTTGGATTCAGGAGAGGGCTAGTCAGTTGAAGATGCCGTTTCCAGATGCACCAATTCTTGTTACTATTCTGGTAGAAGAGCCGACTACTGTTTCTAGGGAAGTCTATGAACAAGTTGTGAAAGAGAAAGAAGCCTTGATAAAGATTAATGAAGGGTTAGAGCAAGAGCTAGCCCAGGCACGCAGCGAGAAAAACAAGGCCGTATATGCTTTCCAGCAACAGATTGAGCTGGTAAACAGATTAGGAGCTGAGTTGACCGAAGAAAAGAAGAAGCGCGAACGTCTGGGGCAAGAGTTCAGAAGTTCCCATGACATGCTGGAAGCCAAAAAGAAGGCGCTTGACGCGGCACACCGAGAGATATCTTCTTGCAATAAGACTTGGAATGCTACACTCACCAACAACAAGAAGAGGGAAGATAAGCTGAAGCAGCAAATTTCCGACCTCGAAGAGAAGTTGAAGTCTAGCATCAAGAAGTGTGAGGAAGAAGTGATGAACCGGTATAGCGTCCAGCATGCACTGAACAAAGCAATCAAATCCAGAGATGAAGCAGTATCTCAGAAGCGAAAGTTAGAAGATTGCTTCGGAGAAGCAACATGGGAAGAAACTGCTGAAGACGTACGCCGTGTCCTTAAGAAGAGAAACCAGCTCGTTGAAGGGTTACTTGATCGACCAAGCCATCCGGAGACCAAGAAGTTGATAGAGGAGTATCAGACTTATGGGAGGATTTGATCATTTCATATAATAACTTGTATGCTTTATTTGCATAGTGCTGGCCATCACCAGGATTGTTGGTTGAGGTCATGCCATCTTTGTACTCTCAGTGATATTGTACCCTGGGCTTATTGATTCTCTCTGCAATATACGAGGCTTTCTATGATTCAGCTCCGATATTCCTATTGTCAGCACTGTCACTGCACCGGCACCTTCGCACTAGAACTGGGGGAATGAACTTCCCTAATGCACAGACACATTGCATTGCATTCATATTCATATTGCATAACAGGTAAGCTTTGAATGGTGTCTTATCTCTTGCTCTGTATCAGGTACTTAACAGGATTCCAGATCAACATTCGCACCGCTACTCTACACGATCCAACTGTCGGAAAGTCATGGACCAGATTCAGAACGAGATGCAGGATGTACGCGAGAAGCTCGCCCTCTTCATGCAGACCATGGAAGCTATAGCAAAAGGGCAAGAGAATTTGCAGGCCATGGTCCAGCCCTTGTTGGCTCGCAACGCTGGTCATGGTAACGAAGATCATCAGTCTGTCCGGGTTGATACTGCTCAGGGAGACGGCACTCCCACGCCAGTGGCTCCGCCTGTCGTCAATATGACTGCTGCTAACGTCAACAACGCTACCGCTGCTGTGAATGGTAACGTCGGAGGTGGAAATGAAACTGCTGTCCACAACGCTGGGCTGGGTGATGTCAATTTGGGAGATAATCTCGGAGGCAATGGCTTTGTCAATACTGGGTTCGGATTCAACGATCAGGGATTCGACAACGCTGGCAAGTATGGCTTTAATGCCCAGGGCTTTGGGCAAGATGGTTATGGTATGGTCAATCAGGGTTACGGAGGCTTTGGAAACGGAAACGGTACTGGATTTATGGCTGGTGGTCCTGCTGGAGGTGTTCAAGGGTACGGCAACAGAGGCCGAGTTCCGGGGATGAATCAGGTCAGAGCTGGACGTAATAATGCATATGATGGATACGGGGCTGGAAACGGTATGTGGCAAGAGGATCAACAGGAGGACGCCTTCTCTGGAGGAGGCTTTGAAGGGCCGATGGATGATTCTCAAAAGATTAGAATGCTGGAAGAGCAAATGAAGGGAGTCTTAAACCAGAGTGCTGTGGGATTGGACATGGCAACTATGGGCTTGGTACCTGGCTTGAGGGTGCCGATCAAGTTCAAAGCGCCTGCGTTCGATAAGTACAAAGGAGATACATGTCCGAAAGTGCATGTACGAGCTTATTACAGAAAGATGTCTGCATACTCCACTGACGAAAGAATGCTCATGCATTTCTTTCAGGATAGTCTATCGGGTCCTTCCTTAGAGTGGTACATGGGGTTGGAGCCCACTGATATCAAGACTTGGAAGCAATTAGCGGAGGCATTCGTAGCCCATTACAAGTATAACAGCGATCTGGCGCCCAATCGGGTCCAGTTGGCCGGGCTTTCGCAGAAGAAGGGGGAGAGTTTTAAGGAGTACGCGCAAAGGTGGCGCGATATGGCTGCCAGGGTCCGTCCTCCTGTCGAAGATAAAGAAATGAACGATATGTTTGTTGGTACATTCACCGGGCTGTTTCATGATATGCTGTTTCATACGTCTCTGGCTAGTTTTTCAGACCTGATTCTGATGGGTGAAAAGATTGAGCGGAACATTAAGCAAGGAAAGTTCCAGGTCGATGAATCAACTGCATCTGGCAGTAATAGGAAAGCTTATGGTGGGCGCCGTCAGGGCGAAGCTAGCGCGGTATTTGGAGGCCGAGGCCGAGGCCGAGGCAGGGGAAGAAATCCATATCGTCAGCAGCAGCAAGTGTCGAGTGTCACAATCCCGTATCAACAACAACCAATTCAGCAACAACAACCGGTTCAGCAGCAACCAATGCCACAGCAGCAGCAGCCTCAGCAGGGGGCACAGCAAGCTCAACGAAAATTCCAGGGTGGTAAGCCGAGAAGGGTGTTCGAGAAGCCTCCCTCTAACTATGCTGATTTATTGCAGACATTGTTGGGATTGAATCTGGTGGAGAAAAGAACCTTGGCACCGATAACGGGAACTCCCCCGTTCGGCTATGATGCAAATAGACACTGTGAGTTTCATTCTGGAGCCCCGGGCCATGATATAGAAGGTTGTCATGCTTTTAAGCACGTTGTGCAGGATCTCTTGGACAACAAGTCTATCAACTTCGGAACGACCGGTGCGAATATAGTCCAGAAACCCATGCCTAATCATGGGGCGAATGCCGTGCTGACTGAGGAAGGTCTGAATCTGATTATGAATGTTGAGGATTTAAAGACGCCGCTGAGCGAAATAAAAAGCCGACTGTTGCAGGGAGGTGTTTACCCGGGTTGTAATGAGTACTGCTTAGATTGTTGGGCCCTGTCTGGGGGGTGTGAGGATTTGAAGAAAGGCATCCAGGCCTTAATTGATGATGGTATATTGCAGTTTGATCGAACAGCAACTGATGAGCCTGCAGGGGCAGTAATGGATAATCAGAGTGATGTGGCCACGGTAACGATTCCTAGGAAGACGATCACCATTTCAGCACCAGCTCAGCGACCACCGATTACCATAACTAAAGCCGGGCCAATCCCGTATGAGAGCACGAAAGCGGTCCCATGGTCATATGGGCTAGAGGTGTATTGTGACGGGATTAAAATCGATGTTAACAAGCAGTCAGCAGAGGTTGTGGATAATGTTGTTGGCCCAGGAGGCATGACGAGGAGCGGCAGGATCTTTATATCTCCTGAAGTGGAGGCTGAAAGGCTAGCGAAAGGAAAGGGGAAAGCAGTGGAGAATGTTCCGGTTCAAGCAAATGAAAAAGAAGCAGCGTCTAAAGATGTAGAGGAATTCATGCGCTTGATTCGGAAAAGCGATTATAAAATTGTGGAGCATCTGCAGCAAACGCCGTCCAAAATATCTATCTTGTCATTGCTGTTATGTTCGGAAGCTCACAGGAATGCTTTGCTGAAAGTCCTGGACACTTCTTTTGTACCACAGGATGTCTCCGTAAACCAGTTAGAAGGAGTATTGGCACACGTAAATGCAGGCCACAGTCTGGGCTTTACTGATTTCGACTTGACTCCGAAAGGAAGGGATCATAATATGGCATTACATGTATCTGTTGAGTGCAGAGGGTCGACAATGTCGCACGTATTGGTTGACACCGGGTCGTCGTTGAACGTGCTGCCTAAGAAGGCTATGATGAAGCTGGATGTTCGAGGAATTTTGTGCACACCAAGTGATTTGGTAGTCAGAGCGTTCGACGGCACGCGGAGGACAGTCTTCGGATCAATTACCTTGCCTCTGCAAGTGGGGCCGGAAGTGTTTGCAACGGAGTTTTATATCATGGATATACAGCCTGCGTACAGCTGCTTGCTGGGAAGACCTTGGATTCACGGGGCAGGGGCAGTCACGTCAACCCTGCATCAGAAGTTAAAGTATATGGTCGGAGACAGTGTAGTCACCGTGTGCGGAGAAGAAGACATCCTGGTCAGCCATCTTTCTTCGTTCAAATATGTTGAAGTCGACGGGGAGATCCACGAGACGCCATGCCAGGCATTCGAAGGTTTGCGCATAAAGGACAAGGGTCCCAGGCCAAGCAAAGCGCCAGAGATAGCTGTTTCTTCGTATAAAGAGGCTCAAGCGCTAGTGAAGGCAGGAGAAGCCAAAGGCTGGGGCAAAGTATTGGACATTCCTGTAAAAATGGACCGGTTCGGACTGGGGTACCGACCGTCGTCATCAACTCCTTCTGTGGGGGCCCCTCATTTCAGAAAGTCAATCACCATCTCTGCCAGTGGAGTATGCCATGAATCTATCAATGCTGCTTCGGAATCCGATGAAGGGGACAGCGACTGTGATATGGATGCCTGGATTCAGCCAAGCACGCCAGGACAAGGACTGTGCAACTGGTCTATTCAGGAGCTTGTTCCTGTGACTTTTAAACAGTAATGCTTTGCTTTATTAATTGTTGAATAATCTGATGTCTTGCCCGGGGCATCAGGATTTGCTTAGGGCTGTGTTGTTATAAACATTGCTTCGTTAAACATTAAATAAACGGCGTTTTTCATGTGCAAATACTGTAATCCCTGTCTTTCCTGTTTTGTATTTTTCAATAAAATGGCAACGTGGTTATCCGCTTTATACGCATTTTGAAGCACTTAACCCTTTCTTTTGCAGGATAACATTTTCAGATGACATCCTTGAACCACCTATGACTCGTCCCGACTTCGAGCACCCGGTATTCCAGACCGAAGAAGAGGTTGTCGAAGATAGCGACGTTCCTGAAGAACTGTCTTGGTTGGTGAAGCAAGAGGAAAGAGCCATTCTGCCTCACGACGAGGTCATCGAGATTATCAATTTGGGGTCGGAAGGGGTTGAGAAAAATATTCGTATCGGAGCCGCACTGCAGAGTGATATCAAGCGAAAATTGGTTGAAATGCTCCGAGAGTATAATGATGTATTCGCTTGGTCGTATCAAGATATGCCAGGGCTCGATACTGATATGGTTGTGCATCGCATGCCACTGAAAGAAGATTGTCCGCCTGTCAAACAAAAACTTCGCAGAACTCGACCAGATATGGCAATGAAGATCAAAGAGGAGGTTCAGAAACAGTGGGACGCTGGTTTCCTGGCTGTGACGAAGTATCCCTCATGGGTTGCTAACATCGTACCGGTGCCAAAGAAAGATGGCAAGGTTCGAATGTGCGTGGATTATAGAGATTTGAATAAAGCAAGCCCAAAAGACGATTTTCCACTTCCTCATATTGACGTGTTAGTTGATAATACTGCTCAGTACTCTGTATTCTCCTTCATGGATGGCTTTTCAGGCTATAATCAAATTAAAATGGCGCCAGAGGATATGGAGAAGACTACTTTCATAACGCCTTGGGGAACATTTTGCTACAAAGTGATGCCCTTTGGTTTGAAAAATGCTGGGGCAACATATCAGCGTGCGATGACGACTCTCTTTCATGACATGATGCATAAAGAGATCGAGGTTTATGTTGACGATATGATTGCTAAATCCCAGACAGAGGAAGAGCATCTGGTGAATCTGTTGAAGTTGTTTAAAAGGCTTAGGAAGTTCAGGCTGAGGCTGAACCCTAATAAATGCACCTTCGGGGTGAGATCGGGTAAACTGCTGGGGTTTATCGTAAGCGAAAGAGGAATAGAGGTCGATCCTGCTAAAATAAAAGCGATTCAAGAAATGCCGACGCCTAAAACAGAGAAAGAGGTGCGCGGGTTTTTGGGGAGATTGAACTACATTGCTCGGTTTATATCTCACCTGACTGCTACGTGCGAACCATTATTCAAGTTGTTGAAGAAAGATCAAGCTGTAACGTGGAACGAAAATTGTCAAAAGGCGTTCGATAAAATAAAGAAGTATCTGCAGGAGCCTCCTATTTTGATACCCCCGGTGGCAGGAAGACCCTTGATAATGTATTTGACGGTTCTTGAGGGGAGTATGGGTTGTGTTCTCGGTCAACACGACGAGACAGGGAGAAAAGAGCATGCAATCTATTACCTGAGTAAGAAGTTTACAGATTGTGAATCTCGATACTCAATGCTGGAGAAAACGTGTTGCGCGCTAGCCTGGGCCGCCAAGCGTTTGAGGCAGTACATGCTGAATCATACAACCATGCTCATCTCGAAGATGGATCCAATCAAATATATATTTGAAAAGCAGGCGTTGTCAGGTAGAATTGCCCGTTGGCAGATGGTCTTGACTGAATATGATATTCAATACGTCTCGCAAAAGGCGATAAAGGGGAGTGTGCTGTCTGAATATCTGGCGGAGCAGCCTATTGAAGAGTATCAATCGATGAGATTTGATTTTCCTGACGAGGATATCATGTATCTCAAGATGAAAGATTGTGAAGAGCCGTTACCAGACGAAGGACCAGAGCCGGGGTCCCAATGGAAGATGATATTTGACGGAGCTGTGAATGCTTACGGTAGCGGAATAGGGGCAATTATCACCACGCCGCACGGGTCGCATATCCCGTTTACTGCCCGATTGACCTTTGCCGTTACCAACAATGAGGCCGAATACGAAGCTTGTATAATGGGACTTGAAGAAGCCATTGATTTGCGAATCAAACATTTAGACGTATACGGAGACTCAGCTCTGGTGGTGAATCAGATCAAAGGGGAATGGGAGACACGGCAGCCCAATTTGATACATTATATGAATTATGCAAGGAGATTGTTGCCTTTCTTCGACAAAGTTGAATTGCATCACGTGCCACGAGCAGAAAATCAAATGGCTGATGCCCTTGCCACCTTGTCTTCCATGTATAAGGTCAATTTCTGGAACGAAGCTCCCCAGATCACTATCTCTCGGTTGGACAGGCCGGCTTATGTATTTGCTATCGATGAAGCGTCTGATGGCAAACCGTGGTATTTTGATATCCTTAATTTCCTGAAGAATAAAGAGTATCCAGCTGGGGCATCCAGTCAAGATCAGAAGACTCTCAGGAGATTAGCGGGTAATTTCTATTTGAACCCGGATGGCGTCTTATACAGAAGAAACCACGACTTGGTGTTGTTGCGTTGTGTAGACGAGAAAGAGGCAAAGCTTCTCATGGAGGAAATTCACGAAGGTGCCTTTGGCACGCATGTTGGTGGGCATGCTATGACGAGAAAGCTGCTAAGGGCAGGTTACTTTTGGCTGACGATGGAAACTGATTGTTTCAAGTTCGCAAGGAAGTGCCACAAGTGCCAAATTTATGCTGACAAGATACACGTGCCTCCGAGTCCTCTGAATGTGATGTCATCTCCATGGCCATTTTCGATGTGGGGAATCGATATGATCGGAAAGATCGAGCCGACGGCTTCTAACGGGCATCGGTTCATACTAGTAGCAATCGATTATTTCACCAAATGGGTGGAAGCAGCGTCTTACGCAAACGTAACGAAGCAAGTGGTGGCTAGATTCATCAAGAGAGATATCATTTGCCGATATGGGATTCCCGAGCGGATAATCACAGATAACGGTTCTAATCTGAACAACAAAATGATGAAGGAGCTCTGTCAGAATTTCAAGATCGAACATCACAACTCCTCCCCTTACCGACCCAAGATGAATGGCGCTGTCGAAGCGGCCAATAAGAATATCAAGAAAATCGTCCAGAAAATGGTGGTGACTTATAAAGATTGGCATGAAATGCTACCTTTCGCTTTGCACGGTTATCGTACGACGGTACGCACATCAACCGGGGCAACTCCGTTCTCGTTGGTATACGGAATGGAAGCGGTATTACCATTGGAAGTTGAGATCCCTTCTCTGAGGGTATTGCGAGACGTTCAGCTGGACGAGGCAGAATGGGTAACGAACAGATTGAACCAACTGAGTTTGATGGATGAGAAGAGGCTAGCTTCTCTGGCATACGGTCGTTTGTATCAAAGACGAATGAAGAAAGCGTACGACAAGAAAATACTTCCGCGAAGCTTTCAGACGGGCGACCTTGTGCTGAAAAGGATTCTCCCGCCGCAAGCAGATCACAGGGGCAAGTGGACCCCCAACTACGAAGGGCCATACGTTGTCAGTAAGGTCTTTTCGGGAGGAGCGTTATTGTTGTCCACCATGGACGGGGAAGACTTTGCATCACCTGTGAATTCGGACGCAGTTAAAAAATACTTTGCTTAAAATAGACCCGCTGGACAGAAAAAAGAGAGTCCAGGCAAAAATGGGGCATCCTGGCGAACCAAAAAACAGAATGAAAGGTTCGGGCAAAAGTTAGGGATAAAATTGAAAAAATGTACACCCGCGAAGTTGAAAACCTACACTGGGCGGCTTCGGCAAAAAGGGGTATCCCGGTGAACTGAAAACCCGTAAAGGGCGGTTCACGCAAAAGTTAGGGATGAGAAAAGCAAATGACTGCGGTCCGAATTTGATATTCAATGAGTATCAGTGCGGGAGAATATGTTTGAGGAGTCAGTTATCGGATACAACCTCTTCAGAAGTAGGGATACCGGGAAAGTATAAGAGTCGGACGAGTCATGGGAGGATCAGTTCGTGGTGTTCATCTGCATCCAGTTGCCGACATGTGTACAAAATTTAATTTGTCAATATTTATGCTTCTTGTGAATACTTGCATACTTGTATATTTGCTTTGCGTAGCTTCCTCTTTTCAGGAGTTACATCCCGTGTACAAAAACTCCGCCCATTCAGGGGCCCAATCAATGAAAATGTGTTATTCAGTACTTGATGCCTGTTCTTTACTGTTTTGCGCATGATAAAACGCCTAAGTTTGATGAAACTAGCATGAGTATAACATCGCTGGCCCTTGCCAACAATTGTTAAAGCTTTGAATTAACTGAGTGTAACGTCACTAACCTGAATTGATTGCATAGGCTTGTCGTGTCTTGTTTGTGTTGCTGCAGGTATCGTAACCATACGAGGAAGATGATCAAAAGATTGTGTTAACGAAAGACTTAGTCCCCCACGCAGGACGGGCTCCAGAGAAGTTACTCGTCCTCAGCAGAGTTGGGTGATTCCGAGATCGTAAGGCTGTATTCAGACAGGTTCATTTTTCCCCCAGCAGGGTCAGTTAATTTTCCCCAAGAGAATCCAGCCATCCCCAGCGGAGTTCTCTTTTCAGTAAATGTTCTTTCCTTCCAATGGAACTCGAAGATTAAGACTCTCCCAGGCAGAGCCGATGGTGGTTCCTGTCACTTATTTTGTCAGAGATACCGTGTGATATTAGTTCACTCTCCAGCAGAAGCTCAATCATACCAGGCGCATCCGCTATTCCCCAGCAGAGTTATATTCCCCAGCAGGGGGTTACCTCAGCAAGGTGTTTGGTTTGAGTTATATTCCCCAGCAGGGGGTTACTTCAACAAGACGTGTGGTTTGAGTTCCCAACTTCCCAGCAGGGTCGACTTCACTCTTCCAACATTTATTTTGCCGGAGTAATTTTGTAGCATCAGGCTATCCCCGGCGAGTCGGCATTATCCTTCCAGCATTTATTTTGCTGAAGCAGTTTTTGTATTCTAGCAGTTCAGGTGGAGAGAGCTCTTGCTCAAATAAATTACCAAACAGTCAAGATCTCGGCAGGAGATATTCAATGACAATGTCAGTTTCGGCGGTATTCCCCCACAGAGTTATCGTGATAAAACTCTCTTTGTCTCCAGCAGAGTCATTTATGCAAATGTATCTTATTTTCCCCAGCCAGAGTGGCCAGGATAAGTGTCTTCTTATCCCCAAGCAGAGTTTGTTTGCCATCAACGGATCGCATGAATCAGAATTTCGGAGCAGGTGTCCGATAGTTGGTTTTCAGACATCCCCGGTAGAGTTCATCTCAAAGTCGCTGTTACGTCAGTGCTGAGAAGTTTGTGGTTGAGAATCGTGGAGAACTAAGTCCTGACGTGGACAATTTACTCCTAGAATGACGGGATTTCTTCAGAAGTGGGCGTCCTAACGTGGACAGGTTTGTTTTACCGGATTGGTAAGGTGTGTTAATCCTGACGTGGATAGATTCGGTCTCTCGAAATTTGGAGAAAAGGGAGGTCATGACGTTGACAAAAGATTGGTTACTCTTCGTGTTGATGTCCTGACGTGGATCATTTGTTTCCAACAGATATCTTTATGCGTAATGGTGAAATGTGCGACCTTACGTGGACAAGTTTGTAGTTCTTTGTGATGACAAGATACAAGAGTCCTGACATGGACAAATTTATCCTTCTTCGTGTTATTGGCAAAGTGTAAGTCCTGACGAAGATATTTCCCCAGCAAGTCGAAGACGCGTGAGTCCTTACGGGGACAAGTCTTATTTCCTCAGCAAGTCGAGGACGCGTGAGTCCTTACGGGGACAAGTCTTATTTCCTCAGTGAGTCGAAGACGCCTGAGTCCTAACGCGGACAAATCAAGACGAGATCAGTGTCCTAACGCGGACAGATCAAAGAGATTATTATTCCTAACGTGGAAAAATGTAGTCCTTACGCGGACATATCAACAGAAGTGATTCCTAACGTGGAAAGACGGAGATTCCTAACGCGGAAAAGATGGAGTCCATACGCGGACGTATCAGAAGATAGTTTCCTTACGTGGAAATGACAGTATTCCTAACGTGGAAAGAAGAGAGTCCTTACGTGGACAGATTAAGATGATTCCTTACGTGGAAGAAAAATGGTTTCCTTACGCGGAAAGACGAGTTTATTCCTTACGTGGAAAGATTGAGTCCTCGCGCGGACATATCAAGATTGATTCCTGACGTGGAAAGAAAGAGATCATTCCTGACGTGGAAAGAGTTTAGTCCTGACGCGGACAGATCGAAGAGGATATTCCTAACGTGGAAGAAGAAGTTTATTCCTTACGCGGAGAAATTGGGGTCCTTACGTGGACAGATGCGTGAAGAGTTGAGTCCTGACGTGGACAGATTCGAGAAGAGTGGAGTCCTGACGTGGACAGGTGCAGAACCAAAGTGGAATTCCTTACGTGGAAAGATCGGAGTCCTGACGCGGACACGTCAAGTGGTATTGGAGTCCTTACGTGGACAGGTTGATGCAGTTCTCCTTATGTGGAAAGAAGATTGCTTCCTAACGTGGAAAGATAAAAGCGTTACTCCTAACGTGGACGATGTGATTCCTAACGTGGACAGGTGTTACTCCTAACGTGGAAGAGTATTGTTCCTAACGTGGACGATTCAGTTTATGGAAATGCAGACGAATTATCCCCAGCGGAGTTGCCGAGATGTTTATGGGTTAACAGTAAGTGGAGTCCTGACGTGGACAAGTTTTAGTTGAGATTTCTTCGTATTAACGACGGACAGAGTCCTAACGTGGACAAGTAAGCAAAATGTTATGACGGAATCCTCTTCAGAACGATGAAGACAATCCCCAGTACGGTCGCGCGAGATCAGTGGGTTACTCTAACAGTCAGATTCAGCTGACGAAAGTCATTCCGCAAGCAGGAGCGCAGTTTATTTCTGCGGTTGGCAAATTTCTGGTTTCACTAGTATTCAACCGTCTCGTACCGCGAATGTCTGAAGGCTCTGGGCTCTTCACCCAATCGGGTCCAAGTCGCTTGAATAGGGGCAGCTGTTGCACCCTAAAATTTGCCCAACCTTATTCCTTGGATTTATGTGTCATTATCATTAGCATTTGCATATAGAGTCATGTACATAGACTAACCATCTGCATAGCATAAGCATAGCAAGTCATTCAACAGGGGACCAATCATTATCTTCATCTCTAGAGGCCCAGCAAGAGGTTAATATCCCAATTCAATCTCATTCAAGTCATCAGGAAAGAATTTGAAAGCAAAGAGTTCAGCAGATCAAGCCTTGAGTCCATCTCCTAGCTGAGGATATCTGAGGATCAACAAGAGGGTTGTGAGCTGTGGAGTGGAAGCATGGAGAGCATCTAGACATCTTGAGAGACTTATAAAGTCATTTGGAGAAGAAAACAAGTTGTTGATGTGAGCACAAGAGTTATAGTTGAAGACAGTCAACTAGGGTTTCATCGGGGTCAACCCTAGGTCAACCCTAGGTCAATTGACTGGTTTAAAAGAGCATTCAAGGCTATTGGAGAGATGTGGGGATCAAAATTTGACATATGAAAAAGGATATGGAGATATGACAAGGAGAATTCAAGAGAAATCAAGGAGAAGAGGAGTTACTAAATTAGGGTTTCTGTGTAAAATCTCCTAGTTTAGGTCAAATTTCCAAGCAAGATAAGTCAAAATGCTAGCTTCAAATGGCTTCTTGGCCAACATGAAACTTGTAGAGGATCTCAAGACCTTTAATTTGAGTGGTGGAAGACCTCAAGGAGATTTATAGAACTCAAGTTATGGTCCTTACAAGTTACAGGTCATCTGAGGTGTCTGAATTTTTGTCTGTGAAAGTGACTTGACTTCCAAGCTAATTTTGCCCCTCAAGGAGATTTCAAATGAATTCTTGGTCAACATAAGAATTGTTCCTCATTGTCTTAGCTTTCTAGAATGGTATGGCATGCCTTCATATGATGTGGAGAACTCAACTTATGGTCTTGGCAAGCAAAGGGTATTTTGGGCATTTGTGAATTACAGGTCATTTTAACCTATACCCAAAACTCATACAAGGAGGCCTCAAATGGAAAAACTTACAACATCAAACTTGCTCCAAATGGGATTTTAAGTCTAGAAAGAATGTCACAAGTTATTGGAGAAGCTCATAGCATGGGGTTACATAATTGGTCAAAATATGAACTAAAAAGGCTTATAAAGTGAATCATTTCAAAGTGAAAAATGGTTTGGGAGATTTACAAGTCCAAATGGAGACTTCCAATATATGATTTTGAATGGAAAAACAATTCTAAGAATAATGGTTCAAGCACTTTTTTGAGTTTAGAAGGAAAAAATGAAGTTATCCATGGTTGCTTACCTTTTAAGAAACATAATCAAAATGAGCCAAAGTTTGAAAACAAGGGAATGTGCAAGATGGATCTAGAATGTACCATTGGGGTCTATATATTCATGAAAGATGAATTTGGCAAGGGTTGGCCTCATTTGCACCAAGAATTCCACAAATTTCTCATACTTTTTCATAAAAGTTTCATTCCAAATCTCTCAAATTCTTCATCAATCTTCATCAAGATCAATTCAATTTTACTCCATCATCATCATAGATCATAATTGAAGCAAGGTTTTGGTAGTTCTCATCCATTTTCGAGTGTTTTTTTCATCAACATCAAAATCACAAGTTCAAGTGAATAGCATAATCCAAGCAAGGCATCTCCAAAATTGTGCATACAGAATTGAGTACTGAATTGGTGAATCAAGATCCAAGTCTCAAAAGCTTCATATCTTCCATTTCCATAGCTGTTTTCAAGGTTTCTCATCAGGTAAGTTTTCATTCGATTAGCTTGATTCTGTTAGTTAGGCATGATTTTATTAGCTTAGACTTGATCTAGGTGGTTAGGAGATTAAGTTAGATGAATTTGGAAAGGATTGGTGGTGGTTAGTGACAGGTGCAACAAACTGTTAGTGTTTATATCTCTTGGATTAAGGCGTTAGAATGTTAGTTTGATTCATCAGATTAACCTCCATTATGTGTAGATTAGTTTAGGTTAAGTTTGAAGAAGAATGGTGAAGGTTCGTATCAGTGCATTTCAATGGAGGCCAGATGTTGATTCAATCGTGTTTGTCGTTGTGGTGAGTTTCAAGATGAATTGATGCCCTAGGATTATAGAGTGATGAATTCTGAGCATGATTCATGTTTATGGCGTGGCGTTTCACTGCGTGTAGAAGGAGAACCGAAGGGTGTAAAGCTTGCTCGTGCATGGAGGGGTGAGGTTGAAACCCTAGTTTCAGTTGGTTCAAGGAAGAAGACGTAATCACGTCCGTTCAATGAGTGTAGGACCTTTGACTGATAGCGTGATCGTGTGGCCTACATTTAATCTGAGCGTTTGGAGGGAAGGACCTTGGCCAAAACGCACCGTTTCATTAATTGAAACGGGCGGGCCTGAGTTGAATTTTGTTATCCCCACCCCCGTGTTAGGCCCAAAACCATTTTCTAACGTGATTTTATTACTTCCTTCACCCCCCAGCGTGTTTTATTTGTTTCACTAATTCTGAATGAATTCTGGGCTTTGGTAAACTGCTAAGCGCACCCCCTGTCTGAGGGCCCATCCAGATATCAACTGGGGCGAGTTTCTATTTCAACCCCCTCCCTCATTTTTAATTCAATTTTAATTTTCTTAATTCCATTTTATTTTACCAATTTTCATTAATTCATAACTAATTCATAAAAAATGCTTTTTAATCCATTCTTTTTACAATATTTTCTTTAAAATGTCTAGAATATTATAGAAAAATAAAATTTCATTTTTAGTTTTATTTCATATTTTTTCCATATTTCATAAATAAATGTCATATTAAATAGTTTCATTTCATGCATCATTTTATGATTTTTTGTTCTCTCACATGCTTTAGTATTTTTTTGATCATTCTTTTCATATTGTTTAGATGAGACATTCAACTTGTAGAAATATTTTAGTTCCCATTTTTAGAGGTTAATTTCAGGTGATTGATAAATGCTTGAACATCATGTACAAAACTAGGGTTTTAGGTGACAACTTAGGAGTTTGATTTCATTTCCCTTAGGACTTAGGGTTTAAATAGATTAGTTATGGGATTATATGGGCTATGGGTAGCTATTAGATCCCTTAGAAAAATTAGGATTCCCCTACTGATATTATTACTGTCTGTATATCTGTTGTCTGGTGTGGTGTGCTCTCTGGGGATTGTTGCCTGCTTGTTTGGGTATTGGGTTTATCTGGGGCCCTGGGGAAGCTGAAGATTTGTGAAGATGAAGCCATTGGAGATTCAAAGATTGAAGATCAACTGTCAGAGTTGAGGAGGAGTTTCTTGCTAGCAGATGCTGAGGAGACTAGGGTTTAGGAGCTAGGCAGAGCTCTAGATTAGAAAGGTTGTTTTTCAAACATGGATTGCCTTGTCTGCATCCATTCTTCTCTGTGATTCAGAGTCTCTCTAAGACATTCACCCCCTTCCTTTGGAAGGCTTGGTGACAGTGTCTATGAGATAGAACTCTTGAGAGAAAATGTCTCTTGTGTTAGAAGCAGTCTGTTCACCACCTTTGGTAGTCAGCTGGTTGCTTAACACCCAATTCACTCTTGTGACTAATCCCTCATCCTGGAGGTTTGAGCTTGAAGAAAAGCCATTGCAGATAGAAGACTGATGATCAAAGCCCTTTGCCTGAAGGCCATGAAGATGGAGACTGATGCTTGTTGAAGCCTGTGAATGATTGGAGATTGCTTGAAGCCAGATGTTGATTCAGAGCTGCTGAAGCTGTTGGTTTTTGCTGTATTTCATTTGTTGATGTATTGATTGGTTTTCCTGACTGTATTGTTTGCTGTTTACCCTGCTGGGTTGAAAGTGAAGCCTGTTCACTTTCGCCTATTGTTTTCTAGGTTCGAGGTTGAGTGGGACTCCCTTGCCTCGCTTGTATTGTTGCATCCATGCATTTTACTGCTTTGCTGTATATATCTGATATTGTTTCTGTTTCTGCCTATCCCTTAGGATCTCTGTTTCTCTCTGTGCAAGAGAGGAGCATGATAGACATTAGGTCTTAACCCATGCATGATAACATTAGGTTAGCTTGTTTCCCTTCGCAACCGTAGGTTAGAGTTCTGTCTCTTTCTTTCTCAAAACAAACAGAAAAACACATAAAGATTTCAAACACAATAAAAGACACTTCTTTCGTAAAAGAATGTGAACTCATCAAAACGTCATTTTTGTCCGCTTGGACCGCTAATCAGAAAACCTTTTTTTCAGAAAGAATAAAATCAACCAAGACAAGCTTGTGTCGTACGTGGCCCGAACTACGTTTGCTCTGATCTTTCATGCTGTATGAAAGTACGTAGGCATAGGATGCGATATCCTAGCGAGCAACCTTCCCCTCCTTTCCCGTAGGTAGGCGAACTACGTTGACTCTGATTTCTCGTTCCAGACGGGAATACGTAGGCATAAAGTGCGATACTTTGCCGAGTCATTTTTATTTTCATTTTATTTTCTTTTTCACCCTCGACCTATAGTTTAGATAGAACAACAATCCATACCCGAAAACAAGCGTGGATCCCATCGAGTACGATGGACGTGAGGGGTGCTAATACCTTCCCCTTGCGTAACCGACTCCCGAACCCAGGTTTTGGTTGCGATGACCATACCTTTCCCGTGTTGTGCGAGGTTTACTCTGAGCGTTTCCTTTCCCTCCCGTGGGATAAATAACGCACGGTGGCGACTCTTCTGTTCAGCCGGCGCCGATTTTCGCAGTAGCGACAGTAGGCACGAACTACGTTGCTCTGATTTCTCTTGCATGTTGAGAATACGTAGGCATAGGATTGCGACAATCCTAGCGAGCACCCTTTTCTTTTTTCCACCCTTTCCTAGAAAGGCATGCTACGTTCGTTCTACCGCAAACAGGTAACGCTTAAGTCTCCTCACATGGGAGCAGCAAAACACCTAAACTGCTAGAATGCACACGATAGCATCGTCTACCAGAATTCACCCGCAAACCGTAGGCCGAACTACGGCTGCTCTGATTCTTTACTTCGTTCAAGTAAAGATACGTAGGCACAAGGGCCACAATCCTTGCCGAGCATATTCCCCCCTATATACGTAGCCCCGAACTACGTCGACTCTGACTTTCTCACACCCGTTGAGAATACGTAGGCCTAGGATTGCGAAGTCCTATCGAGTCTGTTCTTTCTCTTTTCTCCCTCGTTCTCTTCTTCCTCCTAACCTCTCACTTTCCTGTTTCTAACCCTTCTTTTACCCTGTGGAACACTTCTTATAACATAATGTTTAAGCAAATAAATTCACACATCGACAAACAAAAGGTTCCCATCGAGTACGATGGATGCGAGGGGTGCTAATACCTTCCCCTCGCATAACCGGCTTCCGAACCCGTTCATGGTTGCGAGACCATCTTATCCTTTCTTTTCTTAAGGTTTTCTCGATATTTTCCTTTCCCCTCATGGGATAAATAAAGTTCGGTGGCGACTCTTCTGTCTATCTTTTTTGCCTTCCCATCGTTGCGCGATGCATTTTTCGAGTAGCGACAGCTGGCGACTCTGCTGGGGACCCCTAGCGAGCCAAGCCTATTTTTTTTGTCACGTGTGTGATTTTGTTTGCTTTTATTTGTTTTTATATTGTGTTCACTAACTTGTTGGGTTTATTTGGGATGGTTTGTGAAGATAAGGCTTTCTACCCGAGCTTTCGAGTATACACTAAGTTAGGAGGTGTATTCTTTCTAATTTGCGAGACTTAGGACTCGTTGAGTTGGAGCGAATTCCACCGCTCAGATGAGACCCCGTTCGAATAATTATGTCTTACGTGTAGTCGTAATGGCGTTTTTATTTCCGGCTTGGGAGTCTGTGATTTTGAGGACCTTTTGTAGAACCTTATTCCGAAGGTTGCTAAAACATAACTCTGTGTTCATCCTTTTGAAAGGATTACCGTCTTACGAGTAGTCGTTCTGATGGAAAACTTTTGAGGGTTAGTGCATGGGACTTTGTTTTAAAATCCTTTGGGATACCCTCTTATAAACCAATAGATAGCCCACCCGAGGGGAGAGATACCTTTTGATGTTGTCTTGCAGGATCTGTTATCTTAATCCTTGATATGGATTTGTTCTCGTATGCACTCATTGCATTGCATTTGCATAAGCATATCTGCATCATTTTGCATTTTCTTCCCTAACCAGTGCCAAGACCTTACCCATCCTCTGTTCATAACCTGCAGTTGATTTCCCGACACTCGTGTTAAACTTGTGAGAGCTACAAAGAGTTTGAAGAAAGAGGAACGTAAAAGCTTCGAGAATCCAAGTCAAAACGAAGCAAGCTGAGATAACTATGTCAGAGAATGACCGCCAGAATGTTGATCCCCCACAAGGATTTACTGTGACGAATAATCCACTGTATGATCTTTCGCAAGTAAATGTTCCTACTCGACCCCAGAGGATGCCAACGACTGATCCCATGGAAGAAAAGCTTCGTGCCCTTGAGGAGAAAATTCAAGCTATGAGAGTGTCTGATATGCCCGGCCTTGACGCTGCTGATATATGTCTAGTGCTAGACTTGGTGATTCCTCCGAGATTCAAGGTACCAAACTTCGAGAAGTACACAGGCTTTAGTTGCCCAAGGCGTCATTTGGTGATGTACTGTCGAAAAATGACCCCATACACTCATGACGATAAGCTGATGATTCACTGTTTTCAAGAAAGTCTGAGTGGGGCATCATTAAGTTGGTACGCAGATTTAGAAAGAAACCATATCCAATCATGGAGGGATTTAGCCAGCGCTTTTCTAAAGTTTTACCAGTTCAATCTAGACACTCCTCCCACCCGCATTCAGTTGCAAAGCCTATCTCAGAATGAAAACGAACCTTTTAAGGGATATGCACAGCGGTGGAGAGAATTCGCAGCAAGAGTGCAACCACCACTCTCGGACAAGGAGCTGATTGACATGTTCATCAACAGTTTGCATGGCTCTTATCTTGAAAGAATGGCTGGTTGTACGCCATCAAGCTTCTCTGACCTTGTGATTGTAGGAGAGTGCCTCGAAAGCTACCTCAAAAGTGGACAAATCCAGGACGCATCAGGCAACCAGGCCAGTGAGATTGAATCTTTTGACGATTTCCATGAGGAAGAGAAGGATGAAACCAGCACACTCATAGCAAATGTTGAGTATTCTCACGATGTACCAACAAAACTCTATGGTCCCTCGTCTGCTCAACAGGCATCATTACCAATGCCATGTTATCCTCATGGACAATCGGCCATGCCTAAAGCTTCATCCCACAAGCTATGGGTCGCTCCTCATGCAAATCAACGAGTCCATGGCCGAGGTCATCCGAATCAGCGCCGAAATTAGAATAGGCCCAACAACAACCTGGAAAGAAGGATTGCTCCTCTTCATCCAGTCCCTATGTCGCACAGTCAGCTTCTCCCATATCTGATTCAAAACTCATTGGTGGAGCCTAAAACTCTTAAGCCTGTGCCAGAACCTTACCCTCCTGGGTACAATCCCAATGTTCAGTGTGGATATCATGGTGGATCCATGGGGCACTCGACTGAAGAATGCAAAGCCTTCCAAGCCAAAGTGCAACAATTGATTGACAAAGAGTACATATCTTTTCCAGAAGGAGGTTTGGTTGTCCATGTCAACCTCTCAGTTGTCTAAGCTCAAAGATTCCAAGGGTCATCTCCTAAAGCCAGTGGTTCAGACAGGCATACATCCTCAACATTGGCAGTCCTTGAGCGCTTTTTATCATTTGCATCTTGTAGTTTATTTCCTGTTAATTGCTACTTGTGTTTAAACATTGTTATTTTGAATGATAATATTAATGAAATGATTATGCATTTTCCGAATCAGTCATGTCGTATTCACTCATTAGCACAAGCACAAACACATACACCTTTTATCCACTCCACTTCATCACTGTTATTTTAGCAAAGATTGAAGGGAGGATGACGAAAACAAAATACCCATAATTGCAAACCGTATGCTTTCAGATAGAATCTCATCGATGATGTACAGGCATTGTTTTAATTCCCCTAAACACCGGAGATATAAGGAGTTAATCCCTAGTAAACCACTTCGAGCCTAGAAGTAGGAGTTTCCTTCGGATATTCAAACCCTTACACTCAACCTGGGGCAGGGTAGTGTTCAGTTAATCTAACCCCGCATTCGAATCAACAAAGCAAAAATCCAAAAGACAAGATGGTCATTCATCAATGACCCATGACATGGCAGTCACAATCCTCCAACAAAATCCAAAAAAAAAAAGATCAATCAAAAGCCTGCTAGGTCAAACACCTCAAAAGGGGACTTAGGCAAAAATCAGGGCTATCCCGATGGATCTGACAAGCAAAGTCAGTCCATGCAAAAGTTAGGGATCAAAAACAAAATAAAAGAGGTCCTCAAGCCTTCAACAAAAACAAAATAAGACTTAGTGGTCACCCAAATCAAGGGGTCACTGACTTCCATCAAAATCAAAATAAGGTGACTGCCATCTCAGGCAAACCTTGAACCATCAAGCTTACACCGTCAAGGTAAACATGCACAGAATTAACTGAACGTAGGTATGGAGATCATCAAGAAGAAGGGGTGGGTACAAATTAAGTTTGAGCCTGATATCCTTTGTTTATATAACCGTGAACCAGACCACGTTATAACCCTCGAAAGACCTAATTGAGGCGAGGTTTAATCTGAAAGCATACTATTGCGAGGTTGCGTAACCTGACTCCTTACGTATTTGCTAATCATCAGCATTGGTGTCATTTTCCTTGCTATATATTTTACACCAATCAAGTTAGCACAACATTTGGACTAATGGTCCATTCGTCTCACTATCACGACACTCAATAAACGACAATTCTTTAAAAAAATTTTTTTGCATGAACTTCGCATTAAAATTACCATTCGTGAATAAACAATTTTAATTGCAAGTCAGTGGTTGGCATTGAGGAAATTCTAACATAAAGCAATCAAACAGGACTAGACTATTCAGCAGTCTGGATCAGAATCGAGCATACTTTGTAGCCCTATGGAACTGGGGCATTGAGATCCAAGAATTTGAAATGAGTCAGTCTGAGGCAATCCCCAAACAACGGTTGATTATGGGGCAAACCATTCTAGAAGCGGTTGATCAAGAGTGAATTATACCGATCAGGGGCAGGCCACCCAGAGTTTCTTTGACTTGAGGATAGATCCCTCCAATGTTCAATCAGGATAAGTTAAATCGCTTCAACGCTCTTTCAAGAGCAAGCTACTCCAAAGAGTATATTGAAGCCAACCACGATAATCGGTTGAACAATGATGAATCCTTTCATGGTACAAACTTTGGGGCAAACTAATCTCGAGGTCGTCTCATGGCAAGTTACTCAGCAAGTTCATTTTCGTTAGCAACTGTTGAGTTCAAAACGAGCGTCGGGGAATCATACTGTCATCTTACCCAATAACCTTAACCGTCTGAAGGCCTTGCTGTCATTGGATCCTTCATCCCACAGCCTAAACCTGTCACCTATCAAAACAAACCAAACCTCCAAAGTCCATGTCCTCACCTGTCAAAACCTTGTAACTCTCAAACCAGTCCCATCTGGTTAACCCTTTGCTGAATACATAGCCCCGTCTGGTATATGTCAGCTTTTGAACCAACTCCCATCTGGTCACCTTTTCTTTAGCCTTCCGTTTAACCAGTCCTCGTCTGGAAAACACAATTTCAAAGTCCAGTCCTCGTCTGGAAAACCACAAAGTCAGTTCCCGTCTGACACCAAACCCAGAAGTCAGTTCTCGTCTGACGACTTAACCTTTTGCCACCAGTTCTTGTCTGGTAAACCTCATCCCAAAGTCCAGCTCCCATCTGGCAAACCATAAAATCAACCCTCCTTTGACAACTTAGCCTTTCGCCAACCAGTCCCATCTGGTCTACCCTCCGAATACCAGCCCTCACCTGGTACTTCCAACCCAAAATCCAATTTACATTGCAACCACCAAAAGTCCCCCACGTTATCACCTGCATTCCTAATCACCTGCCTTCATCCATCATTATCATATGCATCATACACATCGCATTCGACTTCATAAGCATCTTGCATCATATGCATATTCCTAATCATATCATACTCTTCCCCAACTCTTGCATCTCTGCGCATTAGCATTTGCATTTGCATTCCCATTTATTGGGACAGCATCATCATAAAGCATTAGCATATGCGAGCTCAGATCCAGGATCAATCTCGAAGATTTTCAAGACCATAATCAGCCAAGTCAGGGGCAATCTCCGCAAGACCGCGGGTCTCCCCGCGAAATTCAAGAATATCAAAGCAAAAATTCCGCCCAGACAGGGGCACCTTTTCAAGACCATGGGTGTATCGCATGATGTATTTCAACCCCATGGTTAATCAAATCTTCAACGACAAATTTAGCCCAGTCAGGGGCATATCATTTAAAGTCAGCGATAAGTGGCAATCTCTTCGGAGAAGCTTATCTCCCTACATCCTTTTGGGTGTCAGGTTTGTCTGTATTTCATTTCTCAAATTTTTGTTTTCCTTTTTTGGACAAATTCAGGGTCTTCTTTGTATCTAATCGACTTATACCTTGAAAGATGAATGCTGCAGTAATTCATCTTACTCGGTCTAAGCCGATTAGATAGGGGCATCTGTCATACCCTAAATTTGCCCGCCAGCTTTTGTAAATATTTTTGCTTTTTTTTTTCCACTTAATTTCATGCCGTCTAGACACGTGTCCACTTTGAGCATTTTTCAAATCTTGATTTATTTTGCCTAATGGGAGTGCGACACGTGGCCTAAGGGCATTTTCGTAAATATTTCAATCCTTTTTAATTTCTCTTTTTCCTTGCAAATATTACTATTTTGTTCTTTTTTTATTTTTTTAATTTAATTAGATGTAGAATTTTGTTTTATTATTTTTTAGAATTAGAATAGTTATTTATTTATTTCTTTAGAATAAATTTTATTTTAATAGTTTTTTTTTTTAATTTAGTTAGAATTTTTATTAGAAATAGTTTTTTTATTTATTTAGAATAGAAATAGATTATTTTTATAGCATAGATTTAATTTGTTTTAGAATTATTTTAATATTAGAATTAATTAGATTTGATTTAATTTTAGAGATATTTTAGGATTTTAGAATTAAGTTAGTAATGTTAGAGATATTTTAGGATTTAAATAGTTTTTAGATTTTGTTTTTTTATTCTAGAGTTTTAACTGTTTTTAATTTTATTAGAAATAGTTTTTATTTTAAATAGATTTAGTTATATAGTTTTAGAAATAGTATATTTTAGAATTAGTTTTAAATAGATTTAGTTTAATTTAATTATAGTTTTCATTTAAGTTATATTAATTAGTTTAATTAGAATTTATAATATTTATTAGTTTTTTTTATTTTTATTTTTTTATTATTAATTAGGTTAAATTAGTTTTTATTCAAATCAGCTTTTCATGTAAGATGTATTTATTTGTTCAAATTTATTAATGGAAATATACTTGTCCCAGTGGATGGACTTGTTTGTGACATACTTAGCGGGTGGGGGTTCGAATCCCATCCCCAGCTTTTTATTGTTTTTTTTTTCCGCTTTATTATATTGTGTACATATATTTAATTGTGCAAGTTAGTTAATGAAAGTAAAACCGCCGCTCCAGCGGATGGTCTTTGAGGTATAGTATCTGAGGATAGGGGTTTGAATCTCAGCCCCATTGTTTTTTTTTCCGTTTCATTATTTCGTTTATGTACATATATTTATTTATGCAGGTTTACTAACGGACTTATCCCCGCCCCAGCGGATGAACTTGCCTTTATTTCCTTAAAGGATGGGGGTTTGAATCTTACTCCATGCCTTTTTTTTATTATTATTTTTTTTTAATTTTTATTAAAAAGTTTATTTTTATTGTTACCATCAATTACCCCAAAAATGCCACGTGGCAGCCCTATATAAGGGAGTTTCCTATTCATTGTCTCCCAGCTTCAGCCTCCAAACCCTAAATTCCAAAGGACAAAACCCTAATTTGAAAGGGCAGCCTCCAAACCTTAATCCAAAAGGTCACAACCCTAGCCGTCCACATCCTTCCAACATCGTCAGCTCGCCTCACTTCATCCTACCTCATCCACCTCATCCACCTATCAGCATTCAACTCTTCAACAAAACCTTCAATCTTTTTCGAATCTAACACACCAAAACACAAAACTCAGATTTCCATTAACAGAAACATATATCCAAATTCCTCAACCTACCTTACATGACCCATTTCAGGCGAGCCAACAAGCTTCCGTTAAAATCCATTTCGGAACCGAACAGAAGAAAAAGAGGAAAAACATTCATAACCTCTGAAGAACCTTTTCTTCGTGTTCATCTCCATACACCGCAACAAACTTCAGCCATAAAACCCAACAACCTTGTAAATCACCTATGAACTCCAAATTCGACCCATCGGCTCTTCTTCTTCGCTCACCGTCGAAACCCCAACAATCTTTTTTTTCTTCTTCACCCATAACCGCGAACCACTTCTCCATCCAAACCTCTGCGCATCAAATCAACCCAACCAACGTCAGAACTCCTTCAACCATAAACACCCAAAACCCATTCTCCAGAATCACAACAATTCATTTTTTTCAAGCACACACAAATCAAAAACAGAACGAAATGGAAGAGATTGAATCGAAGAGAAATAGGAATATGGAGAAGAAGTTTGGGAAGCGGCGGAATCTGGAGAGAGAGTTTTGTGAGTTGGGATGTTAAACGGCTGTGGGGAGAAGGGGATTGTATGATGTGTTGTTTTGTCCTTTTTTTTTTCATTGATTTATTTTTATTGTGCTGGGCTTCACAGCCCGTGTCCCTAGTCTACACACCCACCTGATTTTACTCACAAACCCTCTCTGTCTCTTTTTTTTACTTATTTTATTTTGTAAATTATTATTATTATTAGTTATGTATATATTATATTAACTGTTGCTTATATATTTTATTTTGTTTTAGTTTTTTTATTAAAAAAAACAGTTTGTAATATACTATTATTTTTATTAAGTTAAATATAGTTTATATATATATATATATATATATATATATATATATATATATATATATATATATATATATATATATATATATATATATATATATATATATATATATATATATATATATATATATATATATATATATATATATATTTTAAAGTTATAGTTTTATTCATTTTCTTTTATAAATTTTAAGATTTGTTAATCTTATGTTTTATTTGTTATTGGACATTTTTGTTCTATTTCATCTGTTTTGGTCGATGACGACGCTTCCATAAACCGATTACTAAGTCAATATTGATAAGTATCGTTGGATCCGAGACCCACCTCTTTCTCTCCTCATTTCTTATTATGTCTCGATTTTATTTTGACTCATGGATCGATGAAGTCTTGTATCCGCAAGTGTCGCGTATCGGAGTTGATAACCTTCCCGATTTCAAATCTATGGGGGATGACCATTGGGGTCTTCTTCCTTACTTTGGGATCGCGATAGGCTGCCTTCGATTAATCGACATTATGTTTGCGGTTAAGACGAGATCTCATTCTTTTGTGTCCCGATTCAATCGACCAACTAACCACTAACCTTTACTTTCTGTCAAATATACAATTGCTTTAATTTTCTGTCAAATATTAATTGTTTTAATTTCAGTCATCTACATTCTTGTACATATTATATATTCTGTATATTATTATCTTGTAAATATTCAAACACTTGTACATTGTTTTAAAACACTTAATAAATATTGAAACCATTAAAATCCTAATTGGTGGACTGTTTCATATTCTGTATATTATTTGTATCTTGTATATTTTGTCTCCATTTTTCATCTCTTTGGCAGGTTATCAACATCTTGTCAATAAGGAATCAATTCTCTTTGTATTGAATTAAAAAAGAAGGATTAAGTGTAGACTTCTTCCTCTTCGAGTGTCGAGATGCTCACTGTAGTGTGGGTGGTTTCGATACTCGTTTTTCAATACGAAGACGCTTCCACCCTTCTCTCTTAAAACCTCGGCCCCGCACCGAGTGCATTTTCAAAATCCCTTTCAATAGAAAATCGACTTCTCTTTGTATTGAACTAAAAGAGGGGATTAAGTGTAGACTTTCTTCCTCTCCGAGTGTCGAGATGCTCACTGTAGTGTGGGTGGTTTAGACACTCGTCTTTCAATACGAAAATGTAATTTCTTCCACCACCTCTCCTTTCCATAACTTCCTTCTGAAACCTTTCTCACCTAAAACCTCGGTCCCGCATTGAGTGCTTTTGCAAACTTCTTTTCACAATAAAACTTGAATGGTCGTGGAGTGGTTAAGCGTAGGCCTTCTCCTATCCCGAGTGCTGACGTTTACCGTAGGGTTCTCTGTCGCAAAACACTTACCATTCAAAACCAAAAACATCTTTAATAAGAGAACGAAGTTCCCTTTGCATTGAATTAAAGAGAGAGGATTGGGTGTAGACCTCTTCTTCTCCGAGCGTAGGGATGCCCACTGTAGTGAGGGTGGTTTCGACGCTCGTCTTTCAATACGAAGACGCCTTGTTCGCCACACCCTTTTATAACAAAAACTTTGAGATAAAGAATTGGGTACTACCCGTAGGGGTTACTATCCGAGGACCTATCTCGCCCCTAAAAAACAATTCAACCAATCAAACATGACACCTTGCTTCGCATGGCGAAAACCAACCTTTCAAACAGGGTATGTTACGTTCGTTCTACCGCAAACAGGTACGCATAAGTCTCCAAACGAGCGAGCAGCAAAACACCTAAACTGCTAGAACGTGTACGATAACATCATCCATAAAACACACCGGTTATCCACACCGTAGGCACGAACTACGTTGCTCTGATTTCTCTTGCATGTTGAGAATACGTAGGCATAGGATTGCGACAATCCTAGCGAGCACCCTTTTCTCTTTTCCACCCTTTCCTAGAAAGGCATGCTACGTTCGTTCTACCGCAAACAGGTAACGCTTAAGTCTCCTCACATGCGAGCAGCAAAACACCTAAACTGCTAGAATGCACACGATAGCATCGTCTACCAGAATTCACCCGCAAACCGTAGGCCGAACTACGGCTGCTCTGATTCTTTACTTCGTTCAAGTAAAGATACGTAGGCACAAGGGCCACAATCCTTGCCGAGCATATTCCCCCTATATACGTAGCCCCGAACTACGTCGACTCTGACTTTCTCACACCCGTTGAGAATACGTAGGCCTAGGATTGCGAAGTCCTATCGAGTCTGTTCTTTCTCTTTTCTCCCTCGTTCTCTTCTTCCTCCTAACCTCTCACTTTCCTGTTTCTAACCCTTCTTTTACCCTGTGGAACACTTCTTATAGCATAATGTTTAAGCAAATAAATTCACACATCGACAAACAAAAGGTTCCCATCGAGTACGATGGATGCGAGGGGTGCTAATACCTTCCCCTCGCATAACCGGCTTCCGAACCCGTTCATGGTTGCGAGACCATCTTATCCTTTCTTTTCTTAAGGTTTTCTCGATATTTTCCTTTCCCCTCATAGGATAAATAAAGTTCGGTGGCGACTCTTCTGTCTATCTTTTTCGCCTTCCCGTCGTTGCGCGACGCATTTTTTGAGTAGCGACAGTTATACCTTTGGATTTTTCGTGTGATGGCTGTGAGATTTGAGCGACCTCATTTGGTATGTTTTCCCAAATCACGCGTTTTCTCAAATTCTGAAAATTTTACGATATGTATTTTCTTCAATTTTTCCAAAAATAAGACTTTTTTCACGAAAATAAAAAGAAATCATACTTTTTTCAAGGAATTTTAAAAAATCATAATTTAAGGGGGGAGGTCGTACGGCGGGTCGCAGCGGCAAAGGGTTGTCGACCACACCGCGAGTAGTTGGCGACAGCGACACAATCGGCGTCGGTGGGCCGCATGGCGATTAACGCGGTGACATGCTATGTCTTGTTGGTTGTGTCAACCATTTGAGATTCGGAGCCACACGGTAGTTGATGCGGTGGCAGGCTGCTCTGTGATGGCAGTGGCAGGGTTGTGTCGGATGGTGGCAGCCAGAGGAAAAAATTGGGGCCGCTTAGCGATTAACGCAGCAGCGGGAAGTACTGTGATAACGGCAAAAAAAGGGTGCAACATCGTGGGTTGTCGTCCCGAGGGTGTCACATCGCTGGTCAGTGGAGGGCAGCGTTCAGCTGTAGAGTGGTGGCTGGCGGCAACGATTTTGGTTCAGGCGGTGGGTCGGGGTTTTTTTAGCTGTTTTTCAAGTTCGGGAAGTTTTTTTGTGACTTTTGAGCAATTTTGACGTTGGTGACCTTTGGGTACCCTTATGGTCCATTTTTAGTAAATTGAGTAAAACGGCTGACCGTTAGAGTTAGTAGAGTTATCATTTGTGAAGAGTTGCCCCTAGAGTATTTTTAAACACTCTATAGTACTTTTGGATAATCTGTAGTTATTTTAAGAGTTGAGAGATATTGTTGAGGTGTTTTTAAGCTTTTTGAGAACTTTTTTGAGTTATAAATGATATAATAAAATTTTAAGACTTTCTGAGTAATTTTGATGAGTTTAGAGTTTTTTTAAAACTAAAAGAATATATATAGATTTCAAAAAAAATCAATGAATACAAGGCGATCGCACAGATCCCGCCCTCCAAATAGACAAATACATTAAACAAGAAACAACCTAGCTACATCATCAGCTTTGCAATATGATCTCTTAGCTTAGGCCGCATACATCCTCTATACACTATATTTTCTATAATTTTGCTAACTACATTCGCTTTATCTATGTTCTTATCAAAACAGATATCATTTATATGTTGCCATATACCATATATATTATCAGCAATTGCAATATTCATGATAACAACTTTCCAACTTTTCTCTTTAGTGTGTCTAGCAATTGCAGTATTCATGATAACAACTTTCCAACTTTTCTCTTTAGTGTGTCCAGCAATTGCAGTATTCATGATAACAACTTTCCAACTTTTCTCTTTAGTGTGTCCTACTATCCAATTGATTTTCCCCAACCAATTTTGGGGCTTATGATGCTCTCCCATCTAGTGGAAAATGCCCTTCCAAATCCCACAAGTAATCATGCATTCAAATAGTAAGTGGTTTATAGTTTCATCAGTAGTTTGATGGAGACTACAAATACTATTCTGCATCATTCCAAATCTCACAAGTTTGTCTTTGGTGGCAAGTCTTCTATGGCAGGCTAACCAAATAATTAAGACAACTCTAAGGCGCACATAGTTGTGCCTTATGATATGACTCCGACCTACTATGGTGTTATCATGAATCAACATTGAGTACACTTTCTTTATGGAGAATTTTTGCTTGTTTTGTATGTCCTCCCACAACTGTTACATATGATTAATACAATCTCTTTTTTGCATAATGTGATTCATAATCCAGGAGTTACTACCACTGATTTCAGCAACCATCACATCCTTGCCTTTGAGGTAGTATACATGGATCCACTTGACCCACATGTTGTCAGATTTCCTACAAACATTCCCAAGACATCTCAACAGAGTCATAGTGTTCCACACTTCCAGGTCTATCACATTATTACCACCTTTATTGATTGGGCTACAAGTCTTCTTCCAAGCCACAAGTCACTTTCTACTGACCTCAGAATTACCAGTTCAGATGAAAGACCTACATATGGAATCTATCTTCTGGATAACCATCTTTGGTATTGGGAAGCACTGCATCCAATACTAAGCTATGGCAAGAGAGATACTTTTAACTAGTTGGATTCTACCTGCAATACTAAGTAACTTTGTAGTCTAGTGCTTTACTCCACCCACAATCCACTTCACCAGGGGCAAATAATGGTTGATACTAAGCTTCTTGCAAGATAGAGGTACACCAAGACATCTCACAGGAAATTGACCTTCTTCAAACCAAGATACATTTAACAAAGCTCCCTTAGATGTATCATCAACCCCACCATAATAAATCTTACATTTGCTGGGATTTACAGTAAGCCACGCGGACTTAGAGAACTTCTTGAAGATTTCAATAATCATCTTCACTGACTTCTTGTCCCCTCTACTGAAAAGCAAAACATCATCAATAAATGTTATATGTGTAATGGCCAACTTCTCTATTCATGTATTCCATCATAATGCAAACAACAAGGGGGTTATGGGATCCCCTTGCCTAATACCCCTTCTAGTCTGGAACATATCAGAAAATCGCCATTTATGTTAAATCTGTAAGAGACAGTAGAAATAAAAATCATGATCCAATCAATAAATTGCTTAGGCGTGCCAATTTTCTGTAACACACATTCTAGAGTTGTCCAGTACACCATGTCATATGCTTTTTGCAAATCTATTTGCATCATACACCTAGGGGTGCCTCCATTCCTAGTGTATCCTTTCAACAACTCAAAGTCCAAGAGGATATGATTATGAATGACCTGCCTGGAACAAATGTTGTTTGACTATGATGAACTACTACATGAAGCACCTTTCCCAACCTGTTGGTCATAATTTTTTAGGTAATTTTGTAAAAGGTTGTTCACCCTGCAATTGGCCTATAATCTCTTATGGTCTTGGCATTCTCGTTCTTTAGGATTAAAGTCACCACATTGCTATTAAAGGCTTCAAACATTATACCCTTCTAAAAAATTTCCAGGATTGTTGCAATAACATCACTCTTTATGATGTGTTAACTTGCCTTAAAGAACTTAGCCCCATATCCATAAATACAAGGGCTTTCAAATCACCAATTCCCTGTAAAGCTTTGACAATTTCTTCTTCAGTGACTTTGCCCACTAAGTACTCTTTTTTCTCCATGTTAAGTTGCCTTACACTTCTCTTGGCTTCAATATCCACATGCTTCAAGTTGATAGCAACCTTTCCCATTAGACTGCCATATAAATCCATCACTTCCTTATGAATATCAGCTTGGTCTGTGAGAATATTCCCATCAGACCTATGCAAAACCTTTATACTTTTTGCATTTTTCTTGGTTTTTAATGTAGCATAATAGTAGGAATTATTCCCATCCCGCAATCTATGCCAATCAATTTTTGATCTTTACATTTAGCACATTTTCCTCCAACTCATTCCACTTTATAACCTCCTCAGTGCAAATCTTAATAGTATCAATCTTGTGATAGTTTGGTCTATTATTAATAAGAACTTTTTGAGCAACCTCAAGATCATACCTAGCTTTCTATAGGTTCTGCTTCACATTATAAATGGATCTACTAAATGCCTTCAATTGTGGTTTTAACCTTTTGAGTTTATGCCAAAGCATGTATATAAAGTTGTCTCTTAAAGGTTGTCTCCAGCTATTACTAACAACATTCTCATAGCCAACCATGTCAATAATGCTGTTATAGAATTTAAATATACCTTTTATTTATCCCCACTTTTGTCAAGCCTACTACACAAAGGAGAGCATGGTCAAAAACAATAGGGGGAAGAATATTCAAGTTAGTCCCTAAATTATCTTGAGACCACTCCATATTCCCTAAAACTCTGTCACCATAACATGCTTATTTGACCAAGTGAAATAGTCTTCAATGCTATCCATTTCACATAATATAGTTTTTATCATCATGTTCTACATATCAACATACTCAACCTCAGTTACAATCTTCCCACCAATATCGTCTTGTGCCTTTGCAACATTGTTGAAGTCGTCAATCACACATCAAGGCCCTTTTTGATTATTATTCAGGTTCTCAATATCTTTCCATAATAGTCTTCTATACTCCAACTGGCTTTGAGCATACATTGTTGTTAACCAGTACTTAAACACTCCAGATGTATCAAAAACTCCATAGTGAATAAACTGGTCAGTGCTTCTAATATGTTTAATGTCTACCTTTCTATTATCCCATTCAATCCATATCCTACCATTTCCACTATGTTGGTAATTATCCAGATATCTACCTTTGAAAGTAATCTTATCTCTAACCATGCTAGCTTTAGGATGCTTAACTCTTATCTCAATCAAAATTTCTATCTCAAACTTCAACTTTAGGAGACTGGAGCTAATCTCCCTAAGTTTACCTAACTTATTCGGCCCCCTTACATTCCAAAATACTAACACTGTCCCTTATCAAAGGCCACTAGTGGATCATCCAAAACTGCTAGTGCCTCAAATCCATTCACACGGTTAACTTTAAATGTTGAACCAACATAAGTTATTCTCTTACCTTTGTCTCTAGTGGATTTTCTCACCTTTGTCTAGTTCTCCTCATTGTCTTCATCAATCTTCTCCTTTGGATCTTCCTCTAGTGTCACAATTGGAGAGGAAGTAACTTTAATGATATCAGGTGGCTTGGTCTTTGGCTTCCACTGCTTCCCTTTAACAACAACACTACATTAGTGGCCCATCTTTTGACACTTCTGACAATAGAGAGGCTTCCACTCGTATTCCACAACTTAATTAATTTTCCTTCCTTCATATTCTTTGATAGTTACTTCCTTAACCAAAGTCTTCGTGATATCAACCTCAACCAATATGCATGTATAAGATACTCTTAATTTGTTTGTCGTGCATTCATCAGTGACCATGGAAGCCTCAATGACACTACTTATTTTAATTATACTTCTTGCCCCCTAAAGGTGTAAAGGGAGTTAAGGGAGTTTAACACACAAAGGAATTGTTCACAATAGGTCCCTCTTTAGGTTAAAATTTGGTATTCATTCCTTCAGCAACATCCGCATGTTCTTTATTGTGTATGATCGTTTCATCATAACCGCATCCATGTCTATGTGAGATTTGAATATGAGAAGAAAGTAACCTTCATCATGGTAATATATGTCTAGAAACTTAACAAAATTCCATGTCTTTATCATGAAGTTCTTCACCATTTTCATGCTTAGATTCTCCCCAAGCACATACATGATCAAAGCAGTTTCCCAAAACTTGATCTCTGTCGCAATATCATCTTCCTATATGTTAGTTCCATGATTCTATGATTGTCCATGGTTCTATGATTGGCTAAATTTTGGTAAAACATGATTCTGCACTGATGTTAAGCAAGATGTTATAACATATCCATCTGCTGTGGTGACAGAACTGTTGTCATCTGTTTTAATCAAGATGTCAAGACAGATGTCGTGACATCCTTGTCTGGTACAACAGGAGCTGCTATTTTATATCTCTTGACAGAGGTGTTTTGGTTTGATGAGATCCTGTTGGATATACCTCATCAGTATGTGCAGGTCAAAGAGATTTATTAGGAACAAAATGCATATTTAATTGGTGTTCATAAAAAGGATTTTTGAGACTTTTTAGGAAACTATAATGTATTTGTTTCTACTGTTATGAAGAAGATTTTGCAGGAGTGTACTGCAGGGTAAGTTTGGTTAGCTAATAACAGAGTGTATTGGATGTCGTGCTGAATGTTATGACATCAGGTAGCTGCCAGCAAGGGCGCTGTTTGTTTTTCTGTTGTGGTTTCTGATTTATCTTAGGCTAGAATTCAGGAAACCTGTTATGGTTCCTTAGTTATCTCAGGCGAGATTCTAGGCAGTGTTGAGCATAACATGAAATGCCTTTGACCTAATTGAAAGAACCCTGATTTATGGAAAAGGGTTTAACGTGGTTAAACATAATCTCTGCCGCTTAGGCCCAAGGTCTATGTGTTGCATATAAATAGAGGAGTGGAAATCCTGACTAAGGAGAGAGAGATTGTGTCGTGAAGAATTATGTTGGTGTAACTTAATCTTCACGTGTGGTTTTGTGTTTTAGGGTTTTGAGAGTCTTTTGTGTGTGACTGTGTAAGTCACCCTTTGTATCTTTGGATGCATCGTGGTAGACATATTTAGGCTGTTATTTGTAAAGTGTCAATTGTTCACTCAAAGCTTTTAAGCAAGAGTGTATTGTTCTTGATTGAAGTTGTTAAGCAAAATCAAGTATTGTGACTTTGAAGAGTGTCTTCTAAAGTATTTCTTTGTGTATTGAATGGTTATCACTGCTGTGATTGTGGGGAGTGAGAGGTGTCTCTTGTCTAGTGGTTTCTAGGAAGAAATTGCATTGGGTAGAGATTAAGTGAGGAGTTGTAAACTGGGAGTTTAGATCTGAATTAATTCTGCTAATAGTGGATTTCCTTCTTGGCTTGGTAGCCCCCAGATGTAGGTGATGCTGCACCGAACTGGGTTAACAATTCATTGTGTTATTTATCTTTTGACATTTACAATTCTGCACAATTCAAATGGTTAGAGAAATAGTTCTGTCAGTCTGCAGATGTTACAACAGATTTCATGACATTGTTAATTTTTAAAGGGATTTAAAATGGTCATGTTCTGTCTTTGTTCTGTTTTAGAAGAGATCAATGTTCTTAGCATCTCCTAGAACATCTGAGATCTGCATACCAGAATATCAATTGGTATCAAAGTGGGCATTCTGTCTGTTCTGGATGAGATCTTGGGACATACTTTTTGGTGTCTTGAACAAGGAGAAGTGGTAGCTGATTTGCGGATCTTGCTAAATGTTTGAGCTACTACTTATGGAGTTAAGGAGAAGTGTGTGTTCACTTCTGCTTATGAAGGATTATGTGTATCTGCTGCTGTGCCCTCTGATATAGGAGCTCCAATGACCTGTTGAATGTTCTGACATCTTATTTAGGGCATGTTGAAGATGTTCTTTTAGTGGTTCGGCTGCATATTTTTCTGATGAAAGAACTCTGGTAGCCCCGGGAGAGTATTGTGCATACTGTATACAATGTGATATATGGCTATGGCAGGTTGCTGAAGGTTGTGTTAGAGAAGATAGTGGGAGGTGATTTATTTTTACCACTCATGACTTGCAGGGATTCTATCAGCATAGGAAGTCATAGGGAGGTTGAGTCAAGGATGCCAGCCCTGATGTTTCAACATTAAAGATCCTTTAACTAAAGAATACTTTTGGTATTACTGAAGTGCAAATGGTCTTCTTGACAAGATGTGTGGATTTAAGATCAATTTTTACTTATGGAATGCACAAGTATTTAATTGGTTATCCATAATGTTCAGATGGTTTATCAGGTAGATGATCCTAGAAGGATTCTTTATAAGGATTTAAGATTCATTTCTATTTGTGTTATTGACAAATATTTAATGGATTATCCTTAGTCAATGATCAAAGTGTCTCATCTGTTGTTGCTCAAGTATCTGGACCTTGATTTGTTTGGTCTTCTTCAAAGTTCTGATGATCAGATTATGCAAAATCTTGTTTCTCTAGAGCAAAGGAGATGTAGCTGATGATCTTGATACCATTTACTTGCGTGTTTGCATTCTTCATCAGCTTGGACCTACAGAGGCACGCAATTTGTCTAGAAAGTTTCCTGGCAAGAAACTTGTCTAAAGAAGTAAAGTTGTAGATTTCATCATCTTGGATCAGTAATGGAGTGCAGTAGGTGTCAAGGATAAGTGGCGATTATCTTTGACTTTCTAAAGAAGTCACTACTTAAGGAAAGCGGGAGTCCTTTTGTACAGATTTTTGTGATCCTTCTTCTCTGAAGAATCAAGCCTTGGCACATTTGGTTTCTCTAAAGAGGAGTTTTTAAAGAAAATGCAGAATACATGTTGTCTACTCAAATTTGATAGAATCAATCAAGTCTTTGTACTCTTGTTCTGATAAAGTGATGAGGTCCTTCTAAGTGGCAGAATAAAGGACTGAAGTCACCAGTGGATGTCTCATCAGAGGTTCTGACATCAAGCTGATCTTTAGAGTCTAAGTTGAAGTAATGGTACATCATTTGAAGATAAGTTGATATAATCTATCTCATGAAATTTGTGGGAGCTATGAGAAGGAGTAGGTGTTGCAGGTCAAAACCTTGGTGTATCTAAGATGCCTTTCTATGGAGCAAGTAGGATATGTAACTTGAAGATTAAGTTTTCTTGGTGGATCAAAAGATCTTCTAGAGCTCTGAAAGATGCTGAGTAACCAAACAATGGCAATTGGTTATTTAAGTAGTGTGCTTGGAGAAACTTACTCTTGTGCAGAAGGGTAGTTGTTTGAATACCAAAGGAGGATCTGGTTCTGTTCATATATTAGTGCTTGTGGTAGAAGCCCTAAGTTGCTTATAGAAGATTACCTTCTTTTGGAGATGTATTTGATTAAGCTGGTAGAGCTGTGTTCTCTAAAGATCTTCAGTTGGATTACTAGGCAGTAGTAAGTCCAGTTGTGGGCATATAAAGAACCTTTGGATGTTGTGTATCACCTGGCTTGTTTTTACTTGGAGAAGGACTTTAAGATCTGTTGTGGAACTTGTGACTCACATCTTGACTAAGAAGTACTCTATCTTGTCATACGGGAGAATGATGAGGTAAAATGACTGTCTTGGAGTATGATGTGAAGGTATTATACAAGACTGGAGTGGGTCATTGGTTGATTGCATGAAAGTCTGAAGGATGATGTGTTATATGGAAGTGAATATTCACCAGTTAAACTAGAAGTATTCTAACTTATCATATGGAAGAATGATGAGGAAATAATGTCTTGGATTATGGGGTGTCTATCTTGTTCTCTGACTCAGGCTGAGGTTAGAATACCTGTGGAGAAGTGGTTTCTTCTACTGCAGGAAAGAAGTGGAGCAGTTTGGTGCCTTCTCATTATATGAGCATAGAGATTGGTCATGAGAGATAATGTGGTGATCTTGGGTGTTTCTTGTTGTAAGGAGCGACTTTTATAGAAGATAGGGGGAGAGCTTCTATCTGATGGGTGTACTAGTTGCTTGTGGTTCAAGCAGTGAGTGAATGCATTTAGCAGGTGTGTTGAACAAAGAGTGAGCTCTTGAAGACATGAAGATGAGTCTTATGTTTTCCTTTCACGTGCTTCTGAAAAAGAGCACTAGTTATCCATGATATGGGGAGTTATACTTCTATCTAGGATCTGTTGTTGCAATAGTACAGTTATTTCTCAAGATTGTTTGTGGTTTCAAGTAGTTTGTGATTTTATGTCTCTAGAAGGATGGAATGTCAGACAAGATGTTGTGACATTATGTTACTGCTCTAGCTCATGGTGAACCTGATAGTGTATTTTTTTTTGTTCTGTCATTGGGTATCAATGGATCAAATCAGGTTTGTGGGCCTCTATCCAAGTGAGTTGTCTTGTTTGACTGGTGAAGATGAAGATCAAGACATCATCAACTCTGATTTTGTTTATATGGAAGTCAAGGAAAACTCACCCTGACATTTTGGAGTTTTTTTTTCTAAGTTGAATCTGCGTGAACTTACAGATAGTTGTCTATCCTGCAACTACTTCTGCTATTTGTTCTAGTGTATTTATAAATCAAGGGGTGTAAAGTTGCATGAGTTACCAGTGTGTGATATGAAGATGACGAAGTGACTCTTCATGTATTTGGGTCATCCCTTTTAGGGGGAGTACTGATTATGCATGACAGGAGGAGCTATGTGCATGTCTGATGTGTAGTTGCATTACTTGTTTTGACATTGTGCTGGTGCTGATGGTCTGTTGGATTGGCTAGTTTTCCCTTTTGGTTAGATTTTTGCTTTTGGTGTCTGCCTTGACAGAATGGGATATTTGTGTTGCTCTTCATGAGCTTTATCTTGTAATTTTAGGGTCTCCATATCCTTTACCATTTGTGTTTCTGACCTTATTTGATCAATGCTAAGACATTAGTTATGATCTAAATTTGTGGCTAAAAGGGGGAGAAGTAGTAGTAGAAACAACAGGTTTAGTTGTATGTGCATCACAGGTGGAGGATGATATACTGCTGCTCTGGGTTGATTTGCAGGTGAGCTGATGTGCTGGAGTTGATCTCTTGGTGTGAACAAGATGATGATCCTGTGTGTGTGATTATTGCTGTTGATGTTGAGTATGTGTGTGTTCCTTGATGGAACTTAGTAGTAGACTAGTTGTTGCTTGGGTAGTGTGTGTTTCTGCAGGTTGCTGGTAGGTTGTGTTTGGCTTATGTGCCATGATATGTTGTGCATTAGTTGAGAGGGAGTATCACATGATGTTCCATTAGAGGTTGTGACATCTGTAGTCTGGACTAGCGGGTGGTATTTTGTGTTATGGAACAGGTGTTTTTCAAGATGTCATCCTAGATGTCTTGACATCCATATTCCATAATAGACTGTATGATTGTGTGTGATTGATTTTACTATGTTGAAGGCATCGATTGTTGTTGGATTGTTGCTGCAGTGGTGCAGTCTATATATTGATTAGAGATTAAGCAGCTCGTGTATCTCTTGGAAGATTGTGAGATGACTGGATTTTTGGAGATCATGTGCAATTTGTCAGTTGAGTCCTGCTTTAAAGCATGGTGATTATGGTTTAGTTTTTGGGTTTGGCTCTGTTTGATGTGTGCATATGAGTTTATATGTGTGTACATTTACTCTAATTTTTATCAATTTTTGGGCTAAACTAAGGGGGAGTAAAGTGTTAATGTTATCTGTTGTCTTGGATAAGTTTGTTTGGTTGTTTTAGCCAAAATTTATCAAAGGTGGAGATTGTTAGTTCCATGATTCTATGATTGTCCATGGTTCTATGATTTGCTAAATTTTGGTAAAACATGATTCTGCACTGATGTTAAGCAAAATGTTATAACATCTCCCTCTGCTGTGGTGACAGAACTGTTGTCATGTGTTTTAATCAAGATGTTAAGATAGATGTCGTGACATCCTTGTCTGATACAGTAGGAGCTGCTATTTTATATCTCTTGACATATGTGTTTTGGTTTGATGAGATTCTGTTGGATATACCTCATCAGTATGTGCAGGTCAAAGAGAGTTATTAGGAACAAAGTGCAGATTTAATTAGTGTTCATAAAAATGATCTTTGAGACTTTTTAGGAAACTATAATATATTTGTTTCTACTGTTATGAAGAAGATTCTGCAGGAGTGTACTGCAGGGTAAGTTTGGTTAGCTAATAACAGAGTGTATTGGCTGTTGTGCTGAATGTTATGACATCAGGTAGCTGCCAGGAAGGGCGCTGCTTGTTTTTCTGTTATGGTTCCTGATTTATCTCAGGCTAGAATTCAAGAAACCTATTATGGTTCCTTAGTTATCTCAGGCGAGATTCTAGGAAGTACTGAGCATAACATAAAATGCCTTTGACCTAATTGAAAGAACCCTAATTTATGGAAAAAGGGTTTAACGTGGTTAAACCTAATCTCTTCCACTTAGGCCCAAGGTCCATGCGCTGCATATAAATAGAGGAGTGGTAATCCTGACTGAAGAGAGAGAGAGAGAGAAAGAGAGAGAGAGAGAGAGAGAGAGAGAGAGAGAGAGAGAGAGAGAGAGAGAGAGAGAGAGAGAGAGAGAGAGAGAGAGAGAGAGAGAGAGAGAGAGAGAGAGAGAGAGAGAGAGAGAGAGATTGTGTCGTGAAGAATTCTATTGGTGTAACTTAATCTTCACGTGTGGTTTTGTGTTTTAGGGTTTTGAGATTCTTTTGTGTGTGACTGTGTAAGTCACCCTTTGGATGCATCGTGGTAGATATATTTAGGCTGTTATTTGTAAAGTGTTAATTATTCACTCAAAGCTTTTAAGCAAGAGTGTATTGTTCTTAATTAAAGCTGTTAAGAAAAATCAAGTATTGTGACTTTGAAGAGTGTCTTCTAAAGTCTTTCTTTGTGTATTGAATGGTTATCACTGCTGTGATTGTGGGGAGTGAGAGGTGTCTCTTGTCTAGTGGGTTCTAGGAAGAAATTGCATTGGGTAGAGATTAAGTGAGGAGTTGTAAACTGGGAGTTTAGCTCTGAATTAATTCTGCTAATAGTGGATTTCCTTCCTGGATTGGTAGCCCCCAGATATAGGTGATGTTGCACCGAACTGGGTTAACAATTCATTGTGTTATTTATCTTTCAGCATTTACAATTCTGCATAATTCAAATGGTTAGATAAATAGTTCTGTCAGTCTGCAGATGTTACAACAGATGTCATGACATTGTTGATTTTTAAAGGGATTTAAAATGATCATGTTCTGTCCGTGTTCTGTTTTAGCAGAGGTCAATGTTCTTAGCATCTCCTAGAACATCTGAGATCTGCATACCAGAATTTCACTATATCTCAATTTCTACTTCCCCATTTACCGCAGATGGTGTAACACACTCCATTGGCAATCCCTTTGTCGGATTTCGATTCTCGCTTAGCACATCAAGCCACAACTTTCGATTCTCAGGATCAACCTTGGATTCAAGTTCTAGGGTTTCATCTTCAACTATCTCGATTTCATCTTCTAGGGTTTCATTTTTGATCATAACTTCCTCTATTGGTTTCTCGATGCATTTACTACTATATTCCTCTACCATGGCCTGATTCGGAGTCTCCTTATCATGTCGCATCAATGGACAAGGATGATTTATCGATGACAGTGGCACTGTGGTATACGGCCGCCATCGTCCCCTTTTCGCCTGTGTCCCCATCTTAGAGCATTTTCTTCACCGTGTTCTTTTTTTTAATGAGTTTAGAGTTATTGAGTAGTAATATAACTTTACTCCTTTTGAGGTGAATAATAATTGCTTTTTAAAATTATATTTTTGAAATTAGTAATCTGGTGGATTACAGTGAGGCTTATTTATTGACAAAATTACATTTTTAAAACTAGGAATCATGTGAGATTATAGTGAAACTCGTGATTGGAAACCTTGTGGTTCAAGTGTGGAACCATATTTTGACGAGGATTTTAATGGTGATTTTTGAGGTGATTTTTTATTACGATTTGTGATGATTGTTTAATTTGCATGCTTGATTTTATACATGATCATGCATGCATATATTTTGGATTTAAGTTGGACTTCGGTCCAGTGATGGCCAAGTTCGTAGAGGAACTATGGCGGTCTCATGTTCAGAGAGGGACACAGTTCAAGAGGAACCAACAACATGGACAATGGATAACAAACCTTTGACCCCAAAAATCCTGTACCATATGCATATTGATGAAGGGGGTTGTTGGCATTAGCATTTGCATTACAATTTGAATTGTGATTGTGTTTTATGTTAATAATACACTTGTGATTGTTGTTGTTTACCATCATGTTGTTAATTATCACCATTAACACTTATAAGGTGTATTCCCACCCCTTTCTTGTTTGTTTTGTTTGCTTTGTGCAATTGTTATACAAATACTAAATAGGAGTAGTTGCTTGTGAGTTAGAAGATAACCTCTAAGCTTGTTTTCATTTATTTTTATAATTATCGCTATTAAGTTGGTTTATATGATTTTATTAATAACACCGGGAACGGGGCATATTATTTGTTTTAAGTTAATGTTTGGAGTTATTTTTCTTGAGTATTTTTTTAAAATAATTATTTTATGTTATAAGATAATTTGATTTCCGCTACAAGATTTTAAAAAATATGTAAGTTAAGTGTTGCGTAGCATCCGAAGTTGTGAAATTCTCTTTTTTATTAAGAGTCGGGGTTTAAGGTGTTACAATTACCACACCAAATACAAATTTGGAGGCCTCCGTAATAATTCATTGAAGCATGTGATCACGAAATTCAAACTCATGCTCATTTTTTTAATTGGTTGTCAATATCTACCCCCTTCACAATAACACCCTAGGCATCCAGAGACACAACATGTTTGAGGAAAACATTAGGGTTCATCATATCTAATGAAAACAATTACAATAAAACACTCGACAAGTGCTAATATTGTACATAGAGTTGAAAAAATGATAATTGACAGCCTACAGAGATGCATCTTTGGGCGAGTTCATATAGAATCCGGATATGTATCTCCGGATAAAACAAAAGTTTTCATACAAAAAATAAACTTAATGTGAGCAATGAGGTTTGATATAAATGATCTTTACCTGGAATTCCAGCTTCTTTTGCTCCCTTTGATGTGATGAAACATAAGAACAAAGATTTGGAATGAAAATGTTTATTGAGAATTAAAGGGTTTTTGGAAAGGGTTTTACGTGAAAAACAAGTATGGGTCTGTGATCATGCAGGTGAATGTTTTATCAACTTATTCCGGAAATGTGTCTCCAAAAATATTTGGCATGCAAAGGTGACAAAAATTTCAAAGTCTCGCCCCAAACCTCCGCAGATGCATCTCTAGAAAATCCACTGGACTGCTCAAATATCGATATATTTGTTGAAAATACCCGGAGATGCATCTCCAGAATAATTTTTTGTTTTAATCTGGGGTTACACTTATTTGGTGCGTTTGGAGATGTATCTCTGGAATCTGAGGGGCATTTTTCGGGTTTCCATAGGGTATTTTTCCACCCTATAAGGTGGGATAATCAATTCCCATAAACTTTGTTTTCCAGTTACAAATGAACATACTTTTCTGTATGAAAGATATCACAACCTTCTTTTGGCAAATATATTATCATGAATAAAACCAGTTTACTTCATTAAGCTTTAAAAGAGAGTTACAGATGGTACTTATAAATGGTATGTGTAGCATGTTAATAAGCTAGAGCAATTATACATAGTTATACAGCCTAACAAATTTGTAACTAACATATGCTAAATGAGGAAAGCTTGCAATCTAATCAACTAAGCACCAAACTATAAAGGGAAATTTCAACTAACAAGTTAGTTACTTAACATAACTAACTTGTAACTACTTTATCTTCATTTTTCTCGAGTGTTATCCCCCACAAGTTGTAGGATAAATATCAATCATCCCTAACTTGGATAGCAAGGTGTGGAATGGTTGAGATAAGAGTGGTTTAGTAAAGATATTTGCAATATTATATTTATAGGAAACAGGAAAAAGTTTAAGGATGCTAACTTGGCAATCAATTTCCAAGTGTTTAGTGCGCTCATGGAACACGTGATTTGCTTCAATGTGAATTGCACTAAGATTGTCACGGTGGAGAACATGTAGCTTGAAGGAATTGATTTGGGGATCTTCAAGTACATACACAAGTCATCGGAGCTCACATGTTGTTGCAGCTAATGCATGATATTCAGTTTCTGAAGATGATCTAGAAACAATTAGTTACTTCTTTATGTGCCAAGAAATGATGGACTTGCCTAAGAAGAAGCATTGGCCCAATAATGATCTTCTACTCTCCATACAACCTTCCCAGACAGCATCATATAATCCAATAAGATAGAGTGATGAACTTCTTTGAAAAAATAAGCCTTAATCAGGATAATGTTTAGGGTATTGTAGAACTCTGGTTGTTGCATTAAAATGTGTGGTGGTTGGTTTGTTCCGGAATTGACTAAGTTGTTGAGTGATGAATGTAATGTGGTCTTGTTGTTGTTAGATAGAGTAACCTATCGATCAATCTTTTATGAGAGGTTATATCATGATATGCAAGACTTTCATCATGAAATAACTTTATTGAAGGGTTTGCAAGTGTGGAAATTGGTTTGGAGCCAAGCATTCCTGAGTCAAATAACAGATCCAAGTGATATTTTCTCTGACATAAAGAGATGCTTGTTTTGGAATGAGCAACTTCTAAGCCAAGAAAAAACTTCAATTGACCTATATTTTTATTTTGAATGTTTGATGTAGTATGGATTTGATCTCGTCAAATTCACCAAGGAATTTCCTACAAGGATGATATCATTAACATATACCAAAAGAAGAGTGAAGGAAGTGGGATTTTTCTTGATGAATAAGGAATGGTATGCACTGGCTTCTGTGTAACAATTATGTTTTGAAGTGAGCTTTTCATACCATTTTCTGTGACTTTTTTAAGACCATATTAATTATTTTATGAGCTTGCATACTTGGTTTTGCTTTGGAGGATTGATGCCTGGAGGAATGACCATGTAAACATCTTTTTGGAGATCACCGTGAAGAAAAGCATTGTTCACATCTAGTTGATGAATGAACCAACTGTTGATGGAAGTAATAGTAATGAAAAACCCGACAATAATTAATTTGGACATATGTGACTATGTACCAAAGTAATTTAACCCTTCAATTTGGTTATACCCTTTGGCAACCAACCTAGATTTTAATCTCTCAACTGATTTATTAGCATGAAATTTGGTTTTTAACACCCACCTGCAACCTATACGCATGATGTTTGGTGATAGGTCCACTATGTCCCATGTACCCATTTTTTCAAGAGATACAAGTTCAATTTGCATAGCTTATTTCCAGCAATCAAACTTGTTAGCCTTAACAAAATATTTTGGTTTAATGATTGTGTTAAGAGACATGACAAAGTGATTATGAATAGGAGATAACTTTAAATAGTACATATGATGAGACAAAGGATATTGAGTATTTGAAGATGTGTGATTGAATGAATCACTGAATGAGTTGCAAAAATAACCCCTAAGATATGATGGAGGATATCTGGTTCTCGGTGGAGGTATGTCATTTTGATCATGTGGTACAATAGACAGGTCATGATCAAAATCATCAGCTGGTGTGATATTTGTTTTAAAGGTGGGATGCGTAGGTAAAATGGGATGAATGATATGTGTTGGTGTATTTAAGGAGTGTTGGTTAAGGTCATTGGTCTTAGGAGGTGTAACAAGTGTACTGGTGTTGGGATAAACACACCAATTATGGTTAGGATTGTTATTGGTGGATGGAAATTGTAATATATATTCATGCAAAGTGACATGTCAATATATGAAATTTTATTTTGAATTTAGTTTTAACAAAATATTGCTTTTGTAACCTGACTTGTAGTAACACTCGAGGTTGAAGAGGGCGGGGAGTGATTGTCGAATTCACATCGAAATGAGAGAGATCTTGAGGCTATGTAGGTATGGAACTGCATGGTTGGATAAAGGCTTATAAGGATTGATTGGTACTACCTATACCAACAAGATGCATATTCCGTTAGGTAGCTTAACAAATAAGAACTTCATAGTTAAGGAGGTTTGAATTGGAGTAGTATTTTGGATGGGTGACCTTTTGGGAAGTTTCCCGGAAAGCATATGAGTGAGGAAAAAACATGTTGAAAAGACTCGTGTTCGTTTGTGGGGTCAGGCGATATTCTTGAAAGCAGTATGTGGCGTTACAAATGGTATTAGAGCCAAATTTCTCCCAGTATGATGTGGTTCGGGGACGAACCAATGGGAAGCTGGTGGGTAAGTAACACTTGAGGCATGAGAGGGAGAAGGTAGTTGTTGAATTAACATCAAAATGAGAGGGATCTTGAGTGGCTAAGTAACACTTGAGGCATGAGAAGGAGGAAGGTATTTGCATTATAAATAAACATCAGAGTTTTCTTCCCAAGTGGGATATCACATAGCAAAACCAACATTTCCTTATAAAAAGGTTTTTCTCCAAATACAGCGGAATATTAAATAGTAAAATCCAACAAAGGTTTTTGATACGTTCACAGGAACAAAATACAAGTTCAGCATAAAACAAATAAAAACACCCAAGTCCCGTGCTACGTATCAGAGCATCCTAGACTCGACTGGCACACCATAATCCAAGCTAGCTAAGTACCTAGATTATCTGTACTTCCGAAGAAGCACAGACCACAACAACAACAAAGGGGTGAGAAAATATGATCAAAATATATTGGTAATGTAATACATGTAAACAAGGTAGTAAAACACACCAACACCCTAATATTCACCCCACAACACCAATCATGAACCTACTGTTCAAATTACAATATAACATATTATAATGCAAATATGCAACTCATCACCATGCATGTGGTACCGACTCATTGGTTCATTTAATCGAACCTGGACAGATTACTTACGCTCCTACTGAGATATGATCTATCCCCGACAGATCACTTACGCTTCTACTGAGATATAATCTATCCCCCACCATTCTCCTCAAAGGAGTACGAATGAATCACTTACGCTCCTACTGAGATATGATTCATCCCACCAAACACCATGATATGCAAGACACCAATGCATAACTATTATATTCAGGCACACTAAGTGCACACGATCCTCCTGATCATATCATCATACATCAATGCATATGTGTAGATATATTACACACCAACGACTTATAATTCAAATCACACAGTGAGCAGTTTCACATTCTAACACCAAGTATAAACACATCCCATCACCCGGGGATACCCTATCATAGTGATAACCTTACGATACTCCATATCGCACACTCATCCATCATTCACTTAATTTAAACGATAAAGAATCCACATCCTATCACCAAATGTACTCCCTACATTATCCAATCTCCATCCCTACACTCATCATGGTCTAAGGGATACTACACAGCTAGCGCACCAGGCACGACAGCACAAAAAGTCACATTTTGCTACGCTCGCTACTCCCTCGCTAGGCGAGTGTTGCACCCTAAAATTTGCCCAACCTTACTCCTTGAGTTTATGTTTCATTGTCATTAGCATTTGCATATAGAGTCATGTACATAGACTAACCATCTGCATAGCATAAGCATAGCAAGTCATTCAACAGGGGACCAATCATTACTCTCATCTCTAGAAGCCTATCAAGAGGTTATTATCCCAAGTCAATCTCATTCAAGTCATCAGGAAAGAATTTGAAAGCAAAGAGTGCAGCAGATCAAGCCTTGAGTCCATCTCCTAGCTGAGGGTATCTGAGGATCATCAAGGAAAGTATGAGCTGTGAATTGAAGGCATGGAGAGTATCTAGACCTTATGAGAGACTTAAAAAGACATTTGGAGAAGGAGACAAGTCATTGATGAAAGCACAAGAGTTACAGTTGAAGACAGTCAACTAGGGTTTCATCTGGGTCAACCCTAGGTCAACCCTAGGTCAATTGACTGATTTAAGGGGCATTCAAGGCTATTGGAGAGATGTGGGGTTCATAATTTGACATGGAGAATAAAGATATGGAGATATGCCAAGGAGAATTCAAGAGAAATCAAGGAGAAGAGGAGTTACTAAATTAGGGTTTCTCTGTAAAATCCCCTAGTTTAGGTCATATTTCTAAGCAAGATAAGTCAAAATGCTAGTTTCAAATGGCTTCTTGGCCAACATGAAACTTGTAGAGGATCTCAAGACCTTTAATTTGAGTGGTGGAAGACCTCAAGGAGATTTATAGAACTCAAGTTATGGTCCTTACAAGTTACAGGTCATCTGAGGTATCTGAATTTTTGTCTGTGAAAGTGACTTGACTTCCAAGCTAGTTTTACCCCTCAAGGAGATTTCAAAGGAATTCTTGGTCAACATAAGAATTGTTCCTCATTGTCTTAGCTTTCTAGAATGGTATGGCATGCCTTCATATGATGTGTGGAACTCAACTTATGGTCTTGGCAAGCAAAGGGTATTTTGGGCATTTGTGAATTACAGGTCATTTTAACCTATGTCCAAAACTCATACAAGGAGACCTCAAATGGAAAAACTTACAACATCAAACTTGCTCCAAATGGGATTTTAAGTCTAGAAAGAAGGTCACAAATTATTGGAGAAGCTCATAACATGAATTTGCATAATTGGTCAAAATATGAACTAAAATGGCTTATAAAGTGAATAAATTCAAAGTGAAAAATGGTTTGGGAGATTTATGAGTCCAAATGGAGACTTCCAATATATGATTTTGAATGGAAAAACAATTCTAAGAACAATGGTTCAAACACTTTTTTGAGTTTAGAAGAAAAAAAGAAAGTTATCTTTGGTTACTTGTAATTGAAGAAACATAACCAACATGGATCAAAGTTGGAAAGCAAGGGAATGTGCAAGATGGATCTAGAATGTTCATATGAGGTCTATATATTCATGAAATGAGAATTTAGCAAGGGTTGGCTTCATTTTCACCAAGAATTTCACAAGCTTTCTCATTCTTTTTCATTGAAGTTTCATTCCAATCTCACAAATTCTTCACCAAATCTTCATCATAATCAACTTTCTCATACTGTTTCATCATCATAGAGTATAATTCAATCAAGAATCAAGTGTGAATCATCCATTTTCGATCACTTTCTTCATCAACATCAAAATTGAAGTTTCCATTGGACAGCACAATTCAGGTCAAGAATCATCAAGGCATTGCATACAGAATTGAGCATTGAGTTAATTGATCAAGATCCAAGCCTTGGAAGCCTCAGATCCTCAATCTTCCATAGCTGTTTTCAAGCTTTTGCACCAGGTATGTTTTCATTCACACAGCTTGATTTAGTTGGTTTAACAAGTTGTTGTTAGTTTAGATATGATCTAGGTGTTTAGTAGAGCAGTTAGGGTGAATTTGGAGAGGATTGGTGACATTTGTTAGCAGGTGCCACAAACTGTTAGGGCTTGAAACTCTTAGGTTAATGCATTAGAATGTTAGTTTGATGGATCAGATTAATCACTATTATGCATAGATTAGGTTAGTGCAAGTTTGAGGGAGAATTGTGTTGGTGCATCTCAGAGAACTTCCATGGTGACCAGAGTTTGATGCCATCGGGTTTGTTGATCTAGTGAATTTCAAAGCAATCTAATGCCATAGGATTGTAGATTGAAGAATTCTGAGCATTTTTCATGTTGAGATCGTGTCAATTCATTGCGTGTAGAATGAGAACAGAGTGGTGTAAGTTTGCTCGTGCATGGAGTTTCATGGAGGTTGAAACCCTAAGTTCAGAACCAAGGAGGAAGACATAATCGTGTCCGTTCAATGCGCGTTGGACTTTTGACTTGGAGGATGATCTTATGGCTCATATTTAATCTGAATTTGGAGGGAAGTGAGTTGGCCAAAACGCACCGTTTCATTAATTGAAACGGGCGGGCCTGAATGAGAGTGATATCCCCACCCCCCAATTCCAAGCCCAAACCATATTGAACGTGATTTTACTACTTTTCTCACCCCCCCTGCGCCTCTCTTATCTTTTCATTATTTCTGAAGCGTTCTGGGCTTAACCAAAATGATATGCGCACCCCCTATTATTGGCCCATCCTGGATATGAACTGCACGTGGTTTCTATTAGTACCCCCCATCAATTTTAATTCAATTTAATTTCTTAATTCATTTTAATTTTTACCAATTTTCATTAATTCATAACAAATTCATAAAAAATGCATTTCAATCCATTCTTTTTACATCATTTTCATTAAAATGTCTAGAAAATTTTCATTAAATAAAATTGCATTTTTATTTTTATTTCATATTTTTTCCATATTTTCTAAATAAATGTCATTTTAAGTAGTTTCATTTCATGCATAAATTTGTTAATTTTTGTTCTATCAAATGCTTTAGTATTTTTTGTTCATTCTTTTTATATTGCTTAGATTAGACATTAAGCTTGTAGAAATATTTTAGTTCCCATTTTTAGAAATTAAATTTAGGTGATTAAAATAGGCTTGAACATCATGAACAAATTAGGGTTTTTAGGTGATGACTTAAGAAGTTTAATTTCATTTCCCTTAAGACTTAGGGTTTGAATAGATTAGTTATGGGATTATAAGGGCTATGGGTAGTTACTAGATCCCTTAGAAAAAGTCAGGATTCCCCTACTGCTATTATTACTGTCTGTATATCTGATTGTCTGGTGTGGTGTGCCCTCTGGGGATTATTGCTTGCTTGTTTGGGTATTGGGGTTTGTCTGGGGCCCTGGGGAAGCTGAAGACCTGAGAAGATGAAGGCCATTGGAGATCCAAAGATTGAAGATCAACTGTCAGAGTTGAGGAGGAGTTTCTTGCTAGCAGCTGCTGAGGAGACTAGGGTTTAGGAGCTAGGCAGAGCTCTAGGTTAGAAAGTTTGTTTCTCAAACATGGATTGCCTTGTCTGCATCCATTCTTCTCTGTGATTCAGAGTCTCTCTAAGACACTCACCCCCTTCCTTTGGAAGGCTTGGTGATAGTGTCTATGAGATAGAACTCTTGAGAGAAAATGTCTCTTGTGTTAGAAGCAGTCTGTTCACCACCTTTGGTAGTCAACTGATTGCTTAACACCCGATTCACTCTTGTGACTAATCCCTCATCCTGGAGGTTTGAGCTTGAAGAAAAGCCATTGCAGATAGAAGACTGATGATCAAAGCCCTTGTCTGAAGGCCATGAAGATGGAGATTGAGGCTTGTTGAAGCCTGTAGCTGAATGGAGATTGCTTGAAGCCAGATGCTGAGCTGCTGATGCTGTTTCTTTTGCTGTTGTTTTATTGCTGATGTATTGATTGTTTTTTCTGAACTGTATTGTTTGCTGTTTACCCTGTTGGGTTGAAAGTGAAGCCTGTTCACTTTTGCCTATTGTTTTCTAGGTTCGAGGTTGAGTGGGACTCCCTTGCCTCGCTTGTATTGCTGCATCCATGCATTTTACTGTTTTACTGTATATATCTGATATTGTTTCTGTTTCTGCCTATCCCGTAGGATCTCTGTTTCTCTCTGTGCAAGAGAGGAGCATGATAGACACTAGGTCTTAACCCACGCATGATAACATTAGGTTAGTTTGTTTCCCTTCGCAACCGTAGGTCAGAGTTCTGTCTCTTTCTTCCTCAAAACAAACAGAAAAATACCACAAAGATTTTAAACACAATAAAAGACACTTCTTCCGTAAAAGAATGTGAACTCATCAAAACGTCATTTTTGTCCGCTTGGACTGTTAATCAAGGAAACCTTTTTCAGAAGGAATAAAATCAATCAAGGACAGACTTGTGTCGTACGTGGCCCGAACTACGTTTGCTCTGATCTTTCATGCTGTATGAAAGTACGTAGGCATAGGATGCGATATCCTAGCGAGCAACCTTCCCCTCCTTTCCCGTAGGTAGGCGAACTACGTTGACTCTGATTTCTCGTTCCAGACGGGAATACGTAGGCATAAAGTGCGATACTTTGCCGAGTCATTTTTATTTTCATTTTATTTTCTTTTTCACCCTTGACCTATAGTTTAGATAGAATAACAATCCATACCCGAAAACAAGCGTGGATCCCGTCGAGTACGACGGACGTGAGGGGTGCTAATACCTTCCCCTTGCGTAACCGACTCCCGAACCCAGGTTTTGGTTGCGATGACCATACCTTTCCCGTGTTGTGCGAGGTTTACTCTGAGCGTTCCCTTTCCCTCCCGTGGGATAAATAACGCACGGTGGCGACTCTTCTGTTCAGCCGGCGCCGATTTTCGCAGTAGCGACAGCTGGCGACTCTGCTGGGGATCCAACGTCCCCTGGCTGCTAAGGACTGCGATAGTTCTTATGCATTTGGGATCCAACGTCCCTTAAGCGAGTCAATCCTAGCGCTTGTTTTCCCGTCGAGGATTTTGTATGGATTTATATTTCTGACCTTTATTTTCAGCATTATATATATTGATTATTATTGCTGTATCTTGGGGTGTGACGGGTGTTCTGATATTGAGAGATAAGTCGGACCTGGGCTTGAGTGCACCTAGAATTAGAGTAGAAATTAGTGGGCGCCCGCTTGCTTTGCTTGCTTTGGTGTCCCATGAAATCTACACTCAGACGAGGTTCCTCTGGTTGGCCTCCTGCCCCTTCCGTTGGTTGGCGTGGGTTGCTGGTTAGTTGAATTGTCGACTCTGGGGACCGATCATTTGGAAGTTGGCTAAGTGAGGCCTCTTCAGGAATTGATGATGCCACTCCTTCTGGGAATCGTATCATCAACCCTGAAAGTCTGTGACGCCGACGACCGCATAGGATGCCGTACCTTGTGCCAGTTATAGGGCCACCCACCTGTGAGGGGATTCAGGGTTATGCAGGTAACTAGACCTCCAGACTACCGGTTATTTCTTGATCAGAGATCCTGGTTATTTATGGAGAGTTATGAGGTCTGTCAGAGACCTATTTGGAGATGTGTTCTGAGGTCTGTCAGAGACCAGTTGGAGAGTTCTGAGGTCTGTCAGAGACCAATTGGAGATATGATGTGAGGTCTATCAGAGACCAGTTGGAGTTATGGTTTGAGGTCTGTCAGAGACCAGTGTTGGAGTTTTATTTTAGGTCTATCTGAGACCAGGGTTTGATGACTTCTGGATGGTCTATCTGAGACCTTTCTTGATTGGGTTTAGGCTATTCAGCTGCAGCTTCGGTCCCTGTTGAATGTTACTTGCATTGCATTGCCTGCATATCCATTATCATTTGCATTTCACTAACGTGTGTCTGTGCTGCAGGTGCATTTGCATTTCCCTAGTTCTAGTGCCCAGACTTCTGAGTTTTGATCATGACTAGCTTAAGGAGAACAGTTGCTTACAAATTGCCTACGCCTGATATTGTTCCTTTACTGGGGTTGATCTCTCTTGCTGATGAGGGTGTTCGTAGGAGTTTCCGGATGAGCTATGGTAGATTATTGAGATTGGTGTGCAAACCCACCGAGGTGGAGTTAGATGGGTTGTATGCTTTGATGCAATTCTATGACCCTGCTTTGAGGTGCTTTACGTTCTCTGACTTTATTATGGGACCAACTCTGGAGGAATACGCTGAGTATGTTGAGCTGCCCGTGCAGAACCAGGTTCCATTCATTCATTATGACGCCAAACCCAAGCCGGAGGATTTGGCAAAAGCCTTGCATATTGATGCTTCTGAACTTGTGACTACTGTCTCCCGTGGAGTTCCAGGCTTCTCACTTCAGTTCTTAGTTGGTAAAGCCCAAGAGTATGCCAAGAGCGGGTGCTGGGTTGCTTTCAATGCTGTGTTGGCCTTGTGCATTTATGGCATAATACTGTTCCCCAATATACCGGATTTTGTGGACTTCGATGCTTTCTACTTGTTTGCCGCTGGTAATCCTGTACCTACCTTACTCGGAGATCTCTACCACTCACTGCATTACAAGAATGAGAAGGGAAGAGGGAAGAATGTTCACCTGTGTGTGCCCTTGTTGAGTATGTGGTTTGAGAGTCACCTTCCTAAGAGAGGATCTGTTGCAGAGACTACAGTTCCAGTTGGTTGGCCAGAGCGCCTGATGAGGCTATCGTCGGAAGATATGGAGTGGTTTGATCGAGACCTGTTGGGATCTGAGCTCATCTTCAGTTGTTCTGGGTACCCTAATGTGCCGTTGATAGGAAGAAAAGGGTGTATCAATTACAACCCTTCTCTATTCATTCGCCAGTTCGGATATGCGCTGAAGAATCCACCTCAAGAAGAAGAAGTACAGGAATCTCTGTACTTCATAGGGGATTTGAAGGGAGAATTATTAGCCAAGTTGCAACATGCCTGGACGCGTATTAACCGCAAAGGGAAGCCACTGTTAGGAAAGAATGACTGTCAGGCCTATGCACCTTATAGAGTTTGGATTCAGGAGAGGGCTAGTCAGTTGAGGATGCCGTTTCCAGATGCACCAATTCTCGTTCCCGTTCCGGTAGCAGAGCCGACTACTGTTTCTAGGGAAGTCTATGAGCAAGTTGTGAGAGAGAAAGAAGCCTTGATGAAGATTAACGAAGGGTTAGAGCAAGAGTTAGCCCAGGCACGCAGTGAGAAAAACAAGGCCGTATATGCTTTCCAACAACAGATCGAGCTGGTAAACAGGTTAGGAGCTGAGTTGACCGAGGAAAAGAAGAAGCGCGAACGTCTGGGGCAAGAGTTCAGAAGTTCCCATGACATGCTGGAAGCCAAAAAGAAAGCGCTCGACGCAGCACACCGAGAGATATCTTCTTGCAATAAGACTTGGAATGCTACACTCACTAACAACAAGAAGAGGGAAGATAAGCTGAAGCAGCAAATTTCCGACCTCGAGGAGAAGTTGAAGTCTAGCATCAAGAAGTGTGAGGAAGAAGTGATGACCCGGTATAGTGTCCAGCATGCACTGAACAAGGCAATCAAATCCAGAGATGAAGCAGTGTCTCAGAAGCGAAAGCTAGAAGACTGCTTCGGAGAAGCAACATGGGAAGAAACTGCTGAAGACGTACGCCGTGTTCTTAAGAGGAGAAACCAGCTTGTTGAGGGGCTGCTTGATCGACCAAGCCATCCGGAGACCAAGAAGTTGATAGAGGAGTATCAGACTTTTGGGAGGATTTGATCATTTCATGTAGTATCTTGCATAGTGCTGACCATCACCAGGATTGTTGGTTGAGGTCATGCCTTCTTTGTATTCTCAGTGATACCGTACTCTGGGTTTATTGATTCTCCCTGCAATATATGAGGCTTTCTATGATTCAGCTCCGATATTCCTATTGTCAGCACTGTCACTGCACCGGCACCTTTGCACTAGAACTGGGGGAATGAACTTCCCTAATGCACAGACACATTGCATTGCATTCATATACATATTGCATAACAGGTACTCTTTGAATGGTGTCTTATTTCCTGCTCTGTACCAGGTACTTAACAGGATTCCAGATCAACATCCGCACCGCTATTCTACACGTTCCAACTGTCGGAAAGTCATGGACCAGATTCAGAACGAGATGCAGGATGTACGCGAGAAGCTCGCCCTCTTCATGCAGACCATGGAGGCTATAGCAAAAGGGCAGGAGAATTTGCAGGCCATGGTCCAGCCTCTGTTGGCTCGCAACGCTGGTCATGGTAACGACGATCACCAGTCTGTCCGGGTTGATACTGCTCATGGAGACGGCACTCCCACGCCAGTGGCGCCACCGGTGATCAATATGACTGCTGCTAACGTCAACAACGCTACCGCTGCTGTGAATGGTAACGTCGGAGTGGGGAATGAGACTGCTGTCCATAATGCGGGGCTGGGTGATGTCAATTTGGCAGATAATCTGGGAGGCAATGGCTTTGTCTATACTGGTTTCGGATTCAACGATCAGGGATTTGACAACACTGGCAAGTATGGCTTTAATGCTCAAGGCTTTGGGCAAGAGGGTTATGGTATGGTCAATCAGGGTTACGGAGGCTTTGGAAACGGAAATGGTACTGGATTTATGGCTTGCGGTCCTGCTGGAGGTGTTCAAGGGTACGGCAACAGAGGCTGAGGTCCGGGAATGAATCAGATCAGAGCTGGACGTAATAATGCGTACGATGGGTACGGGGCTGGAAATGGTCTGTGGCAAGAGGATCAGCAGGAGGATGCCTTCTCCGGAGGAGGTTTTGAAGGACCGATGGATGATTCCCAAAAGATTAGAATGCTGGAAGAGCAGATGAAGGGAGTTCTAAACCAGAGTGCTGTGGGTTTGGACATGGCAACTATGGGCTTGGTACCTGGCTTGAGGGTGCCAATTAAATTCAAGGCGCCTGCGTTCGATAAGTACAAAGGAGATACGTGTCCGAAAGTGCATGTGCGAGCTTATTACAGAAAGATGTCTGCATACTCCACTGACGAAAGAATGCTAATGCATTTCTTTCAGGATAGTCTATCGGGCCCTTCCTTAGAGTGGTACATGGGGTTGGAGCCAACTGATATCAAGACATGGAAGCAATTGGCGGAGGCGTTCGTAGCCCATTACAAGTATAACAGCGACCTGGCACCCAATCGGGTCCAGTTGGCCGGGCTTTCGCAGAAGAAGGGGGAGAGTTTTAAAGAGTACGCGCAAAGGTGGCGCGATATGGATGCCAGGGTCCGTCCTCCTGTGGAAGATAAAGAAATGAATGATATGTTTGTCGGCACATTCACCGGGCTGTTTCATGATATGCTGTTTCATACGTCTCTGGCTAGTTTTTCAGACCTGATTCTGATGGGTGAAAAGATTGAGCGTAATATTAAGCAAGGAAAGTTCCAAGTCGAGGAATCAACTGCATCTGGCAGTAATAGGAAAGCTTATGGTGGGCGCCGTCAGGGCGAGGCAAGCGCGGTATTTGGAGGCCGAGGCCGAGGTCGAGGCAGGGGAAGAAATCAATATCGTCAGCCGCAGCAAGTGTCGAGTGTTACTATTCCCTATCAGCAACAACCAATCCAGCAACAACAACCGATTCAGCAGCAACCAATGCCACAGCAGCAGCAGCCTCAGCAGGGGGCACAGCAAGCTCAGCGAAGATTCCAGGGTAATAAGCCGAGAAGGGTGTTTGAGAAGCCGCCCTCTACCTATGCTGATTTATTGCAGACATTGTTGGGGTTGAATCTGGTAGAGAAAAGAACCCTGGCACCGATCACGGGAACTCCCCCGTTCGGCTACGATGCAAACAGGCACTGTGAGTTTCATTCTGGGGCCCCGGGCCATGATATAGAAGGATGCCATGCTTTTAAGCACGTTGTGCAGGATCTGTTAGACAACAAGACTATCAACTTCGGAACGGCAGGTCCGAATATAGTCCAGAAACCCATGCCTAATCATGGGGCGAACGCCGTGCTGACTGAGGAAGGTCTGAATCTTATCATGAATGTTGAGGATTTAAAGACGCCGCTGAGCGAGATAAAAAGCCGACTGTTGCAGGGAGGTGTTTACCCAGGATGTAATGAATACTGTTTAGATTGTTGGGCCCTAGATGGGGGGTGTGAGGATCTGAAGAAAGGCATTCAGGCCTTAATTGATGAAGGTATATTGCAGTTTGATCGAGCGGCAATTGACGAGCCTGCAGGGGCAGTAGTGGATGATCAGAGTGATGTGGCCACAGTGACGATTCCGCGGAAGACGATCACTATTGCAGCACCAGCTCAGCGCCCACCGATTACCATAACTAAGGCCGGGCCAATCCCGTATGAGAACACGAAAGCAGTCCCATGGTCATATGGGCTAGAGGTGTATTGTGATGGGATTAAGATCGACGTTAACAAGCAGCCAGTGGAAATTGTGGATAATGTTGTGGGCTCAGGGGGCATGACGAGGAGCGGCAGGACCTTTATATCTCCTGAAGTGGAGGCCGAAAGGCTAGCGAAAGGAAAAGGGAAAGCGGTTGAGAATGTTCCGGTACAAGCAAATGAAAAAGAAGCAGCATCAAAGGATGTAGAAGAATTCATGCGCTTAATTCGGAAAAGTGATTATAAGATTGTGGAGCATCTGCAGCAGACACCGTCCAAAATATCTATCCTGTCATTGCTGTTGTGTTCGGAAGCTCATAGAAACGCTTTGCTGAAGGTCCTGGACACTTCTTTTGTACCCCAGGATGTCTCCGTAAATCAGCTAGAAGGAGTATTGGCACATGTGAATGCTGGCCACAGTCTGGGTTTCACCGATTTTGACTTGACTCCGAAAGGGAGGGATCATAATATGGCATTACACGTATCTGTTGAGTGTAGGGGGTCAGTGATGTCGCACGTATTGGTTGACACCGGGTCGTCTTTGAATGTGCTGCCTAAGAAGGCGATGATGAAGCTGGATGTTCGAGGGATTTTGTGTACACCCAGTGATTTGGTAGTCAGAGCGTTTGACGGCACGCGGAGAACAGTCTTCGGATCGATTACTTTGCCTCTGCAAGTGGGGCCGGAAGTGTTTGCAACGGAGTTTTATATCATGGATATACAGCCTGCGTACAGCTGCTTGCTGGGAAGACCCTGGATTCATGGGGCGGGGGCAGTCACGTCTACCCTGCATCAGAAGTTAAAGTATATGGTCGGGGACAGCGTAGTCACCGTGTGCGGAGAAGAAGACATCCTGGTCAGTCATCTATCTTCGTTCAAATATGTCGAAGTCGACGGGGAGATCCACGAGACGCCATGCCAGGCATTCGAAGGTTTGCGCATCAAAGACAAAGGTCCCAGGCCGAGCAAAGTGCCAGAGATAGCTGTTTCATCGTATAAAGAAGCTCAAGCGCTGGTGGAAGCAGGAGAAGCAAAGGGCTGGGGCAAAGTATTGGACATTCCTGTGAAAATGGACCGGTTCGGACTGGGATACCGACCGTCGTCATCAACGCCTTCCGTGGGGGCCCCCCATTTCAGAAAGTCAATCACCATCTCTGCCAGTGGAGTATGTCATGAAACTGTCAATGCTGCTTCGGAGTCTGATGAAGGAGACAGCGACTGTGATATGGATGCCTGGATTCAGCCAAGCACGCCAGGACAAGGACTATGCAACTGGTATATTCAGGAGCTTGTTCCTGTGACTTTTAAACAGTAATGCTTTGCTTTATTAATTGTTGAATAATCTGATGTCTTGCCCGGGGCATCAGGATTTGCTTAGGGCTGTGTTGTTATAAACATTGCGTGTCAATCATTAAATAAATGGCGTTTTCATGTGCAAATACTGTAATCCCTGTCTTTCCTGTTTTGTATTTTTCAATAAAATGGCAATGTGGTTATTCGCTTTATACGCATTTTGAAGCACTTAACCATTCCTTTTGCAGGATAACATTTTCAGATGACATCCTTGAACCATCTATGACTCGTCCCGACTTTGAGCACCCGGTGTTTCGGGCTGAAGAAGAGGTTGTCGAAGATAGCGACGTTCCTGAAGAACTGTCTTGGTTAGTGAAGCAAGAGGAAAGAGCCATTCTGCCTCACGACGAGGTTATCAAAATTATCAATTTGGGGTCGGAAGGGGTTGAGAAGAATATTCGTATCGGGGCCGCACTGCAGGGTGATATCAAGCGAAGACTGGTTGAAATGCTCCGAGAGTATAATGATGTATTCGCTTGGTCATATGAGGATATGCCAGGGCTCGATACAGATATGGTTGTGCATCGCCTGCCACTGAAAGAAGATTGCCCGCCTGTCAAACAAAAGCTTCGCAGAACTCGACCAGATATGGCAATGAAGATCAAGGAGGAGGTTCAGAAACAGTGGGACGCTGGTTTCCTGGCTGTGACGAAGTATCCTTCATGGGTTGCCAACATCGTACCAGTGCCAAAGAAAGATGGCAAGGTTCGGATGTGCGTGGATTATTGAGATTTGAATAAAGCAAGCCCAAAAGACGATTTTCCACTTCCTCACATTGACGTGTTAGTTGATAATACCGCTCAATACTCTGTATTCTCCTTCATGGATGGCTTTTCAGGCTATAATCAAATCAAAATGGCGCCAGAGGATATGGAGAAGACTACTTTCATAACGCCTTGGGGAACATTTTGCTACAAAGTGATGCCCTTTGGTTTGAAAAATGCTGGGGCAACATATCAGCGTGCGATGACGACTCTTTTTCATGACATGATGCATAAAGAGATCGAAGTTTATGTTGACGATATGATTGCCAAATCCCAGACGGAGGAAGAGCATCTGGTGAATCTGTTGAAGTTGTTTAAAAGGCTTAGGAAGTTCAGGCTGAGGCTGAACCCTAACAAATGCACCTTCGGGGTGAGATCGGGTAAACTGCTGGGGTTTATCGTAAGCGAAAGAGGAATAGAGGTCGATCCTGCTAAAATAAAAGCGATTCAAGAAATGCCGACGCCTAAAACAGAGAAAGAGGTGCACGGGTTTTTAGGGAGGTTGAACTACATTGCCCGGTTCATATCTCACCTAACGGCCACGTGTGAACCATTATTCAAGCTGCTAAAGAAAGATCAAGCTGTAACGTGGAACGATAATTGTCAAAAGGCGTTCGACAAAATAAAGAAGTATCTGCAGGAGCCTCCTATTTTGATACCCCCGGTGGCAGGGAGACCCTTGATAATGTATTTGACGGTTCTTGAGGGAAGCATGGGTTGTGTTCTCGGTCAACACGACGAGACAGGGAGAAAAGAGCATGCAATCTATTACTTGAGTAAGAAATTTACAGACTGTGAATCTCGATACTCAATGCTGGAGAAAACTTGTTGCGCGCTAGCCTGGGCTGCCAAGCGGTTGAGGCAGTACATGCTGAATCATACAACCATGCTCATCTCGAAGATGGATCCTATCAAATATATATTCGAAAAGCAGGCGTTGTCAGGAAGAATTTCCCGTTGGCAGATGGTCTTGACCGAATATGATATTCAATACGTCTCGCAAAAGGCTATAAAGGGGAGTGTGCTGTCTGAGTATCTGGCGGAGCAGCCTATTGAAGAGTACCAATCGATGAGATTTGATTTTCCTGACGAGGATATCATGTACTTAAAGATGAAGGATTGCGAAGAACCGTTGCCAGACGAAGGACCAGAGCCGGGGTCCCAGTGGAAGATGATATTTGACGGAGCTGTGAATGCTTACGGTAGCGGAATAGGGGCAATTATCACGACGCCACACGGGTCGCACATCCCGTTTACTGCCCGATTGACCTTTGCCGTTACCAACAATGAGGCCGAATACGAAGCTTGTATAATGGGGCTCGAAGAAGCCATGGATTTGCGAATCAAACATCTAGACGTATACGGAGACTCAGCTCTAGTGGTGAATCAGATCAAAGGGGAATGGGAGACACGCCAGCCTAATTTGATACGTTACATGAATTATGCAAGGAGATTGTTGCCTTTCTTCGACAAGGTTGAATTGCATCACGTGCCGCGGGCAGAAAATCAAATGGCTGACGCCCTTGCCACTTTGTCTTCCATGTACAAGGTCAACTTCTGGAACGAAGCTCCCCAAATCACTATCTCTCGGTTGGACAGGCCAGCTTATGTATTTGCTATTGATGAAGCATCTGATGACAAACCGTGGTATTTTGATATCCTTAACTTCCTGAAGAATAAAGAGTATCCGGCTGGGGCATCCAGTCAAGACCAGAAGACTCTCAGGAGATTAGCGGGTAATTTCTACTTGAACCCAGATGGCGTCTTGTACAGAAGAAACCACGATTTGGTGTTATTGCGTTGTGTAGACGAAAAAGAGGCAAAGCTTCTCATGGAGGAAATTCACGAAGGTGCCTTTGGCACGCATGCTGGTGGGCATGCTATGACGAGAAAGTTGCTGAGGGCAGGTTACTTTTGGCTGACGATGGAAACTGATTGTTTCAAATTCGCGAGGAAGTGCCACAAGTGCCAAATCTATGCTGACAAAATACACGTGCCTCCAAGTCCTTTAAATGTGATGTCATCTCCATGGCCATTCTCGATGTGGGGAATCGATATGATTGGAAAGATTGAGCCGACGGCTTCTAACGGGCATCGGTTCATCCTGGTAGCAATCGATTATTTCACCAAGTGGGTGGAAGCGGCGTCTTACGCAAATGTAACGAAGCAAGTGGTGGCTAGATTCATCAAGAGAGATATCATTTGCCGATATGGGATTCCCGAGCGGATAATCACGGATAACGGTTCAAATCTGAACAACAAAATGATGAAGGAGCTCTGTCAGAATTTCAAGATCGAACATCACAACTCCTCCCCTTACCGACCCAAGATGAATGGCGCTGTCGAAGCGGCCAATAAGAATATCAAGAAGATCGTCCAGAAAATGGTGGTGACTTATAAAGATTGGCATGAAATGATTCCTTTCGCTTTGCACGGTTATCGTACGACGGTACGCACATCAACCGGGGCAACTCCGTTCTCGTTGGTATACGGAATGGAAGCGGTATTACCATTGGAAGTTGAGATCCCTTCTCTGAGGGTATTGCGAGACGTTCAGCTGGACGAGGCAGAATGGGTAACGAATAGATTGAACCAACTGAGTTTGATGGATGAGAAGAGGCTAGCTTCTCTGGCATACGGTCGTTTGTACCAAAGACGAATGAAGAAAGCGTACGACAAGAAGATACTTCCGCGAAGCTTTCAGACGGGCGACCTTGTGCTGAAAAGGATTCTCCCGCCGCAAGTAGATCACAGGGGCAAGTGGACCCCCAACTACGAAGGGCCATACGTTGTCAGTAAGGTCTTTTCAGGGGGAGCGTTGTTGTTGTCCACCATGGACGGAGAAGACTTTGCGTCACCTGTGAATTCGGACGCAGTTAAAAAATACTTTGCTTAAAATAGACCCGCTGGACAGAAAAAGAGAGTCCAGGCAAAAATGGGGCATCCTGGCGAACCAAAAACAGAATAAAAAAGGTTCGGGCAAAAGTTAGGGATAAAATCGAAAGAATGTACACCCGCGAAGTTGAAAACCTACACTGGGCGGCTTCGGCAAAAAGGGGTATCCCGGTGAACTGAAAACCCGTAAAGGGCGGTTCACGCAAAAGTTAGGGATTTGAAAAGCAAATGACTGCGGTCCGAATTTGATATTGCAATGAGCATCAAGGCGGGAGAATACATTTGAGGAGTCAGTTATCGGATACAACCTCTTCAGAAGTGGGGATACCGGGAAAGCATTAGAGTCGGATGAGTCATAGGAGGATCAGTTCGTGGTGTTCATCTGCATCCAGTTGCCGACATGTGTACAAAATTTAATTTGTCAAAATATTCTTGCTGCTTGTGCATACTTATGTATTTGCTTTGCGTAGCTTCCTCTTTTCAGGAGTTACATCCCGTGTACAAAACTTCGCCCATTCAGGGGCCCAATCAATGAAAATATGTTATTCAGCATTTGACACTGTTCTTTACTGTTTTGTGCATGATTAACGCCTAAGTTTATTGAAGCTAGCATGAGTATAACATCACTGGCCCTTGCCAACAATTGTTAAAGCTTTGAATTAACTGAAAGTAATGTCACTAACCTGAATTGGTTTGATTGCACAGGCTTGTCGTGTCTTGTTTGTGTTGTTGCAGGTTTCATAACCACACGAGGAGAATGATTAAAAGATTGCGATAACGAAAGACTTGATCCCCACGCAGGGCATGCATGTTTTTCCTGAAGAAGGATAGAATTTCCCAGCTAGCCGTAGTTTACTCAAAGGGAGCAGAAAGGTTATTCGTCCTCAGCAGAGTTTGGCGATTCTAAGATCGAAAGGCTGTATTCAGACAGGATCATCTTTCCCCGCAGGGTCATGCACTCGCCCCCAGTGGAGTCAGTTAATTTTCCCCAAGAGAATCATCCCATCCCCAACGGAATTCTCTTTGCAAGTGTTGTCATTCCTTCCAGTGGAACTTGAAGATTAAGACTCTCCCAAGCAGAGTTGATGGTGGTTCCTGGCATTTATTTGGTCAGAGATACTGGTGATACCAGTTCACGTTCCAGCAGAAAGTCCGATCGAACTATGCACATCTGCTATTCCCCAGCCAAGTTATATTCCCCAGCAGGGGGTTGCTTCAACAAGGCGTGTGGTTTGAGTTCCCAATTTCCCAGCCGGGTCGACTTCACCCTTCCAACATTTACTTTGCGGGAATAATTCTATAGCATCTGGCTATCCCCGGCGGAGTCGGCATTATCCTTACAGCATTTATTTTGCTAAAGCAGTTTCTGTACTTTAACAGTTCAAGTGGAGAGAGCTCTTGCTCAAATGAATTACCAAACAGTCAAGATTTCGGCATGAGACATTCGACGAAAATGTCAGCTTCGGCAGTATTCCCCACAAAGTCTGCAGGATAAGTTTCTCTTTGTCCCCAAGCAGAGTTATTTGTCATCAACGGGTCCCATGAATCAGAATTTCAGAGGCCACCGCCGGTTATCAGAGCAGGCGTCCGTTAGTTGGTTTCCAGACATCCCCAGTAGAGTCCGTCTCAAAGTCGCTGTCACGTCAGTGCTAAGAAGTTTGTGGGTCGGGATCATCGGAGAACTAAGTCCTGATGTGGACAATTTATTCCTATATTGACGGGTTTTCTTCAGAAGTGGGCGTCCTAACGTGGACAGGTTTATTTCCTTGGATTGGGGAGATGTGTTAGTCCTATCGTGGGCAAATTCGGTTTCTCGGAATTAGTGGAATGGGAGGTCATGACGGTGACAAAAGTAATTACTCTTTGTGTTGGTGTCCTGACGTGGACCAGTTCCTCTCAGCAGTTATCTTTCTTTGCGTTGGCAAATCATGGGTCCTGACGTGGACAGATCAGCCAAGGGTGTGAGCCCTTACGTGGACCAGTCTTATTTCCTCAGCAAGTCGAAGACGCCTGAGTCCTAACGTGGACAAATCAAGACGAGATCAGTGTCCTGACGTGGACAAATCAACGAAATTATTATTCCTGACGTGGAAAGATGGAGATTCCTTACGCGGAAAAGATGTAGTCCTTACGCGGACATATTAAAAGATAGATTCCTGACGTGGAAATGACAGCATTCCTTACGTGGAAAGATTGGAGTCCTTACGTGGACAGATTAAGATGGTGTTCCTGACGAGGAAAGGTGGGTCCCAACGTGGACGATGTTCTCCTTACGTGGAAAGACAATGTTTCCTTACGTGGAAGAAAGATGGTTTCCTTACGTGGAAAGACGAATTTATTCCTTACGTGGAAAGAAGTTGGTATTCCTTACGTGGAAAGATTGAGTCCTTACGCGGACATATCGAGATGGATTCCTTACGGGGAGACAAGTGCATTCCTAACGTGGAAGAGTTTAGTCCTGACGCGGACAGATCCAGACGAAGTCTTATTCCTTACGTGGAAAAATGGTGATTCCTTACGTGGAAAAGAGATTGATTCCTTACGTGGGAAAGTTTAGTCCTGACGCGGACAGATGGAAAAGAAGTTGATTCCTGACGTGGAAAGAGAAGGTGTTTCCTTACGTGGAAAAGTTTAGTCCTGACGTGGACAGATCAAGGTTTGATTCCTAACGTGGAAAGATCAGAGTCCTTACGTGGACATATCAAGAGCATTCCTTACGTGGAAGAAAAATGGTTTCCTTACGTGGAAAGACGAGTTTATTCCTTACGTGGAAAGATTGAGTCCTCACGCGGACATATCAAGATTGATTCCTGACGTGGAAAGAAAGAGATTATTCCTAACGTGGAAGAGTTTAGTCCTGACGCGGACAGATCAAAGAAGTTATTCCTAACGTGGAAGAAGAAGATAGATTCCTTACGTGGAGAGTTTAGTCCTGACGTGGACGGAAAGAAGAAACGGTATTCCTTACGTGGAAAGAAGAAGCATTCCTAACGTGGAAAGAAAGATTGATATAGTATTCCTCACGTGGAAAGATTTGTGATTCCTAACGTGGAAAAAGAAAGAGTCCTTACATGGACAAAGCAAAAGAAGACGTATTCCTTACGTGGAAGAGTTTGACAAAGCAGAGAAAAGTCACCCCTGACGGGGAAAAGCGATGTATTCCTTACGTGGAAAGGTGAGTCCTAACGTGGACAGTATTATTCCTAACGTGGAACGGTTATTCCTTACGTGGAAAGGTGAGTCCTAACGTGGACGGTGGTATTCCTAACGTGGAAGAGTTTATTCCTAACGTGGACGATTTATCACTGACGAGAAGGCAGACGAGCCGTCCCCAACAAAGTTGTTGAAGTTTTTTCCGAGTTGACAGCAGATAGAGTCCTGACGTGGACAAGCAAAGGACGAAGTTTCCGATAATTCAATCTTTTTCAGGATGATGAGAAGAATCCCCAGCACGGTCGCACGAGATCAGTGGGTTGCCGTAACAGTTAAATTCAGCTGATGAATGTCGTTCCTCAAGCAGGAGCGCAGTTTATTTTTGCGGTTGGCAAATTTCTGGTTTCACTAGTATTCAACCGTCTCGTACCGCGAATGTCTGAAGGCTCCGGGCTCTTCATCCAATCGGGTCCAAGTCGCTTGAATAGGGGCAGCTGTTGCACCCTAAAATTTGCCCAACCTTACTCCTTGAGTTTATGTTTCATTGTCATTAGCATTTGCATATAGAGTCATGTACATAGACTAACCATCTGCATAGCATAAGCATAGCAAGTCATTCAACAGGGGACCAATCATTACTCTCATCTCTAGAAGCCTATCAAGAGGTTATTATCCCAAGTCAATCTCATTCAAGTCATCAGGAAAGAATTTGAAAGCAAAGAGTGCAGCAGATCAAGCCTTGAGTCCATCTCCTAGCTGAGGGTATCTGAGGATCATCAAGGAAAGTATGAGCTGTGAATTGAAGGCATGGAGAGTATCTAGACCTTATGAGAGACTTAAAAAGACATTTGGAGAAGGAGACAAGTCATTGATGAAAGCACAAGAGTTACAGTTGAAGACAGTCAACTAGGGTTTCATCTGGGTCAACCCTAGGTCAACCCTAGGTCAATTGACTGATTTAAGGGGCATTCAAGGCTATTGGAGAGATGTGGGGTTCATAATTTGACATGGAGAATAAAGATATGGAGATATGCCAAGGAGAATTCAAGAGAAATCAAGGAGAAGAGGAGTTACTAAATTAGGGTTTCTCTGTAAAATCCCCTAGTTTAGGTCAAATTTCTAAGCAAGATAAGTCAAAATGCTAGTTTCAAATGGCTTCTTGACCAACATGAAACTTGTAGAGGATCTCAAGACCTTTAATTTGAGTGGTGGAAGACCTCAAGGAGATTTATAGAACTCAAGTTATGGTCCTTACAAGTTACAGGTCATCTGAGGTATCTGAATTTTTGTCTGTGAAAGTGACTTGACTTCCAAGCTAGTTTTACCCCTCAAGGAGATTTCAAAGGAATTCTTGGTCAACATAAGAATTGTTCCTCATTGTCTTAGCTTTCTAGAATGGTATGGCATGCCTTCATATGATGTGTGGAACTCAACTTATGGTCTTGGCAAGCAAAGGGTATTTTGGGCATTTGTGAATTACAGGTCATTTTAACCTATGTCCAAAACTCATACAAGGAGACCTCAAATGGAAAAACTTACAACATCAAACTTGCTCCAAATGGGATTTTAAGTCTAGAAAGAAGGTCACAAATTATTGGAGAAGCTCATAACATGAATTTGCATAATTGGTCAAAATATGAACTAAAATGGCTTATAAAGTGAATAAATTCAAAGTGAAAAATGGTTTGGGAGATTTATGAGTCCAAATGGAGACTTCCAATATATGATTTTGAATGGAAAAACAATTCTAAGAACAATGGTTCAAACACTTTTTTGAGTTTAGAAGAAAAAAAGAAAGTTATCTTTGGTTACTTGTAATTGAAGAAACATAACCAACATGGATCAAAGTTGGAAAGCAAGGGAATGTGCAAGATGGATCTAGAATGTTCATATGAGGTCTATATATTCATGAAATGAGAATTTAGCAAGGGTTGGCTTCATTTTCACCAAGAATTTCACAAGCTTTCTCATTCTTTTTCATTGAAGTTTCATTCCAATCTCACAAATTCTTCACCAAATCTTCATCATAATCAACTTTCTCATACTGTTTCATCATCATAGAGTATAATTCAATCAAGAATCAAGTGTGAATCATCCATTTTCGAGCACTTTCTTCATCAACATCAAAATTGAAGTTTCCATTGGACAGCACAATTCAGGTCAAGAATCATCAAGGCATTGCATACAGAATTGAGCATTGAGTTAATTGATCAAGATCCAAGCCTTGGAAGCCTCAGATCCTCAATCTTCCATAGCTGTTTTCAAGCTTTTGCACCAGGTATGTTTTCATTCACACAGCTTGATTTAGTTGGTTTAACAAGTTGTTGTTAGTTTAGATATGATCTAGGTGTTTAGTAGAGCAGTTAGGGTGAATTTGGAGAGGATTGGTGACATTTGTTAGCAGGTGCCACAAACTGTTAGGGCTTGAAACTCTTAGGTTAATGCATTAGAATGTTAGTTTGATGGATCAGATTAATCACTATTATGCATAGATTAGGTTAGTGCAAGTTTGAGGGAAAATTGTGTTGGTGCATCTCAGAGAACTTCCATGGTGACCAGAGTTTGATGCCATCGGGTTTGTTGATCTAGTGAATTTCAAAGCAATCTAATGCCATAGGATTGTAGAGTGAAGAATTCTGAGCATTTTTCATGTTGAGATCGTGTCAATTCATTGCGTGTAGAATGAGAACAGAGTGGTGTAAGTTTGCTCGTGCATGGAGTTTCATGGAGGTTGAAACCCTAAGTTCAGAACCAAGGAGGAAGACATAATCGTGTCCGTTCAATGCGCGTTGGACTTTTGACTTGGAGGATGATCTTATGGCTCATATTTAATCTGAATTTGGAGGGAAGTGAGTTGGCCAAAACGCACCGTTTCATTAATTGAAACGGGCGGGCCTGAATGAGAGTGATATCCCCACCCCCCAATTCCAAGCCCAAACCATATTGAACGTGATTTTACTACTTTTCTCACCCCCCCTGCGCCTCTCTTATCTTTTCATTATTTCTGAAGCGTTCTGGGCTTAACCAAAATGATATGCGCACCCCCTATTATTGGCCCATCCTGGATATGAACTGCACGTGGTTTCTATTAGTACCCCCCATCAATTTTAATTCAATTTAATTTCTTAATTCATTTTAATTTTTACCAATTTTCATTAATTCATAACAAATTCATAAAAAATGCATTTCAATCCATTCTTTTTACATCATTTTCATTAAAATGTCTAGAAAATTTTCATTAAATAAAATTGCATTTTTATTTTTATTTCATATTTTTTCCATATTTTCTAAATAAATGTCATTTTAAGTAGTTTCATTTCATGCATAAATTTGTTAATTTTTGTTCTATCAAATGCTTTAGTATTTTTTGTTCATTCTTTTTATATTGCTTAGATTAGACATTAAGCTTGTAGAAATATTTTAGTTCCCATTTTTAGAAATTAAATTTAGGTGATTAAAATAGGCTTGAACATCATGAACAAATTAGGGTTTTTAGGTGATGACTTAAGAAGTTTAATTTCATTTCCCTTAAGACTTAGGGTTTGAATAGATTAGTTATGGGATTATAAGGGCTATGGGTAGTTACTAGATCCCTTAGAAAAAGTCAGGATTCCCCTACTGCTATTATTACTGTCTGTATATCTGATTGTCTGGTGTGGTGTGCCCTCTGGGGATTATTGCTTGCTTGTTTGGGTATTGGGGTTTGTCTGGGGCCCTGGGGAAGCTGAAGACCTGAGAAGATGAAGGCCATTGGAGATCCAAAGATTGAAGATCAACTGTCAGAGTTGAGGAGGAGTTTCTTGCTAGCAGCTGCTGAGGAGACTAGGGTTTAGGAGCTAGGCAGAGCTCTAGGTTAGAAAGTTTGTTTCTCAAACATGGATTGCCTTGTCTGCATCCATTCTTCTCTGTGATTCAGAGTCTCTCTAAGACACTCACCCCCTTCCTTTGGAAGGCTTGGTGATAGTGTCTATGAGATAGAACTCTTGAGAGAAAATGTCTCTTGTGTTAGAAGCAGTCTGTTCACCACCTTTGGTAGTCAACTGATTGCTTAACACCCGATTCACTCTTGTGACTAATCCCTCATCCTGGAGGTTTGAGCTTGAAGAAAAGCCATTGCAGATAGAAGACTGATGATCAAAGCCCTTGTCTGAAGGCCATGAAGATGGAGATTGAGGCTTGTTGAAGCCTGTAGCTGAATGGAGATTGCTTGAAGCCAGATGCTGAGCTGCTGATGCTGTTTCTTTTGCTGTTGTTTTATTGCTGATGTATTGATTGTTTTTTCTGAACTGTATTGTTTGCTGTTTACCCTGTTGGGTTGAAAGTGAAGCCTGTTCACTTTTGCCTATTGTTTTCTAGGTTCGAGGTTGAGTGGGACTCCCTTGCCTCGCTTGTATTGCTGCATCCATGCATTTTACTGTTTTACTGTATATATCTGATATTGTTTCTGTTTCTGCCTATCCCGTAGGATCTCTGTTTCTCTCTGTGCAAGAGAGGAGCATGATAGACACTAGGTCTTAACCCACGCATGATAACATTAGGTTAGTTTGTTTCCCTTCGCAACCGTAGGTCAGAGTTCTGTCTCTTTCTTCCTCAAAACAAACAGAAAAATACCACAAAGATTTTAAACACAATAAAAGACACTTCTTCCGTAAAAGAATGTGAACTCATCAAAACGTCATTTTTGTCCGCTTGGACTGTTAATCAAGGAAACCTTTTTCAGAAGGAATAAAATCAATCAAGGACAGACTTGTGTCGTACGTGGCCCGAACTACGTTTGCTCTGATCTTTCATGCTGTATGAAAGTACGTAGGCATAGGATGCGATATCCTAGCGAGCAACCTTCCCCTCCTTTCCCGTAGGTAGGCGAACTACGTTGACTCTGATTTCTCGTTCCAGACGGGAATACGTAGGCATAAAGTGCGATACTTTGCCGAGTCATTTTTATTTTCATTTTATTTTCTTTTTCACCCTTGACCTATAGTTTAGATAGAATAACAATCCATACCCGAAAACAAGCGTGGATCCCGTCGAGTACGACGGACGTGAGGGGTGCTAATACCTTCCCCTTGCGTAACCGACTCCCGAACCCAGGTTTTGGTTGCGATGACCATACCTTTCCCGTGTTGTGCGAGGTTTACTCTGAGCGTTCCCTTTCCCTCCCGTGGGATAAATAACGCACGGTGGCGACTCTTCTGTTCAGCCGGCGCCGATTTTCGCAGTAGCGACAGCGAGCTCCTAGCAAATGCTCGCTAGCTATTCGCTTAGCGAACCTCCTCTCGAATGACAATAGTGGCTACTGTAATGGTTCGCTACCCAACTCGTCACAACGAATACTCGCGACCTGTTCGCCTAGCGGACTACCTCGCGAAGGCAAACAGAGACTACTGGACACGCTCGCTACCTCACTCGCTAGGCGAGCACCTAGCGAACGCTCGCTACCAGCTCGATTAGCGAAGTGCTAGCGAGTTGCTTGCGACTTCCCAAATTCTCACAGTTCAGAATTCTCATTCTCCTCCAATTCAAGCTTATTCCATAACATCCACTTTCTATCCTATCAGTATTACAACCAATGCATATTACGCTTATCAGTTGTCCTATAACTCTACACCAGAACAACATTACAGTACATTACCGGCGCTCCAGAGTTACTCAGAACCTTACTCAAACCACACCAACACCAGCACTCATTCAACAATGGCAACATCAAACATCAACATATCATCATATACATATTATTCAACACAATTCATCAATAATCAACAACATACAACAATCCACACATATTCATCAGAATACCTACGGGGTTAAGGAAATTCCCTCTACCCAATTTCATGTATTTTACCATCCCAATCCATTTCTCCCCCCTTACCTTGTTAATCGGTTTGATCGATGGAAATCCTCCTAGATTTGGTCTCTTGGCTTTCTCCTTTCTCTTCCGTTCCTCGTTCCTTTGCTCGTTCTATGCTCTTCTCACTTCTCTCGTTCTTTCTCCCAACTCTCCAAATGTATCGTAAAAACCACTAACCCCTCACATTCTCAATTTTAATTATCTAATCTTAATAATAATAATAACTTAATAAAATAATATAATAATAATAATCTTAATAGTAATACTAATATAATATTACTAATATAAATGATAACACTTATTAATAATAATAATAATAATAATAATATTAACTCGCCAAAAGTCATAATAATATTAATAATGATAACAAATATAATAATAATAATAATAATAATAATAATAATAATAATAATAATAATAATAATAATAATAATAATAATAATATCACCACCAATATTACTATTATTTATTATATTATTATATCCACACCAAAACACCACCAATAATCCTCCCATATCAGGGACACCCACCAATCATCATCCAACACACCCCACCAAAGGGCACACCAACACCTAATAATTAAAATTATAATAAAATGACTAAATAATTAAAATGGGTGTTACAACTCTCCCCCACTTTAATTATTTTCGTCCTCGAAAATTACCTGATGGAAATTGTTCGGGATACGCTTCTTGCATCCTACTTTCCAACTCCCAGGTCACACTGCCTCCTGCAGCACCTCCCCAAGCTACCTTCACCAAAGGTATCTCCTTCCCTCGGAGTTGTTTCATCTTACGGTCCTCGATCCTCAACGGCATCATTTCAACAGTAAGATTCTCCCGAACCTGAACATCATCTCTTTGAATCACATGAGATGGATCAGAAACATACTTTCGCAATTGCGACACATGAAACACATCGTGTAAGTTCGACAACTCAGGCGGCAACGCCACCCTATAAGCCACATCGCCAATTCTCTGTAAAATCTCATAAGGTCCAATAAACTTAGAATCCAGCTTCTTGGACTTCAACGCACGACCCACACCAGTCATCGGATTAACTCTTAGGAATACGTGATCACCTACACAGAATTCCAACTCTTTCCTCCGATTATCATGATAACTCTTCTGCCTACTCTGAGACACTTTCATTTTCTCACGAATTATCTGAATTGTCTCAGTAGTCTGCTGTACAATTTCTGGTCCAAGCACCACATTCTCACCAGTCTCATACCAACACAGAGGAGTCCTACACCTCCTCCCATACAAAGCTTCAAACAGTGCCATTCCAATACTCGAATGGTAACTGTTATTGTACGTGAACTCAATCAATGGTAAATGAGTATCCCGCGCACCACCCTTTTCCAACACACAAGCTCCCAGCAAATCCTCAAGCGACTGAATAGTCCTCTCTGACTGACCATCAGTTTGCGGATGATAAGCTGAACTCAACTTCAACTTAGTTCCCAAAGCTTCCTGCAAGCTTTTCTGAAATTCCGAAGTAAACCTCAGGTCTCTATCTGACACAATACTGGACGGAACACCATGTAACTTTACAATTACCCGAATATAAATCTCTGCCAGCTTCGTCAACGGGAAACTAATATTAATCGGCACAAAGTGTGCAGACTTCGTCAATCGATCCACAATCACCCATATAGCATCAAATCCTCTCGTCGTATTCGGCAAACCTGTAACAAAGTCACCCATATAGCATCAAATCCTCTCGTCGTATTCGAAAAACCTGTAACAAAGTCCATAGTAATACAATCCCATTTCCAAACCGGAATCTCTAATGGTTGCATAAATCCAGATGGTCTCTGATGTTCTACTTTCGACTTCTGACACGTCAAACAGGCATACACAAATTGAGCAATGTCTCTTTTCATACCAGACCACCAAAATAATTTCTTCAAATCATGATACATCTTCGTAGCTCCCGGATGGATACTCAAACTACTATGATGTCCTTCACTTAAAATTGACTTTTTCAATTTTTCATCATCTGGTACACAAATCCTGCCTCTAAATCTCAACACACCTGTACTATCCAATTTAAAGTCACTATCGGAGTCACTTCCTATTCCAGGCATCAAATCTACTAATTTCACATCCAACTTCTGATTCTCTCTAATCATATCCAAGAAGTCATTATTTACCTGCAACATACCCAACATCACACTATCTGCAGTAGTCTCACAAACCATGCTTAAATCTCTGAACTGTTCAATTAACTCAATTTCTTTCACCATTAGAGCTGTCATATGAATCGTTTTCCTGCTCAAGGCATCCGCCACTACATTGGCCTTTTCTGGATGATAACTCAAACTGAAGTCATAATCCTTCAAAAATTCTAACCATCTTCTTTGTCTCATATTCAGCTCTTTCTGATCAAACAGATATCTCAGACTCTTATGATCACTAAACACTTCAAATCTCGAACCATACAAATAATGCCTACATATTTTCAATACAAAAACAACCGTAACTAACTCGAGATCATGAGTCGGATAATTTCGCTCATGCACTCTCAATTGCCGCGAAGCATATGCTACTACCTTCTCATTCTGCATAAGAACTCCGCCTAATCCCATCTTAGACGCATTACAGTATACCACAAATGGTTCACTCGGAGTCGGCAATACTAACACCGATGCCGTAGTCATTTTCTTCTTCAGCTCTTCAAAGCTTTCTTCACAAGCACCATCCCATACAAAACTTGGTTCTTCCTCGTTAATTGAGTCAATGGCAACGCCAAATTAGAGAACCATTCAATAAATCTGCGGTAATAACCTGCCAAACCCAAAAAGCTTCTAATCTCCGTTGCTGTCTTTGGTGGTTCCCACTGCAACACTGCACTTACTTTTGACGGATCCACCGCTATGCCATCACCATATATTACATGCCCCAAGAAACTCACTTTCTTCAACCAGAAGTCACACTTCGACAGTTTAGCAAACAATTTATTTTCCTTCAGCACCTGCAAGGCAATCCTCAGATGTCCTGCATGTTCTTCATCAGATTTAGAATAAATTAATATATCGTCAATAAATACCACAATAAACTAATCCAAATAAGAATGGAAGATTTTGTTCATATACTCCATAAATACTCCCGGTGCATTAGTCACTCCAAACGACATTACAGCATATTCGTAATGTCCATATCGAGTCCTAAAAGCAGTCTTCTGAATATCACCTTCTTTTACTCTGATCTGATGGTAACCCGATCTCAAATCGATCTTACTGAACACACGAGCTCCCACCAGCTGATCCATCAAATCATCAATCCTTGGTAGAGGATACTTATTCTTAATAGTCACTTTATTCAACTGACGGTAGTCGATGCACAAACGCATACTACCATCCTTCTTCTTCACCAATAACACTGGAGCTCCCCACGGCGACACACTCGGTCTAATAAACTTTCTATCCAACAATTCTCCAATCTGAGACTTCAACTCAGCCAATTCCACTGCAGACATCCTGTACGGCGCCATAGAAATAGGCCTCGTACCAGGAACAAGATCAATACTAAATTCAACTTCCCTCGTCGGAGGCAATTCCGTAATGTCATCAGGAAACACTTCCAGAAATTCATTCACCACTGCCAATTCCTCCATTGACGCTTTGCTATCCACCGATAATGATGCAAATAAAGCAAACACTTTCCCACCAGCAGGAGATGTCTGAGGCTTCTTCGGTTTCTCACAATGGGTACTGATGTGACCCTTTTCACCACAGTTATAACAGGTCGACATAGTAGCTCTGCAATCAGCTATCACATGACCTGGCTTCCCACACTTAAAACACTTCTTTAGTTCATTAGGACAATCATTAGCACGGTGTCCCATGCCACCGCATCGGGAACATTTCCCATCAGCAGATGCTCTCCCCTCTCTGGGCTTCTTATCAACAACAGCTTTACGCTTTCCCTTATCAGCAGCAACACTATAAGGAGTACCACTGAACCTCTGCTTACCCTTACGGTCATTAACAGCTTTGTAGTGTGCAATCCTTGCCCGGTTGTCATTATCATAAATTCTGCTTCTGCTTACCAGCTCGGGATAACTCCTGATCTTCTGACAAGCAATCCCCAACTTAATCTCTGGACGCAGTCCATTCTCAAATTTTAAACACTTAGAAGTCATTGCCCCATCAATATTATAATGAGGACAATACTGCACCAACTCTTCGAACTTAGCAGCATACTCTGCTACCGTCATACTACCCTGCTTCAGCTCTAAGAATTCAATCTCCTTAGCACTTCGAATATCTTCCGGAAAATACTTTTCCAGAAAACCTTTCCGAACCACCTCCCAAGTAATGGCAGTTCCAGTAGCTTCCAATCTTTGGCGAATGTTGTCCCACCAAGCTTCAGCTTCGCCCTCCAGCATGTGAGTACCAAACCTCACCTTTTGCTCATCACTACAATCCATAGTCCTGAAAATTTTCTCAATTGCCTTCAGCCACTTCTGTGCAGCTTCAGGATCCAGAATTCCTCCTTCAAACGTCGGCGGCTTGTTGCTCTGAAACTACGCCAAACTCCTGAATTGGGCATCTGCAGTTTAGTTCTGATTAGCAACCGCCTGCGCCATTGCTTGCATAGCAGCAGCCAACGCAACATCGTTCCTTCCTGCCATACTGCTCAAAAATAACAACACCAGGTTAAAAGATACTCAACTCTATCCTAAAGGACAGACTCAACTCGACTCAACAACACTGGCCGGACGGACCGACCTGCTCTGATACCAATTGTAACACCCCACTTCCCAAAAACAATTAAAATAATAAACATTATAAATAAACATCAGAGTTTTCTTCCCAAGTGGGATATCACATAACAAAACCAACATTTCCTTATAAAAAGGTTTTTCTCCAAATACAGCGGAATATTAAATAGTAAAATCCAACAAAGGTTTTTGATACGTTCACAGGAACAAAATACAAGTTCAGCATAAAACAAATAAAAACACCCAAGTCCCGTGCTACGTATCAGAGCATCCTAGACTCGACTGGCACACCATAATCCAAGCTAGCTAAGTACCTGGATTATCTGTACTTCCGAAGAAGCACAGACCACAACAACAACAAAGGGGTGAGAAAACATGATCAAAATATATTGGTAATGTAATACATGTAAACAAGGTAGTAAAACACACCAACACCCTAATATTCACCCCACAACACCAATCACGAACCTACTGTTCAGATTACAATATAACATATTATAATGCAAATATGCAACTCAACACCATGCATGCGGTACCGACTCATTGGTTCATTCAATCGAACATGGACAGATCACTTACGCTCCTACTGAGATATGATCTATCCCCGACAGATCACTTACTCTTCTACTGAGATATGATCTATCCCCCACCATTCTCCTCAAAGGAGTACGGATGAATCACTTACGCTCCTACTGAGATATGATTCATCCCACCAAACACCATGATATGCAAGACACCAATGCATAACTATTATATTCAGGCACACTAAGTGCACACGATCCTCCTGATCATATCATCATACATCAATGCATATGTGTAGATATATTACACACCAATGACTTATAATTCAAATCACACAGTGAGCAGTTTCACATTCTAACACCAAGTATAAACACATCCCATCACCCGGGGATACCCTATCATAGTGATAACCTTACGATACTCCATATCGCACACTCATCCATCATTCACTTAATTTAAACGATAAAGAATCCACATCCTATCACCAAATGTACTCCCTACATTATCCAATATCCATCCCTACACTCATCATGGTCTAAGGGATACTACACAGCTAGCGCACCAGGCACGACAGCACAGAAAGTCACATTTTGCTACGCTCGCTACTCCCTCGCTAGGCGAGCTCCTAGCGAATGCTCGCTAGCTGTTCGCTTAGCGAACCTCCTCGCGAATGACAATAGTGGCTACTGTAATGGTTCGCTACCCAACTCGTCACAGCGAATACACGCGACCTGTTCGTCTAGCGAACTACCTCGCGAAGGTAAACAAAGACTACTGGACACACTCGCTACCTCACTCGCTAGGCGAGCACCTAGCGAACGCTCGCTACCAGCTCGATTAGCGAAGTGCTAGCGAGTTGCCTGCGACTTCCCAAATTCTCACAGTTCAGAATTCTCATTCTCCTCCGATTCAAGCCTATTCCACAACATCCACTTTCTATCCTATCAGTATTACAACCAATGCATATTACGCTTATCAATTGTCCTATAACTCTACTCCAGACCAACATTACGGTACATTATCGGCGCTCCAGAGTTACTCAGAACCTTACTCAAACCACACCAACACCATCACTCATTCAACAATGGCAACATCAAACATCAACATATCATCATATACATATTATTCAACACAATTCATCAATAATCAACAACATACAACAATCCACACATATTCATCAGAATACCTACGGGGTTAAGGAAATCCCCTTTATCCAATTTCATGTATTTTACCATCCCAATCCGTTTCTCCCCCTTACCTTGTTAATCGGTTTGATCGATGGAAATCCTCCTAGATTTGGTCTCTTGGCTTTCTCCTTTCTCTTCCGTTCCTCGTTCCTTTGCTCGTTCTATGCTCTTCTCACTTCTCTCGTTCTTTCTCCCAACTCTCCAAATGTATCATAAAAACCACTAACCCCTCACATTCCCTATTTTAATTATCTAATCTTAATAATAATAATAATAACTTAATAAAATAATATAATAATAATAATCTTAATAGTAATACCAATATAATATTACTAATATAAATGATAACACTTAATAATAATAATAATAACATTAACTCACCAAAAGTCATAATAATATTAATAATGATAACAAATATTATAATAATAATAATAATAAGAATAATAATAATAATAATAATAATAATAATAATAATAATAATAATAATAATAATAATAATAATAATAATAATAATATCACCACCAATATTACTATTATTTATTATATTATTATATCCACACCAAAACGCCACCAATAATCCTCCCATATCAGGGACACCCACCAATCATCATCCAACATACCCCACCAAAGGGCACACCAACACCTAATAATTAAAATTATAATAAAATGACTAAATAATTAAAATGGGTGTTACAAGGATTACAAGGATTGATTGGTACTACAAATACCAACAAGACGCGTCTTCTTTTTGGTAGCCTAACAAATAAGAACTCCATAATTAAGGAGATTTGACTTGAAGTAGTATTTGGATGGGTGATATTCTGGGAAATTTCTCAAAAAAACATGTGAGTGAGAAGAAAGCATGCTGAAAAGACTCGTGTTGGTTTGTGGGGTCACTCGGTATTCTTGAAAGCAGTCTAGGGCTAAGAAAATAAATTTTCTTACCCTTGCATCAAGGTTGGTTTATGACCTTGAATTGTGGAAGAAAATGCTAGGCTACCAAAGACTTTGGATGAGTTAATACCAGGTTCCTTGTCATATAAGGTATAATAAGGTGACTTGTTTCAGAGAATAGGTGAAGTAACTTTACTTATGAGAAAAATGGCATGGATAAAGGCATAAGACCAATATTGTTTTGGTAATTCATATTGATATAACAAGGCGCTTCCAACATTAAGAATATGTTGCTATTTTCTCCCCACTCTCCCATTTTTTGGGGAGTTTTAATGTTGGATTCCTCTCGAGGTATAGAAAGAAGATAAGGCAAACTCAGGTCCATTGTCTAATCTAATGGTTTCAGGGACATTGTTGTACTAGTTTTCAATCATGATAACAAAATTTTAGACCTATGATGCAACCTCAACTTTGGATTTAATAAGGATGATTCATGTAAATCTACTAAAATAATCAAGAATATTCAAAAAGTATTTATGGCCATGAACCAATGAGGTTGAAATTGGGCCCTAAATATCAAAATGAAGAAGTTCAAATTTAGTAGATGCATGAGAATCACTAACAGGAAAATAAAATTTTATTTGTTTTGCAAAGTGAGAAATGTCACAAATAGATTTATTATTGAGGGATACAGTTTGGCCATATCACACAATCTAGAATTAAACAAGTGTCCTAATTTTAAATGTCATATAGAATTGTAAGGAATTATACTAAGAAAAGGAAAGCTATGAGTGATGTTTACATGTTTGTATGAAAAAAGGAACTAAAGAGGTATGCTGAAGTGAAGTTACAATAGTGGCAGGTCTAATGTCTACCATTAACATGTACAAAGCATTCACTTGATTAGCCAAACCAATCATCTTCATTAACTTCATATCTTGCGAATAATAATGATTATGAGTGATTTTTTCTACTAAGTATGAGGATTTACATAGCTTAGAAACATAAATTAAGTTAAGGGGGAACTCTTAAGAATAAAGAACATTAGTGATGTAAAGAGAAGAGGAAATCTGAACATTACCTGAATATGCGACATGAAATAAATTACCATTTGGCAAGATGACACTAATTGGCCTAATTATATAAAATGACTCAACAAAATTTAAAGAAGAACAAATATAGTGATTTGTTCCAGAGTCAATGAGCCAATAATTAAGAGAATTATTGTTACTTGTTGAATAATAAAGAACAAATGTATTAAAGATGCTTATGTTGGAAACAACTGATTCATTTAGTGAATGACCAATATGAATTTGAGTAGATGATATGACTTGATTAGAACATGAACCAGTGTCATTTGTTGTTAAAAGAATCAAGTTAGCTTGTTGCAACAAACTCATAAGCTGATCATACTTGTCTTGAGATATGATAGATGCAAGGTCATTAGCATGAGGTAGATCATTTGTCGAGTTGTAGGCTCCATGAGCATAACTAACATTAGCAACTGAAGCTGATTTTAGAAGATCTTTCTTTCAAATCTTCCTACACATCAACAAAATTTTCATGAAACATGATAGTTTGTGCAATAAAAACTGATACAAAATTAATAAGACAAAGGTGTACCAAATGATTACACCTCTCCCGAGCTGCATAATTGAGATCTTTAGGGTCTGGTAATTGTATGGAACAATAGATGATAGGTAGCTTGTTCATCGCACCTTGGGATCATTGTATTGGCCTACTCCATCCAGCATAGTTAACACCATCAAGCTTTGGTGCGACTATAACTAAAATTGGTTCATCATTTGGATGCACATTGTAAATTAAATCAGTTTGAATAGAAACATGTGGAGCGATTTTTTGCGGTATTGATGAGTCTTGAGGAAGAATAAAGAGTATAATCCAAAAGAGAAGAAAATTTGAAGAAAGAACAAAGCAAGAAGAAAATGGAAGTGATCAAAGATTATTCAAAGCGAAAAAAGAAATAATGGATTAAAAAAGAAGAGAGCTCTTCATAAGGCTCTAGATATCATATCATGAATAAAGCTAATTTAGTTCATTAAACTTCAAAAGAGAGTTACATATGGTACTTATAAATGGTATGTGGAGCATGTTAATAAACTAGAGTAGTTGTACATAATTATACACACAAACAAACTCTATAACTAACATATTGCTAAATGAGGAAAGCTTGGAATCTAATCAACTAACTAAAAAAAATATAAAGGGAAAGTTCAACTAACAAGTTTGTTATTTGACATAATTAACTTGTAACTACTTTATCTTCATTTTCCTTGAGTATTAGATATATAATTTTACAAGTTAAATCTCTTAAACACATTTACAAAATATTATTTTTATCTTTTTTTTTTAATTATTTCAAAATTAATTTTTTGTTTTGTTTATTTTATGATTGTGCCTAAGACTCGTACTCATGGATAATTTGCTTTTTATACAATATATCAATGAATTATTTATTTATTTATTTACTTCATTGGCAAGCTAGAGTTAGAATTCTAGAAGGAGCTTCTAACAATTGATGAGACATCCTTAATGTGCGGGATCTTCAAAGGCTAGGGCTTTGCAAGAGGATTTAATTTAAATTGAAAATAATAGGTTGTATTTACATTCAATGTTCTTTTATTTATTTATAATTATTGTTAGTAGTTTGATGTACACTTTTCTCTCAAAAAGTTAGAGAATCAATCAATCTGGATTATTTATTTATTATTATTGAAGATTGATGTATCAAAGGTTAGTTATAATTTTTCCATTGGATATAAACGTGGAGGTTGACAGCTTATATGTGAAAGTCTGTATATTTAATATTTTAAGTTTTTTTAGCATGGTCAACTATGTAGGTGTGCAATAAAATCATATCCATTGCAAGTGACTTCAAATTAGAACTAGAGTTTAATATAATATAAATGTTAATTAAATATGGAGAATTTTTCATCACATCTCATGTATTTCTCACAAATCATAGAAAAACTCTAAAATGCTCATTTCTTAAAGCTTTCTTTCTAAAGTTATCTTTCTGATCATATCATTTTGTACTTGTAATCATTTTCTTAAACTCTCACTCAAGACTATTTCATATTTTCTTAAACTCTCGAGAAAAGCTTCCATGTGTATTCAATTGTCGTGTTTAGTCAGGTGATTAATTTGTGTTTCAACATCATAAATCTCATAATCGTTCTAAATTACAATTAATGTATATATGTATACTTTTCAATTGATTCATATATTGTTTTTTTGTTTTGTTTTGGCAAAGTAGATATCATTCAAAAGGAAGTTTCTGGAACCTATCAAACCCTGTTTGAAAAATACCTTTCAGAATAGTGTAATATTTGTTTAAATATGATTTTCATGTTTAATAATTATAGGTAAAGTGTATCCTGGTGTTGTCGACTTAGCTAATGCACTAGAGGTTGTGAGTCAATGTTCCTAAATCAATTGTTACATACGTCGGTATTGAGAAATATTTTTCCACTGAGTATACATTTATGTTACGTAATCATATGCTTACATGAGTATGTTCAGAAGCTACAAAGTTAGGTTTTGGGATATTTATCGTGAGGTATGACTCTGGTTCTGATAGAAGACAATAATTTATTATGATGAATTCTGAAAGAAACGATGAGTATAATAAACTTTTTCGAGAGTTGAAACATGAGGACACTGGATAAAATAAATGTAAATGTCCGTTTAGGTTGTATAAGTACTATATGACGAAAATGTTTAGAAATTTAATTTGTTATGTGGTGTACATAATCATGAATTGGATTGAATGTTAGCATATCATCTTATTGTGGTTTATTTAGATTGTGATGGGAAGAAATTTGTTGTTGAGATGACATTGAGCATGGTTTTGCCCAAACATATTCTCACGATTTTGAAATGAAAAGACCTAACAGTGTAACAAATATTAATTAAGTTTATAATGTTTGGAACATAAACAAATAAGCAATAAGAGGTCCAAGATCTGAAATGCAACAATTGTTGAAAGTGTTGGATGAAATTACTATGTGTATAGGTATATACTGTGTGATGGTGAAAAATATGCCACAAGTAATTGTCACTGGTCGTGATAATGAATTCAATTGCAAAAGTATTCCTACATCAAATATTTTTAATGTGTTAATGTGAGATTTAAAATTAACTCGATCTTAAAAGAATAAACAATTTAATGGCGAAGATGTGGAAATTTCAAATCTAAACAAATATTAGAACTCATAATGGAAGTTGGATTATTGCAATAAATTATACCACAACAAAGTCTTATAGTGATTTTGTCATGTATTTCAGAAGTGTGTGCATGAAATATCTAAAAAAATTAAATATGTTGAAGGCAATATTATTCATTCATCAACATGTTCACTCACACAATCAATTTCTAAAAAAATTGAGAATCCTACACCATTTCAGGAGGCTTAGAAAATTATTGAGAAAAGTCATGCCATTGATGATAAACTCAATAAGGTCCAATTACAAATACTGAGGATACATTTCAAGTTGCGACTGATGACAACACATGAGAAAATTGTCGAGTACTTCAGCAGAATCACACAAACCACCAAATAGATGAAGAATTATGATGAAGTTGTGTTTGATCAAACCATAGTGAACACGATGATCACACTTTCTCCTCCAAAATTTATCACATTGCAATGGTAATTGAAAAATCAAATAACATGTCACTCATGATTATTAAATAATTGCAATGTTCTTTGAAAGCTCGTGAACAAAAATTGTTAGATAGGACTAAGGAACGTGTAATTGAGCAGACCCTGCAAGTTTACACTTCCCAAAAAGGTGTTGGTAGAGAGTGGAAAAGGAAAGATAAGTCTATTAAAGGAGGAACTAAAGAATACAATTGGAAGGAATACATTTATCAACATGAGTTTTCTTCAATAAACAATGGTGTTCATTAAGACACAAAGGAAATAGACAAGAAGAACATTAAGTGTTATAATTGTTAAAGATTTGGAAATTTTGCATATGAGTGTAAAGGTACATGTGTTCCAAAAAGAGTTACCTTGTAACTATTTTCTCCTTATTGCATTATCACCTCATCTATTAAAAATTTCACTTGCAGATGGCCCTATCGTCCTAGCTAGCATAATCACTAAACTTTTTTTTTCTTTTTCCGTTCGGACGATAGATAGCTTATTTCTCCTTTTCCAAATCGTTGATGATAACTGGATCCAAGGAGAAGATTTTGATATTTAGAACAACACATGCCTTCCCGAAAGCATTATTGTTAAATTACTCGTCACGTGATAGACAAAGTTTCAACCATCCCTTTTATTTTTTAATGAACAAATTTGTTGTATATTTCGTTGACCTTCTGGTAGATGTCGAAAAGGTTTGTGTTGGAACCACTGTAATAATAAACATTGACCATTATGATGCTAAAATATACACTTATGTCCCTGTTTCTAATATCCTATTGGAATGGGTATATATCAACTTGCATGTCTTGTTTTTGTTGGTAAACTTCAATCAACCCTTGTTAATCGGTTCATGGATTATATCCTTGAAATAAAAACATCCATTAGTAGTGTGTGTATGTGATCACATTATATAACTTTCAAGTTCATGAACGAAAAACTATTATTGTTTTAATCATTTAACATTCATATGGAAAACATTATGTGAAACATGCAATATATACAATTCCATGTTAAGGAGATGCACTAGCCATTCGTTTGATGAGTTTACTGATGGGTCATCACGAGGGGGAAGCATACACATTGGGTCAAACATTCACCTAAAGATCAACGACTCACCCAAATAAGTGAGAGAGACACTACATATTCACCCAAAACCTTAAGGTGATAGGTGTATGAGTCCTCTTACTTATAAAGTGCTTAACCTCCACTTTTCTAAGCAATATGGGACTCAGAACTCACACTTGATTCTCAACACAACTCACACTTGTTTCCCAGCAATCTCCCCCTCAAGTGTGAGTCCATTCACTATGCTCCCCTCAAGCGGAAGCTCTTTCATCCACATGTGTTGCGGTTAGAATATGATATCAAATTATCAATTAATTTGAATCGCATCTTTAGTTCACAACCGCTCTTTGATTTATCCGAAGGAAAAGGTCAAAAGAGGAAAACCTAATTTTGCATCGTAAAGACAATGCGGGGAGAGATCTAGGTAAGGGGTTGGTTAAGCTTAGGGAAGGTACTAGCACCCTAAACTTCTGTAGTACTCTACAGGAACCTTTTGTTTATTGTATGTTTTTTTATTTTATTATCTGTTTGAAATATATTGCTAAGGGATAGAGTGACCAAAGACCTAAGGGTTAGTCCTAAGTTTACTCGGCAAGACGTCGCATCTTGTGCCTACATATCCTGACGGGAATGGAATCAGAGTAATTGTAGTTCCCCTTGAAAGGGAGGTTAGAAACGTCTCGACTATGGTCAAGGTTTCAAGGGAAGTAAGCATTTCTTAAGGAATCGCTTACGTGGAGTCTTGAAACTCCTATTTCTATGTTGAAAAGTTGAATTAAAATTAGGGTTGAAATTAGGGATTCCACGGCGGGAAACCCTAAAGCAGAGTACGACGACTCTTTGACCTAATGCTAGGGTAAAAGGCATTTTCGTCCACGGCGGGACACCTAGGCTATTAGGGTTTTGAAATGGTCAAAGGTTAGGGTTATTGACTCGGCGGTCAAACGGCTAGACCTAATTCTTCGGAAGGGATTCTAACGGCAAATCATGCAAGATATAGCAAATTATTATACAACAAAAATAAAGTACAGAAAATAATGAAAGCGATAAAGAAAGCATCGCGACGATCACTCGCGTAAATTACAAATCCCAAAAAATGCGAAATAAAAAATAAACCGCGACCATGGCATCGCGTAAATTACATCCATGAGACAAAAACGAACAAATGAAATAATAATAAGTTGAAACAAACAAATTAAGGAATGTTAGACGAAAAAGAAAAAGGACGGGAACGTTAGGAACTTTTTATTTATTTATTTAAAAGAGAATAATGGATTTCGAATTTTTACTAAAAACAAATGTGTTAATTTCATGGCTATTTTAAGATCTAAATTTAGAAGAGTTCATAACTTTTTGTGAAAAATAGAGTCTTAAATTTTATTATAAAAAAAAGAGTTTAAATTTTTATTATGAGAAAAAAATAAAGATTTATTATTATGAAAACATAGTTTTTATTTTATTATGAGAAAAAATAAAGCTTTTTTTATTATGAAAAACTGAGTTTTTATTTGGTTATGAGAAAAAAAATAAAGTGTTTTTTTTAATGAAAAACAGAGTTTTTATTTTAGATTTATTAAAGAAAAAAATATTAATTAAGGAAAATATTATATTAATTATTACTATTATTAAATCATAAACTAATAAAATAATAACTAATTAATAAAAATAAAGAAAAAAAGAAAAGAAACAGAATTGAAAGGGGAGGGGGAAATGAATCATTTGTTATTATAAGGGGTTTTTCATCTTCTTCATTCTCTCTGTCCCACACGGCGGCCATTAAAGCTCCAAAGAGCTTTTCGCCCCATTTTTCCAAAGCTTCTCTCATCTCTTTCGCGTTGCATGTGCGATTCCTCTCCCGCTGAATGTGTCCCTGAAAAAAAACCATGAAAACAAAATCATAAATCAATTTTGATAAATTTCTTACGGAATAACGACCGGATTCGAAGCTTCTATCGGACGATGGTGGTGAATCTTTGATCTTGATGATGAAGCCTTGAAGGTTTTTCAAAAATCTCTCGCTTCTGATAAGTCGTGAGAACGACCGCCGTTTTTTCCTTTTTGTCTCCTTCCCCCTTTTCTCAAATACAACTTATATTTATATAGGTAACAAATTAGGGTTAACTCTAACCTAATGCCCACTTTAAAACCCAACTTAAAGAATTAGTCAAAACTAACTAAAATTTAAACAAATTAAAACAAACTTAAAATTCTATTTATTTATACTAAACATTAAAAATATTATAAAAAGAATAAAATCTTTTCTAATATTTTTAATTTTATGATTTTTGGATGTTTTTATGAATAATATGAAAAAAAGTGAAAAAATAATATTTTTAAAAAATAATATAAATAAAATACGAAAATAATAATTAAATAATAAAAAAAACTATTTTGTTATTTTTTTTTATGAAAATAGAAAAGTTAGAATAAAAATAAAAGAAACAAGACAAAAAGTGAAGAAGGTGGGATTCGAACTCTCAACCTCTCACACTCACAACTTTGGGGTGCAACAAATGCCCCTATTTAAATAGCTTCACCGGATGATTTGAGCAGCGGAGACTCGAGAAATCGCGGTGAAAGAGATTTAAATACAGATAACCGAAAATTTGGCCCCTAGATACAGTGATATGCAATGATATGGACAAAATAACACGAACTATAATACTGACAATGCCATGAATCTAATATGTTGTGTGTGATGGAATGATGAATGCAAGGATGCTGACGACACGACGTCATAGGGGACAGACGCGACGAGTAACTACACTGGGGAATACGACGCACTGGTGGAATAGCGCGACAATTGTCACTTTAGAACGAACAGTAACACATGATCCACACGGCGGTAGGATCAGGTAAACGACAAGTGCTGGAATTTCTGAGTCATTCCTTTAAGCGAAGAGATCGAGCGGGATCTTCAAGAATCATCGGAAATTATATAGAGAGAAACAAAAACCAGAGATACTCGGAAAAACCATCGAATAACCTCGGGGTCAAAGAAACAAATTTCAGGGACATCCGGAAGAACATCGAATGAACTCTAAAACATACCAGAGTTACTCGGAAAACCATCGAATAAACCTTGGGCTATATCCAGAAACAAAAGGACAACATCTATAAGAGCATGAGATGAAGACAAGTTTCTGAAGGTAAATCCGAAACATTTAGGAAAGTAATAAATGTACGGGGCAAGCTTTGAAGACCTATCTGGAAGAACATCAGATAAGTAACAAAGGGGTTCTAGAAGAACGTCAGAACAAAAACTCAGTCTGGAAAAACCTCAGAAAAAGAACAGATCCGGAAAACCATCGGATAAGATTCTGGAAAACCATAATAATTACAGGGGTATATGGAAAATCTTCAGATAGAGTTCTGGAAGAACATCAGAACAAAGACTCGATCTGGAAAACCATCAGAAGGAGGAATTTATCCGGAAAACCATCGGAAAGATTCTGGAAAACCGTCAGAATCGTAAAAGAATATATGGAAAACCATCAGATAAGTGATACTCAATCTGGAAAACCGTCAGAAAGAGAAACAAATCCGGAAAACCATCGGATAGATCCTGGAAAACCATCAGAATCGAAGGAAAATATCTGGGAAACCATCAGATAAAAGATACTCAATTTGGAAAACCATCAAAAAGAGAAACATATCTAGAAAACCATCGGATAGATTCTGGAAAACCATCAGAATCAAGGGAAAATATCTGGGAAAATCATCAGATACATAACAACGAAGTTCTGGAAGAACATCAGAACAACGAGACTCAATCTGGAAAACCATCAGAAAGAGACATTAAAATCAGGGTATCGGACATCCAATAATGGCTTTGAATGAAAGATATAAACACAATATATGAGGATAGTATTGGATGTAAAAGGAACAGGCATATCCGGAAAACCATCGGATAAGAAAAACGTCCTACCTGGAAGAACATCAGATGAACACTACACAAAGTTGTTTGGTAGGTGCCAAGTAAGTTGGATTTCGACCACAAGGTAAGACCTGGATAAAACACGACCTCGGGAGAAATGCAAATGAGGATGAAACGCTCATGCTATGCATAGGTATGAAATGTATATGTATATGAATTATGTTATGAGATATGACCAAATGCAAATGCAGATGTCGACGACAAGGCTCGACTCTTCTGGTAAGATGACAAGACTGGAAAACTGATTCCTCAACCCGGAGATCACTGCCACTTGCTAAATTGTAATCAGGTTGATGGTCCTCGTAGGAAGGATGGAAAGCCGCTTGGAGATCTTTCAAGTAAACTGCCCCAGATTAAATTGTCCATTACAGATGAACTGATAATTGCTTCAGCTTGTCTGATTCTGAAAATGACTGTTTTATTGTACCCTCGGAAGGTTTGCCCTAGTCCGAGTCTTGAAAATCTCATGGATAAACCAGATCTGAGAAGACTTTACCCCTGATAGGATCACTTGACCAAGTTTCTCGATTGTTTGAAAATTCCTTAGAGGAAAGCCAGTTTGCAAACAAAAATATTCATATGAACATGGTAATGCAAAGTTCATGCAACTTTTGAAATCAAAATTATTTTTGAAAAATGAAAAATAAATGAGTCATCGGTTAGAACGCGGTGGTCCAGGACGCTCAAAGTTTAATACAAGTATACGGCCAAAATAAATGATTCACAAAGATCTTTAGGAGTCAGCTTACGCAATCTTGCTGTAGCATGCTTTCAAAATATCCTTGTTTCAATTAGGTCTTTTGAGGGTTGTAACGTGGCCTGGTTCACAGTTTATGAAACAAAGGATAAAGGCTCAAAATTTGTTTGTACCCACCCAATCTACGTGATGATCTCCAGTCCTATGCTCAGTTAACTCATATTTGCATTCAGGTTCCTATAGGTTAGGAATTGCACTGATGGTAGCAGGGATGGTTCAAAAGTCAAGGGACCTACGAAAAGGCAGCCACTGCTTCTTTACAACATATAGTTCTTTTGACATTGAGGATTTTCAGGGTAAGGATTTAAAGATCTCCTCTTTTTATTATCCCTAACTATTGCCTGAACTGTTTTTTTTTGTGTGAAGATTACAGTCAGCAGGATGCCCCAGTTTTGCCTAAGTCTCCTTCATAGGTTTTGACTTAGCGGGTTTTTTATATTTTATTTTGTTTTTTTCGAAAGAAAGTGACTGCCTATCTTAAATGATTACGGTGAACCATCATTGGCGTTTTGGCTTTAAAAAAGCATCTTCGACACTTGCTGTGTACGAAGGAAAATTGTGAGTGCGACCTTTATATGAAAGGTGTGTTGTAGGAAAACACAACCAAGTTAACTGAGAGCTACCCATGCCCCAAGGTTAAAATTGCGGTTTTTTGTAAAGAAAGAAACTCCAACTTCTAAGCTCGAAGAGGGTGACAAGGGGACAACTTCCTTATTTCTCCAGTGTTTGGGAGTTGAAACAATGCCTTACATCGTCAGCAAAGTTTGATTGAAAGCATACTGACAGCAGTTATGGGTATAACGTTTTCGTCATCCTCCCTCCAATCTTTGCATACCAAAAATTCGGACAAAAGTAAATATTTGAAAGATAAAGCATAGAGATGAAAATAATAGATAAAATGAATTAAATCAAAAGTTGCAATGCTCAGTTCATTAATATAAAAGTACAAACATAGTTCGAAAGCAAACAACTAATAAAATAAGGAAAATACAAACCATGAGAAACAAAAGCCTAATGATTAAATCAGTGAGCCATCCTCTGGGGTCAGCCCGAAGCTTCACATTTGATGTGCTGGCAACGGATTTTTCTGGATATTTGGAAGATTATCTTCAAAATCAAGTATTCCATCCCTCATTAACTTACGCACTCTGGCTTTCAGTGCAAAACAATGCTCCAAGTCATGGCTTAAAGCACCCTCATGAAAAGCGCACTGGAAATCAACCCTGAATCCAGCTGGAAGAGGATTAGGATGAGGTAAAACCCTGGTAGTAATCAGCCCTTGTTGAACCAAGTACGGATATAGCTCTGTGTAAGTCATGGGAATATGGTCAAATTGGTTCCTATTTCGAGACTAGTCTTGTCTAATAACTGGACGTTGAGCGGCCTGAGCTGGCTGTGGAGCAACAACAAGTTGAGATCCCTGGCGAGGCTTTCTTGATTCAGTTATGACAGCATTGGTCTGCTCGTCCTTCCTCTTATGGAAATTCCCATAGGATTTCTTTGCACCATTAGAAGATTCGACAGCTTTGGATACCTTCCAATTTTTCAAACCTTCTTCTAACCTTTGGCCAATAGTCACCAGATCTGTAAAGCTTGAAGAGACACTCCCAATCATCTTTTCCCAATAGAAAGGAGACAAAGTATCCATGAATATTCTTGTCAGTTCCTTCTCTACTATAGGGGGTTCGACTTGGGAAGCTAACTCCCTCCAACGCTGGGCATACTCCTTAAACGACTCTTTTTCCTTCTGAGACATACTTTGAAGCTGACGACGATCGGGAGCCATATCTAAATTGTATTTGTATTGCTTCATAAAAGCGTTGACGAGATCTTGGAAGCAGTGGACACTGTTATGCTCTAAGTTCATATACCATTTAAGAGAAGCACCACTCAAACTATCCTGAAAGCAATGGATGAGCAACTTCTGATTGTTGGTGTAAGTTGCCATCTTTCAGAAGTACATGACTAGATGGGCTCTTGGACATGAATGACCTTGATACTTCACGAGCTCAGGAGTCTTGAACTTGGCAAGCAAAACAAGACCAGAAACTAGGCACATATTATCGGCATCAACATTGAAGAAATCAATACCCTCGACAACTTGGAGTCTCTTGTTTATGATCTGAAACTGTTCACGGGTGATCTCGGGCTCAACAAAATCTTCTTGAACACCGACAACATTGTACTCATAGGGAGGATTCTCAATGGGAGCTTGGATAGTCTGATTAACCGTGTGGACCACAGGTTGGGCCTCTGTAAGGACAGGAGCTTGAAAAATCGGTCTGACAGCCTGACCAATCATAGCAGCAGATGCAACAGGTGGAGAGTAGTTAGGAGGTAAACCAAACTCAGGCCAAGTAGAGGGCGGCAATGAAAAAAGAGGTGGTTCAACACTTGAAACTTCCTGAATGACAGTCCTCTAAGGTGGCTCTCCTCTGGCAATCAACACTTGAAGCATCTCGGTAAGCCTGGTCATGCCTGCTTTCAACTCATCAATCTCCATTTGGACCTCTGCATTATGTTCCTCTTGTTCTGAAATTTGGCGTCTATAGTTAGCTCTAGTCTGATATATGTGTCGAGGAATCAGCTTGACGACTCAACGAAACACTGGAAGATAAAGACAACTGGACATGAGAAACCAGGGGAAAGATACCATGCAAGACATGATGCTAATGCAATGCAATAGTTTCAAGAACTTCAACGGTCGATTGCAAACATTTCTTTTTTAGGAAAGTTGGAAACGGTTTTAAACTTTGAAATATAGGACTTTTGAATTCGCAAAGGACTGTTGAATTCCTTGAAACTAGGAATGATGTTTTATGAATGTCATGCACAAATACACACAAACAACAAAGTCCTAGGTTAGATGAACAATGAATGGAGTTAAGGTTTACCCTTCCCAAAAGGTATGTACTATGGGGTAGTTGTACCTGCAGAACAAGGTTCTAAAGAGGTGCCCAAAGTCATCAGTCCATCTTTCGGATATTATCAGTTTCCCAATTGACTCGGTGGTTAATAATATCCTCGAGAGAGCCTCTTTTGAGTGTAGTATCGCGTAGCAACTATTTTGGGAATATTCCTTCATAGTCCTTGCACTACATCCTAGATAAGGCCAAAGTGGTGTTAAGGTACTACGGTCCCCAGTATCACAGACTCCAATCGACAATAGTAAAATTTTTCACGAATACTCGTTCAACCGAACCATTTTCGAAAGGGTCTCAATTGATCGGTGATTCTCAAGTCAGCTTGGTTGGGAATCACTCCCTATAAGCCTCGTCGAATATATCACCTTCCTATAATAATGTCACTAAAGTCCGGGTGTAGGACTTATCTCACAACAAAGATACCCCAAGCAAGGTACAATATATACAGATAATAAAATAAAATAGAAATATCATACAATAAACAAAATAGGGGCAACCCTTAAAAATTAGAACATGATATCAAATTATTAATTAATTTGAATCGCATCTTTAGTTCACAACCGCTCTTTGATTTATCCGAAGGAAAAGGTCAAAAGAGGAAAACCTAATTTTGCATCGTAAAGACAATGCGGGGAGAGATCTAGGTAAGGGGTTGGTTAAGCTTAGGGAAGATACTAGTACCCTAAACATCTGTAGTACTCTACAGGAACCTTTTATTTATTGTATGCTTTTTTTATTTTATTATCTATTTGAAATATATTGCTAAGGGATAGAGTGACCTAAAAGACCTAAGGCTTAGTCCTAAGTTTACTCGGCAAGACGTCGCATCTTGTGCCTACATATCCTGACGGGAATGGAATCAGAGTAATTGTAGTTTCCCTCGAAAGGGAGGTTAGAAACGTCTCGACTATGGTCAAGGTTTCAAGGGAAGTAAGCATTTCTTAAGGATTCTCTTACGTGGAGTCTTGAAACTCCTATTTCTATGTTGAAAAGTTGAATTAAAATTAAGGTTGAAATTAGGGATTCCACGGCGGGAAACCCTAAAGCAGAGTACGACGACTCTTTGACCTAATGCTAGGGTAAAAGGCGTTTTCGTCCACGACGGGACACCTAGGCTATTAGGGTTTTGAAATGGTCAAAGGTTAGGGTTATTGACTCGGCTGTCAAACGGCTAGACCTAATTCTTCGGAAGGGATTCTAACGGCAAATCATGCAAGATATAGCAAATTATTATACAACAAAAATAAAGTACGAAAAATAATGAAAGCGATAAAGAAAGCATCGCGACGATCACTCGCGTAAATTACAAATCCCCAAAAAATGCGAAATAAAAAATAAACCGCGACCATGACCTCGCGTAAATTACATCCATGGGACAAAAACGAACAAATGAAATAACAATAAGCTGAAACAAACAAATTAAGGAATGTTAGACGAAAAAGAAAAAGGACGGGAACGTTAGGAACTTCTTATTTTTTTTATTTAAAAGAGAATAATGGATTTTGAATTTTTACTAAAAACAAATGTGTTAATTTCATGGCTATTTTAAGATCTAAATTTAGAAGAGTTCATAAATTTTTGTGAAAAATAGAGTCTTAAATTTTATTATAAAAAAAAAGAGTTTAAATTTTTATTATGAGAAAAAAATAAAGATTTTTTTATTATGAAAACATAGTTTTTATTTTATTATGAGAAAAAATAAAGCTTTTTTTATTATGAAAAACTGAGTTTTTATTTGGTTATGAGAAAAAAAATAAAGTTTTTTTTTTAATGAAAAACAGAGTTTTTATTTTAGATTTATTAAAGGAAAAAAGATTAATTAAGGAAAATATTATATTAATTATTACTATTATTAAATCATAAACTAATAAAATAATAAAATAATAACTAATTAATAAAAATAAAGAAAAAAAGAAAAGAAACATAATTGAAAGGGGAGGGGGAAACGAATCATTTGTTATTATAAGGGGTTTTTCATCTTCTTCATTCTCTCTGTCCCACGCGGCGACCATTAAAGCTTCAAAGAGCTTTTCGCCCCATTTTTCCAAAGTTTCTCTCATCTCTTTCGCATTGCATGTGCGGTTCCTCTCCCGCTGAATGTGTCCCTGAAAAAAAACCATGAAAACAAAACCATAAATCAATTTTGATAAATTTCTTACGGAATAACGGTCGGATTCGAAGCTTCTATCGGACGATGGTGGTGAATCTTTGATCTTGATGATGAAGCCTTGAAGGTTTTTCAAAAATCTCCCGCTTCTGATAAGTCGTGAGAACGACCGCCGTTTTTTCCTTTTTGTCTCCTTCCCCGTTTTCTCAAATACAACTTATGTTTATATAGGTAACAAATTAGGGTTAACTCTAACCTAATGCCCACTTTAAAGCCCAACTTAAAGAATTAGTCAAAACTAACTAAAATTAAAACAAATTAAAACAAACTTAAAATTCTATTTATTTATACTAAACATTAAAAAGTATTATAAAAAGAATAAAATCTTTTTACAAATTTAAACAAACTTTATGATTTTTGGATGTTTTTATGAATAATATGAAAAAATAATATTTTTAAAAAATAATTTAAATAAAATACGAAAATAATAATTAAATAATAAAAAAAACTATTTTGTTATTTTTTTAATGAAAATAGAAAAGTTAGAATAAAAATAAAAGAAACAAAACAAAAAGTGAAGAAGGTGGGATTCGAACTCTCAACCTCTCACACTCACAACTCCTTACACACGATCTCTTGCCAATTGTGCCATTTTATTCATTCAAAATAAAGTGGCACTAGAAACTATGTAAAAGTAGGACAAATTTGGGGTGCAACAACATGCTTGTACCGCCGTTGAGAGACACCCTAATCTCGTATTGTGATCCCTTACTCGAACCGGACTCTGATACCACTGATGGGTCATCATGAGGGGGAAGCATACACATTGGGTCAAACATTCACCTAAAAATCAAATACTCACCCAAACAAGTGAGAAAGACACCACATATTCACCAAAAATCTTAAGGTGATAGGTGTATGGGTCCTCTTACTTATAAATTGCTTAACCTCCACTTTTCTAAGCAATGTGGGACTTAGAACTCACACTTGATTCTCAACACAACTCACACTTGTTTCCCAACATTTACTAATATTCATATCTTCTGCAACACACTAAAAAAAACAAAACTACTTTTTGATGCAACTACATGTGGTTCCTTAATGTCTAAGAGTGTTGGAGATGGAATTGTTATTATATAAGTCATGGCGGGTTAAGACATGTATCTGGTAACTCAATGAACATAAAAAATAGAGTTTTCATGGTTAAAAATATCAAAGAAGTAAACACTACAAATTGACTTACCCTTATGCAAATCTTTAATTAAAATAGGAGGCCTTGCCATCCTTCAAATTACAAAAGTTGTTATTGTATGAAAACAATTATGATATAACATGACATTAAACATAATGCATAATAAAGACAAGTTAAACATTGTATGACATTTGTTAATTTTAAACATGAAAATACATTTTCTCAAGCAATTGAGTCATTGTTGTGAAATGACTTTAGTCACGATAATTAAAAAAAATGAAAGTCGATTTTAACTTATGTGTGGTATTTGAATCAAACTCTAGTTTCAACAGGAATAATCTCATGGTTCGATAAAAGTTTAGCACGTAGTCGAAATCTGTTCACATGCTGATTATATATGTCGTAGTCGAAGTATGCTCAAACATACAGTAGTCGAAATGTCAGGATTGTTAGCAAGTCGAATTGTGTCTTGCTTGTAAGCCCAATTTTTAAGTTAACATGTAACTTGAGTTAACTTAGTAGTCTATAAATAGACTAGTTTTCTCAGGTTGTTAAGTGAGGTTAATTGTTGTTATTCACTTGTAATCTTTGAACCCTTATTGAGTAAGTGAATAGTAAAACAGTTTTAACCAATCCTAATTTCTTCTTCTTCCTTCTCTCTCTCTCTCTCTCTCTCTCTCTCTCTCTCTCTCTCTCTCTCTCTCTCTCTCTCTCTCTCTCTCTCTCTCTCTCTCTCTCTCTCTCTCTCTCTCTCTCTCTCTCTCTCTCTCTCTCTCTCTCTCTCTCTCTCTCTCTCTCTCTCTCTCTCTCTCTCTCGTGTAAAACCCAATAAAATTTCTAGTGTTTGTTCAAGAAACTCAATCTTTCTCATATTTTGATTTGTTCTCGACGACATCGTTTCACAACATCATGTAATGTAATAAGTACAAAACACAAACAACCATTCATAGTTTTTTTCTTTCACTTTTTCTAACTCACAACAATCTTTAACTCGATAAAAAAAGAAAAAAATATTGTTTAACTCATTTTTCTTTGTTTTTAGCGTAACCATTAAAATTCATTCCTTCACATTTTCTAACCCACATAAACAATCATTGATAAATAAACTCATACAAAATTCAAAAACAAACCTGAACTCTAACAAAGAAGAAATTATGTTGTTATTTAGGTGGTGAATAACGTAGGAGAAATATTCATTCACAAATCAACTCATACAAATTTAAAAACTCACATGAACTAAAAATGAGCTACTTGTACACATTACACATTATAGTTTATTGACACACAAAAATGACTTAAACCTACAAAACATACATACATACATTGAAGGAAGGAGAGAGTTACCCGAAAAAAGTTAAGGATATAGGTGATTATGAAAAATACTTTTGCTTTGCTTTGATTTGATGTTAAATGGGAGGGAGAATAAGAGCTAAAAAAAGTGAAGAATGAATGAGTTATGAAAAAAAAATTAGAGAATAGTCATTATGGAGAAAGGAGAGAAAAATTGGTTGAAGTATGATAATAAGAAAGGAGAGACAAGTGAATCTACCAAAGGAGATGGAAGTCAAATTAATTGATTGATTGTCCATTTAACTTCAAAGACATTATTTGTCTTGGTTATAGTAGATGATTTACTTAATTATAATTTTGGCTTTTTTATTTTATTTGATTCATAAAATTGATTAAATTTATTTGAAATTTAAACAATTTAATTTTCTCTTATATTTTTTAACTTAAAATTAATAATATTTCCATTTTCTTATCGTATATAAATCTATTGTAAAATTTTATAAATAAAAATAAATATTAAAAAATAATATTTAATCAATTTTTTTATAGAAAAATGCGAGAGATTTGTGAAAAAAAATATTAAAAAATGAATATTTAATTGATTTTTTATAAAAACATGACATTATTTTTTATAATATATAAGAGGATTAATTTTGTAAATCATATAAAATTGAGGATCAAAACTGAAATTTAATCTATTAATTTTATCTTTTATTGCTTGAATTTTAATAATAATTTATTTCTTACAAAATATACCCAAAATAGAAGATATATAAAAAATACAAACAAATAAAAAAGAGTTTATCAATGTAAATAAATGTTACACAAATATTTTATTCAATTATAAAATATTTTAAAAATAAAAAAATAATGGAGCTGTCTGTAATTAATTAACAATATAAAAATATTTTACATTACTAGTATATATATATATATATATTTTTAAAAAGAATATATTAAAAATGTAAATGACGATCATACGTCTTGTCAAATTAAACTTAAAATTTTAAATTAATTAAATAATATAACTGAATGAATATATTATTATTAAATGAAAGTGTACATCCCCGTTAAATCTTCCTTTTTTTTAATAAATAAATACTAAAATAATTGTTTTTGCACACAATGCATTATATTACTATTCTACTGAACTAAAATAAACGAAATCCTGGGTCATATACACGTACTTAATTTATTTCTTACAAAATATACCCAAAATAGAAGATATATAAAAAATACAAACAAATAAAAAAGAGTTTATCAATGTAAATAAATGTTACACAAATATTTTATTCAATTATAAAATATTTTAAAAATAAAAAAATAATGGAGCTGTCTGTAATTAATTAACAATATAAAAATATTTTACATTACTAGTATATATATATATATATATTTTTAAAAAGAATATATTAAAAATGTAAATGACGATCATACGTCTTGTCAAATTAAACTTAAAATTTTAAATTAATTAAATAATATAACTGAATGAATATATTATTATTAAATGAAAGTGTACATCCCCGTTAAATCTTCCTTTTTTTTAATAAATAAATACTAAAATAATTGTTTTTGCACACAATGCATTATATTACTATTCTACTGAACTAAAATAAACGAAATCCTGGGTCATATACACGTACTTAATTTAATTATTCTAATATAAAAAAAAAGAAATAAATAAATTGTTCTCATAATATAAAAAAATAAAATAAATTCTGGGCATCATCGTGAGATCTCAACCGAGGGTTAGGTTTGCAACCTAGAACAGTTTTGCAGCGTTCATTCAAATTCAATCCTAATAAATCAAGCTCTGCAAAAGGTTAGTTACAATTAGGTTTTTATTTCAATTCGATTCGATCGATACCAAATCCTTTCGATTCATTCAAATCTCTGCACAATTCGCTTATCCGATTCATCAAATCTGCAACAGTATGTTGTTTTTGAGTTTGCACTTCATCTAAGATCAAGCTCGATCTGAAGTTAACGCGATTTGATCAATTTGCGTTTGGTTGTTTCAGGAGCGAAGGAAGGAAAAACGAACGATGATGGCGCCGTTACTTGCTTTGATCGTTGTACTTTTCATTCCAAATGGAATTTTTGCAAGTCCTTCCACAGTTCCGGCATTCCTTTGGTCGTCTCATTATAATCTGTAATAATTTTTCATTTTGATTTTTCATTTGATACTCTCTATTACATTGGTTAATTAGCATATCTTCGTTATAGAATCAATTATTTTTATGCTGTCTCATTTGTGTTTTTATGTTTATGTTTATGCTTCCTTGCAATTTGCTAGCTAACTATTGTCGATTTATGTTTACTTTAGGAGATAGAAAAAGGTTTTGTAGTTCTCTCAAAGGGTTTAGGAGTGATAGTAAAAATGTTGCAAAATGGAACAAAGGAAAATTTTGAGTAGGAGTTGAAGTCTAGTAATAATACTGTAATACCAATACCCATGTGTCAACAGCTTTAGGTTTCTTTTTGAATTGCTGTATTTGATTTGTCACAGACATGGGCATGGAATATTATAAGTTTGCAGATTTTGTGGTTTTTAAGGTGTATAGTAAAGAATGAAAGCTGCAGATAATCAGATTAACATAAAGAATGTTTAAATGAAAAACTTAAAACTTTGGTAAAATATACAAAACCCATATTTAGTTCTTGTTTTGTCTTTAGTGGCAATACTGCTAATGTGTTAGATGCTTCTTGTTGTAATTGTACGCACCTGTACCATGTAAGGATGGGGTTGTAACTTGTAACTGGATAATCCTTGAGTATTCATGTCTCATGGTTACACTATGCTGTTCAACATATCAGAAAATTGTTTATAACTTACTGGACCTTTGCAGGGTCTCAGACAATGGATTGAAGGGGTCCGTTAATTATCAGGTCATTTCTCCAAAAGACCTAGCGAAATCTGTTTTATCTGAAGCAGGGTGGTCAAATTTTCTGGTATTATACTAATCTCCAAGACTACTTTCGTATTATGTATTATGCAGTTCTCTCCCTCATTCTCTTCTCGACCTTTAAGTAGAAGGGATTGTTATTTTACTTTCTATTAATGCTAGCATTTATTCCGTTTTTGTTTCTTCTATCATTGTCGCTGCTGCAGTATTTTTAATTTTCCTGTTCATTTTTTTTGGATAGTGTAAAGGGAAGAAATTTCAGGATCCTCTCGATCTGGCACTTATATTTGTTGGTGGAGAGGTAATATCTCATCTATATAGATAGTTTGTGTTGCAGCTTTACTATTATGCATTTGTTGTTTACTTGATCTTTAGAGATTCCTATCAATGAGTGCAGTGGCATTGCTTCAATGAACTATGTTACATTTTACCTTTGCAGTTACAATCTTCAGATTTAAGTTTGAATGCAGATTCATCACTATCAGAGTTGCTTAAGGTGAGAATCGTGACATGCAGTTTATTAAGGTTTTTGTGCCAACCTGATTCAGGACAGTTAATGATATGAATTTGACTGTGACCTTTTCCTTTGTCCATTGTCATGCACAGGACTCCTTTGTCAGATCCAACACTTCCATGGCATTTCCCTATGTTTCAGCATCACAGGATGTAAATTTGGAAGATTCATTGGTTTCAGGATTTGCTGAAGCCTGTGGAGACGATTTAGGAATTGGCAACGTTGCTTTCCTTGGATCCTGCTCCATGGGCAATGGAAATCATGAAGAAACTGCAGCTTTGCACTCAGTTCAAGTAATATACAAATTCACGTCACATGACCGATTATGGAATTTTAGGTGCTGTTCTTGTAATGGTGCATGACGCTCTTTATTGTCCATTATGACTTTACAGGGCTATTTGACCCAGAGGATGGAAAAGAGTCACAAAGGGAAAACAGATTTGCTTGTGTTCTGCAATGAACAATCTCAAGCTTCGAAAAATGTTGACAGAACACAATCTGAAGGTACCTCTACTTCAGAGTTATGGGCTTTTGCCAGAATAGTCTTATCATCAGCTGAATTCTCATGCATGTTGTATATGTTTAGGTGAAATTTTATCCGAGCTCATCAGCTCTGTAGAGAAATCTGGGGCAAAGTATGCAGTTCTTTACGTGTCAGATCTCTCGAAGTCAATCCAGTATCCTTCTTACAAGGAACTGCAAAGGTTTCTAGCAGAAAGTACAATAGGAAATGGATCAGTCAATTCTACAGTTTGTGACGGTGTTTGCCAGCTTAAATCATCGCTTCTGGAGGGGCTTTTTGTGGTAAGCTTCTTTGCCAATTTTTACAAGTGCAGTGTGTTGATAACTTGGGAGGTCTTATGGATTTATCTTGCATCTCTAACGAATATGCTAATCTGACAAGAGAAAATCTTCAGAGTAAAACATGATATAGTTACAACTATATACCACCTATATTTTTTCATGTTCCATTTTCTTCTTATGTCTTCCCCTTTCTTTCTCTGTGATTAAATTCTCTGGTACCACAAGTTTACTTCATTAGCATGCTTGTATAGGTTTCTGAGTTCTGACTTAATTCCTCAAATTTTAATTATGCAAGCATGAAAATATTTCCCGTAGTATTTGAACATTCTAAGCATCCTCGCTTGGAAGGTCTTCGGTCTCTTTTTTTAATTTTATTTTTATTTGCTTCCCTATAGGCTATTCGGTTGCTTTATATTTGGTTTGTCTTAAAACTTCTAGCCACTATTGCGTGGCATCTTTTCTTGTAAAGCTGCTGTCCTTCAATCTGATACATGAAAATTGTTAAGATCAGCTTGTATAAATATCTATAAACATACTATGTTGAGGATTGCATATTGAATTATTGATGTGGTTTGCATCAACTGAATCTCAAATGGTATAATGTCAGTAAGTTTGTGAGCAAGATCATGGAATCGGATGATCCTATGACTAACACCTCAATCCGTGCTGGATTGCCTATAGGATTAGCCACCATTGGATCTCAAGTTGGTTTCATGACCAGTGTCGTCAAATATCGGCCATGGCGGATATCAGCGGCGGCTTTTAGGATCTCCACCATGGCCAAATATGTACAGGATGGCAATGCCATGGTGCTACATTCCGATATGGTGGCACCATATGTCGGCTGTTATTGTGGGGTTTTAGGATTTTGGCTCTCCATCATGGTCTACCTTCGATAACACTGGCCATGACCGATTTTCCCTCAATCTGGGCCGGGTTTATTAACAGAAAAGCCTTTTTTAACTAAAAAATTAATATGAAAATTGTTGGGTTTTGATAAAAACAGGTTTTAAGCAAAAGTAAATAGAAAACATAACATTGTTCCTTTCCTTCATTGTGTGCAAGTCGCTCTGTTCAGAGTCAAAATAACAACACATCCATTTATTCTCTACTGCTGTCTCTCACACCTTCCTCTACCTGCAACTGCGACACGACTTCGTCCCTCTTCCCTCTGTTTCCCTGTTCCTTGCAAGTTGTATGTGGTTCCTCTGTTTCTTGTGAGTTCATCCACTGTTCTTTTCTTCCGTAAATGTTTATGATTGGACTGTATTGACCATTAAACTCAAAATTGATTTTTCTGAAGTTTAATAATATTAATTATCCGCATAACACTGAATGGTGGAAATCAGCTCTTACTATACTTGATACAATGCCCGAAACAGCTATAACAGCATTTCATTAAAATTTGCATCTACGTTTGACATTTGGCTTAGTTTGGGTCCTACAGAGTAGGAGTTTGTCTTTTGTGATTTATTTTCCTGTTTAATGGCATCTTTTTAGCATTATGGGAATAGCATCTTCTTAGCATTATGGGAATATTACAACATTTATGATATCCTGATGAGACTTGCTTTTGTGATAATCCAGGGAATAGTTTTGTTAATAATTTTGATATCGGGACTTTGCTGTATGATGGGGATTGACTCCCCAACAAGATTTGAGGCGCCTCAAGAGTGATGATCCATTTGTTAAAGCTAATAATTGATCTGGTGCTGGGTCTACTTCATTAAAATATTACTGCTACATTATTTATGATTTTTATGGAGGCTAGGTTGAATGTCCTGTAATTTTTTTACTTATTTTAAGGGACTTTTCATGTTGAATATTAAAATATAATGCGTATAGGTTTTAATTTTGATCCTGTTGGTCTTGTAAAATTTTAAGTAAGAAGCAATTACTGAATATGTTTAAGTGTTCTGTTTTCTCATCTTGAATGCTGTCTTTCTTCATGCTGTGCTTTGTCACTCTCTTCACCCTTAATTTTACTAAAAAGAGAAATATTATTGACTTTAAAAATTGAAACTAAAGCTTTTAAATTGGCTTTAAAAAAATAAAAAAAGCAACCAATTGAAAAACTAATAACATGACTATCAATTAGTGACAACTGTTAGTATAGAGTCTGCAGGACTCCAATTGATAAGCTAATAATTAATACAATGACTATCCACTGGTGACATCTGTGCATGCAAGAGTCTGCAGCACCCCCTAGAAAATTGGAACCACTAACCTTTCAACTGATAAAACTCCAAAAAATAAATAAATAGTATTCTTTCATAATAGTTAACATTATGCTAGTAAAAGATTATGTCATTTTTTATTTTGAGTATAATTTTATACTACAATTCACGCAACTGTAGATATGTTCTCTAATTTGTGATTAGAGAAAAAAAGATTTTTATATTCTCAATTAATGAGAGACCCGGATCCTCTCGCATCATATTTTTATTTTTAAAATAATTTGATAGTGTAAAATATTTTGATATGATATCTATGTAATATTTTTTAATATTATTGTCACTGACAATATATCAATAAATAATAAAAAAAAATTAGTAAACTCATCATTATCATTATTTATTTCTTCTAATATTTGTCTTATTTTACCCTTTTATATTTGTTAAGATCAAAATTTAAAAGGAGAAAATTTTTTTTATACAATTCTTTATATTATTATTATTATTATCATAAATGTTACATGAATAAGAGTAATAACTTTTGGACGTGACTCCCATAACATGAATAAAAGGAACAATTGAAAATGGAGTATAATATGAAGTTTGTTTGGTTTTACTTGGATAAAAAATATTGATTTCAACTGAATTAATTCTATAAAATTAAATATGATTAAAATTGAGTTGAAAATAAAACAATTTACAATATGTAAAACTAAATTGAATCTTCAATTTGAGTGTGAAAATCATGTTTAGTGTATGTTTGCTTTTATTTTGGAGAGCCCAAAATGATTTTAAGGAGCGTGATTACCAAAATATAATTAATTACAAATGTAAAAACAATGTTATTTTAGATAGTACGAAATTATATTAGAAATTAAAAGTACTATTTCATAAATTACTTAACATTAAAAGTGGCAATTTGTTAATTTTTTTTCTTTCCAAATATGATAAATGTATGTCTCCATTTCAAGAGAATAATTCATGAAAAATGTGAAAAGGATAAATCTGTAGATAAAGTTGAGTCAGAACCGTTCAGACTTAAATGGAGTTGCTGAGCCAATAGGCGAGGCATAAATTCTCACTAATCGGTGCAAAGTTTTAAAATAATATTTTTCTTTTAAAACAGTATCACTATTTTTCGTATCATATGGAGTAACATAATTTCTGAAAATATCTTGACAAATAAATTGAATATTTTTACTAAACGTATCTGCTAAGTAACCAAAAAGAAATAATTATACAACAACATTCATATGATATTTGTGTGATTGTTCACAAGTATGGTGTAGATTTAAGCACATGTAACCCTCACATTTAATTTCCTTACTTCCCACCCATATTCTTCTATCCGTTCATACCCAAAACATTAACTCTCTCTCTCTCATCTTTTCTCTCTCTTCATAATTTTTCCATGCTACTATTCCATTAGGTACAGCATTAATTGTTAGTTGTTTGGTATTTGTTGTACACATCCATATTCTTATCTCTTTTAAGCTTATTATTTTTATGTTACACTTGATAATTATTCAAATCTCTTTACCTTCATTCAACTCAACATGGAGATTGAAGCATCAAGTGGTGGTAGCAACAACAACAAAAGATGCAACATGGATGAAAGTGAAGAAGAAGATGAACCATATTGTGGCATTACTACTAGAGGAAGTTTCTTAGCATGGGAAGATCTAAGAGTTATTATACCAAATTTTGGTAAAGGACCAACCAAAAAGATTCTTAATGGCCTTCATGGTTTTGCTGAGCCTGGTCGAATCATGGCTATTATGGGCCCTTCTGGTTCTGGAAAATCAACTTTGCTTGATACTCTCGCAGGTTTGATTCATTACTTATTATTTTCCTTACACATCTAATCACTATTATAAGAAAATATTCTCTTTTCAAATTCATTATACAGTAACTGTTCGATGAATCTGAAAAGAAAATCTTTGACTTATAATAGTAACTAGAAAGAAAGTTACATGTTATAATGATATATTTTCAATCGCTCAAACATGAGTCAAATTCTTATATTTCAATTGGTTAATCTATTTTGAGATTGTTTTCTTGGATTGTGTGTTTGATTTGAATTGAATCTACTATATTGATTTTTTTTTAATAAAAAAATTCAATTCAATGGTAGTGAAACTAAAGGGCCATTGTTTAAATGGTTTGGTCTATGGTGGGGTATGATATTATTTTCTAACATTAAAATTGCATTACAAATGATGTACCACTTCCAAACCAATTCTCAAAAGCCAAATCCATATTGCCATTTTGATGATATTTTTTAATTTATTTTTCTACTTTTAAATAATTACACAGAAATAAAATTAGGGTTTTATTATAATTGAAACTTTTTAAAGTATTGATTTTTCAAACTTTTTACTAGGTAATAAATTGGCGGTATATAGTTGCCATTGAAAAGGAGAAGTTAATTAGAAGTATATTAGTTCTCTAAATTTATGTTACATAACTACATCTTGAATTTTGGTGGTTGGAATTGTGAGATTAGAAAATTTTAGTTAAATTCTTTAACCTAACCTGTGGACTTTGATAAGGGTATATTTAATGAGCATGAGACTGTAGTTGTGTTTACTTAAACAAATTAATTAAAATTTTATTTCATAAATTTCTACTACTATTATAAAGAATTTAGTTAAAAAATACTACTCCGTTCCATATTATATAGATTAGATATATTAATTATTGAATGAATCTGAAAAGTAAATTTTACTTTATTTATTAAATAGTATAGACTAAATATGACCTATATGATTATGAAATTCTATGAATATTGCCAAATTACACTTTAAAGCTCCATGCCCCATGTAGTTAGTTGGTTGGGACCATATATAGATGTTTTCTTTGTCTTGTTATTTCAACTTGTAATGGGATTTGGCCTCATATTACCCCTTCATTCCACCTATCAATCATAATCATATTAGCATCAACATTAATCACAAGTTAATTTCCACTCCTTTCAAATATCACTAGTCTTTTTTAAAAACTATTATTATTATTTTATTTTTTTATATAGAACTAATGTTTTTGAATATTTGAATGTGTCAATATTTTGCAGGTAGACTCTCCAAAAATGTTGTGATGACAGGAAATGTTCTTCTCAATGGGAAGAAAAAGAATCCAGGCTATGGTTTTGTTGTAAGTAATGCTTTTCTTTTCAGATGATAACCAATGTGAAAATCATAATCTCTAACTATCGAAACTAATCGACGAACAATTTCGAATGATGTTGAAACTTCAGGCATACGTAACACAAGAAGATGTGTTATTGGGAACTTTGACAGTAAGAGAAACTATAACATATTCGGCGCATCTACGTCTTCCAACGTCAATGTCGAAAGAAGAAGTTAGCGGCATAATCGAAGGGACAATCATAGAAATGGGCCTTCAAGACTGTGCTGATAGGTTAATAGGTAACTGGCATTTGAGAGGTATAAGTGGTGGCGAAAAGAAAAGACTTAGCATTGCACTTGAAATTCTCACAAGGCCGCGATTATTGTTTCTCGATGAACCGACCAGTGGATTGGATAGTGCTTCAGCGTTCTTCGTTGTTCAAACTCTTCGAAACGTTGCTCGTGATGGAAGGACTGTTATTTCTTCTATTCATCAACCTAGTAGTGAAGTCTTTGCTCTTTTTGATGATCTTTTCTTGCTTTCTGGTGGCGAAACTGTTTATTTTGGTGAAGCTAAATTGGCAATTGAGGTATAGTTTTTTTCTGTCCAAATGGAAAAGTTTAATATACTACTACGGCCTACGGGTTAAGTATGTTTTTCGATTTCTTGTGCAGTTTTTTGCCGAGGCTGGTTTCCCTTGTCCGCGTAAAAGAAATCCTTCTGATCATTTCTTAAGATGTATCAATTCTGATTTTGACGTCGTAACGGCTACACTAAAGGGATCTCAAAGGGTTCATGTATGTATACTTTCCTTTGTAAGATCTAATTTGATTTTCATGGCAACCTTATTCACATGGATTTGTTTTTTTCCCACTTTTTCTCCGTTATTAGGATGTTCCGAATTCAGCAGATCCTTTTATGAACATGGCAACAGCACAGATTAAGGAAAGGCTAATAGAGAGATTCAGGCGTTCAAATTACGCGAGAAGAGTAAAAGACAAGATCCAAGAACTATCAACTCATGTAAGCATTCCTATAATTCCCGAACGAAATCCATATGATGTTCTGTGTGTCAGTCCCGTATCTGGTGTCTGATTCGGTCAGTGATAAATGTATTACAGGAAGGGCTTGAAAATGAGGCCAAATATGGAAGCCAAGCTAGTTGGTGGAAGCAACTCTCTACACTGACAAAGAGATCATTTGTGAACATGAGTAGAGATGTTGGTTACTATTGGTTGAGAATTATAATCTACATCATTGTATCTATATGCGTTGGAACTATCTATTTTGATATTGGTTATAGCTATACTTCAATCTTGGCTCGCGGCGCGTGTGGTGCATTTATATCAGGATTCATGACTTTCATGTCAATTGGAGGGTTTCCATGCTTCATTGAAGAAATGAAGGTATGATATGTCCGTCTGTTGTTTTCAGTTTATTTTCATAAGTTCTTTCATATATCTCGATATAACTTTTAGTATATGTTGAGCTTACGGTCATTTCTTCTTTGAAACAGGTATTTTATCGAGAAAGGCTTAATGGATATTATGGCGTAGCGGCGTATATTTTATCGAACTTTCTATCATCGTTCCCATTCTTGGTTTCTATAGCTGTTACTTCTAGCACCATCACATATAACATGGTGAAATTCAGGCCAGGATTCATTCACTTCGCGTTTTTCGCTCTCAATATCTACGGATGCATCTCAGTGATCGAGAGTCTCATGATGGTTGTAGCTTCACTTGTTCCGAATTTCCTCATGGGAATCATTACAGGAGCTGGAATCATTGTAAGTACAACATGACTCAGAAAATTCTACTCGAAACACCTACCCGATCCACACGTGTTAATATTTCTCATCCATTATTGTTCATGCAGGGAATCATGATGATGACCTCTGGATTCTTTAGGTTGCTATCCGATCTTCCAAAACCAGTTTGGCGCTATCCAATTTCGTATATCAGTTACGGCGCATGGGCAATACAGGTACCTAACTTCATATTGAAAGCGTGTCTGGTGTCTGATGTTTGATACATATAAGTATCTCATACTATCACAACACACACACATAAAATTACATTCAATTACTTTTATTTTTGATTTAACTATAAATAATTTGGACGCAGGGTTCATACAAGAACGACTTACTCGGACTCGAGTTTGAACCACTGGTTGCCGGCGACCCGAAACTGACAGGAGATTATGTGATAACACACATGTTAGGGATTGAACTAAGCCATTCAAAGTGGTGGGACTTAGCAGCACTGTTACTGATTCTGATATGTTACAGAATTCTATTCTTTATTGTTCTCAAATTCAAGGAAAGAGCATCACCATTGTTTAAAAACCTTTATGCAAAAAGAACCATACAACAGCTAGAGAAAAGACCTTCATTCAGACAAATGCCAGCTTTTCCTTCATTGAGGCATCAACCACTTCACTCACTATCTTCTCAAGAGGGTCTTGATTCTCCACTTCATTACTAGAAGAACAGCAACTACAAACAAATAAACATATATACGTTATAGTTATAATTGATTTCTGTTGGATTTTCAGATATTAGTGGCTTTCTTCTATCTGGTTATTTGATTAACACACAAAAATTTGCATTTGTTTTTGTTAGTTTATATGTATAGAGGAAATGTTTCATGACTATTCCAATTAAGATAAGAAATATGGGACATTTTCTGTCCTTGGATTACATTTTTTTTTTTAATTGAATTTTCTGAGATTAAATTTCTTAATGTAAGTGTCAAGTTTGTTGGTCATAGATTCTCAGGCCAAAATCCACTGGGCGAATTTTTCAAATTTGTTGGCCGAAATTTCATAATTCGTCTCCCGACCGAGTGTCGTCTTTGCAATCCTTTCCTGCCATGGCTCTCATCGAGACAGGACATTCATGATACTACAAGTTCATAGTTAACACCGGGCGAAGAATAATCACAGAGACGCCCACCATAGGTACTAAAGGATCTCGGACATACATCCAAAACATCAACAGGCTGAGTTCAATACAATAGAGTGGGACAAGCTGATTCACCTGCTCTGTCTTGATATCGATTGAGATAATAACCCCGAGACTAAATTTGATTCCATCGACGACCTACTGATGAACTACCCCGTCATCAATACTATGGAGCAGTTTATCAAGAGGAATAAGATCCGAGAACACTAGATAAGGAAATGCAGACTTCCCAAGGATGAATATCTGACCTCTCCCACATAGGTAAAAAGGCAGATTTCCTAAGAGAAGTCATTCGCATCTAACAATCACACAAGAGTCAAGGGAATCCAACCATTACGGAGACCCCAACCTCACATGTAAGAAGTCGGTGTGAATGCAACCGTTATATATATATTTTGCGCAACCTTTATATATATATTTTGCATGATGTCAAAACTATAATATTTTAGTAACTCTTATGTGCATCTTCGCATTGAAAAACATAAAAACTTTTTTAGAAATCATTTAAAAAAGATTCATACATATCTTAGTATTAGGAAACATAAATCCTTTTTTTGGAAATTATTTAAAAAAAGTTCATGCATTTGAAAATCACTTAGAAAAGGTATCATGTATTAAAAACAAGTTTTTTTGTGTGTGAAAAATAACATTGTGTGTGTGTGTATTCCTCTATTATGACTTTTACAGGTCGACTTATGACTTACATAGATCTACACATGCATCAAAAATCTTGAAAATTTGCATTGTTTTCCAAACCTATTGCATTCCTTTTTTCTTATAACTTGCACATATATATACTTCATACATGTATCATTTCTTTTCAATGATTTTGGTAAAATCATAAACGAAACCTAGAACATATCAAGAGTCTTCTTCGCCGTCAACTTTGATTTTATGCATACACATAAATAAAGTGCACATAATCATTCATTATTTGGTTGCCATATAGAATATAGTTGATAACGTCTAATTTAGTTCGTGGTATTGTAAATTGAGTTGAGGTATTAGGGGGATTTCAAATAAGAAAAACAAGGTGGGGTTTTCCTTCAATATCAAAGTGGGGATTTGAAGATTTTGGACAAGATTACTCAAGTTGGATTGGATCGAGTGAAGGCTTTTAAGAGCTACAGTTCTTGCAAAGGAGTAACATGAGATGGTGAATCATCTTGGTAAATCTTAGGTTACAACACTTCGCAATTTGGATTTGATCAAGTGAAGGCTTTGAAGAGTTGTGGTTCTTACAAAGGAGTAGTGTGAGGCGGTGGATCATATTGGTACTATTGGGTAATAAAAATTCACAATTTGAATTTGATTGAGTGAAAGTTTTAAAGAACGGAAGGTTCTTGCAAAGAAGTAGCGTGAGACGGTGAATCAAATTGCATTGTTGGGTTACTTGATCAAGTTTGGCCGAGGGAGGAAAAAGTGTCAAAATCAACATCAAACTTGAGGTTTGTAGGGTTGGAGTGCTACATTTCTCTTGCATATGCATTTTGCAAAGTAAGGTTAATTTCATTATCTCAATTCGAATTCGAGTTGAGGGAAAACATACCCATAACGAGGCCGATTGGGGAACTTCCTAAACAAATCCCTGTGTACTCTTTCTCTCTATCTCTTTTATATTTCATTTGCAAATTGTTGAGTTCATAATTTGTGCGATTAATTCGTTTGGAAAATTATTTTGAAATCCGTTTGAAAAACATTTTGTTGAATTGATCACAATCCTTTTTTATTGTGGTTGGCTTTTAAGATCAACAAAACTATACAAATTTCCAAACAAAATCGATTGCACACAAGGTGTTCAATAATTTGTCTCAATAGTACTTCTGTGTGATTTATCATTGGATATAAAATTGCTTGTTGAATAGCTTTCAAGGATTGTGATTGAAACATATCCATTGAATGTATTATCATTATCTTTGATTGGATTTCATATACGTATATCCTAGATTTTCTATAGTGGTTCAGTTTAGACGAATCAATCCAAGTCACTTCCACTAGCCATTATTTTTTAAAATAGTTTTTGTAAAAAAAATTTTATTGGGGATCTATTCACTCCCTCTAGATAAGTCGCATTCGTCTAACATTCGGAGATTTTGATACAAGACAGTTAAAAAGCATCCAATCGAGGAATTCAACAAAAGTAGTTCTGAGGGGCCATAAGGCCATGCAACCGTCGTCATGTTACATCTCCGAAGTGGCTGACCACCCGAACATACATCAATAGTCAAGTGCAAAGTGGGATACCTAGAAACCCCATCTAGTCAAAGAAGGCGCCCTAAAGTGCAAAGTACACTCAACCCAGAATTTTGGCAAAAGAAAACGTTAAGAGACCTCGGGTACTGTCCATCCACGTCCTATACGCTGACGAAGGTTATGTACCTCTTCGTTTCATTATTTTTGGTAATAAATTCATTTCATTATTGATACATATACATATACATATACATATACATATACATATACATATACATATACATATACATATACATATACATATACATATACATATATATATATATATATATATATATATATATATATATATATATATATATATATATATATATATATATATATATATATATATATATATATATATATATATATATCTGTGTGTGTGTGTGTGTGTGTGTATATTCCTCTATTATGTACTTCTTTGTCTCTCTTTCTGTTAAAATGTTTGGGATAGGAAAACAGAAACAAAATGTCAGAGTGTACATCTGATATGGACTTAACGCATCTCTGCAATTCTGATACGGCTCAAGCACACTCTAGTCAATAATACGTATCTGATACAGACTATATGCGTCTTGTGATTATGATATGGCTTAAGTGTATTCATTTCCCAATTGCATATTCAGTACAGGCCTAACACATCTATGCAATTCTGATACGACTTAAACACACTGCTTGCATGGATGTGTATTCGATATAGACTTAATGGATTTATATAATTCTGATACGAATCAAACACGTTTCGTGGCCTATTATGTATCCGATAGGGACAACGCAATTTTGAGATTTTGATACGGCTTAAACGCACATCTCACTTCCGAGGCTTATTAAATGCACTTATGCATAGTTGGTGCATCCCTCCTTGGATCTAGCCAGTCCAATCATGTAGGTGGTGGATCCCAAAGACGTCCACCTCGATCTAAGCCAAGTTTCTCCTTCTCCACAACTTGTTCTGAAACTCTGAGCATATTTCACATATTTTACTGAAGAGCATCATGAAGCACCCACCTCAATCCGACCTCCTCATCCCGGAGAGCTTTCATGGCCTCTGCATTTTTCCGATGATTTTTTATCTGGAAAGCCTTTTCCTCGACAGAATCAGAAGTAACCTTATAATGCTTCTCTACATCATTGAGGGAATCCTCCAGCCCAGTCACTCGAGCGCCCAAAGCAGAGGGAAGACCACCACAGCCTCTTTCAAAGAGTTAGCAGTCTTAACTTCCTCTTGTAGTGCAACAAGCTCCTCTTGGAGATTAGTGCACTTTAACTTCATAGCTTCAACCTTCCTCTTCCAAGTATCCCTTTCTTGGGAAGGATTACCTTGGGCCAATACATCACCTTGTCCAGCAGAGACGTGAGAAAATATAGAATCAAATTTTAACATGCTATGAGAAAGCTCAAAAGGCATTTCCATCTTATCCCCATTAAGAATATTCTGGACGAAGGATAAATATGACATCAAGACAATAGAAGCAGCCTCCTCAAGAGTGCATGGAATATAAAATATCCAATATCTTTATAAATGGAGTTATTTCCCTAGAAGAACCTCCCTCACCAACTCGAGCCCATCTTGGAGGACCTTTAGTCTAGTGGGATTGTTGTTCCTCATCACAGACCCTCTTTTCTGAAACTGGAGGGTGCGTTAATTTTCCCACTCAGTTGGGCACCTTAAGAGCAACCCTTCTGCTTCTTCTTTCAGGCAACACTCATTTAATAAGTGGCCTTAGTACTCTTTGAGCATTGTGGTGAGATCTTGGATTTGCGCTTCAAGCTTTTCTCTTATTTCTTTTTGAGATTTCATGGTTCTTGGCCACAAATCCTCCACTCCTGGTTTTTTCGCTTCAAGATTTTCTCTTATTTCTTTTCGCAACTAAATCTTGTATTCGAGAGTCGATTACGCGAGAGGAAGGTATTAGCACCCCCTCGCTTCCGTTGTACTCAACGGGATCCACACTTGTTGTTCTAATCAAAGGGTGTGTTTATCTAAAGCCTACTTGCTAAGGGAAAAGGAAAGGAAAAAAACAAAAAGGAGACTCGATAGGGTTTCGTCGTCCTAGGCCTACGTATTCCCTCGTGCAATGGGAAAGTCAGAGTCAACGTAGTTCGGAGGACTACGGGTGAAAAGGGGAAGGGTGCTCGCCAAGACTTCTCCGTCTTGTTCCTACGTATCGTCATTCAGACGAGAATGAGGAAATCAGAGCGTTCGTAGTTCAGACTACGAATTGTTAAATGCTTTTTATGAGCGATGCTAAGTTTGCGTCCCAACAGCTAGGGTCGATGTCTATTTGCGGTAGAACGGAAGTAACATGCTCTTTCTGAAAAAGTTTGACTGACAATCCTGAAGGATAAAATGGTTTGCAGTTTGTTTAATAGTTTCAATAGAAGTGTTTTAATTTTGTTTGAGATGTGCATCGTACTAAAGTCTATGACATAGGATCGAATACTTCGCGCTAACAATCCAAATGTCTTGCGTGCAAAGTACCCTAAGACGAGGTTAGAAATGCATCCGCTCATCTTTTCCCATGTGCTTAAGGCTCGTGATGCACTATGCACATCATATTTTATTAAGTGTTTTGATATGATTTTGAGAAAGAAGAGAGAATCAAAGGGAAAAGAGAAAATCTAAGGGAAACTCACCTAGATGTTGTCATGCAATATGACCCTATAGTTAAGGATAAGGAAGGGAAGTCTACGTAATGTTATCATACAAAGATGGACCTAAGATTGAGGTTAAAAAGGACTACCCTAATATTGTAATGCAAAGGATTGAGAGCCTAATGTCTATCCTACTCCAAACTTAATCAGAAATTAAGTTAGACTAGGAGCCCTAAGGGAACATGTGATCAAACACAAGTAAACATTATGCAACTCAATTTTAAGCAACAAGTAGGAATCTAAAACTCAAAATAGAAGAAAGGAGATGAAAAGAAGAAGAATGTCAAAGCACCACAAGGTAAGAAGAATCAAACAACAATTCTTAAGTACCAAACATCAAGGATAAAGATAAAGCATGCTTATCATATGAATCAAGACATCAAATATGGATAAAGCATACAATCCATATGCACATTCTCAATCATCACAAGATATGATCAAAGTGCTTACATATTCAAGTTCAAATAGGTAAGCAAAGACAACCAAAGAAGTGCACAAGCAAACATGTCTTAGAATCATAATCAAGTACCATTGATCAACATACAAAGACAACATAAGTAAAAAAAGATAAGAATCAAGCAAGGTCATAACTTATGCCATATCATGATCGACTCATTTTCAAGACAGAAAGAGAAACACAACACCATCCAACATGAACCACAACAAAAACCATGCATTTGTAAATCATTGTCTCATGAAAAACAAGTCACAAATGGTTCAAGCAATAAAGTTAAGGCATGGTATTAAGATGAAGTAGTAGCATGAACATGAACATCAACTCAAAAATTAACTCATGGATAACAAGAATAACCATCAAGGATCAAGTTTAAAACATGCATCAAAGCTAGGTAAGCATCCACCATGATAATCTTCAAAATAAGGTAAGTATTCAAGTGAGGTGTAAAGACCAAATGATCAAGTAATGAACATAAAAGCATGAAGGTCGGGAGCATATTCAAATAATTCAATTCAAAACCAACTCCAAGATATCAAGCAAGTTCAAGAAGAAACACATTCAAACCATGAACAAGAAACTAAACAACCATCAACCAAAGTTGTCCATAAAAGGAAACAAATGATCATGTGAGGCAAGCAAGGCAAAATGATCATGCAATAGACATCCAAAAATGAGGTTCAGAACCTTAAACAAGTCAATCAAAGCATCTAAGAGTCTTTAACCTCAAAGGATCACACAAAAACATAAGTTTAAACAACTAGGTTAAAAACATCCAAGAATCATGATCAAAACAACATCAAATTGAAAATTCAACCAAAAATAGATAAGTGTCCAAATAAATGTGGATCCAAAGCTCTAACTCAAATTAATACATTCAAGATTAATCATGAAAAATATCCCAAGAGGATTGCATAAATGCATCACCAAATTAAATCAAACAAGCTCAATTAGGAGGTTAATCGAGTATGCATCGAGGATCAATTAAAATCAAATAAGCACCAATAAAAAATTCATCATCAAAGCATCAAATCATCCCTCAAATACTCATCAACGATGTATCAGAAGCTGGTAGAGAAATTGGGTCAAGAAGGCAAGCATAAGATATCAAAATCAAAAACCCTAGCCAAGGACAAACATGCAAAACACCTTCACAAATTAAATCCAAATAAAATAGCAAAAGAAAAAAAGAAAAAAATGAAAATTATCTCAAGATGTTAAAGCATCATAAATGTATTTTTATGCATTTTTTAAATGATTGGAACAAATAAAATAAAATGGAAATTGAAAATGAAAATAAATAAAATAAAAAGAGAAATAAGGCAAGATGAGGTGTATCAACAAAACCAGATTGAACTAAAGTGTGTTATAACATGCAGATGGGCCCAAACCAGGGGGTGTGAACATTAAAACGTGTAAGGGCCACCCATTTAAACAACATTCATAATAAAAAAAAAGTAAAAAAATCATGTGTGGCCTTTCATTAAACACGTAGGCACCAAGTAAGCTCCACGTAGGCAGACACCTCAGCTAGGTCAAAGGTCTAACATGGAAACACCTCCGACGCTGGAGCCCTAGCTCCTGTCATCTCTCCAGCGATTCCCATCGGAGCCAACTCTAAATCTCACCAAGAAGGAGAAACAAGGACATCATTTCAAAGGGAACTTCACGGAGAACATGAATTTGGCATCAGAATTCATTAATAATAGCCATAACATGGTGAAAACAAGGCACTAAAGTTTGATGTACATTCTGAAACTCTAACGAAATAAGACAACAAGCATACCAACAAGATCTATCATGGCATAAGACCCCAAATACATTAATAACAAGTTAAAAACACGCATGAAATGAGAGAAAAAGGGTTGAGGAAATTTACTAAGTGGAGAAGGTCCACTGCCTCTGGTTCTTGGGAAAAAAACTTCAGGAAACTCCACAAATGGCTTCAAAGATTTTCTCAGACGATAGATCAAACAATGAAACCAAAGGAAACTAGGAGGAACGAGCTAGCATGGCTTGAGAAATTTAAGAGAAAGAGCGTGCTATTTGGATCTGAATTCTTGAGCAAATGAAGTTATGAGGTGGTTTTAGGGTTTTAGGGTTTTAGGAGGTTATATATTGTGGTTTGGCACGTGAGAAGTGAAGGAAAGTTTATTATGGAAAATTTGAGAGTGAGAGGAGATTTGAGTGAAGCACGGGTTTTGCAATGTTGCGAGGTATTTTTTTTTTGTTGCCTTGAGTGAGTGGAGAGAAACATGAAAAGTGTGATGGAGTAGGCACGTGAGGGAGAGTTAATTTGTACAAGTCTTTTGTTGCTTCATTCTTTTCCTCTTATGGCAAAATATTCAAATGAGGTGTGAATGGCATGTGGTATATGTTTAGCTTGTTTAGGAAAATAGAAATAAGGTCATGCATGTGAATTTGAAGTATACATGAGTATGATGCAAGAAACTTCAACAAAATGCCACATGATGATGCCCTAAGATCAAATGTACATGGCCATCTCTCCTTGATCGTAACTTGGTGAATTTGGCTATACTTGATGCGTTCTTGTGATCAAAGGAAAGCTTAAAGCATGGTGAGCAAGTATCATGTTGAAAGGAAAATGAATAGAGGCTTGTAAGGTTGTGAAAAATAGTCTTGAAGTCATGCATCCAAAACTGTCCAAGATACTTGAGAAAATTCTAAGTTAAAAATGTGTTTTGCCAACTTTGAAACACCAACTTTGCAACATCATAACTTGGGGAGTTTTCATCCAAAGGAAGAGTTCTTTACATAAAAAGAAAGCTTAGAAGAAACTCTACAATTTTCATGTTGAAAAGATTTTTAAATGAAGCTTGGATCATGATGGAAATTGCCCTTGAAATTAGCTTCAAAATCTGCCTAAAAACATGATAAGTTTGACAACTTTGTGACACCAACTTTGCAGCATCATAACTTGAGCTCTAGGGATCCAAATGATGCGTTCTTGACATATTTGGAAAGCTTAGAAGGTGCTTAACAAATTTTATGTTAGAAGAAAGGTGAGATTGAACTTGGATCATCAAGAATAATGGACTTGAAAACATGCTCCTCAATCTGACTTCCCACACTTAGAAAAATTCTAAGTGTTGGAACTTGAATTTGTCCTTTTTCCAAACTTTATATCTCTATATCTCTTGATCTAGACATCTTTTGGACTTAATTTCTTCTACAAACTTGTATTTCATGATGTCCTCTTCAATTTGATTACAAGTTTGCCTCATTTGGATCAAGGATGAGGAAGTTATGAATCTTGAAAGATAGGTACAATTTCTAATTTTCATACTTAGTGAAATTCCACCAAAACCCTAATTTTGCCAACTTTTTTGATTTTATGATTCTTCTTGATTCCTCTAGATCAATATTCATAATAACACTTATAATGACTTGAAAATGCCCATGTTCGACCAAAAACTTAAGAGTTTGACTTTGTGAGGCCACATTTGATTTTCTTGATCAAATGAAACCCTAATCCTCTTTCCATTGACTGAGGCCTATGCAATGACTTGTGATGAGACATGATACATGTATGAAGCCCTTGAGATGTGTATTGAGCCATAAAAACTTGCCTTGATAAAAAAGATAGCCACATGTACTCTTTGACCAAAACCCTACTTTAGGCACAAAAGATAGGAGAATGTGATCAATGCTTGAAGACCCTAATCCAGATGATTGTGTGAGATTGTTGAGAGTGCCTTGATGAATAAAAGGATTTTGTAACTCATTAATAACATTATGTTGAGATTATCTACTCACTCATTGCTTTGAGAACCATCTCCTCCTCTTTAGGAAAGCCAAGAAACCTTGATCCCATGTCTAGAACCAATGAAATGCATAAATGAAGATACAAAATGAAATGAAGCATAAGCCAAAAAGGTTAAAGAAAAGGAGAATTTTTTTTGGGGTGCTACACTTTTTTGTTGACTCTATTCCATCCATGGACGATATTTTGTAGCTTAGATGGATCATTAGCGCCCATGTCATGCAATACCAAACCTTCTAATGCCTCATCTTTGGGCTTCTCTAGTGTCATACCCCAAATTTGTCCTACTCGTGTATAGCTTTTATTTTGTATATTCATCCACTGATAATTATTCAAAAGAAATGTGTTGCTCCTGCTCTCATTTTCCTATTGCCCTGACTCAAGTTGTTATAAGGAGGAGTCAAGTATGTAGCATGAACTAAGGTTTATTGGTTTTGATTTAATCTGTTTGGTAGACAAGAATTTGTTTCAAGGTCAAGGTCAGGGTGTGTATTCCCCAAGTGGTGTGTGTTCAGGTTTTCTGTTAAGGGTTTTCTGTGCTAGAACAAGTCAGCTGTGTATGGGTTAGTATCAAGGATTTCATGACTGAGGATCATCAAGGACCAAATTAAGTTCAAATAGGGTTTTGTGCAACATTTCGAAAGTTTATATCTTAATTCATGATCCCTCTAATTTCAAGACATGTTTTTTTATCAAGGTTCATATTGGAGTGTTGGGTATTCAAGTGAAAAAGTTTAGATGAATTCATTTATGATTCAAAGCTTTAATTCATTCCAAGGCCATGATTTCATAATTGACTTTATTTCTCAAGAACTTTAGTCAACATGTTAAAGCATGAAATTTGGTTTCAAGTGTGTTTTGTGGATTCGATATAGTCGCCATCCAAGTGCAAGGAATATTATCATATCCAATTCCATGTTTGGTTTGGATGAAATTATGAGTTTCACATGCTTTATTTCCAAGAAAGTCAACTAGCCAATTCCAAGATGGGTTCATAGTTCAAAGTTTAAAATTTAATAAACTTACACATTCATTTTGTAACAAGAATTCAAGAAAGTCCATCACACACAATTACAAAAAGCCCATCACTCAATAACAATAAGCCAAGCCCAAATTCTTCTTTCTTTTTAAAAAAAATCCATTATCCTTTTTCTCACAACAATTGTAATTATACTCACTAAATAAAAACAAAAAAACTTTATTCTCTCACTGCAAGTGGAAACCTCGCAGTAATACGTCACCAGCTGCAACCAAAAGGGAACAAAACCTCCGACTTGCACAAAATCCGTCCACGACTCGCATAATTCTGCATAATACGACAACATTTAAAAGAAATTAATGAGCTGCTATCAATTTTCAGTGCGGCAGGTCGTGAGCAATACCACATTGCAATAACGAATCCAACTCATAATTCTTTCAAACATTCCGCAATTATCCTTCACAACTTCTATATAGGGAGGCAACCGTTAATCTGAAATTTTTGGGGAGGATCCAACTTCAAAACTCGCAGATTTACTCACAGTAAAAACAAACGTCATCTCCAACCCAAATCTACAGCAACCCACTCGAATCAAAACTCAAACTTACAGGAATAAAGATGAAGAAGGATTGAACAAAATCAAAACAAAAATAAGACCACACGAACCTGAGCGCGAGGTAAATCGAAGCAAACAACTCGAAGATGGAGTCGAAAGTAAAGAACTGCGTGTGTGTTGTTCTTCTGTATTAATGTTGTTAATTTTTCATTTTTGACATTTTCCTTTCGGCTTGTCAATACACAATGATGATGAACAATCCTGAGCGTGTATTTGTTTTTAATTTGCAAAAATGGACCAAATTCGTCATCATTTCGATGGTCTCGTTGTGCGATGGGAAAGAAGATGAGGGGATGATGCTATGACTGATCCCTCATTTATTTGATTCTGAGTTATTTTTTTATTTTTTATTTTGATTTGTTGATCTGGGCTTTGGAGCCCATTCCAATACACTGATCCATTTTTTTTCTTCTTCTTCTTCTAAAAAGTAACCGTTTTTTGTGAAAAGAGTGGGATGGGCTTGATTCTAACCCATTTATTTTTCTCATCACACTTATGATACAACATACACCCCTTCTTTTACCCTATAGTTTTTATTTTCTCTCTTTTAAATTTTCTTGTTCTTTTAGTTGTTTTAAATAAGATTTCTAATCTTTGTTTTATTAAAAAACTTACTTATGTTTTTAGCCAATCTTTGTCTTATGTCGTATTAACTTCCACCTTTTTCACTTTTCATTTTCTTTCTCATTTTCGATTTTATTACATTTTTCGAATCGATGAAGTCTCTGATTCACAAACGTTAGTTTTCGAGGTTGTTAAAACCTTCATTATTTAAAACCTATAGAAAATAATTATTTGGATAATTTTTCTATACTTTAGGATCGTGAGAGGTTCCCTTCGATTAATTAACATAAGGTTTGCGATTAAGACGAGATTTAACCTTGTTTTCAATTTCATCCCAATTTTATTTTATTTTATTGGTCAGTGAAGTCTTTACATTCGTAAATGTCGACTTATCGAAGTCGATAATCTTCATTATTTCAAATCTGTAGAAAATGATCATTTGGATCATTTTTCTATACTTTGGGATCGTGAGAGATTACCTTCGATTAATCGACACGAGTATGATTAAGACGAGATCCTACTCCTTTTGACCCATTTCATCTAATCAATATGTAATTCTTGATTTAATTTTTGTTCAATATAAAATTGCGTTACTTTTCAGTCAAATATACTCTTGATTTAATTTCAGTTATATATCACTGATTTTATATTTTTGCATATATTCTTTGATTATATTATTGTTGATATTATCTCATTTATTATCTTGCTCATCTTATCATCATTGTTTATATTTCATCCTGTCATATTACATATATTGTCATCTAACCCTTTCCTTGCTTATCTCATTCAAAAATACCAAAAACACGATAAAACTATCGAAACCCTAAAAATCCTAAATTTGAGGACTGTTGATCATTATTTTGGGTATTGAAGTCTAGACCTTGTACATAAACGCTAGTTTGGATATTTTGTCCGAACTCCTTTCCATTGTTTAGTTTAGGACACCTCACACACACACAACTTTCTCTTGGGCTACCTGACAATGTGACCATTTATTCCTTGCAATCCCCTGTATTTTATATGTACCCCCTCCCGTACCATGTAATAGCTTAGTTCTTTTCATGCTTTCTTGATATCTTGTTAAGAAATATAAAAATGAATTAGGCTAGAACACGCTTTCAAAATAAAGAGCAAATGAGGCTTGATCCAACATCAAGCTGTTTTCAAACTCATTTCAAGTTGAACCACCTTAGGGTTCCCCCTCTTTTTTCATATCTCTTCCATCAAAAACTTTGTATGTATTCAACCCTTGTAAGTCGATTGCTTCGCGCAACACCATCAACCTACCATGATCTATTCACCACCATTCCTTTTCAAACTTTTCTCCTCAAGTCTAAAAACCTTGGTCTCATACCAAGTGCATTTTCATAACACTTTTCCTAATAAAACTTGGATGGTTCTGGAGTGGTTAGGCGGAGGCCTTCTCCTATCTCGAGTGCTTGACATTACCTTTAGGGTTCACTGTTGTAAATCACTTACCATTCAAGATTAAAACACCTTTAACAAGAGAATGAAGTTCTCTTTGTATTTAACTAAAGAGAGAGGATTAAGTGCAGAATTCTTCCTCTCCGAGTATCAAGATACTCACTGTAGAGTGTGTGATCTCGATACTCGTCTTTCAATACGAAGACGTGACTATATTCACCACATCATTTTCACAATAAATCTTTGATTTAAAGAATTGGGTACTACCCACAAGGGGTTACTATCCGAGGACTTATTTCGCCCTTAAAACCAACCTTTCACAAATCAAATGTGACATCTTGTCTTGATGGCGAAAACTATTTCTTTTCAAAAAGAACATGTTACGTCCATTCTACCGCAAATAGGTAACGCCTAAGACTCCATAAACGAGCTGCAATGCACCTAACTGCTAGAATGCGTACGTTAGCATCATCCACAAAAATACCACTAAACTGTAGGCCGAACTACGACTGCTCTGATTCTTCACTTCTTTAAAGTAAATATACGTAGGCACAAATGCCCCAATCCTTGCCGAGTACACTTCCATATTTTTATCCGTAGTCCTCCAAACTATGTCGACTCTGACTTTCTCATACCCGTTGAGAATACATAGGCATAGGACCGCGAGGTCCTACTGAGTCTCCTTCCTTTTTTTCTTTTCGTCTCTCTTGTCCATGTTTCTAACCTTTCTCCCTCCCCTTGGAACACTCTTTATAGCAATAACCTTTAGCAGATACCTTCACGCATAGACAAACAAATGGTTCTCATCGAGTACGATGGATGCGAGAGGTGCTAATACCTTCCCTTCACATAACCGGATTCTGAACCCTTTCTCTTGGTTGCGAGACCATCTTATCCGTTTCTTTCTTAGAGTTTTCTTGATGTTTCCCCTTCCTCTTATGGGATAAATAAAGTTCGATGGCGACTCTTCTGTCCTTCCGTTTTTGCCTCTCCGTCGTTGCATTTTCGAGTAGCGACACCTAGCATAGGGTATCCAAGTTGCCTTAGATCCGAAGTTAAGTTATAGCTTATGCAACCCTTGGGTCTTATGAAAGGTACATTTGAAAACCCTCCACAACTAAATATAATCTCATCCATATTCAGCCTTCTTGCATACTAGAATACAAAATTTTCATTTAAAGAAACTAAGGTTTAGGCCCACTCATCACTGATTTTTTCTTTGTTCCAATAGTCGGCTTTGAAGATATGAGATGTCTATAACACCCTACTTCTAGACTCGATAATTAAATAAATAAAACAAATATCCTTCATGTAGGATGCTATCAACAACCATCAAGCTCATATTTAAACCACATAATTAAAAATGAAATTATTTGATAAGCATTAGAAATTATAAAATACTTGGCTTTGAAAAGCCTCCATAACATTGTTAGTTTGAAAAGTGATTCAACACCAAAATAAATGAAAATATATGCAACATAAGAAAATAAAATTAAAGAACAGACCGTCCTCTCGTGTTACATACCAGAGTGACTCCAACTATAAGACTCGATCAAAAAGTAACTAAAGAGGCACAACATCGTCCTCACTCTTAAGCTCCTATTCAGGTACTTGATTATTTGTACTCTAGAGGAACACAGGCGCAACAACACAAAAGGAGGTGAGAATATATTCAAATGATAAATGGTGCAAAAAACAACCAGGATAAATTTACACACAATAAAGTTATACACATCCCAAACATACACTTCATGGTCATGTATTCACATCTCACCCATATCACAATCAAAATCGTATAAATCATACAATAAATACATCATTACACAAATATTTCATTAACATGTAATGCAATGCAACATCGAATAAACTCATGTTCGTCACGGTACCCACTATGAACGAGACTCATAACTCAACTCTATATGCATGTGGTACTGACTTAACATTTGGTTCTTCATACGAATCAGATTTTAATCAACTGTAAACCCCGAGCCCTCACTCTGAGCTTATGACAAATCACTAGTCCTCACTCTAAACTAGAGAACATGCAATTTTCACAACAATGACTACATATTATGCATGTCATTTAATCATGCAATTATAACCATACAACTAATGATTACATCCCCAGTCTGAATGTAAAAATCACACAATAATAAATCTCAAAGATTACAGCCCCACTCTGGCCGTAATCAATCATCGACAATCATGTATAACAATTCACACAATTATTCATATATTCATAACTTTAACAAACATCCAAACATTATTCAAACATGTCAATTCATCTCTTTAGGAACGACCATGATATAGCTCTGTGCATTAGCTTTCCAACGCTTCAAACCACGCCTTAATCCGAGTCACGAAACTCAAGTTATGGCGAAAACAGTAATTAAACCAATCTATTATACCCATGAACTAATCTATTGTTCCTAACTGCTTGTTTCATTGTTTTTTCACTTTTCAAAGGGGACCAACCGATTACACTAGGTAACCAATCGATTGTTCCCTACATGCTGTCCAAAAATCACAATTTCAAAATGAACCAATCGATTACATGCTTGAACCTATTGATTGGTCCTAGCTTTCTGTCCCACAAATTATAGTTGTAATAAGTGAACCAATGGATTAATCCAGGGGGACCAATCGATTGTTGTATGGAATTTTTCTAGAAATTCCATGTTTAACTCGTCTTCTTCATCTTCTAACCATTATAAACCATACCCAATCACGTTGTAACATGTCCAAGCATCTTATAACATGAACCTAACAACATACTTCAATTACGTGCCATCAAACACATCACACTACACAGATTAATCATGTATTCCATAAATTAATTACAAAAATTTATAATTATGTTCATGTTATAAAATCCTTAATTGCATATCAAACACCTTGCTTATGAGCAACTTAACATAATCAATAATCACCACATTCACATAGCACGATTTTCAATTAATTCATTGCATAACACAACATCATATTCATAAAATTAATCAAACAACCAATCAAAAGAAAAATGAAGAAAATCTTGTTGGAGGTTAAGGGAAAACTTTATACTATTTTATGATTAAGACACTCTTAGATGAATAATCCCTACCTTGTAAATTTCGTAAAAGCAAGCTCTCAAGAAATATCTAAGGTCTTCTCCTCCAAGCCCTAACTCTCCATTGTTGTTTCTATATTCCTTTTTTTTCACGTATTGTCAAAAAGGTTCTAAAACCCGATTTTTCATTTCTCTTAAAATATATAGTATTCTAATTATTTCCTCATAATTATAATTTCCCCCCAACTAATACTCAACTTCTATACACTCACAACATAATTCTCTTAATTCACAAAATATACCAACTCCTCATATTCTTACTAATTGATATTAATTTAATTAATTAAATTCCACTAAAACTAATTAATTAAGCACGATTCCCCGAAATCACCACTGACCGACCAAACCACTCTAAATCACACAAAATAATTATTTAAATAAATCACTCAGTTAAATCAAATAAATATTTAAATAAAAGGATGATTAAGTCGGGTTGTTACAATGTCATCCAAGTGTAGAGCAAAGGAAGACAACACAATATGGTACCATTCTTTTTCTCGTGTCACAAATGAAGTGTATTGAATACATCTGCTTAGAGTGTAGGGACAAGATTTTCTCTTTCTTTCAAAATTTCCGAAAATACACTTATATCGATAGAGTCTATGATTTTTTTGTAAGTTGGAAAGAGTGTTAACCCATACATTAGAAGGGTAAAACTTCACCAAAGGCCTCCCACTCTTGCGTTGTTTCCAACTCTTGGGCTTTTCCTTCTAAGTACCCTCTCCAGAATCCTTGGAAATCCCTTTTTCTTTTCTAATTAACATCCACATTTGGAAAATCAATTTTTAAAGCTTAGGAAGTATCTTCAACTTTAGGAGTGATCCCAATTCTTCTATAAGGACTTTTTAATTTTAAGGGAAGATATAATTTTTTCTCAAATTCTTCCAATGTGGGTTTCAATTGGAAGTCTTGGAACAAGAAACTTCTTAGTGGAGGATCATAAAATTGAGCCAGAGTAGTGATATCTTTTTCCTGCACTTTGACATACAAAAGGTCTAGTATCTTTCCATACTTACCGAAAAAAGCACCTCAAGGAATAAGGGGCAACCTGGCAGTGAGTGCTTTCAAACTGTCTAGATTAGACATCTTAGCTTTTAGTTTCAATGTATTTCTCCTTTCTGAATCCATTGTTACTTTTACAGATGATTGACAATAACCTTAGTTTTTGCAATCCCCTAAAAACAAAATTTGTATGCTAAGAAATATTTCATGATGAAAAATGCAATACAATGTCATGTGTGGGCTTGGGATAACATAAGTAACAACAAAATAACCTATATAGGAAGGCTTCTTACTACATTATAGTTCTAAGTTTTTATACCCACCCCTCACAAATGTTATCTCTAGGTTTTTTGATAAAAGGTTCCTAGAGTCACAGACCTTAGCCGGGTTTTCGTCATACAACGACGCGACCCATTTTACGAAGAGATTTTTGAAAAATGTCTACTCTAGGTGGAGTCTTCATGTTATCCATACGAGGTGTGCACCTCGGGGGCTAACACTATGCAACTTCCATACTCAAATTGGTTTTAACATATTCCTAGAGTCACGAACCTTAGCCGAATCTTAGTCATGCAACGGGCTAGCCATTTTATGATGAGATTCACAAAAAAGGTCTATTCTAGGTGGATTTTTCATGTTATCCATACGAGGTGTGCACCTCAGGGGATAATACTACACAACTTTCAACCTTAAACTTAGGGTTTTCTCATAGCTCGGGTATAAAGCTGCACTCAAACATCATTTTCCAATCCCATAGATGAATATATACAGACATGAATAAAGAGATAAAAAATACAACAAGATAATAAGAAAAAACACAAGAAGAAACATAGAAAAGCTAACATTCATTGCAAAGCTAACTAAACTAGGCTTGACTCAGCATATATCCCTAATAGAAACTCCAATTGTCGCGACGCAAAAAATACCAAAGTGAATGAACGCTTAAAATAAGCAGAGTTGCCACCAAAGTTTATTTTTTTAAAGGAAAACATTGATAAAACCATGAAGAAAAAACATATGGTCATTGCAACCAAATTCAGGTTCAGGAGTCAATTATGCATGGGGAAGGTATTAGCACCCCACACATCCTATGTACTCAACGAGAATCGTTTAGTCAAATTTGCGAATAAAAGTGTTAGCATAATGTGTTTATGATTTCTTTTATTATTGTTGGATATTTACAAGAATAAAATACACTAAAAATAAGTTTTTTTATTAGGGTGTTTGACAAGATGTTGAATCTCGCTCCTACGTATCCCCAAGTGCAATGGGGAACTAAAATCTACGTAGTTCTTTGTAGCAAGTGTTTGTGTGTTAGTTGATTTTAGTGAACGATATTTAGGCTGCATTTGAGTAGTTAAGCGTTGCTTGTTCGTCGCGCATAGGAGAAATGAAACATTTGATTGTATTGCATTAGAATTGATAAAACATCATTCGTTTGTGAAAAAGTTGCTTAATCGCGCTTGGGAAAAAATGTACGTTTGATGAGTTGAATTTGTTTTTAGGCAGAAAACATATAATCGGTTGGAACAAGGCATACACCTCGGGTCTAATTGTTCGGAGATCAAAAGAGTATACTCAAATATGATTTCTGACCTTCTCGAATCTCATCAAGAATACCACTAGTAAGGTCCAACATACTAAGCTTAACTCCATAAAAAGTCTCTTCATAAACCAAACTCATATCACAAAATTGCTCAATCGGTTCCAACTCTCTTACCATCATCATCAGTATATGCAACGATTTCCAAATCAATGCATCAGCTACCACATTTACTTTACCCGAATGGTAATTCAAACCAAAACCATAATCCTTCAGAAGTCCCAATCATCTCCTCTGCCTCATATTTAACTCTTTCTACTCAACCAAATACTTTAAGCTCTTATGATCACTAAACATCTCAAATATCGAACCAAACAAATGACGCTTCCAAAGCTTCGACACAACCACAACAACACCCAACCCTAAATCATGTGTCAGATAATTCCTCTTATGTACCTTAAGTTGCCTTAAAGCATAAGCTAAACTTGCTGATGTTGCATTAACACACCTCCCAATCCCATCAATGAAGCATCACAATGTACCACAATGGTTCTGTCAGATTCGGAAAAATCAAACCTGAGCTGTTGTCAGTCTTCTCAAAAGCTCTTGCAACTTTTCTTCATACTTTGCATCCCAAAACAAAATCTTGAACCTTCCTAGTCCACTGCTTCAATGGCAAAGATGACTTGGAAAAATCCTTCAATGAATTCCAATAACAATATGCCAACCCAAGAAAACTCCTAATCTCAAATACAGGTTTTTGGAGCTTCCCATTGCTATACAGCTTCAACCTTCGTCATATCAACCACAAACTTGCCCAAATAAGTATGGAAAATCCTGTTCATACTCTACAAACCCACATGGTGCATTAGTCATGTAACGCCCCCTTTCTATACCCCCAAAATAAACACATATCAAATCACATAGTCACTAATACAAGTATTTTTATTTTCATCAGAGTATATTTTCATTAAGGTATAAAAGAAGTGCGTCACAATACTCACGAAACGACCACATGAATATTAACGTTTAAAAAGAATTAACTAAAAAGGGGTAAATCTCAACTAAAATTAAACGCATGATTCTTCGAAATTTCATATTCATGTTTTCCCCAAAAGTGGAAGACTAAAACATATATATATATTCACTTAAGACATGACAAAACGTAATTACATGTCATCTGGTTGTTCATAGCTTCATTCACATACAAAAAAAACATCAAAAGACATTCTAAAAGCCTATCTACCCAAAGTTACATATCAGAGCGACCGACACGAGGGAAAAGAACTATACTCCAAAGGAAACCTCCAGCGGGTCCTAATCTGCAATGCCTCGTAGGGCATTATAAAACAACAGAAGGGTGAGAAACATTACCATAATAATCAAGGCATGGTATATATATATATATATATATATATATATATATATATATATATATATATATATATATATATATATATATATATATATACATATATAGAAATACACAAGTACCGAATGCCTATATTCTACAGCTTCTCACTACGGTGCGTAATAATAAATTCTCACCACATCAAATACACTTAGACGTATACACTCACACTAAACCATCCATCCATTAGTCAATATCCTACACATTCATTATTTGCTATCCGCGTCCCATCAATTCCTGCACGCATGCATATTACATATAACAACCGCAACCATGCCGTGCGATTCGTATAATACTCATCTAATATCCTCAATCCTCTTTCCGGGTTATGGGCATATCGCTCATGCCCTACCGGGAACAACATCTCAGTCATTCTACCCCGGTAACTTCTTCACTAGGAACGACACATTGCCATCCTACCCTAGTGAGTACAACTCCTCCACGCTTACTTCAACGTCATCCTCCCATCTATCAGACCATACATACATATATACTATTATTTCTTAGAGATTATTCTCCGTTCATCATCTGAAGATGATAGTGCAACTCATAGGGACCGACTCATTCATCCGCCAGATTCTCCTATGAACCTATCACTTATCAAATCCTCCACGGGATCAAATAACCGTCGCATCAAGCGAGGTTCTGCAAATCCTCCAAGGGATCAAATATAACCATCGCATCAAGCGAGGTTCTGCAGATCCTACACGGGATCAAATATAACCATCGCATCAAGCGAGGTTCTGCAGATCCTACACGGGATCAAATATAACCATCGCATCAAGCGAGGTTCTGCAGATCCTACACGGGATCAAATATAACCATCGCATCAAGCGAGGTTCTGCAGATCCTACACGGGATCAAATATAACCATCGCATCAAGCGAGGTTCTGCAGATCCTACACGGGATCAAATATAACCATCGCATCAAGCGAGGTTCTGCAGATCCTACACGGGATCAAATATAACCATCGCATCAAGCGAGGTTCTGCAGATCCTACACGGGATCAAATATAACCATCGCATCAAGCGAGGTTCTGCAGATCCTACACGGGATCAAATATAACCATCGCATCAAGCGAGGTTCTGCAGATCCTACACGGGATCAAATATAACCATCGCATCAAGCGAGGTTCTGCAGATCCTACACGGGATCAAATATAACCATTGCATCAAGCGAGGTTCTGCAGATCCTACACGGGATCAAATATAACCATCGCATCAAGCGAGGTTCTGCAGATCCTACACGGGATCAAATATAACCATCGCATCAAGCGAGGTTCTGCAGATCCTACACGGGATCAAATATAACCATCGCATCAAGCGAGGTTCTGCAGATCCTACACGGGATCAAATATAACCATCGCATCAAGCGAGGTTCTGCAGATCCTACACGGGATCAAATATAACCATCGCATCAAGCGAGGTTCTGCAGATCCTACACGGGATCAAATATAACCATCGCATCAAGCGAGGTTCTGCAGATCCTACACGGGATCAAATATAACCATCGCATCAACCGAGGTTCTGCAGATCCTACACGGGATCAAATATAACCATCGCATCAAGCGAGGTTCAGCAGATCCTACACGGGATCAAATATAAATACACAGCCACTAGGAATGATGTTATATCATTCTACCCTAGTGCACCCATCAATCACACCTCATTCGGAATACTCCTAACGCACTACAATATTGTTTGTGCCTCATTAGGAACGATATCACGTCATCCTACCCAAATGAGCCCGCAACTAGGAATGATATCACATCATTCTACCCTAGTGTAATCCACTTCGACACTACGTTCACTACTCAATGCCCACATAATCCTATTATGTTCTCGTACATTCATATTATCATGCCAACGGCAACGAACTCGATCATCTCATCATGCAATCCTATTCGATCTAGCGATTGCATAAAATTGCCGATCGACCACACTCACGCTTCACAAACCATAAACTAGGATTCACGCCATTCGGCTACCCACCGCACCTCACGGGCCAGCATACCCGCTTTTAAATCGAGGGAAGGTCGATCGCAATCAGGGTCCCAAGCTACAACAACACACAACAGGTTAGAAACTCATTCTGCTACGTTCTCTACACGCTCGCCTAGCGAGCTACTAGTGAACGTTCGCTACCTCCTCGCCTAGCGAACTGCTAGCGAGTGCAAACAGAACCTCCAAACATTGCTCGCTACCTCGTTCGCCACAGCGAACCCCCAGCGAGCTCTTCGCTACTCCCTTCGCTACTAGCGAAAGACCACAATACCATTCTGTCCCAAGTCTGGGACCGTTCGCTACGTACTCGCCTAGCGAGACACTAGCGAACATTCGCGACCTGCTCGCCTAGCGAGCTGCTAGCGAGCGTCTGCGAACAGAACTTCTCCCCACTGTTCAGAATTCGAAACAGCCGATAAATTCACCCGATAATTCCCCACTTGCTCCAGTAATCATAACCTAACGTTTCCCGACATAAATCCTACCACTTATTCTCATCTTCATTAAACAAAGCTAGATTTCTACCGATCGAATCAGTTTCGACCTAAAACAGAAATTATAGGAAACTCTCCAAAACCCTAACTCAATCAACCATACACATACATAATCATACATATTGATTTAGATAGTAAGATTTCACACCCTTACCTTGGATTAACCGAAGCTTTGAGCTGTTCTTGATGATCCCACACTTTTCTTCTTCTTCTTCTCTTTTCTTCTCCTTTTCCTTCTTCCTCTTTTCTTTCCTTCCTTTTCTCTTATGTTTTCTTTTCTCTTCTATTTCCCTTTTAATATCCTTCTCATTATTTCTCCAAAAAATCTATTAATTCAATATCCCATAAAATATCCCACTTATCATTAAATAGGAAATGTCCAAAATACCCTCCAAACTATTTTCCCCGAAAACTCTCAAAATCGGTTAAAATAGAATAATATGTAAACTTAACATATTTCCACACAAATTCCATATCAAAAATAATATTCGTCCAATTAAATTAAGTAGGGACTCGATAAAAGAGACAATCGAAATCGGGGCGTTACAACTCTCCCCCACTTAGGAATTTTCGTCCTCGAAAATATTACCTGATTCAAACCATACCGGACGTAACATCGCGTCCGCTCTCTAATTCTCAAGTTGCACATGATCGCCCACGTGCATACTTCCGTACCACAAACATAGTCATGCCGCGTGACTCAATTAAGACCGTCAATCTACACCAATCTCCATTGGAGATTACAGGCACTCCACATACACTCCACCAGGAACGGTATCTCAGTCATTCTACCCTGGTGATTGCCTCACTAGGAACGATGCATAGTCATTCTACCCTAGCGATTGCAACCATAACACTTATACCTCATCGGGAATGACACACTAGTCATTCTACCCCCAATGAGTTTGAATCTCGAATACAAACTTTTATCCATCATCATCATCCTAAAGTCTTCGCTCCCACTCACCATAGAACCAACGGAATTCAAATCCGACTTCTCTCTTCGGCGGTACAACAATCTAACATGCTATTTCCCACTCTTCTGCCGGGCTACTCTGGTACAGGTTCAACAAGACACAGTGTGTTCCCGAACTTCAAGCTCGACTAACACCGGTTACTATTGTAACCCTCAAAACATGACCTCTCTTGGATCCTCTATCCTCTTCAGTCGTCTCACGCACAATTCTCGGGTCCGAGTACAACACTCTCGCCTGAATCATATTATTACAAAGGAGTCCTACGCCCCCCTGCCATACAAGGCTTCAGTTTCTCATCTGACTCAATATTTTGACGATACAACATACAATCTTTATCACCTCAGCGATATTCATTACAACCAGTTCCAACCTAGAATGACTAATCCTCATCAACAGAAAAAGGGTCAATCCACTTATTCAACCCAGAATTCTCTTAACTAAAATCATATTCCTCATTGTATCCTTATCTTTCAGAACTGTGAGCAAAAGTTTGGACTTTGCTAAGACAACATCCTTTGTGGTAGCTTCGCCCATTAAAGCTATATGGTTTAACAAATCATTATGCGAAGGTTTAACTTCATAGTAACTAAAATCCTTATTCTTACTCAAGCTATCCCACACAGATTTTGCTGATGTTTCCTGATTCTTCTTCACGAAATGCATGAAGTAAACAGTGATCAAAATAGTCCTTATGGTATCCTCGTAGCTCTTCCTTGGCTTTTGAAGTTTGATCCATTTACCATCCCTCGATAGCACTGATATCTCAGGCTTGGCATTGGAAAGAAGGTCAAACCCCCATGCTATATCTTGCATAAAAAATTTCTTTAGCCCATTATCGGCCTTACTGTGCAAAAACACTTTAGATTTTCAAGGTCATTACTCGCCTCAAACCTTTACTGAACAATTGAAGCTCCCAACCTCTGGCACGAACACACAACCGCGACCAACTTTAAGTCACTCTTCAAATGACTCTCCTTGTACCCCTATTTGCCATAAAGCACACTCGGAACTTTGTTGGTGTGCATTTAACGCATCTTCCCAGCGTGCCACCAAAGCATCATGAAACGCAACATATGGTTTAGTCGGGTTCGACAAAACCAAAGCACAAATTGTTGACAGTTCTTCTCAAAACTCCTCGAACCTCTCCACAGTGACATAACACCGCCTTCTCCTCCAACACGTATAACACAAGCTCCCGATTTTCAACAATACACCGAGCTACAGCCCCACACTTGTAGCATCCTGGAGAACCACAAGTTCTCCCCCACTTGGATCATTCTTACTTCTGCAGACAATGGTTAAACAACAAACACGTACCGACAGTGTCTTCACACACATGTCGCGTACAAGGGAACAACCAACATTAGACACTTGGCCGGATGGACCGACCTGCTATGATACCACTTTGTAACGCCCCCTTTCTATACCCCCAAAATAAACACATATCAAATCACATAGTCACTAATACAAGTATTTTTATTTTCATCAGAGTATATTTTCATTAAGCTATAAAAGAAGTGCGTCACAATACTCACGAAACGACCACATGAATATTAACGTTTAAAAAGAATTAACTCAAAAGGGGTAAATCTCAACTAAAAATAAACGCATGATTCTTCGAAATTTCATATTCACGTTTTCCCCTAAAGCGGAAGACTAAAACATATATATATTCACTTAAGACATGACAAAACGTAATTACATGTCATCTGGTTGTTCACAGCTTCATTCACATACAAACAAAACATCAAAAGACATTCTACAAGCCTATCTACCCAAAGTTACATATCAGAGCAACCGACACGAGGGAAAAGAACTATACTCCAAAGGAAACCTCCAGCAGATCCTAATCTGCAATGCCTCGTAGGGCATTATAAAACAACAGAAGGGTGAGAAACATTACCATAATAATCAAGGCATGATATATATATATATATATATATATATATATATATATATATATATATATATATATATATATATATATATATATATATATATATATATATATATATATATATATATATACACACATATATAGAAATACACAAGTACCGAATGCCTCTATTCTACAGCTTCTCACTACGGTGCGTAATAATAAATTCTCACCGCATCAAATACACTTAGACGTATACACTCACACTAAACCATCCATCCATTAGTCAATATTCTACACATTCATTATTCGCTATCCGCGTCCCATCAATTCCTGCACGCATGCATATTACATATAACAACCGCAACCATGCCGTGCGATTCGTATAATACTCATCTAATATCCTCAATCCTCTTTCCGGGTTATGGGCATATCGCTCATGCCCTACCGGGAACAACATCTCAGTCATTCTACCACGGTAACTTCTTCACTAGGAACGACACATTGCCATCCTACCCTAGTGAGTACAACTCCTCCACGCTTACTTCAACGTCATCTTCCCATCTATCAGACCATACATACATATATACTATTATTTCTTAGAGATTATTCTCCGTTCATCATCTGAAGATGATAGTGCAACTCATAGGGACCGACTCATTCATCCGCCAGATTCTCCTATGAACCTATCACTTATCAAATCCTCCACGGGATCAAATAACCGTCGCATCAAGCGAGGTTCTGCAAATCCTCCAAGGGATCAAATATAACCATCGCATCAAGCGAGGTTCTGCAGATCCTACACGGGATCAAATATAACCATCGCATCAAGCAAGGTTCTGCAGATCCTACACGGGATCAAATATAACCATCGCATCAAGCGAGGTTCTGCAGATCCTACACGGGATCAAATATAACCATCGCATCAAGCGAGGTTCTGCAGATCCTACACAGGATCAAATATAACCATCGCATCAAGCGAGGTTCTGCAGATCCTACACGGGATCAAATATAACCATCGCATCAAGCGAGGTTCTGCAGATCCTACACGGGATCAAATATAACCATCGCATCAAGCGAGGTTCTGCAGATCCTACACGGGATCAAATATAACCATCGCATCAAGCGAGGTTCTGCAGATCCTACACGGGATCAAATATAACCATCGCATCAAGCGAGGTTCTGCAGATCCTACACGGGATCAAATATAACCATCGCATCAAGCGAGGTTCTGCAGATCCTACACGGGATCAAATATAACCATCGCATCAAGCGAGGTTCTGCAGATCCTACACGGGATCAAATATAACCATCGCATCAAGCGAGGTTCTGCAGATCCTACACGGGATCAAATATAACCATCGCATCAAGCGAGGTTCTGCAGATCCTACACGGGATCAAATATAACCATCGCATCAAGCGAGGTTCTGCAGATCCTACACGGGATCAAATATAACCATCGCATCAAGCGAGGTTCTGCAGATCCTACACGGGATCAAATATAACCATCGCATCAAGCGAGGTTCTGCAGATCCTACACGGGATCAAATATAACCATCGCATCAAGCGAGGTTCTGCAGATCCTACACGGGATCAAATATAACCATCGCATCAAGCGAGGTTCTGCAGATCCTACACGGGATCAAATATAACCATCGCATCAAGCGAGGTTCTGCAGATCCTACACGGGATCAAATATAACCATCGCATCAAGCGAGGTTCTGCAGATCCTACACGGGATCAAATATAACCATCGCATCAAGCGAGGTTCTGCAGATCCTACACGGGATCAAATATAACCATCGCATCAAGCGAGGTTCTGCAGATCCTACACGGGATCAAATATAACCATCGCATCAAGCGAGGTTCTGCAGATCCTACACGGGATCAAATATAACCATCGCATCAAGTGAGGTTCTGCAGATCCTACACGGGATCAAATATAACCATCGCATCAAGCGAGGTTCTGCAGATCCTACACGGGATCAAATATAACCATCGCATCAAGCGAGGTTCTGCAGATCCTACACGGGATCAAATATAACCATCGCATCAAGCGAGGTTCTGCAGATCCTACACGGGATCAAATATAACCATCGCATCAAGCGAGGTTCTGCAGATCCTACACGGGATCAAATATAAATACACAGCCACTAGGAATGATGTTATATCATTCTACCCTAGTGCACCCATCAATCACACCTCATTCGGAATACTCCTAACGCACTACAATATTGTTTGTGCCTCATTAGGAACGATATCACGTCATCCTACCCAAATGAGCCCGCAACTAGGAAGGATATCACATCATTCTACCCTAGTGTAATCCACTCCGACACTACGTTCACTACTCAATGCCCACATAATCCTATTATGTTCTCGTACATTCATATTATCATGCCAACAACAACGAACTCGATCATCTCATCATGCAATCCTATTCGATCTAGCGATTGCATAAAATTGCCGATCGGCCACACTCACGCTTCACAAACCATAAACTAGGATTCACGCCATTCGGCTACCCACCGCACCTCACGGGCCAGCATACCCGCTTTTAAATCGAGGGAAGGTCGATCGCAATCAGGGTCCCAAGCCACAACAACACACAACAGGAGAGAAACTCATTCTGCTACGTTCGCTACACGCTCGCCTAGCGAGCTACTAGCGAACGTTCGCTACCTCCTCGCCTAGCGAACTGTTAGCGAGTGCAAACAGAACCTCCAAACATTGCTCGCTACCTCGTTCGCCACAGCGAACCCCCAGTGAGCTCTTCGCTACTCCCTTCGCTACTAGCGAAAGACCACAATACCATTTTGTCCCAAGTCTGGGACCGTTCGCTACGCACTCGCCTAGCGAGACGCTAGCGAACATTCGCGACCTGCTCGCCTAGCGAGCTGCTAGCGAGCGTCTGCGAACAGAACTTCTCCCCACTGTTCAGAATTCGAAACAGCCGATAAATTCACCCGATAATTCCCCACTTGCTCTAGTAATCATAACCTAACATTTCCCGACATAAATCCTACCACTTATTCTCATCTTCATTAAACAAAGCTAGATTTCTACCGATCGAATCAATTTCGACCTAAAATGGAAATTATAGGAAACTCTCCAAAACCCTAACTCAATCAACCATACACATACATAATCATACATATTGATTTAGATAGTAAGATTTCACACCCTTACCTTGGATTAACCGAAGCTTTGAGCTGTTCTTGATGATCCCACACTTTTCTTCTTCTTCTTCTCTTTTCTTCTCCTTTTCCTTCTTCCTCTTTTCTTTCCTTCCTTTTCTCTTATGTTTTCTTTTCTCTTCTATTTCCCTTTTAATATCCTTCTCATTATTTCTCCAAAACATCTATTAATTCAATATCCCATAAAATATCCCACTTATCATTAAATAGGAAATGTCCAAAATACCCTCCAAACTATTTTCCCCGAAAACTCTCAAAATCGGTTAAAATAGAATAATATGTAAACTTAACATATTTCCACACAAATTCCATATCAAAAATAATATTCGTCCAATTAAATTAAGTAGGGACTCGATAAAAGAGACAATCTAAATCGGGGCGTTACAAGTCACACCAAAATGGCACTACTAAATACTCATCATGTCCCTACCCCGTTCCAAAAGCAGTCTTCTGAATATCTTCAGCCCCCTCATGAATCTGATGATACCCAGTTCTCAAATCTATCTTATTGGACACACTTGCAAAAACCAACTAACCCATCACATCATCAATCCTTGTAAGTGAACACTTATGTATAATCCGCCCAAAGCCTCACAGAACCTTCTCAAGAAAATCTTTAAGTTACCTCTTCAACTCTTTCAATCCTAATGCAGACATACGATATGGAGCCATCGATATCGGGCTAGTTCCAGGAACTAAGTCGATCAAAAACTCCACTTCACGTTCTGGCGGTACATCACTTATCTCATTAGGAAAAACTTCCAAAACATCACAATTAATTGGCGCACTACCAACTTCCCCACTTTCATTACCACTCAAAGTTTCCATCAAAATAAACGTCTCGACACCATCCTGCACCGACTTATCAAAACCATCTGTAAGCACTTAGCTTAACCCAAAGCAATTCACTGCTCACTCCATCTAAGCTTGCAAGATACGTCTATCCCATCCAACATGACTCCGTCCACTATCAATAAGAGATTAAGGGTGATCAGTCCCTCAAGTTGTCAATAGATAGTAGGAAATCATGATGAGGTATAAACCATCTTTACCAAACTATAAGAGCGTTCATCGATACACTAAGCCACCACTCCACACTTGCAGCATCTTGAAGAAGCACAACTTCTCCCCCACTTGTTTCATTCCCACTTCTACGGGCAAGGTTAGAAAACGAACACGTACCGACAATGTTTTTTACACACATGTTGCATACTAGGGAACAAATAACATTAGACAACTTGGTCGGACGGACCGACCTGCTCTAATACCACTAATGTAACACCCTTTTCTACCCCACAATTATTAAGGCAAAATAACATAGATATCAAAGTAAATTATTAAATTTCATAAAAAGCCACCAAAAAGGGCGTACATTTCTCGATGTCTTAAAATAAGTCAATGCTCCATATACAACGGTTTTTCTCAAAATACATCAAATTGCACAAAGCAGCGGAACTTAAAACATAACTCAAGGTTTTCCTCATATGGGAAGGTAAGCAAAATAACTCAACGATATATAGTTTAACTCAAAAGAACCCAATCTGATGTTACATATCAGAGCAAGACCCTCTAAGTTAACCAAAAAGCTAACGACTCAAAGACTTCAAAAATAATCCTCGACGGCGTCCACAGCTAAACCTGGTCATCTTCATGTTACCCACGTAGAGGTAACATTCAAACAGGCAGGGTGAGTAAAACAATTCATAATAATCAATGTATAAAAATCAACATATAAACGACGTCATTTCATATTCAACACGTTCATATCCTTCATTAGGCCTCGAAGGACACAACATCATAATTCATATAAAAGGACTTATAAATGCAAATGAAACATAGACTCAATGCATGTGGCACCAATCATCACAGTGCGATGGACACTGGGCCATCAACCCTCAATAGATCCCCATCAATAGGATCGATTCTATTAGAAAACCGGAGCACATCAAAACACTTCACATCCACACAATGGGATTGAAGCCAAAGTAATTGAGGTCCTGAACCGAAGTCCAGATGCACATGAATGCATGATGCACACGTCATAAATCATCCTCATGACAACATCGTAGGTGCATCATCATTCATCATCATCAAACGTCATAGCTCATCATCATACCTCATGTCATCATAGTTCATCATAATAATCATCATCATACATCATGTCATCATATAATCATAATAATCATCATCATACATCATAAAAATCATCATATGATCATATACAAATCACATAGCTCTCACAGTCATACTCATATTAATTCATCATATTATCACATATTAATTCACAATTATACTCGCGGTAATTCTCATACTATCGCCTATTAATCGCATAAACTTCACATTCCTACTCATGTTAATTCATCATATTATCACAGTTACCCTCATGGTAATTCATCAGGAAAATTGCAGCATCAAAACATCAAGACATCGCTGAACTAGAACATGATTCATTAATAGAACATATACACAATTGACTTCTCAAATATAATTAGATATAAAATTATTGGTAAACCAATTCCCTTATCTATAATATGTTATATCCCTGTTCATTAGCTTCCCAACGCTTTGAACGGGGGCCAAAACGGACTTACGGATCAAAAGTTACGTCCAAAATGATTTCGACCGAAAACATGAACAATCGTGATGGACATCAAAATGCTGTTATGCTCCAGAACCTAAATCAACCCGAAAGTCAACACAATTCACTTCCCCAATGCCCCAAAATATCTCTAAATCATCCCTAAGGTCTTACGGTGATAAAGGCACAAAACCTACGGATTACTAGGCCAATCCCGTAATATATTCAGCCCTAAATCACAATTTTTCCTTCAATTACACTCTAAGGCATTAGAGTTACTCACATTCAAATATTCCTATTTCTACAGGGTCAGTCACATAACAATTCAAAGTTTTGGCCGCGAAGGCCTAAGGTTTCCCTTTCTCATATTATGCTCTAACTGTCAGGAATACTTACCGCTACACCACAACATCATAGTTCCCAAAACCAGATTTAGGCCACGAAGGCCAAAATCCCTTTTTCCCCAATTGAACCACGACTAGATTTACCTATAATCGGTTTAGGCCACGAAGGCCAAAAATCATAATTTCTCATTTCTACCCTCAAAACCCTACGGTTACAATCTTCATAATAGATTTAGGTCACGAAGGCCAAAAATCCCTTTTTCTCATAATTCTCCATAAAACCCTTAAACCCGTAAATCAACCATAATTACATCGAAAGTTACACATGGAAAATCATGAAAAGCTATACTCCTCATACCTTAGTCGATTCAAAGCCTTCACGATTATCGCCGGGAATCTTCTCCTCAAAGCTCTCTGGCAATAATACTTTTCACGGTTCACAAAATGAATCCTAATTCCCTTTAGAATTCTATTTTGTCAAACCTAGTCTTGAGCCTCACAATTTGGGTTTTTCCCATAACACCCTCACTAACTCCTCTTAAATGTCTAATTTGCTCTTCTTTCACTTATATTTTTTTAAATTCATAATAATATTAATATCTTCATATTATATACTATTATTCAAAATAAATAACCCAATTATGCATAATTCTTCAAAATTCCACAAAACCATCGAAAATCACCGAAAATGAATATTCTTAAATAAATAAATAAATTAAAATATTCCAATTAAATTTGGGGTGTTACATCTCCGGGAGGATGAAGGGAGTGATGTGTCAGATGGTGAATCATGTCTCCTACGGGAAGAAGAAGATGGAGTGACATGAGGAGAAACACGAGTCCCGGATGTAGATGGCTCTGCCAGACCAGAGGGACCAAGAGCCTCTGAAACCTGCTGACTCTTCTCTCGGTGCACTGATGCATGCCGAGCAACCCTCCCGTACTTCAGCCTATCCTGTCTATCAGTCAATATGCATGTAAGTTAAAATAAGGCAGACCATTAGTGTAGACAAACAACACACAAGCAAGAAAATAAAAAATAAAAATATTGCAAAAATTTTTGGAGATGCATCTCTGTAATATGGAAAACTGAAACGCTGAAAAATTCTGGAAATGTATCTCCAGAATTTCCTACAACTCAAGAGTGGCCTCAATGGTGTCAATGTACCTCATGCAATATCAAAAAACTTGTTTTGATCATTATTTTCAGCCAACAAACATCTAATACAATATGTCTAAACTATCTTAAATGCTATTTCTACTCATTTCTAACTCTAATAATTGATTTATACTCATTTACACAAAAACTCAAAAATTTATCAAAAATTCAAAATATTTACAAGAAAATAATGTTTCAGATCTTGTATCCGATGTTAGAGATGATGGTTGAAGTTTCTTTAAGTCTTGATGATTGAGTTTTGAGTTGGTGCAGAGAAAAATTTGAGAGAGTTTGAAGATTGGTTTTGAGAAAAATAAGAAATGAGAAAGAAGAAGGGTTTGACGCGATTTAATCTCCAAAATATTTCAGAGATACATTTTCGAAATATTTTAACGTTAACCGACTATTTAGTGTGTCTGAAAATATACCTCTAAAATATGACAATATTTATATATTTTTGCGTGGTAGAAAAAAAACATACGAGGTGTAATAAGTCACATTAGGAGATCCAATATCATTGTGGCCCATGTGGTTTTATGCATATTGATTTTAGTTTTGTAAAAAAAAATATTGAATGTCTACATTTTACGTCCAAAATGAGTGCTAATTAATTAATAGTTCCTATGATAATATTTTATTCATTCTAAAATAATGGACAGATTTGTTAAAAAAAATGCCTTAAAGGAACGATCTTTTTAAATTTTCAATAAAATATTAGTAATTTTTTAATTATATTTTTGAATTAATATTACTTATTACATCTATAATCTTTAAATCATTTGAAAATTTTCAAACATATCTCCAAACAAAAATATTATAATCAGATTCTTAAACTATATTTTTTTCTCAATTAAATTATTTGGCTAAAATAGTAATAGTCAAAGAATCAACATTGACGTAAGATATTATATTTAATAATTATCTATAAATATATTTTTAAATTAACTAAAATTTGTAAATAGGTCTCTAAACTGAAAAAAATCATAATTAAATACATAAATTATTTTTTAAAAAATTAAACTCTTCTATTAGTTGAACTTTTGAAATAACTATACTCTTAGTGTTGTGACACAATGTATCTAAAAAAATTGACCTATTTTTAATTCCTTTCAATGCAGCTCTCATTTAATGTATTCATAAACAAAACTACTCAACTAACTAGCACAATCAGTTTTCCAAAACTTTTTCTATAAAATCTAGATACTTTTTTGGACCGAACATAACAACAAAATAACCTAGATGATACAGAGTATGAACTTTCACGTGTTAGGTCCATTTTTCATGCTGTTATTATTATGTTAGGTGGAACATATAAGAGGGGTGGTGAATAGAGGTAGATAACAGAACCTAATTTCATGAATCAATTCTAGACGAGTAAAAAAGGTATTCCAGTTAAAAATGGCAATTCAAACACAGGGCTCTGTGAAACTTATTACAAATGTATACTTTTGGTGATAATGGTAGTAAATGAGTAGATGCTGGGTTAGTTTCTGATGTAACTTTTTTGCAGGAAGATGCAGATTGTACAGTGGTCCACCTTTGAATTCAAACATTGCCAAAGCTGCTCCATGTGCCTATAAAAGTTTATTTATATACTATTTTTTATTTTTATGTTTGCTATAATAGCGCATTTATAATTCTTTAAGGTGAAGAAACAATCTTCTATTTGGCTATTGTTTCGGATCGGTCTAACAAGACTAATTCAATATAAGAGGCTGAATCCACATTGCCACATACAACATTTAAAATTGACGAACAAGTAAACTTTTACCATGAGGATGAGGATGCACATCTGAGATATATCACTTGTTAATTTAAGTCGAATGATTCCATTCAACGAGCTTCTGCAATTCACATTGTACTTTCAAAAGCGGTTTCAACTGCCAATCATATATAATCTCGAATCCGCGCCATAAGAGATACAACTTCCATTCACGCTTCCAAGTGACACTATCTGACTTCACTGATTTGGATTTTGGAGTGCTAATTCTACCTGTACACATCTGTTCCAGATTCACACCAATGTATCAGAAAGCTTCTACATAAATTTACCAATCTCTTATTCCACACTAGAATAATGGTGATGTCTATCATAATCGTTTTCTGAGCATCATCATATTCCGCATCAAACTCATTTGGTTATTTCAATTGTGTCACGGTAATTGTTTCTGTTATTCGGTCTGATAATCCTGTATGGCATAACAATTAACAATGGTATCATCCGAAGCAACTATACCAACTGTTTACCAAGACACTGCCACACCAATTTCAACCCCATCAGTTTTCCAATCACTAGAGGAATATCATGCTTGAAAAAACCATAAAAAAACTCGAGAAGAGGAGAACCTCTATATCAGAAGTGAAGGAGGAAAAGGAAATATCGGGCCACGAAAGGCCCATTCCAGGGTTCTGAGATAGCGAAAAGGCGTCTCCAATGAAGTGCTTCCCTTGGTGATAAAACCTAGGATACTAAACCACACAATACTGATAAATTGGATCAACAGAAGAAGCCCATGTGGCATTATGTATATCGTTCTATTTGAAGAATTAGGGTTGAATATATAGAAGTAATCACCTTACCAAAACATCAACTCACAAGCCTTCAACAACTCCATAACACACCCTTAGGGAAGTATATAGCTATAATGTCTTTGGGAGAAGGAAGACAAACACGAATGCTAGTAGTACAATTCCTGGTGTTTTCCTGTGAAAGTGCCTACAATTATATTTTGGGGACACCCTTCTTTGTGGCTCTTGACATTGTCACCTCCACTATCCACTTAAAGATGAAATACTACAACACTTATGAGGATCCAATTATCGTCCATGTTGGTTTAGCGAGAGCCAGTATAATACATGAAATGTTGGTAACATTTCCAACAGGAACAACCCTCAAATGAAAGAGGAAGGCAAGAAAGGTTGACCTTTCCAATCATAGGGGTGATAAATTAGGCCTAGTCCATTAGGCATGCCCATTTTTCTCGCACTTTAGTGCAGGACGGACCAAGGGTTTAAACTCGACCCTCTAATATGTCTGTTCCGCCTCGTCCTATTTTTTTTGAAAACTTTTGTGGGCGTGAGAATTAAGATAAATGTTTGATATTTTTAAGCTTAAAAGGTGTTGTGCCCGCCCCACTCGTCCCTTTTTTTTTGCAGGCTTTTGTGGGACAGGTCTAAATGGTGCGGACATGCCCATTTAACACCCATATCCAATAATAATAAATTAGATGAGAGCACGCTAGATGATGAGCATGACCCCCCGGATGGAAGCAAGACCCAAAAGCCAATCCCAAATGAGAAGTTCATAATCATCCAACTTGACGAAAAGAGAGACCACCTCAATTTCCTCAAATCCAATACTAATCTCTATGCCATCTTCCCATATGAGATGCCCTACATCGACCCTAGTGTAGCTTGACATGTGTTAAACATGGACCCCTTAGTCATGCATGTAGCCCAAAGGAGAAATAAATAGCCCTCCGAAAAGGTTGAGGCTACTAGAAACATCATTAGAGGATTCCTCAAAGATGATTTTATTTCATAGCTAAGGTACATTGAGTGGCTAACTAATGCATCCTGGTTAAGAAAAATTCACAAAAATTGACGATGTTCGTCGATTACATAAACCTTAGTAAAGAATGCACTAAGGATTCATATCCATTTCACAACATTGTTAAGCTGGTAGACAATTCGACCAGATACAAGCAATTGTTGTTTATGGATGCCTATTGTAGGTACAATCAAATTCACAAGCACGGAGTAGATAGGGACAAACCTCCTTCGTGACACAACACATCAATTTTCGATACAACGTCATGCCCTTCATTCTAAAAAACGTGGGTGCGACGTATCAAAGAATGATGAACACGATCTTTGAAGGCGAAATTGGTAAAATTCTAGAATTTTAAATGGATGATATAATCGTCAAGTCTAAGGAGGAAAAATTTCACAATAACCATCTCACCATTATGTTCAATCGGGTTAGGCAATATAACATAAGGCTTAGCCTAGAAAAATGTACCTTCGAAGTTAGGGGAGATAAATTCATAGGATTCTATTTGACAGAAAGAGGTATCAAATCCATCTTCCAAAAGTGCGACGCAATCATAAAGATGGAGACTCTTATCATAAAGAAGAAGATAATAAAACTAAACAAAATGCTCAAAACCCTTAGAAAATTCATTTCAAGATCAACCCAACACACCCTTAAGTTCTATAAGCTATTGAGGTAAGAACTACAATTTTAGTGGACCCCACCATGTAAGCAGGCATTCACATTGTTGAAAACCCCCCTTTTAACCCCCTTTAGTCTTATTGTGAATGCTAATTGGAGAAAATTTATTACTTTATATTGATTCTACCTATATGGTAAGTAAAGTCCTTATTAGAAAAGTAGGCAATACATATATACTGACATACTTATCAAAAGCACTAGCTAACCTAGAAATGTGCTACCAGAAGATAGAGAAAATAACTTTAGCCTTAATGACAACTTCAAGAAAACATCAAAGTTACTTCTTACCATTCTCCATAATAGTTTTGACAGATTAACCTCTAAAATAAGTCCTCCACGAGAAAGATTTTGCAAGACATACGACGAAGTGGTTGGTCAAGATACATGAGTTCAATACTTCCTTTGTACCAAGAAAATCCCTTAGAGCTCAAGTCTTTGTTGATTTCATTTCAAAAGTTATATCGACCATAGTTGAATCTTGTATGAAGTGGACCATCTTCATAGAAGGATCTTCGAACACTAGATGAATCTATGTGGAGATCATTCTTAAAATCAACACGAGTTTGATATTCAAAATATCCTTGCATTTTTTAATTTCTTACCGCTAATATATAAGCAGAATATGAAGCATCCATCGCCAACCCCACACTAGCATCATATATGGGAGCAGAGGAAATCAAGTTACACATATATTTACAATTGATCTTATCCCAAGTCAAAGGGGAATCATATGCCAAATACCACTTACTGCAAAAATATGTCGCCATAATAAAACACAAGCTGACCTCATTCATGTGAAGAAGATGTTCAACGTCTTTGGAAGCATTGATTTTGATGAAGAAAAAGATTATCATGGAAGACATATCAAAGAATATCATGAAAGCATTATATCATAAAACTTTGTGAAATTTAACAAAAAATTTGGCATAAGAGAAATCGATTGAATACTTGGCATAATTTATTGTTTGGGCTTTTTGAAATTCCACAATTGACGATATAGTAAGCCCCAATCGGTTGTCCCTTTGTTTATGACTTTGAAAATGCACCCTTTTTACTGGTTCCAATTGATTTTATGGAATACCCCAATCAAGTAGATGGTCTCGTTTTGTCTAAAATCATATACCCATAATCGATTAAATGAAGACCACAATCGATTGGATCAATGTATCTTTGCATATTTTTGAACATTACATTTAGTGTCAATTTATTATATGGAATTCCCTAATCAATTGAACCATAAATATTTTTGAAAATTGGGAAATATTGCAATACCTTTTTGATCTTACCTGATCAGAAGAGATTGTTGGCCGCCACGCGTCGTCGATCTGAAAGCTGTTTACCAGAGGTAGGGAGGAGGAGGGGGTGTACCTTCAAGACACTCCGATGTTAAAGTAAGTAAGGGACCAGAGCGAGAGCAAATACAAAAGTAAGGTGTAGAGAATTGAATACCTGACCCTCTAGTGAAAGAGGGTATTTATAGAGAGACTCCAGTGCAGAGCCAATGGTCACTTGTGTTGGGCTGGATTGCCAGGCCCAACCCAGGTGACTGCTAGGGCTTACGTGGCATAGTGAAGACTAGAACATGGTCTTCTCCCTAGTTTAACCGTCCCGTGATCTCTGGACGGTAGGCTGACCAGCTCTTTCGGAGGCGGGTACTTGGCTGATGACGTATCCCCGCGGAGGGGGCACTGGAGAACGTGTGGAAGACGTGTTGTTCTGCCCGACAGGGGGGGGGGTGTCTGCCTGGTGTGTCTAGAACTGTGCCCGACACTGGGTGATTTGGGCCTACTTGGGCCTTCCCCAAATAACGCTGGGTTGGGCCTGCCCGACGGATGGGCAGGCCTGGGCCCAGCCCAGAATAGGAGTCCCCTAAGTCGTAGCTCAAAAGTAAAGGAGCGATGACTTAACAATAACTGTGTCGGGGAGGAAGAAGGCGTGAGGGAGAAACTTTGTCGGACTACCGTGTCGAGGGCGCGGGAGCGCGAGGATCTCGGACTCGTCGGGCTATCCGATCGAGGAGGGGGAAGGTTGGCACGTCCTATCCTGCCCGTGCTCACGAGGGAGAACGAAGGGACGCGACCGTTTGCGGTGGCCATGTGTCTAACAATCAATGGGCCACGTAGGGTGGCTACCATAGGGTACTCGAGTGCCTAGGGGCTCTTCGAGTCCTGTGCTGGGTTTATAAATAGGCAGGTGCCTGCCCCTTTACTAATTTTTTCATTCTCTTGCTCTCGCACGTGATACTTGGATTTCCGCACACGCAGTTGCTCACCATCGCCACCGTTACATCCGCCGCGTACTCCGCCGTCTCCACCGATCCAGTAAGTTTTCTGCCTCAATTCCTCCATTTTCTTTAAATTTGACGCCATTGTCGGGGACATGATGAATTCCCCGAGGAAGGAGAGGGTTTTCCGTCGAATACGGCGGGATACCTTTTGACTTAGGATGAAGGCCCCGAGGGAATTTGAGGTTGTAGGATGAACGTCCCGGGGACGGTCGACATGATATAGATGGGTACCCTGGGGACGTAGCATAGGGTCAGATGAATACCCCGGGGACATTGAATGGGACTGGATGAATGCCCCGGGGAGGAACGCCTGAGTAGAGATGGACGCCGCGGGGACACGAGCTGCTGCCAAGTCGTGATCATCGTCCCCATCGCCCTTTCACTTGATTTATGATGGAAGGGTGAATTTGATCTTGAATGTTGAATTCACCATTTCCTTCTGCTTTTTAGGTAAATATGGCCTCGTGGGTACCGAGAATTATGGAAGTCGATACGGAGCCGGAGGCTCCTGCTGACGAAGTGCAGGCCCGCTCTGTCGAGGATTGGGTCACCGAGGAACCTTTAAATACACCATCCTGCTTTGTCGACAGCGACATCGGCGCCTTCACGATTGTCGAGGACCACTGTGAGGTCTCTTATGTGAGCTGGCAGTTGTACCGACCATGGGACTATCATCAGATATGCTCGAGCTACGGGAAGATGAGGTTCCCGATGTATGAGTTTTACTTCCGCGAGGTGGGTCTTCGGCTTCTTTTTACCGATTTCCAGTTGGGCGTCTTCGCCTGGCTGAAGCTGGCCCTTCACAGCTGCACCCTAATGCCATAGCCTTCATCCGGGCATACGAGCTCGTCTGTCGGCATTTGGAGATCGGGGTCACTCTTACGCTGTTCTTTCGACGTTTCTGCCTGCAGAGGCAGACGGTGGATGACCGACAAGGGTGGGTGTCGCTGAAGCAGTTGAGGAGGCTCTTCTGGGCGTACATGGTCTGGCCGGGATTTCAAAGCGCGTCTCTTTATGGTCCGACCTGTTCCTTTCGAGGCATGTGCCTCTTTGTACTGACGAGAAGCCCGTGAAGTGAGCGGGTAACGGGAGAAAGTTATGGTGCCGAAGGTACCCTTGGATTGGTCGGAGGAGCATTTCAAGAAGGGCACGAATCACTATATCGTACGAGCAGGGACCATGGATGATGAGGACCAGGTGGGCTACCAGAGAATAGTGTCCTTCGTGGCCAGCTTCTCCCCAGCAAAGCTTGTGACACCCGACAGAAACTTCATCCTCGACAGTCAAGGGAACATTCGTAAACAGGCAAGGCTGATAAATACGAAGGCTCTTCTTGAGTGTTCGTCTGACGAGGAGGCTCTCCGTTTCTTAGGTAGTGGGCGATAATCCGCTCGACTCTTTGGTCCTCGTTTGTCTTTGTTTTACTAATCCTTTCTTATTCTTTTTCCCAGGAAGCATGTCGACCATCGAGGAGTGAGTAAGGAAGTTGGCGGCCTCGAGGGCCACGGGCAAAAGCGGAAAGGGCAGGATCGCCCAGGTGATGCATCAACCTCCTGCCGACCAGGGAGGAAAGGGGTCCTTGTCTTCGTCTCAGGGCAGCCACTTCCCAATGTCACAAGGAATCACGAAGCGGGCGAGAGTTCAGGTGTCTGATGCCGTCGTCGACCTCATATAGGGAGTTTCCTAGGAGGGATTTCTCATCCCCCTTTCCACCAGAATCCCAGGTTCTTCCATGGTGCTAGGTCTTCGGTGGTGTCGGCTTCAAAAGTGAAGGTGGTTCTCAGGGAAAGCCGGGACACTCGGCGACAGGTGCTTATCGAGAATCTGGCCGCGATGATGCGAGTTTTCTCAACTGCTTTGGTCTTAAGTGACGAGGGTTGCTCTTCTGCCGAGCTGGCCAAGTTACAGAGAGATCTCGCCTTTGCTCAATCGAGGTTAACCAAGCTGACGGCAGAGCTGGATCTGAGCAAGGAGGAAGTGGTAGCGCAACGCAAGAAGGGCATCGACGCTGAGGATTGGGTGAAAGTCGCCGAGGAAGAACAGTCGAGGCTGCGGGCTCGAGTGGAGGAGCTGGAGAACTCTCTTTGTCCTACCGAGGACGAGACAGATAAGGAGAAGCTCTTCTCTCAAGTGTTGACTTGCTGGGCAAGATCCATGAACTGGAGCACGACTGTTTGGGGACCGTTGAGGTCGAATTCTCCAATGCTGTGGAGCAGCTCAGGGTCGTGAATCCTGAGGTTGCTCTTGTTACTGAGGGGATTAGGCCCTATCACTGGGTCTTCGACGGGCGGGTGGTCGTGGTTGGCGATGAGGAGGATGAGGATGTCTCTCCCGTTGATGAGCCCGAAGGGGGTCAGCCTGAAGCTTAGGTTAGGTGTTCCCGGGCCTGCGTGCCCGTTGTTTTTAGGCATGCATGCCCACTTTTGTTTAGTAGTTTTGTCGGGCATGCGTGCCTTTTTTGATGTAATTTTCGACTATTAGGCTGGTTCCCCTTTTGATTATGCAACGATATTTTGCCTTTTGTTAAGTGTGTGCTCGTTTGTATGTTTGCATGTTTGTATACTTGTATGTTTGTATGAATTTATATTTTGTTATGAGTGTTTCTCAATGCTTTATTAGTGTGTCCGGTAGTGTAGGTAACTGGCCGAGGTGACCGGGGATGTTACCTGGTCGGTTGCAAAGAAGGACCATGGTCACGGTCCTCTCTCCACAGCATGAACGTCCCATCGCGAGCTGGGTGTTCTGCCATCTTGGTACGGTGACGGCGAATCTCAGTTGAGGAGTCCCCGTCGAACAGAACGCTCTTCTCGCACACACGACAGGGCAGACGTTTGTTTTCGTTGAGTTTTTAGGAGGCGCGAGGTACCAGGGTGTGCTCCCGTGATCGCAAAGTCATTCATCGCGGGCAGTGTTTAACTGTAGTATCTTTTAAGTTTTTCGATGTTCCATGGTCGAGCAATTTCTTCTTCGTGTAGGTTTTCGAGGTAGTAGGCTCCGTGTTTCATCTTGTTCCGAACACAATAGGGCCCTTCCAATTCGTGGCAAGCTTGCCCTCGTGTGAGTACCTTTGGTTTCTTTGTAAGACCAGGCCGCCGACCTGAAATTCGCGTCTTATGACTTTGCTGTCGTAGCAAAGGGCAACTTTCTACTTTAGCATGGCCTCGTGGAGAGCTGCTCCCGAGCAGATCTCTTCAACCAAGTCGAGTTCTTCTCGGAGAGCCTCGTCGTTGGTATCCTCCTTGAGGGGAGATTCGGTCTTTCTGGAAGGCTCCCTCATTTCCACCTGGATCATCGCCTCGGTTCTGTAGGTGATTCAGAAAAGGGTCTCTCCGGTGGTCGAGTGAGGCATTGTTCGGTAGGCCTAGATCATGTTGTGGAGCTCCTCGACCCATCTTTTCTTGGCGTCCCCAAGTCTTCGCTTTAGAACTCGGAGGATAACCATGTTCGTGGCCTTTGCTTGGCCGTTCGTTTGTGGGTGTTCAACTGAAGTAAAGTGATGCTTGGTCCCGAGTTTGGTCATGAAGTCTCAGAAATTATTGTTAGTGAACCGCGTTCCGTTGTCCGTCACGACGGCCAGAGGGACGCCGAACCTGACAAGGATGTTCCTTTTGTAGAAGCGATGTATGTTGTGCACCGTGATCTTGGCCAGAGCTTCGGCCTCGATCCATTTGGTGAAGTAGTTGACACCGACTATCAGGTATTTGTTCTGATAGGAGCCTACCGTAAACGGACCAAGGATGTCCATCCCCTAACAGGCGAACGACCACGGAAAAGAGAGGGTCTTGAGCTCGCTTGGGGGGGGGGAGGTGCATGTCGCCGTGCCTCTGGCACCTGTCGCATCTCCTCACGTGCTCCTTAGTGTCCTGCTGCATCAACGGCCAGTAGTACCCTGCTCGTAGGGCCTTTCGGGTGAGGTACCTTCCCCCCAAATGTTGAGCGTTGATGCCTTCGTGGATCTCTTGCAGGATGCCCGGGGCCTGGGTTTTGTCAATGCATTTTAGGAGAGGGATCGAGAAACCCCATCGATACATTCTTCCTTTGAGCAGCACATAGGAGCAGGCTCGACGCTTGACGATGCTGGCCTCCTTTGCATCATCGGGGAGGCGACCAGTGCTGAGGTAGGCGTGGACCGGGGTCATCCAGCAGACGCTGTCCCCAATGGCGTTGACCTCGAATGTTGTCTTTGCCAGTTCAGTGCTGGGACGAGCGAGGACCTCTTGGACGAAGGATTTGTTCCCGCCTTTCTTCTTCGTACTCGCTAGCTTTGAGAGGACGTCTGCCCGGGTATTGTGCTTGCGTGGAACGTGTTATACTTCCACGGAGTCAAAATCTTCATCCGCTCCCTGATGAGGGCCAAATATTCGGCCAGGTTATCGTTCTTTTCTTGGTATTCTCCCCGGACCTGGGAGGCGACCATCAGGGATTCCGTGAAGATCCTTATCTCCTTGGCTCCTAGGTCTTCCGCCAGGTGGAGTCCTGCCAAGAAGCTTCGTACTCGGCCTGGTTGTTCATTATCGGGAAGGCCAAGGTTAGGGAGACTTCCATCATCGTACCCTTCTCGTTTTCGAGGATGATACCCGCGCTGCTTCCCGAGGAGCTTGAAGCGTCATCAACGAAGATGGTCCACTTGTGGGATCCGAGGGTTGGTTTCGCGGTGGGGGTCATCTCGACGACGAAATCAGCCAGTACTTGTGCCTTGAGGACTTTCTTGCCTTCATAGACAATGTCGAACTCGGATAGTTCCAGCGACCACTTTAACATGCGTCCCGCCATGTCGGGCCTGACGAGCAGCTGTTTGGTAGGCTGTTCGGTTCGACCACGATGGTGTGAGCCACGAAGTAGTCTCGGAGTCTCCTGACCGCGTTGATGAGGGTCAGGGCGAATTTTTTGATCTGCTGGTTCCTCACTTCGGGCCTATGGAGGGCCTTTCTTGTTAAATAGATCGATTTTTATCCGTCGGAGGTTTCCCTGATTAGCATGCCGCTCACGACATCGGTGGCAACAACCATGTATAGATATAGGGTTTCCCTGACGTCTGGCCTCGTCAGGACCGGGGGCTCCGACAGGATGCGTTTGAGGTGGAGGAGGGCCTGCTCGCATTCCTCCGTCCATTCGAACGCGGCCTCCTTGCTCAGCAGTTTGAAGAATGGGAAGGCATGTTGCTCGAATTTGGCGACGAAGCGGGACAATGACGCGAGCATCCCGTTGAGGGATTGTATTGACTTCTTCGTGCTCGGCATCGCGATCTCGGAGAAGGCCCAACATTTGTCCGAGTTTGCCTCGATCCCCCGTTCGGTCAGGTAAAACCCGAGGAATTTCCTCACGCGTACATCGAAGGTGCACTTCTCCGGGTTAAACCGCATCCTACATTTCCTCGCTGTCTCGAAGACTTTCTTGAGGTGGGATGTATGGTCGACCTCGGTGCGTGATTTGACGATCATGTCGCCCATGTAGACTTCGAGCATGTCACCAATCTCTCCTCGAAAGACTTTGTTCATCATCTGTTGATAGGTGGCGCCGGTGTTCTTAGGCCGAAGGGCATTACGTTGTAGTAGTAGTTTCCCGACTCGGTCATGAAAGTCGTGCTCTGCTTGTCGACCTTAGCCATGCGGATCTGGTTGTATCCCGAGTAGGCATCCATAAAGGACAGCAGTTTGAAGCCCGCCGAGTTGTCGACGAGCTTGTCGATTTTGGGAAGGGGACATGCGTCCTTGGGACATGCCCGGTTGAGATCGGTGTACTCAACGCACATTCTCCATTTTCCATTAGATTTTTTCACAAGTACAACGTTGGACAACCAGGTTGAATACCGGAATTCCGAAATAAAATTTGCCTCTAGGAGGTCTTTTATAGCTTTTTCAGTCGCTGCCGACTTTTCGGGGAACTTCCTACGTCTATGTTGTACTATAGTCTTCGCGGCCAGATCGATGGAAAGCTGGTGACAGGCAACCTCGGGGTCAAGGCCGAGCATCTCGGAGGCGCTCCAGGCAAAGAGGTCTGCATTCTCACGAAGGCAGGTCTTCAGCTGCTTTCTTTCCAGGTCTGGCATTCCTGCTTTAATCTTCACACTCTTGGTCGTGTCTTCGCCGAGGACCACTATCTCGAAGTCCCCGTCTAGAATGGGGCGTGTTGGGTGGAAGGGCTGCCCGTTGATCTTTGGAGGAGCGCGCTCGGCTTCGTCCTCGTGGTTCGGATTGCTGGGGAAGCGGCAGTCAAGATCCCTGGTGTCGACGTGGTCCTTTGGCCTGTTCTCCTGGACTGGCGGAGTCTTTGTCGCTTTGGTCGGGGGACTGGTCGTGCTGAGGCCCTTCATTGCTGATAACACTAAATTATAGTATGTATTTGACTCAAATTGCATATGTTTCTTAGGATTTTATTACTGTTTTCTTGTGTTATGCTTTTGTTTTGTTTTGTTTTCAGGATTTTTGTATTTCCAGAGCTCCTCGAGAAGAAATGAAGAAAAACGAGCAAGAAAGACCATTTTTTGAGGAATTGTACACATGGCACCCACCATGGCGGGTGCCATAGGGTAGGCCATGACTTGGATAAGAGTCCAACTGCTGTCAACTGCCACGACTCCTACTTCTTTCTCCTCTAGTTCACATGGCAGGCGTCATGAGGGCATGGCGGGCGCCACCCTTGTATTACGTTTTCCCTCCCAAAAGAAGTTGGGGGGCACTCTAGTCTTTCCATGTACTTTTCCTAGGCTATAAATAGTTGAGTTCTTCTCCATTTCTAATCATCCAAGCTTAGTTACAAAACTCAAGCCATATATTTTCATTTTTGTAAAGTGATAAACTTCTCACATCGAGAAGTTATCGCATTGTATGATCGAGTCTGTAATCGGGTTTGGAGCACTCTGGAAGAAGTTAATCCTGCCTCCATTTTCTTTTCAGTATTTTATTTCCAGTTATACCGGATTTAAAACCTCCCGTTTGGAGCAGGTTTCTATTTACTTTCCATTTACTTTCCCGCATTATTTACTTTCTCGCAGCATTTAACTTTTCCGCATTATTTAACATGTTTATTTACATTTCCATGTCCGGCTAAAATTTAAAGGTTAGAATGTAAGGATCATATTTAAAGTAGTATTCCATACAAGTTGTCAATAGAAACACTTAGGGGTTGTTCTGATTTTCTGTTGGGTAAGATCAAAAGTCGTCCAACCTTTAGTTAAACTTGGTTAGTCTTAACTGTTCAAAGGAAGCGAAAGCGTTTTGTCCAGTTAAGTAGGAGTTTTTAATACCTTAGAAAAACGATTTTAAAACTATTTTTGGACGCATTTATGGGTTTAAGGACCGGTTTGCATGAACGTCTTTTTGTTAAAAGTTCCAAGTCAAAATACATTTCAACTGAGTCAAGAAACTATATTTCTTAAAAATAGGTTTATTACTTTCACACAATGCGCACCTTTTTACAAGTGACAATAAGAGGGATCGATTAAGGGATAAACTCGGTTCTGAATACGCGAAAGTGACAGTTCTCGTTAAATTAGTTCTTTTCATAAGTGGAAAACATTACCCCATAAGAAGTCCCATTTACACGCATTTGGAATACTACCCGACTGTGTGAATTGCATTCAAGCCTGTTGTTTTAAATTGAATTTTATATTTTTGTACTTTACTTTACAGCACACGCATGAACTCCTGGTTGATTTACCTTAGATAAGCATCATAACAATAGAAATCGATAGATTGACGTTTGGTCTCTGTGGGATCGATAATCTTTTATTTTACTCTGACGTGATTCGTATACTTGCGAAAATATAGCATCAAGTTTTTGGCGCCGTTGCCGGGGAACAATTACGTCAAAATTTCGTACCCTGTTGTTGCACCGTCTAGATTAAGGTTTTACCTACTGGTCAATGCGAAGAACTCGTAGCACTGGTAGTCTTATAGATCCTTTAGAAGAACCTGAACGTTACGCTCACGCACGTCTCTTACTTCGTAGAATTAAGGAAACTATGGCCGAAGACCGTAACCAAAGACCCCTTAAGGATTTCGCTCAACCATCCGATGACGAACCTAGTTCTAGTATTGTGAACCCCAATATTCCTGCTCACAATTTTGAAATAAAACCCTCCCTATTACAGTTAGTACAACAAAACCAATTCGCGGGTCTCCCTTCTGAAAACCTGAATCAACATCTAAAAATCTTCATACAATTAGCTAACACTTTTAAAACCAATGGTGCTACTCCTGAGGCGATTCGTCTAAGACTATTTCCTTTCTCCTTCAGAGACAAAGCCCTTATATTGTTAGATTCCCTTCCAGCCAATTCTATAACAGCTTGGGAAGACCTTAGAAGAGTTTTCCTTGCTAGATATTTTCCCCCAAGTAAAACAACTGTTCTTAGAAACCAGATAACCAGATTCACTCAAAACCAAGGTGAATCAATCTTTGAGGCTTGGGAGAGATACAAAGACCTATTGAGAATATGTCAACACCATGGCCTGGAATCATGGCTAATCATTCATACCTTCTATAATGGACTTCATTATAACACTAAGATGACCATCGACGCTGTCGCTGGTGGCGCTCTGATGAATAAACCTTACGCTGAAGCTTACGCTCTCATCAAGGATATGGCTCAAAACCATTGTCAATGTGGGATAGAACGAGCAACAGTGGAAAAGAAAGAAGCCCAAGGAGGAATACATGAGATAAGTTCTATAGACATGATGCAAGCCAAAATGGACGCTTTGGCCCCTAAGGTCGAAGATATGTATGCAAACCCAGTTACTGCAGCAGCAGTCTCGACAGAATGTGAATTATGTGGATCCAAAGGACACCAATTAACAAAGTACAATATGTTGAATGAAACCCATTCAGATCAGGTCAACTATGTCTAAGGGAACCCATTTTCAAACACTTACAACCCTGGATGGAGGAATCATCCAAACTTTTCCTATAAAAATAACAACCCTATCCAAAACCCTGCACCTCCGAGACCGCCCGATTTTCAAGCTCAAAGATAAAACCCGCCTATGCAAGTTGTGCAACCTAAGCCTAACCTTGAGAAAATCATGGAAAATTTCATTTCGGCTCAAACCCAGCAAAACAAAGAATTCCTAAACCAGAACATTCATGTAAATGAATTGATTACCCTGTTAGGAACTAAGGTAGACCAAATAGTCACCCATAATAAGATGCTTGAAACCCAGATCTCTCAGATAGCTTTAAAACAAGCCCCCGAAACCACACCCGGAGGGAAATTCCCTAGACAACCTCAACAAAACCCCCGAGGGAAAGCCAATGCAATTACTTTATGAAGTGGGACTGCCTACGATGAACCAGTTAACCCGACATTAAGCGAACCCAAGACTTCTAAGGAAAGCATGGTATCCATGGACGAAGTAGAGGAACCAGTAGAATCTAAAAAACAAAAAAACCAAGATAAAGAAAAAACCATAGAAAAAATTAACGAATCACCTCCGCCATACAAACCTTCTATACCCCCTATACACAAAGACTAAAACAAACCAAGATTAATAATCAATATAAGAAATTCATTAAAGTTATAGAGAAACTTCATGTGGAGATCCCTTTCACAAAAGCCATCACCCAGATACCATCCTATGCAAAGTTCCTCAAAGACATCCTTACCAATAAACGTAGACTTGACGATCCAAAACCTTTGGAATGCAATTCCATTTCCAAAAATAAACTTGCCAAAAAGGAGAAAGATCCTGGAAATTTCTCCATACCTTGTATTTTGGGGAGTCATGTCATCAATAAAGCTTTCCTAGACTTGGGAGCTAGTGTAAGCCTAATGCGTATGGTAGTTTTTGAAAAGTTAAAACTAGGAGAACTATAACCTACTAAGATGTCTCTTCAGTTAGCCGATAGATCCGTCAAGTATCCTGTTGGCATATTGGAAGACGTCCCAGTCAGGATCGGTCAGTTATTCATCCCTACTGACTTCGTTGTCATGGATATTAGAGAAGATGACAACATCCCAATCCTCCTAGGTAGACCATTCTTATCAACCGCAGGAGCCATAATAGATGTCAAGGGAGGAAAGTTGACGTTTGAGGTAGGTGATGAAAAGATAGAATTCATTTTGTCGAAGTTTCTTATGACACCAGTATTAGGAGACACATGTTATGCCATAGACATCATTGATGAATGCATTAGGGAACTAGATCAAAAAGAAACCATCACACTGCCTTCAACCTTCATAAAGGAAGATGATAGATTTATGGAACCCTACATCGATGATAATCTTCGCGAATGTTTATCCCTTACCCCCGATCCGATACCATGCCCCAAGAAACCAACTTTAGAACTTAAAGAACTACCCAAGAATCTAAGATACGAGTTCTTGGATGAAGCAATGAACCGTCCAGTTATAGTCAGTGCTACCTTAAATAAGGAAGACCATCTCTTATATGTCTTGCGTAAATATCCCTCAGCCTTAGGATATAACATCTCTGATCTAAAAGTTGTAAGTCCATCCATGTGCATGCACCGGATTTTACTTGAGGAAGACTCAAAACCCTCTAGAGAGCATCAGAGAAGGATAAACCCCATCATGAGTGATGTTGTAAAAAGAGAAGTTCTTAAGTTGCTGGAAGCAGGTACGATTTATCAAATCTCAAATAGTAAGTGGGTGAGACCTGTGTATGTAGTACCTAAAAAAGGAGGCATCACAGTCGTGCAAAACGAGAAAGGAGAACATGTAGCAAAACGGATAGAAGGAGGATGGCGTATGTGCATAGATTATAGAAAATTAAACAAAGCTACTAGGAAGGGCCGTTTCCCTTTACCATTTATAGACCAAATGATGGAACGTTTAGCCAGACACATATTTTTGTTATCTTGATGGATATTTGGGATTTTTCCAAATCCCTATCCATCTAGAAGATCAAGAAAAAACTACCTTTACATGCCCTTATGGAACCTTTGCCTATAGACGAATGCCTTTCGGCCTCTGTAACGCACCATCTACCTTCCAGCGTTGCATGATGGCAATTTTCGCTGACTATATTGATGGAATTATGGAAGTATTCATGGATGAATTCTTGGTGTACGGATTTGATTTCAAAAATTGTCTCGCTAACCTTGAGAAAATCCTGAAAAGATGTGTTGATGTGAACCTGGTGCTGAACTAGGAAAAATGTCACTTTATGGTCACCGAAGGTATAGTTTTAGGACATGTAGTTTCTGAGAGAGGCATTGAAGTAGATAGAGCCAAGATAGAACTGATGGAAAACCTAAAACCCCCTAACACCGTCAGAGAAGTCCGAAGTTTTCTTAGACATGCTGGTTTCTACCGGCGTTTTATCAAAGACTTCTCTAAAATAACCAAACCTTTAATAGGCCTCCTGATGAAAGATATCGAGTTTAACTTTGACGAAAAATGCCTCGAAACATTCAACCTTTTGAAACAAGCGTTGATCTCAGTACCCATTAACTAACCTCCAGATTGAGCTGAACCTTTCGAAATCATGTGTGACGCTAGCGATTACGCTGTAGGAGCTGTTCTAGGACAAAGAAAGGATAAGAAGTTACATGTTATTTATTATGCTAGTAGAACCCTAGATGCTACTCAGCTTAACTACGCAACCACTGAAAAAGAACTCCTTGCTGTAGTTTTTGCTATGGACAAATTTCGATCCTATCTGGTAGGAGCTAAAATTATAGTTTATACAGATCACGCTGCCATTCGTTACTTATTAAACAAGAAAGATGCCAAATTTATGTTACTGCGATGGATCCTTTTATTACAAGAGTTTGATCTAGATATTCGAGACAAGAAAGACATAGAAAATGTAGCTGCTGATCACCTTTCTAGACTTGAGTACCTGAAACTAGATTTACTACCTATAAATGATGACTTTACCTATGACAGGTTAATAGCTAAGATAGAAGCCATCGAATAAAATAACCTAGATCCTTATAAGAATCCTGAGAAATCTTTGGCAGTGAGTGGCGTACCTTGGTACGCGGATTTTGTCAATTACCTAGCCGCCGATATCATACCCCCTGACCTTAACTATCAACAGAGAAAAAAGTTCTTTAACGACGTAAGACAATTTTATTGGGACGAGCCACTTCTTTTCAAAAGAGGTACAGACGGTATTTTTCGTTGTTGCGTCCCAGAAGAAGAGGTAAGAAATATCATAGAACATTGCCCCTCTGCACTCTACGAAGGACACGCTAGCACCTCTAAGACACATGCTAAGATTCTTCGAGCCAACCTGTTTTGGCCCACAATATGGTGTGATGTGCATGCTTATATAGTCAAATGTGACTGGTGCCAGCGCATCGGGAACATCTCATGGCATGACGAAATGCCTTTGAGAAATATTCAGGAAGTAGAACTTTTTGATGTTTGGGGCATCGATTTTATGGGACCATTTCCATCTTCATTAGGAAATAAATATATCTTAGTAGCTGTTGACTACGTGTCTAAGTGGATTGAAGCTATAACCTCACCCACAAACGACACATGTGTAGTGATAAAACTGTTTAAGAATTATATATTCCCTAGATTTGGAGTATCCCATCTTGTTATCAGCGATGGTGGATCGCACTTCATATCAAGGATTTTTGACAAACTTTTAAGCAAATATGGAGTTAAGCATAGGATAACGACACCTTACCATCCATATACTAGCGGCCAGGTAGAGGTATCTAATAGAGAGATTAAACAGATCTTAGAGAAAATGGTTTCTATATCGAAAAAAGATTGGTCTCAGAAGCTACAAGATGCACTATGGGCCTACAGAACCGCCTTCAAAACCCCTATTGGAACAACTCCTTACCAATTGGTCTATGGAAAGTCCTGTCATCTACCCTTTGAGTTAGAACACAAGGCCTATTGGGCCATTAAAACCCTAAACTTTGATTATTTGACTGCTGGAGAAAAACGCATCCTTGACATTCATAAACTAGAAGAACTCCGCCAATCTGCCTACGAAAACGCCATAATATATAAAGAAAGAACCAAAGCCTGGCATGAAAAAAGGATTATAAAGAAATATTTCCATATAGGAGACCTTGTTCTCTTCTTTAATTCCAGGTTGCAACCTTTTCCTGGCAAGCTTCATTCAAGGTGGACAAGTCCCTTTACAGTTTCTAAAGTCCTAAAATTCTGAGCAGTTGAGATCTAGAACTATTCCTGTAGCCCATTCATTATGAACGGGCAGAGATTGAAATACTACAAAGGAGGTGACATTCCCAATGATTACTCCAGCGACACTCTGATTGATCCACCACTGCTTACTTCAACTACATAGGTTCTACTTGTCAAGCTAACGACGTTAAACGAGCGCTGCATGGGAGGCAACCCACGAATTTCTTTATTTTTCTTTATTTATCTTTTTCCTTTTTTATATTTTCGTAATTATTATTTTATTATGTGTCAACTAACCGTTTATAATGCTTAAGTTTTCAGGTCCTGTCCTCTAAAATATTTCTTTGCAAGATGCAGACTTTCAACGACATGCACGTAACTTTCAGAGATGACGCTCAGAGACAACGGTATTTAGTCCTTTAGTAGCGTCCCCATGGCACCTATCAGTTACCCCGACCATGCTTACATGGATGCCTTGGGCATTGAGCCCAGTATAAGGTTTCTATGTCACCAGCTCCAGTGGGATGCATATGTTGATGGTTTGTACCCGACCTACAAACACCTCACCCTAGAGATCCTCAGTTCATTCCGCCATGAGCCATACGTTGGTCAGAACGGTATCACCACATTCAGACTATTCGGGACGAAGTATGTTTTTACCCATAAGGGGTTCGACGATTTGCTCGGCTTCCAGACGACCCCTGATGCCATTCCTAATTTACCTATGGGATACTTTATGAGTCGAGATATCAACAAATTCTGGAGCGACATTACAGGTGGAGAAAACTGTGATCCGTCCACTCAGCTATCTCCAATCATCCATCACCCAGCTCTTAGGTACTTCCCGATGATCCTGGCCCACACTTTCCTCGGAAAGGCTGACGCTGATGTCCATGTTAGTGAGGAGGAGATCTTCTTCCTTTTTAGTACGAACCAGTCACGTCTGGTGGCCTGTGAGAACTTTCTGCTGAATAATCTCGAGCTCACAGCAAGATCTTTTGAAAGAATCATCCATGTAGGAGGTACCGTTACTCAAATTGCTATCGCTTTGGGTCTTACCAGTCAGCTGCTTCACCTAATCCCCTATTGCGGGTATACCACGCTGGATATTAATTTCTGCTTAGACCGAGGATTGATGAGGAGAGCCTCATTTCAACCTGACTATTTCAGATTCTTGATTGACGGCCAGACCATCCATTACTTCACTTTACCTGATCCTACGATGACTAGTGTCTACGACCCTTCTAACTGGAGTTATGACTTAGAAGGTTATGGAGAGACAGTTGATGAGCCGCGCTCGCCACCTTCAGCAGAGTATCACCCTTCACCACCTTCTCCCATGATTATAGTATTGTCGAATAATCATTCCTTGTGGAGGCCTGATCTGTACACACAACTAGCTGAGCTGTGTATAGAGACAACCAGACTTCGACAGACAGTTGGTGACCTTACCTTGCAGGTCCAGGTATCTGATTTGACTCATGCGACAGAGGATGATAACTTGTATCAGGAGATCGCAGGCCTACGCCGTGAGTTATACGCTGTTTGTGGTTTTGACCAGACTGAAGAGCATCTAGCTCCGTGATGACACTACTTTCGTTGTTTCTTCTATAGCTTTATTTATTTCCGTTTTCTTTTCAGACTTATATATGTTTCATATTCTTGCATCTTTTCTTCCATGTCATTTGTGATGCACTTGGATTCTATATACATATGCAATTTTATTATTTCTTTATTATATTATTTTATTTTATTTTATTTACTTATTTTTATTCTTTGCAATTTTTTATGTCAAAATAGAAAAAAAAAAGAAAAAAAAAGGAATATAAGTGTGATAGAGCAAGTAAGTCTTGCTACCTGCACACCCAAGAACAAAGAGGAGCCACAAAAACCCAAGCATGAAAAGACAAAATCAGGCCTATAACCATTCTATGAATATGACGCCCGCCATAGGGTATGGACTATATGCGGGGCAGAACCTCCACAACCTCCATTTTTACACTTTCAAACTTTCAAACCTCCATTTTTATCCATTCCAAAACTTCCTTCAAACCCCAAAAAGTTCCAAACTTTTCCATGCACTCACCATCCCATTAACCTCTCCAAATTCCATTTTCATTTCTCCACATTAAAATCCCTTAAAAATCCATTTTCACCAATTTTTCATAAAATACCCATTTCTCTCATTTTCTACCTCGAAGGTACATAAGTGGAATATGACGGCTACATTCTTCGTCAAGGCAAGCCCGGAGAAAGGCAAAAGAAAATTCTCGACAAATTGCAGGCCCGAGAAATTGCTTTGACCCGGTACGTCGATGAAAACTGTCTATATACTCTTGGCATTTACCATAACATTTTTTATGTGTTATATATTTTAGGATTGCACGATATTTTCGCTAGGCAAGATCCTACTTTCGAAAGGCTAACCAGGGAATTCTTGAGTTCCCTAATTTACATAGTTAGGCCTAACAATGCTAGTATCGTCGGTACAGTATAATTTAGAATGTTTAATGTTGAATGCGAATTCACTACCGACGAACTAATAGATAGGTTAGGATTGCCTTTCGGTGAGGATGCTGTTTGTGAAGCACCTTTGGATTCTGATTGGTCGGTGGAGGAATTTTCCTTCTGGCACAGGTTGTCAAACTTTACAATTAGATCTTTTGAAGAAATTCTTGCCTCCCGGATCCATAACCCGGCCATCCGGGTTTTTCATTATATGTTGGCTTGTACTATTTTTGGCCGGGAGAATCCAAACAAGGTAAATGCAAAAGACCTTCTACTTTTGCAAGGGTGCCTCACAAATAGGAAGTTTAATGTGGTTCCTTTTATGATTGCTCATATGACTGTTGTAATAAAGAGTACAGGAACCATTGCTTTCAAAGGTTTAATTACGTCTATCGCAAAGGCTCTGAACCTCGATGCAGAGATAGCCACCTTAGCACCTCTTCCTCCTTGCACGATTAATTTAAAATTTCTAAAAGACATGAAATTGTGTAAGGTAAGGAAGGAAGGGGGATTTGAGCTCATGATCCACGAGAAGGCTATCCCATCTATTATTTTGCCTTGCACTCGACGTACTGATGTGCGCATAGTGAGGAACTGGACTTATGATTTAGATGCTCCACCTGTTACGGGTCCGCTACCTTCTAATGTTCCTATTAGGGACGGTGATGTGACCGATGACGAATATGATCAGCGAGAGCAGTCTCCCGATCATCCAATGTCGCCCCACCATGTATCACCCGTACACACTGCATCGTCTTCTTCTCACCCTTCTGCAGGTACAACTCCTGATTTCTATATTACTGAGCAGATGTGGCGCGACCAGTTGGCCAGAGAGGAAAGACGTGATGACTTGCTTACTTCCATACAGCAATAATTGACTGAAAACATGAGATTCATGCAAGAGTCTCAGCAGCATATGAGCCAACCCATGCAAAGTATAATGCAATCGTAGGCTGCTTTGACCACTAGATTCGACGAGTTCGCAACTTCTCAGAGCAATCGTCGCCGCAGCAGATCTCGTAACCCTAGGCACTCACCGCACACTGACAACAGTATCGGTAGCATGCCTTAGGACTTTCAGGTTACTCGTCCCTATCTTATTTACATTTCCATGTCCAACTAAATTTTAAAGGTTAGAATGTAAGGATCATAGTTAAAGTAGTATTCCATACAAGCTGTCAATATAAACACTCAGGGATTGTTCTGACTTTTAACATAAGTTTTCTGCATTTCATTTTCTGTTGGGTAAGATCGAAAGTCGTCCAACCTTTAGTTAAACTTGGTTAGTCTTAACTGTTCAAAGGAAGCGAAAGTGTTTTCTCCAGTTAAGTAGAAGTTTTTAATACTTTAGAAAAACAATTTTAAAACTATTTTTGGACGCATTTATGGGTTTAAATTCCGGTTCGCATGAACCTCTTTTTGTTAAAAGTTCCAAGTCAAAATATTTTTCAATTGAGTCAAGAAACTATATTTCTTAAAAATAGGTTTATTACTTTAACACAATGCGCGCCTTTTTATAAGTGACAATAAGAGGGATCAATTAAGGGATAAACTCGGTTCTGAATACGCGAAAGCGACAATTCTCGTTAAATTAGTTCTTTTCATAAGTGGAAAACATTACCCCATAAGAAGTCCCATTTACACGCATTTGGAATACTACCCGGCTGTGTGAATTGCATTCAAGCCTGTTGTTTTAAATTGAATTTTATATTTTTGTACTTTACTTTTACAGCGCACGCATGAACTCCTGATTGATTTGCCTTAGATAAACATCATAACAATAGAAATCAATAGATTGGAGTTTGGTCTCTGTGTGATCGATAATCTTTTATATTACTCTGACACAATTCGTATACTGTCAAAAATATAACATCAATTGCCGCCTCAAAACACCTCAGGGATGCTTCTATATCCCCGTTGAAGGTAACGACGGCTCCCAGCCTGGTATAGTACTTCATCTTTAGGTGGACCGTCGATGGCACCATGGTGAGCTCTGCCAGTGTTGTGCTGCCTAGACTGCAGTTATACATGGATGGACACTCTACGACCAGTGTTGATTTCCCTATCCTTTTCCTGTGCCCCGAAGGTGACCTTGAGCTCCACGTATCTGTTGCACCCTAAAATTTGCTCAACATTATTCACTTGGTTTATGTTTCAATATCATTAGCATTTGCATATAGAGTCATGTACATAGGTTACTCATCTGCATAGCATAAGCATAACAAGTCATCCAACAGGGAACCAATCATTATTCTCATCTCTATAGGCCTATCAAGAGGTTATTATTCAAATTCAATCTCATTCAAGTCATCAGAAAGAATTGGGAAGCTATCAAGTCAGTGGATCAAGTATTAAATCTATCTCCTAACTGAGGATCTCTGAGGATCAACAAGAAAGTGTGAGCTGTGGGCTGAGCATGGAGAGTATCTAGACATCATGGGAGACTTAGAAAGTCATTTGGAGAAGGAGACAAGTTGTTGATGTGATCACAAGAATTGCAGTTGAAGGCAGTCAACTAGGGTTTCATCTGGGTCAACCCTGGGTCAACTCTAGGTCAATTGACTGATTGAAAGGCATTAAGGGCTATTGGAGAAATGTGGGGTTCATCATTTGACATGTGGAGAAGGATATGGTGATATGCTAAGAAGAATTCAAGAGAAATCAAGGAGAAGAGGAGTTTCTAAATTAGGGTTTCTGTGTAAAATCCCCTAGTTTAGGACAAATTTCCAAGCAAGATAAGTCAAAATGCAAGCTTCAAATGGATCCTTGGCCAACATGAAAATTGTAGAGGATCTCAAGAACTTTAATTTGAGTGGTGGAAGACATCAAGGAGATTTATAGAACTCAAGTTATGATCCTTGCAAGTTACAGGTCATCTGAGGTATCTGAATTTTTGTCTGTGAAAGTGACTTGGCTTCCAATCAATTTTTACCCCTCAAGGAGATTTCAAATGAATTTCTGGTCAACATAAGAGTTGTTCCTCATTGTCTTAGATTTCTATAATGGTATAGTATGCCTTCATATGATTTGTGGAACTCTACTTATGGTCTTGGCAAGCAAAGGGTATTTTGGTCATCTGAGAATTACAGGTCATTTCAACCTATGCCCAAAACTCATACAAGGAAGCTTCAAATGGAAAACTTTACAACATCAAACTTGTTCCAAATGACATTTTGAGTCTATAAAAGTGACCATGAGAGATTGGAAAGATTCATAGCACAAAGTTTCAAAATTGTTGGATTTAATGAATAAAAATGGACTTAAAAATGAGATTTTTCATATTTTGGCCAAATGAGGTGAAATTATAGGTCATTTTGAATGGAAAGATCATTTTAAGAACATTGGCTAAAGTAGAATTTTGAGCTTAGTTCACATTTTGGGAGTTATTCATGGTTACTTGTAATGGAAGATAAATAAACCAAATCCAAAGGAAAGAATGAAAGGGAAGCTTCTCCAAGTTTCTAGGAGGTTCTAAGGACATGTATATATTGATATGAGATGGTTCATGCCATGGTTGGTGATCTCATTCTCTCAAAATCACAAGTTTCACTCACTTTCTCCAATTTGCAAAAGCATCACAAACTCTCTCAAATCTCCATCAATCTTCACATTTTCTGATTGAATCTTCATCATCATCATCCAAGCATCATAATTCACATCAAGATTGGTGAAATTGGAGGAAGACTCGAGCTGTGCAAGTTCATCATTCAAGAAGCATAAATTTTGGAATTGAGAGATTCAAAGCTTTGGAGTCATATTTGTTGCATACAGAAGTAATCATCAAGTTCATTGATCAGTTTGCACTCACTTCAAGCCTTGGATCAAGAGGATTTGGTACCTGTTTTCATCAATTGCACCAGGTATGTTTCTTGCTCGAATTGCATGTTTTAGTTAGAGTTAGTAGGTTTTGATAGTGTAGAATTGCTAAGATAGGATAGATGACTTAATTTGGTGAGTTTGGAGAGCTTTCATGAAGTTTGGTTATGGAGTGCAAAATCTGGTTGGATTGATATCTCATGATTCAGTGCATGAAAATCTTGGTTTATTGGCTTGTAATAATCAGCATAAGTTGTAGATGAGTTTAGGACAAGATTTAGAGAGAATGGAGAGGTTTGATATCAGGTGTTCATGGTGGATCAGGACTGCTATCTCTATCGAATTGGTTGATTGAGTGGGTGTTAGGGAGAGTTATGATTATGGCTGTGTAGAGGAGAGTTTCTAGAGCATTTTTGCTCTTTGGATCGAGGGCATCCATGGAGATTTGAGAGAGAACAGAACAATGGAAGATGCTTGCATGGTTAGGGTTTCAGGGTTAGGGTTTGGCTCAAGGTTGAAGACAACATGATGGCCACACGATCTAGACTTTGACCTTGACTTGGAGACTCATCGGACGGTCACGTTTTAAAACGAAATATGGAGGGAACCCTGGGTGCCAAACGCACCGTTTCACTTAAGTTTGCTGATTGGGCTCAACATTGGATTGCTATACACACCCCACTCAGAGGCCCAATTCAATTTTACACGTCAAAAGCTTGCTATTTGCACCGAGGATTTTTCCTTTTTTCTGGCATTTTTTCATTTGATTTTCTGAACGCGTTGGGCTTAGTGGAATTCATATTCGCACCCCTGCTCTGTGGCCCACCTGGAGATTATAACTGGAGCGCCTTGCTATTCTCACCCCCTCCCTCTATTTCTCTATATTTCCTTTTTTAATTTCTTTTCATTTTCATGCATTTTCCAAAAATCATAATAAATCATAAACTTCATATTTTTTAATGATTCTTTTTGCATTAATTTCTTCAAGATGTCTAGAAAATTATAAAAAATAAAAATTGCATTTTATTTTTTATTTGATATCTTTCCCATATTTTCCAAATAAATGCCTATTTTAGGTGTTTCATTTCATACATGATTTTGATAAATTTTGTTCTAATAAATGCTTTAATATTTTTCACCCATTCTTTTTAGGTTGATTAATAGACATTGTTAGCTTGTACATACAATTTAGTTCATATTTTTAGGAATTAATTTTAGGTGATTGGTTTAGGTTGGAATAACATGAACACAATTAGGGTTTTAAGTGACAACATAGGTGGATAAATTCATTTCCTTTAGGACTTAGAGATTGAATATTTTAGCTATGGGACTATAGGGACTATGGGTATAGGATAGATCCCCTTAGAAATCACTAGGATTCCCCTACTGCTATTAGTATATGCTGCTATTTTTGATTGATTGGTGTGGTGTGCCCTCTGGGGATTATTGATTTGTCTGTGTGGGTATTGGGATTGTCTGGGGATTGGGAGAGTTGAAGACTTGTGATGATGAAGCCATTGGAGATCCAGAGCTTGAAGACCAACTTCCAGAGTTGATGAGGAGATTCCTGCTAGCAGCTGTTGAGGAGATTAGGGTTTAGGAGCTAGGCAGAGCTCTAGATTAGAAAGCTTGTTTCTCAAACATGGAATGCCTTGTCTGCATCCATCCTTTCTCTATGATTCAAAGTCTCTTTCAAATATCCACCTCCTTCCTTTGGAAGGATCAGTGAATGTATTTGAAAGATAGAACTTTTGAGAGGAAACTGTCTGTTTAATGTTAATAGTTGATGAACCACCCTTGGTAGGTAATTGACTGTCTAACATTCATTCACTTAATCTGGTTGACCAATATTCCTCCTGGAGTTTAGGATTTGAAGAAAAGCCACTGTAGACTGAAGACTGATGATCAAAGCCCTTGCTTGAAGGCTGTGTAGATGGAGATTGATGCTTGCCTGAAGCTTATAGCTGATTGGAGATGACTTGAAGACAGATGTTGATGCAGAGCTGCTGTGGCTGTTTATTTTTGCTGTATTTCATTTCTGATGTATTGCTTGGTTTTCCTGACTGTATTGTTTACTGTTTACCCTGTTGGGTTGAAAGTGAATCCTGTTCACTTTTGCCTATTGTTTTCTAGGTTCGAGGTTGAGTGGGACTCCCTTGCCTCGCTTGTATTGTTGCATCCATGCATTTTACCGTATTACTGTATATATCTGCTATTGCTTCTGTTTCCGTCTATTCCTTTAGGATCTCTGTTTCTCTCTGTGCGAGAGAGGAGCATGATAGACATTAGGTCTTAACCCATGCATGATAACATTAGGTTAGTTTGATTCCCTTCGCAATCGTGGGTTAGAGTTCTGTCTCTCCTTCCTCAAAACTAACAGAAAAACACAATAAAATTTCAAACTCAATAAAAGACACTTCTTCCGTAAAAGAAAGTGAACTCATCAAGACGTCATTTTTGTCCGCTTGGACTGCTAATCAGAAAAACCTTTTTCAGAAGGAATAAAATCAACCAAGACAGACTTGTGTCGTACGTGGCCCGAACTACGTTTGCTCTGATCTTTCATGCTGTGTGGAAGTACGTAGGCATAGGATGCGATATCCTAGCGAGCAACCTTCCCCTCCTTTCCCGTAGGTAGGCGAACTACGTTGACTCTGATTTCTCGTTCCAGACGGGAATACGTAGGCATAAAGTGCGATACTTTGCCGAGTCATTTTATTTTCATTTTATTTCTTTTAACCCTTGACCTTTAGAATAGATAGAATAACAATCCATACCCGAAAACAAGCGTGGATCCCGTCGAGTACGACGGACGTGAGGGGTGCTAATACCTTCCCCTTGCGTAACCGACTCCCGAATCCAGGTTTTGGTTGCGACGACCATACCTTTCCCGTGTTGTGCGAGGTTTACTCTGAGCGTTTCCTTTCCCGCTCTGAGGGATAAATAACGCACGGTGGCGACTCTTCTGTTCAGCCGACGCCGATTTTCGCAGTAGCGACAGCTGGCGACTCTGCTGGGGACCCAACGTCCCCTGGCTGCTAAGGACCACGATGGTTCTTATGCATTTGGGATCCAACGTCCCTTAAGAGAGTCAATCCTAACGCTTGTTTTCCCGTCGAGGATTTTGTATGGATTTATATTTTGACCTTTATTTTCAGCATTATATATATTGATTATTATTGCTGTATTGGGGTGTGACGGGTGTTCTGATTGAGAGATAAGCCGGACCTGGGCTTGAGTGCACCTAGAATTAGAGTAGAAAGTAGTGGGCGCGTGCCGGCTTTGCTTGCATTAGTGTCTCATGAAATCTACACTCGGACGAGGTTCTTCTGGTTGGCTTCTTTTTCTACCCTTTGGGTCGAAGGGGTTGTTGGTCAGCTGAATTGTCGACTCCGGGGACCGATCATTTGGAAGTTGGCTAAGTGAGGCCTCTTCAGGATTTGATGATGCCACTCCTTCCGGGAATCGTATCATCAACCCTGAAAGTCTGTGACGCCGACGACCGCATAGGATGCCATACCTTTGTCAGTTACTAGGACATCCACCTGTGAGAGGGTTTGGGGTTATGCAGGTAACTAGACCTTCAGACTACCGAGTTATGCAGGTTCCTGGTAGGGTGATTGTGTTCTCTCAGGGAGAACCATTCATCAGGCCGACTAATACTGAGGGCCACCTGCAGTCCGGACTCATCGGAAGGGGGAGGGATGTCCTCGACCCTTTTGGCCTCGTGGGCCTCCTGTCGAGGGGCGTCTCCTCCCCTGGTGTATCTTTTCAAGTGCCCGTCCTTGATGAGTATTTCGATCGCGTCCTTCAGGTGGATGCAATCCTCGGTGACATGCCCGTGGCCGCGGTGGAAGCGGACGTATTTGGATTTGTTCATGTTAGCCTTAAGGGGGTGCCGGTTTGGGGAAACAGAAACCTTCCTGGTTGAACTCCGAGTTGGCGCATTCAGCCAGTATGCGCTCACAGGAAGCGACTGGGGCTGTGTATTCGGTGAAGCGGCCTGCGGGGCCCCTCTGCTCCCGAGACTCTCGGGGGAGATCGTTCCATCGTCGGTCTCCCCCCCACCGGGGGGTCGGGGCTCCCTCTTCTTAGGACCCACGGTGGGTTTCGCGGTTGCGGGAGTCCCGGGCAGAATTAGGAGCCTCGGTTTCCTCGTACTGGATGTAGTGGCGGGCTTTCTCGAGGAAGCCTTACAGGGTGGTTGGTCGTTGGATCGCCACGACCTCGTAGAATTTGGAGCCGTAGCATATGCCTTGCTCTATGAGGTAACGTTTCATGTCGTCCGAAGTCGTCACCTGGACTGCCTCTCTTGTGAATCTCTCAATGTAGTTTCTGAGAGGCTCATTCGAGGCTTGGATGATCGCGCCCAGGGCGGCCTCCGTCTTCGAATGTCGTCGGGAGGCCGTGAAATATTGTGAGAAGAGATCCTTCAGGACCTTCCACGATGTGATAGGCTCAGGCTCCAGGCTTTTGTACCAGGCCATGGCCCCCTTCCTTAGCGTCGTCGGGAAGAGTTTGCACTTGATGGCTCCTCGGACGTTCGTGTAGTCGAGCATGGCCTCGATGTCTTCCATGTGGTTGTTCGGATCCGAGGTACTGTCGTACGTGGAAAGTACGGGCGGCTTCTCCATCCCGTGGGGGATGGGGGTTGCCATGATTTCTCGCGACAGGGGGGGTCCTGTAGTCATCCTCGTCACTGCAGACGGGGAAGCGCGAGAGCGAAAGATTGTGCCGATGGGGTTGGTTATGTCCCCTCGATCTCTTCCCGGGGATTCAGGTCTGTTCGCTTTTGGGACCGGGGAACGCCTATCCTTTCGGGGAGGTGACCGGATGCGCTTCTTGAAGGACACAGGTTGGGGTCTCTCCAGTTTTGGCTAGCGCCCCCGTGGACGAGGAGAGGGGCTCCGGGAGTCTCTGCGTTGATTTCTCCGCGGGGGAGAGCGAGAAGAGGTATCTTGCTTCAGCATGCCGATGCGCTCGTTCTGCTGAAATAACATCAAATTTGTTTGGTTAATGGTTGCGAAGAGGGCAGTCATCATTGGGTCTGCTCTAGCTGGCGTAGGAACGGCCTGGAAGACAGCCAGGCTCCTTGCTCATAGTGCGACGTGATGTGTCGCATCCTCAGACGAAGGAAAGGCGGTTTGTCCGTCCCTGGCGTCGCCCTCGCAGGTGTGGGACGTCCCCGCCTGGTCGTCGTCATTGTTTATTAGGATGAAGGCGAAATTATAGATAACATCATCATGACGTGGGCTAGTCATGAACTCAGAAGTTGAAGTTGGAAGCTTTGGTTCTTCTGCTCGGAGGAACGGGGGAGGTTTAGATTCCTACAGATGGAGCCACTGATCTTAATTGATCAAAAGAGATTGCTGGCCACCACGCGTCGTCGATCTGAAAGCTGTTCACCGGAGGTAGGGAGGAGGAGGAGTTGTACTTGCAAGACACTCTGATGCCATAGTAAGTAAAGGACTAGAGCGAGAGCAAATACAAAATTAAGGTGTAGAGAATTGAATACCTGACCCTCTAGTGAAAGAGGGTATTTATAGAGAGACCCCAGCGCAGGGCCAACGGTCACTTGTGTTGGGTTGGATTGCTAGGCCCAACACAGGTGACTGCTAAGGCTTACGTGGCGTAGTGAAGACCAACATGTGGTCTTCTCCCTAGTTAAACCGTCCCGTGATCTCCGGACGGTGGGTTGACCAGCTCTTTCGGAGGCAGGTAGTTGGCTGATGACGTGTTCCCGCAGAGGGGGCACGTGTGGAAGACATGTTGTTCTACCCGACCGGGGGGGGATGTCTGCCCGGTGTGTCTAGAACTGTGCCCGACACTAGGTGATTTGGGTCTGGTTTGGCCTTCTCCAAATAACGTTGGGCTTGGCTTGCTCGACGGATGGACAGACCTGGGCCCAGTCCATAACACTTCTCATTGCACATTTTCATGAAACCTTTTCACATATCATTGCTATTAATCATGAAAATTTTTCAAGCATTGCAACACATTTTCAAGAGGTATGTTGTGATGTATTTCAAGAAATTTTTTTTTAAGATTTTAAATAACCTCTTTCATGTAAAATATTTATTGTGTTCATACTTTTTTAACATAAAATTCTAGTGCATAGTTTTCATATCAGATAAAATTTTCATAGTCCTTGAGCACTTAAGTACATAAGTGATTATTAATTGTTATAGAAAAGGGAAGAACATAATTTTTAGAATATCAGAAAAGCATAAAAGCTCTCAAATTTATTAAGTCTGATGCAAAGTATGTTTGTATTAGAATTATTTGTTTACTGTAATATTTCACCAAGTGTTTGGTGATTTTTGTTTGTAAGAAAGTAGTTGTATTTTATAAAGGTGTTTGAAAATTGAAAAAGGTCCTTTGAATCAGGGTGATTCAAAGTTCACCATTATGGTTAGTGTTGAGAAAATCAAGGAAGTGACGTGCTTCTTTGTTGTTGTTAGAAGATTGTAGGAGAAGTCTTGGTGTAAGGATTGTACAAAGATATAATAATAGTGAAAATATGTCATGGGGTGTGAGGGGAATAAATGTACCATTGATTGGAAATGAGAACTAGTATACATCTTTATGTTATTTATTTTTCTGCATTTAAATTTTGGACTTTAACATATTTTTGGAAAATTAGGAACATACGAACCATCATTTAAAAACACTAAAAAGTCGGAAAATCCAATTCACCCCTTCTTAGAATTCACTATATACTTACAATTCATGTCTTACGAGATCACGCACGTACCTCGAGAGCAGAACACCTGAGAGAATGTATTACCCAAGTTGGAAAGAAATAGGGCATTAGGCTTTGACCTTTACTTCATATATGAGACATTGGATAACCCATCATAGTCATACTAGGATTGATGGTAGCCACAATTAACGGTACTATATTCTCTCATGGATAGCAATGATAATAACATATATAAAGATTGAGAGCTTACCAATTTATCTCACTAAGATCAACCTCTTAAAAAGAACATCGTCTTTGTATTAGACTGTAAGAGGAAGCCTTTATAGGATGGGGTTGACCACTCCTTTGCTGAAATGAATGGAAGAAGATAAAGTTGAATATTTTCTTGTGAAGAGACAAATGTATTGTTGACCAAGCGACTCCAAACACTAGAAGGGGTGTTTATTTTTTATATTCGAAATTCAAAAAAAGAATTATTAAAACTTTGATTTTGAAAACATTTATCTTTGTATAAATAATAAGTCAAAGAAATGGTAACAAAAAAATGAAAAGAAGAGAGAAACACGACAGAAAGAAAATAAAAGACTGGAAGTAAAGGAGATAAGGGGTGTTTATTTTTTATATTCGAAATTCAAAAAAAGAATTATTATAACTTTGATTTTGAAAACATTTATCTTTGTATAAATAATAAGTCAGAGAAATGGTAACAAAAAAATGAAAAGAAGAGAGAAACACGACAGAAAGAAAATAAAAGACTGAAAGTAAAGGAGATAAAGGATAGAAATATTGCACGATAGATTTATCTTGGTTCGGCCTAAACCACTTATCCTACTTCAGACTCCAAGATTTTCCTCTTGGGATTTTCACTAAGTTCCACTTTGAACTTTTAGAGAATGAGCCCAACCAAGCTTTAACAATAACTTGAGCTTTAGCCAAGGTCAACCCAAAAATCTTCTAAAATAATCAGAGCTTTTACACAGACTTAGCTCAAAAACCTTCACCTAAGCCTTTTTTAGGGTTAGCTTGCAACATTAAAATATTTTACAAAGATATTACACGAGATAATCACACTATTGAATAAAACAAATTTTAGCACATCTCAAGTACAAAAAAACTCTTAGAAGGAATTTTTCACTCTTTTACCTCTAAGGCAACTCTAGTGAAAAAATAGGTTTTTCAGAATGAAAGTTAGTAAAAATAAAGTAGAAAGGTTTCTTTTCATAAAAATTGGTGCATTATGAAATGAGTAAAAACCTTCTTTATATAATAGAAAATTTGACTAAGAAAGGAAACAATTCATGGGCCTTTTAATGATTTTGTTGATTAACCCTAGGTGATAACATTAACTGACCCAAATTAGGAAAGTTTGAGTTTTTACGCCATTTAATCGATTAAAAACTTATTTAATCAAGGGTTAAATATGTTTGTAGTCCTCCTAAATATCTCAAATTTTATTTTTAGTCCATCAAAATATTTCCTTCAAAGAATGGTCCTCCTAAAACTTTTCATCCACACTTTTAGTCCCTAATACTAAAATTATCGATAATTCAGTTGCTAAGTAATATTATGTCTCTAAAAGCGTCGTTGATTCTGTCGCTAAGTTGCAAAAGGGACCATAAGTATGGATGAAAAAATTTAGGAGGATCATTCTTTGAAGGAAATATTTTGAGAGACTAAAAATAAAATTTAAGATATTTAGTAGGACCACAAATATATTTAACCCTTTAGTCAATTAAGAGGCATTGCGAATATGTTTAACGATTAGAGAAAGCCCTTAATCGATTAATCAGTGTAAAATACCTTCCTTTTTTTATTTGAGCTTCTAACCAACTAAGTGCATGCTCAGAATAGTTTCAAGAGATTTTATCAAAAGATATAAGTTGTTTGACAATCATTTGTGTGTGTGTGTGTGTTTGTGTGTGTGTGTGTCTGTGTTATCTTAATACCTCAAGACTTACTCTTATTCCTTTTACAATAAACTAATAAAGACTAGGAAAAACCCTAAGCGCAAGACTAGGAGAGCCTTCACATCTTCAACTCTTTAAGCTTAAAGGTCATAGCTTCAAGTCTTAAAGCCCCTTGATTATTCCAACAAAGTCTAGCATTTTCAAACTAAACTTGATGTCTTTAACTGATGAGACTTAATATATCTTTTTTAGATGCCATCATTAGAAACCACTAGATAGTTGCAATTAAATTGCACTTTGATAGTTCTCACCAAGAAATTATTGACTCGTTAACACCAAATATCATTTAAATTATAGAGTTTTCGTCTTTTATTTTTCTTGATAGTTCTCATCATCAAAACCAAATTATAGTTATATCACCACAAAACATAAATCCACATGTATGTCCGAGTAACATTTAGGGGGGAAGATCACTCACCAAAAAGATTCTCAAGGTCAGACACTATCGGTATGCAATGGTTCAAGATTCTAAAAATTAACTTAAGAGATGTGAACAACGTCACAAACATAGGGACATTCACATCCTCCTGGTATGAGTTCAATATGTTGACAACACCATGGTTGTTCTCCTAATGGGGCATGTACATCCTTGACCCTTTCCCATTAGCTCTCTGGCATCTAAACATTTTTATCGTAGTTGTAAAATATTTTACCAAAAGGATTAAAGTAGAAGCCCTTGAAAACATGAAAAAATCCAAAATCCAAAATTTCTTTAAAAGAAACATCTTTGCAAGGTATGACATCCCCCAATCCATTATCATCGATAACAAGACTCAACTTACAAATAAGAATATGAACAAATTCTTAGAGGATTTCATGGTCAAATACCATTTCATGCCATTAGAACATCCCAAGAACAATACGAAAGGTGAACCAATCAATAAAATAATGTTAAAATGACTAAGGAGAAGACTCGAGTGATCCAAAGAAAACTAGGTCAAGAAGCTCCCGCACATTCAGTGGGCATACCATACTAGGCCTTATTTAACGAATAGGGGGACACCTTTCAGATTGAGGTTGTTATCTAGTTGAAGTAGCGGAACTCAGCTTAATAATGGCACATCCCTTACAAGGGGAAAATAACTCGCAAGCGATCAAGCATGAATTATACCCATTGGAAGGAAAAAGATGTTTTGCTACCCTCACAAGTGCCATCATCAAACAGATCACCTCGATAGAGTATGCCGACGAAGTCAAACACAGAGGTTTCCAACCCAAAGATCTTGTCTTCCAAAGAGCCAATCTTTGAGGGAGGAAGACCATGGAAGGGATTTACGAAGTTCAAATTAGTATGGGAAAATTTGTTTATACCATCGAAACACTCCATGGGGAACATATCCCAAGGACCTAGAATCTACCAAGTTGAAATGCTATTACATCTAAGTCATTGGATGGGAGCGATCCCCAAAGACATTGAATTATGTAAATAATAGCTTTTGTGACCAGCTACGAAAAATGACGAGGAGAAAGTGATTAGAGCAAATATTAATGGTGAAACAAAATCATTGATAAAATAATATAATAATGAAACAAAATCATTCATTAAAATATAAGTATGAAATAAAATCATTCATCAAACTATTCATAAAACAAGGGCTAAGGCTAGTAAAATGCAAGGCAACAAACAAAATAAATAAAGCCTAAAGTGATTACATAACAAAAGAACAAGCAAATAAGCGTCTGCAAAGCCAGAAATTCACTATGGGTGACCAATTTCCCTATTACGACTTTCTTCTTACTATTAAGCTTGTCCTTAGGGATTTTAACTGTAGGACACAACAATTCCAGTTGGTTCAGTGTGTTATCAAAGTCAACTCCAGTTGTCCCTCATTTAACTTTTTTAACTGCTTCTTCAAGTTTTTTTGACCTCTTTCTCATGAGACTATTTTGTGCCAACCAAATCAACTTCCATAGTTTTGTTCATAGTTTTAAGGGAATCCTTTGTTTCACTTAGAGCACTTTCAACACCGATTGTTGATGTTCGAATGTCAACTAGAGTCCCTTCCTTCTCCTTCACCAGCTTTTCTAGATTTTTCACCTTGGCAAGAAATTTGGATTGGGAACCATGTTCTTTCACCTCTTTTTGAGCAGGTGTCAAGATCATATTTCTCACAACAAGATATTTCTCAAGGTAATTCCTTTCTAGAAGGGAAGATTTTATCCTTTTTAGGGTCTCCCTCTCATTTCTAAAGTTTTTTGGAGCCAAAATTTCCCCTTTTTGAAAGCACCAACCCAGTGCAGGTGGTATGACACTCAGTTATCGCTTGTTTTTAGCTAAAATTATTCTAGTGGGAAAAGTAATTAAAATCACCTTTTAAGTAGTTGGCTTGAAATGTTTTGGTAAATTGGGAGCAAGTGGTGAGAGTGAAAGACTGCATAAAATATGAGTGATGAGCATTATCGTTTCTCTCTACGCTCAAGGTCTCGGCCTTAGGGGCCTCCATCATGAACCTCTTATGATATGGACCTTCTTGAATATGCCCACTATCTTTATCTGGCACGGAAGAATCATCACTAATTTCCTTTGACAAGGATCCCTTTGAAGTGCATCATCACTAATTTCCTTTGACAAGGATCCCTTGAGCTGGGTTTTGGAAGAGGGAATGACCTAGATCTATATTCCCTCTGGAATGAATGCAAATTATGATTAAAATATGTAGTACAAAAAAATTCCCTTATGTTAATGCTTATGAATGAACCTGATCAATGATAGAATGGTTACCTCTTGTGGCATTTAATCATTGATGCCGGATCCAGAGAACTATCATGAGCGTTGGATGAACAACATCACCTCTACTCAATCCACACAAACAATGTGCCCTCAATCTCAATGATAAATGTTCTAAATGAATACTTTGAGATAGAGAAAAAAAATAAAAATAGGGTTTCACAAACCAAATTTTGTCAAGTGTGAATACTTCTGCACAAGGATTCTAATTATATATCCGTCTGTGTGGGCTACAAACTGAACAAGCCCACTAAAGTGCACCGTACCTTACATTATTTTGTATTTCATGTAAGCGCATCATAACTTATGGTGTATTGTATTACACTTAATTACATCATACCTTACGATATTCGATATTTCATTTAAGTACATCGTACCTTACGATTTTTTGTAATTCACTTTAGTATATTATACCTTTCAGTGTGTTGTGATTCTTTAAATAATGTTAGTGCTTCACAGAAATGCAAAATCAAATAAGCTTCACTTATTCATTTTATCTCTCATCAATCTGTCTTTATGTGTGTGACCATGTAGGTTGTCACGACGTTGAAAAATTTACTAAATAACATAATTAATATAATAATTAGTGAGTGGTATCTAACAACACATCACTCTTACCTAATTCACAAAAAATGTCATGGGAACTGACGAAACATTTATGTGATAATGGTTATGCGTACAACTATCCTTTTAACCTCATGTCTATAATGAACATAAGGCATGAACTTAACACCATACGTCATACCCTAATTTTTACCCCTAAGATTCCACCTTATTTGCATATTTGCAATGAATCAAGATCACAAAATTGGTTGTCTCCTAACCCTCTCATCTTTGGATTTGTATTTGTAGAGATCGTCAAGCACCTCTTTGTGTATATTTTATCATTTTTTTGTACTTATATTCTTTATAATTCACTAACCATTAATCAAAAATACAAAAAAATTCCTTGTTCCTTTTGTGTCTTTTGCAAGGCAGGGTTTGGAATCAAGGGCATCAAATGTTTGTCTCCTCAACTAGGGTTTGGGTTCCTCAAGTCAAGTTGTGGTCAACTATTGATTTCAAAGGCCACTCATCAAAGCATGACCTCTAATCTCAAATTATAAAGTCTCAAGCATTATTCAACTTCATTTGATCAAAGATACTTCAAAATTTGATAGCTTGTTTCTCAAGAAACTTCAAAGGTTCATGTGTTTATTTTCATGCCTTCTGAAGGTTGAGAAAAACAAAAGAAAGGGTTTGAATTTGGTTTTGCAAATTTTTCAATGGACTTGGTCACACACACACGCAAAGAAAGTATGAACCACAAGAAGAAAGAACACAATTATTTTATCCTGGTTCACTGTTAACGAAGTTAATCCAGTCCATCCGCCAAGGTGATTTTGCCTTATCACAAGGACTTAATTCACTAATCTTTGATAAGATTACAACAACCTCTAAGTCATCAACAAATTAGCCCTCTCGAGTCTACTGACTAACACGCTTAGTCAGTCATGGTAAACTTACAACTAACCTCTAAGTTGTTCAACAACAACTTAGCCCTCTCGAGTCTATTGACCAACACACTTAGTAACTCAAGGAAAAATCACTTTAAAAGTGTTACAAGAATGATTATGATAATGCTTCTTAATAAGCAGATTGAAATAAATTTACGAACAATGTTTTCTATACAAATATGAGCAGCAACTCTTTGTGTTTTATATTCTTTGACAGAGTGTACTTCAACGTTTGACTAGTTGAATCATTGTTTTTGCAATGCAGTGTAGTCTTTTATTTATATCCTCAAGAGATATATGTTGAGGTATAAGAAGGTATTTTAGCTAGGATAGATGTCTTCATCGGTAGAATCCTTGGAAAGCAGAAGTAGTAAAAGCTTAGAAAGCTTTCTGTTCAGTTATGAGCAAAATCTCTGCTTTTAGACATTTTAGGAAAGAGCCTTTTGTATGGATTCTTGGTTTTCACGTTTTACTTTGGACTTTAAGCTTTGATCCTTATCATGTATTTGAACTTTTAACATTGATTAGAGTCTTCAGAATCCTTTCTTTAGAATCAGACACTTTCATGAGGAGCACATGTTTTCTTCTTCAGAAGCACCAGTATTTATCAGAATCTTGTTGAGTTGCACTAGAAATTGATTCCAATGAGAATTGTATATCTGCACACTTAAGATAGAATTAGAGTACCAAATTGTTACATTTAAAATATATGCATTGTTATCATCAAAACTAGAGATTATATGCAGAATAGAAATCTTGTTCTAACAATCTCCCCCTTTTTTATGATGACAAAATCATGTATTTTGATGAAACAATGTATATGATTTAATGTGCTAAAGATATCAGAGTTAAGTACTTTTTAGAATACTCCCCCTGAGATAGACAAGCCCCCCTGAGCTGATATCTTATGTTTACTTCTTCTAAGTTGAATTCTTTTTGTTGTTGTTGTTGTTGCAATGTTTACCATTAGAAGCTTCTAACGGACAATCCTACAATTTCTTTCTCATGCTTGATATATGATGTTAGAATGTGAGCATGAATTTTTAGAGAGGAGATATATACATATATCAAAATTATTCCTACTTTTACTCCCCCTTTTGTCATAATCAAAAAGTTTAAAAAATAAGAAATAAGACACAAACGAAAAAGACAAGAGAGAGCCCTAAAGTGCCTAGGGAAGGGAAGTAGAAGGAGTCCTTGCAAGATGTTGAGTAAGCATGTTCTTGATGGAACTATTAATTTCATCTTGACTATCCAGCCTATCTTGCATCATTTTCTAATTTTTCTGCAAATTTATTAATGTTTGTGCCATAACTGGGAGAAGGTTATCATCAGAGACATGTTTTTTAGCAGCAGCTTGGAGGACAACTTCTCTTTTTGCAGCAACTTTCTTCTTAGCTTCCTTTTTTGCAAGCTCGGCAGCAAGTCTGTCAACTTCCTTTCTTGCTTCTTCAACAAGTCGTTTTCTTTCTTTTCACTCTTCTAATCTCACTTCTGCTTATCTGACAAACTTCTTTTTAACTTCATTCGAGAAACCCTTGATTTCGTCAAGTCCTTCTATTAGCCAAGTGTTAAAGAGATTCCAATTTGTATTCAGAAGGGTAGGCTCTTCACTAGAATTGGATTCTTCGTAGAGCCATTTGACTCTAGTAACAACATTTTCCAGTAAGCTAGAAAGAACATCAGCCAATGTTTTGCTAGAAGGTTGATGATCGGAAGGATGAGAATCGTGGTGAGTCTCACCATCAACTTCAAATTCTGTGGGAGAGTCTGGAGAGGTATGATGTGCTAAGGGTGGTGGAGAAGACAAAGTTTCAGCTTAAATTGTGGCAATAGCTTGAGACATAGTTTCTGAAGGAGAGATGGAAATAAGTGAAGCTGAAGATGAGAATGCATATTGTAATAGGAATACAGAAATAGGAGAGGTGGAGATGGTTTTTCTTGAAGAGATTGATATTTTAGATTTTTCAAGAGGAGCGAAAGCACAAGGTGTAGGTGGGATGGAGAAAGTAGTGATTGTGGTTGAGAATGATGGTGGTAGGGGAGGAATTTTTGAAACAAGATTTCTGGTATCTGACCAAGAAGCAACCAAAACTTAAGAGTAAGAAATTTCACTTGTTGGAGTGGTGAAAAAAACAGTTTCAGAGTTCATCGAGGAATTTCCTGATTCCTTGAGCCCTAACTTCTTCTTTACAGTCACGGTCTTTGAGGAAATGTGTTTCCTTTTGTAAAGGTTTGGTGGTTCAGCAAGGAGTTCGTCAAACGAAATTCCAGATACATCATGACCCTCTTTTTCAAGTTGGTCTAAGTAAGCTTGTAAGACTTCTAGTGGATCAATTTAGGTGAAAAGAGGATAGTTGTCAACAATTAATATGCGCCCTTTGATACTTTCAAATTCTGTATCCATTATGGGTTCAACAGTGATCTCTTTAACAAGAAGCATGCTTTTGACATTCTTGATATTAAAAGGTTTTCCAATATCTTCCCCAAGATCACCTACCAAGTTATGTGTAACCAAATGATCTACAAGACCACTCTCCATCATAAGATCTGAAATTAGTCTTCCCATAGGAATATACCTTTTTGGCTTATCCCTAGATTCTTTGACAGTGTTTTGAAGGAATTTGAACAGAATGGATGGAAGATCCATTTTTACTCCTTTCTGCAGGAAGTACAGTATGTACTTCTGATAAGCATTAGCATAGTTAAAGGAACTTGTTGAAGATCTGGTATGGATGCAACCCAGAATAAGCTTGGACCAAATGTGAAGGTGTTTGGACAAATCCGTTGCCTTAGGTTTTGAATTTTCATCAGTGCGTTGAGTGTAGATCGAGGGGATAACTGTTTGACTGAAGAAAACTATCTTGTTACTCATGTTGTAGACACACTTGCCTTTATTGAATTCCATCCTCAGTAGGGCAACAATTGATTTTTCAATGATGAAAACTTTTTTTCCCTTAACATCGAAAACAACATAAGGATCATCAGCATTAGCATGAACCTAGAAATATCTTACCAGAGTGGTGTAGACTGGGCCGAAAAGGCGCTTGAGTAACTTTCCCAACCTTGTTTCTTGACATCAGTAGTCAAATCCACACCATTTTCCTTTAGTTTTTCGAAGTCAACCAGTAGTTCACAACAAACTTCCAAATTTTCAAGGGCTATTTTTAGATAGAGTTTTTCAGATTGGTTTAAAATGTGAATCTGCTGTTGTTGAGAAGCAACCACTTTTTAGGACATGATTTGAGATATCAAAGAGATGAGGTCTAAATCGGATTGTTGGGAAGAGTCTATCTGTTATTCCATTTGCTTAGAGAAGTTGTAGAGTTCTTGTTGTTGAACATCCATGATCAAAGAAGTTTCTCATAGAGAATAGTTGGATTTGAAAAGTAGGTATAAAGTGTGTGAGATAAAGTGAATAGTGTGTGATGAAGAGAGTAGTAAAAAAATATTAATTACTGTTTCTTGAAAAAAACCATAAGGGGAAAAAGTAATAATGACTTTAACCTACTCCTAAGACACCCCAATTCTCAAGGTGTCACTCAATCATCAGATTATGATTTACACATGTAAAAGTGAATCATAGCTGCCAGTTTTGAATTTTCACCGCTTAATGTTCTTAAAGATAAGGAAACCGAATAGGTTTCTGACTTGAGATGTTTTTGATTAAGATAGTTTCTAACTGGTAAAAATATCAAGAAATCAGAAATACATAAGATCATAATCACAATTTTACAGAAGGTGCTAAACAATAGAAGGTTCATTCTAGGAAAAACTCTATTTTCAAATGTTTCAGAATGAATAAGAATTTATCTCCAACTAGGGGTTTTGTAAAAATATCAGCCCATTGATGATCTGTATCAATGAATTGTAAGGAGATAGTCCCTTTCTGAAAATAGTCTCTAATAAAATGATGTTTGATTTCTATGTGTTTAGCCCTAGAGTGCAAAATAGGATTCTTACTTAAGCAAATAGCTGTAGTATTGTCATAAAAGATAGGAATGTTACTCTCATATATCTGAAAGTCTTCAAGCTAATTTTTCATCTAGAGCATCTGAGTGCAACAAAGTGATATTGAGATGTATTCTGCTTCTACAGTAGATAAAGCAATTGTAGATTGTCTTCTGCTTCCCCATGAAACTAGATTGCTTCCCAGAAACTGACAATTCCTAGAGAGTACTTTAATTCTTGCATTAGGCTCATTTCGAATTCTGCCTGCATTAGCTTTGAGAAATCTTAACATACAGAAGCATTAGTAGAACCAAAAATTACATCATCTACATAGATTTTGCATATTATTAGGTCGTTTCTAAAGTTCTTACAAAAGAGAGTAGTATCCACTTTTCCTCTGGTAAAGTCATTTTCTAAAAGAAAAGAACTTAATCTTTCATACCAAGCTCTGGGAGCTTGTTTAAGACCTTCCAATGACTTTTTCAATTTAAAAACGTGTTCTAGAAACTTATAATTTTCAAAATCCGGAAGCTGGTGAACATATACTTCTTCAGAAATGTAACAATTTAGAAACACACTTTTGGCATCCATTTGATATAACATAATATTATTATTAATGACAAAAGAGATGAGAAGCCGTATAGATTCTAACCTGGAAACTGAAGCAAAGATTTCATTATAGTCAATTCCTTCTTGTTGACTATAACCTTGTGCGACCGGTTGTGCTTTGTTTCTAACCACTTCTCCCTTCTCATTTAATTTGTTTCTGAATACCCATTTGGTTCCAATAACATAATTTCCCTTGGGCTTAGGCACTAGATTCCAAACATCATTCTTGGAGACTTGATCTAGCTCTTCTTGCATTGCCAGAATCTATACATTATCCTAAAGTGCTTCTTCACAAGATGTTGGTTCTATAAGATATACCAATCCTAAGAGTACTTCTTCAGAGTGCTTGAATATAAATCTTATTTTGACAGGTTCAACTTTGTCTCCTAGAATCAGATCTTCAAACACAGTTTGTCTAAGCCTTTGTCCTTTCTTTATGGAAGAGCATTCAGTTGCTTCTAATGTATCATCATGTTTTAGATATGTGATTTCAGAGTCTTTTGTCCTTTCTCCAGAACCTGTGAAGGTAACTTTTAGATCTGCAAAATTCTTAACTAGCTTTGACACATCTAAGTCAAGCTTATCGTTAAATCTAACATGGATTGATTCCTCAACAATACGTGTTTCTTTATTGTATACTCCGTAGTTCTTAGAGTGTTCTGAGTATCCTAACATGATACACTTTTGTGCCTTAGAATCAAACTTGTTTAGATTCTCTTTAGTATTTAAAATAAAACATGAACATCCAAAAGAATGAAAGTAAGAAATGTTGGGTTTTCTTTCTTTACACAGTTCATAACGAGTCTTCTCCAGAATGGTCTAATAGAGATCCTATTTTGGATATAGCATGTCGTGTTCACAGCTTCTTCCTAGAAGTGCTTAGCCACATTAGTTTCATTGATCATGGTTTTGGCCATTTCTTGCAATGTTCTATTTTATCTTTTTACAACTCCATTTTGTTGTGGAGTTCTAAGACATGAGAAATCATGAGATGTACCATTTGAATAAAATATTTCTTCAAACATTTTTTTCTCAAATTCGCCACCAAGATCACTTCTAACTCTAATAATTTTAGAATTGAACTCATTTTACACTTGAGAACAGAAACTTGTAAACACAAAATGCGACTCATTCTTGTGTCTAAGAAATTTCACCCATGTCCAGCGACTATAATCATCAATGATGACAAGTCTGTACTTCTTGCCACTGACTGACGCCGTTTTGACGGGGCCTAACAAGTCAATGTGTAGAGAATTCAAACGTCTGGAGGTGGAAACAACATTTTTTGATTTAAAAGATATTTTCGAAAACTTGTCTTTCTGACATGCTTCACATAGAGCATATGAAGTAAACTTCAGCTTAGGTAGGCCTCTGACTAACTAAAGTTTGTTTAGCTGAGAGATTCTTCTCATGCTAATATGACCCAAGCGTCTATGCCACACCCATTGCTCTTCGTTAACCGACATGAAGCACCTAACGTATTGATTTTTAAGATCAGAAAGCTTAATCTTATAAATGTTGTTTTTCCTCTTTCCAGTGAAGAGAACAGTGCCATCTTTCTGACTAACATCCTTGCACATTTTTTGATTGAAAATAATGTCATAACCATTATCACTTAATTGACTTATGGATGATGGATTATGCATTAATCCCTCAACATAAAGTACATTAGATATGGAAGGAAGAGATCCATTACCCATTATTCCAGAGCCTTTTATTTTTCCTTTCTGATCTCCTCCAAATCATACGTATCCAGCATCTTTAAGTTACAGGCTTTGAAACATATCTATTCCTCCCGTCATATGTCGCAAGCATCCGGAGTCCAGGTACCATGGCTGGTCTTTTAACTCTGTTACATAAGATATCTATAACACATATTATTTTATCCTTTGGTACCCATAAACTTTTGGGTCCTTTTAAATTAGTGTTCCTAGCATTTTTGATAAACCTAGGTTTTCTTGCAACATTTAATTTCCATGTTTGTCCTGGTGTATAATGGTAAGAAAAAGGAGATACATGTTTGTTTTCTTGAGAAGGTTTCTGATCATCATTATCAGAATCATAACCTAATCCTCTTTTTCCATTGTGACTAACACCATAGATCATAGAAGCCATTCTACTTTTATTTTTACTGTTATTTAAGAATTTCTAAAAAGCCTTATCATACTTATATAAGATGGTTTCAGACGAATGAGTAGCTTTAGAAAGAGTTTCATCAAATTTTAAACATTTTTTGTAAGAACAACATTTTCTCTATTTAAGATAAGGTTTTCATCTTTTTGTTTTAAAAACTCTTTCTCAAGATTGGCATTTTCTTCAACTTCACATTCAAGAGCCTTTTTTAGATTCTTGAATTTTTGTTGAAGTTTTTGATACCTTTTCAAAGATTCAGAAAGACATAATTCTAAGTCAACACGAGAAAGTTCAGAAAATACCTCTTCTAAGTCGAACTCAGTTTTTGTTGCATCTTCTTCTGATGATGTGGCCATGAAGGCTATATTGGCGCGCTCATCTTCGGAATCGGATTCCAGAACTTTAGAATCAGAATTATCCCATGTTACCATAAGACCTTTCTTCTTTCCTTTAAACATGTTCTTCTTGAATCTTTCTTTTCTGAAGCTTTCCTTTGTGAATTTTAGACAACCTTGTCTGACATGTCCAAGTTCTTTACATTCATAACAAGTTATCTCATTACTTACTTTTCTTTTTGAAGATGATTCTGGATGATCTCCTCTATTTCTGGATCCTCTAAAGTTGTTTTGTCTGTTTCTCCAAAGTTTTCTAACTCTTCTGGATATGAGAGATAATTCATCCTCGTTATCAGAATCTTCACAGTTAGAGTTTTCATATTCATTTTGAATGCCCTTATTTATTTCTGACTTACTTCTTTCTGGTCTTGATCTTAAAGCAACAAATTTAACCTTTTTATGAGGTTCATCTTCTTCTAGCTCTATTTCAGAGTGAGCTAACTAATTCTTCAAGACTTATATTATTCAGATCCTTGGACAACTTCAGTGCAGTGACCATTGGTCTCCATTTCTTAGGAAGACTTCTTACATTTTTCTTAGCATGATCTGTAGTAGTATACCCTTTGTCCAGAAATTTAAGACGTGCTACCAGGGTTTGGAATCTTGAGAACATGGATTCAATATTTTCATCTTCTTCCATCTTGAAGGATTCATATTTCTGGATCAACGCAAGAGCTTTGGTTTCCTTAACTTGAGTATTGCCTTTATGTGTCATTTTCAAAGAATAAAAAATATCCTTTGATGTATCTTTGTTAGTAATATTTTCATACTCATTGTATGAAATATCATTTAGAAGAATGGTTCTTGCTTTGTGATGGTTTTTGAAATCCTGCTTTTGCTCATCACTCATTTTGCTTCTTGGAATGGGCGTTCCAATAACAGAAAATAGTGTTTTGTAACCATTTGTCACTATATCCCAAAGATTTGTATCATATCCTAAAAGACATTTTCTATTCTATCTTTCCAATAGTCAAACTTTTATCCATCAAATATAGGAGTCTTGGTGCTGTAACTATCTCTTTCGTTTGTGTTAGAAGTGGCCATAGAGTTTTTCTCATGCTGGATCTCTCTACACGATTAAGTGTTTGATATGAAAATCAATAAAATATATGGAGCTCTAATGTCAATTGAAGGTTGAGAAAACACAATAAAGGGGGTTTTAATTGGGTTTTAAAATTTTTTCAATGGACTTGGTCACACACACACGCAAACAAAGTATGAACCACAGAGAGAAAGAACACAATTATTTTATTCTGGTTCGTTGTTAACGAAGTTAATCCAGTCCACCCGCCAAAGTGATTTTGCCTTATCACAAGGACTTAATCCACTAATCTTCGATAAGATCACAACAACCTCTAAGTCATCAACAACTTAGCCCTCTCGAGTCTACTGACTAACACACTTAGTCACTCAAGGTAAACTTACAACCAACCTCTAAGTTGTTTAACAACTACTTAGCCCTCTCGAGTCTATTGACTAACACACTCAGTCACTCAAGAAAAAATCACTTTAAAAGTGTTACAGGAATGTTTAACATAGTGATTCTTAATAAGCTGATTGAAACAAATTTAAGAACAATGTTTTCTACACAAATATGAGTAGCAACTCTTTGTGTTTGAGATTCTTTGACAGAGTGTACTTCAGTGTTTGACTAGTTAAATCGTTGTTTTTGCAATGCAGTGTAGTCTTTTATTTATAACCTCAAGATATATATGTTGAGGGATAAGAAGGCCTTAGCTAGGTTAGCTATCTTCAATGGTAGAATCCTTGGAGAGCAGAAGTATTAAAAGCTTAGGGAGCTTTCTGTTTAGTTCTGAGAAAAATCTATGCTTTTAGACATTTTAGGAAAGAGTCGTTTGTACGGATTCTTGGTCTTCATGTTTTACTTTGGAATTTGAGCTTTGATCCTTATCATGCATTTAAACTTTTAACATTGATCAGAGTCTTCATAATCATTTCTTTAGAATTAGATGCTTTCATGAGGAGCACATGTTTTCTTCTTCAGAAGCACATTATTTATCATAATCTTGTTGAGTTGCACTAAAAATTGATTCCAATGAGAATTGTATATCTGCACACTTAAGATAGAATTAGAGTACCAAATTATTATATTTAAATATATGCATTGTTATCATCAAAACTAGAGATTATATGTAGAATAAAAATCTTATTTTAACACTTCATCAACAAGTTTTCTCAAGCCATTTCAAGTTTCATCAAAGGACATTAAAGAGTACATCATTTTGAGTTTATATGATCATTAATGTGCCTTGAAATACAAAGAGGTTAAAATATCATAACTTCTTCATACTTCAATATTTTTGAGTGCTTCTTTGGGCAAATGACTCATCTTGACATCCCATCCAAATTCTATCTAGAAGTCAAGAGCCAATTATTCTTGGAAGGCCATCCAAAGTCTGGAAACAATATATGTTAGTTCCATGGTTCTATGATTGTCCATGGTTCTATGATTGGCTAAATTTTGGTAAAACATGATCCTGCACTGATGTTAAGCAGGATGTTATAACATCTCCATCTGCTGTGGTAATAGAACTGTTGTGGAATGTTTTAATGTGAATGTCATGCTGAATGTCGTGACATCCAACTGCTGTCATGTGTTGTAAATAGGATGTCATTACCAATATCATGACATCTGATGCAGCAGGAGCTAGCAAGAGCAGATGATAGAACTGTCGTCATGGATGAGCTAGCAGGAGCTGATAATAGAACTGCTGTCATGAATGTCATTACCAAAGTCATGACATCGCTACTGGTGCAGCAGGAGACAGCAGGAGTTGTGGTAACATAACTGTTGTCATGTGTTTTAAATAGGATGTAATTACCAATGTCATGACATCACTATCTGGTGCAGCAAGAGCTAGCTGAGATGATGACAAAATTGTTGTCATGGATGTCATACTGAATGTCATGATATCAATGTCTTATACAACAGGGGCTGCTATGATATATCTCTTGATAGAAGTGTTTTGGTCCTGTTGGCTATCCCTCATCAGTATGTACAGGCCAAAGTGATTTATTAGGAACAAAGCGCAGATTTAATTGGTGTTCATAAAAAGGATCTTTGAGACTTTTTAGGAAACTATAATATGCTTGTTTCTACTGTCATGAAGAAGATTTCGCAGAAGTGTTCAGCAGGGGAGTCTGGTCATCTAAGAGTAAGTGAAGCTGAATGTCATAATTGAATGTTATGACATTGATCGTATGATATCAGGCGTGCAGGGTTTGTTTTTCTTTTATGATACTTGATATATCTCAGGCTAAATTTCAAGAAACCTGTTATGGCTTCTCAGTTATCTTAGGCGAGATTCTAGTCAGGGCTGGACATAACATGAAGCAGTTGTGACCTAATTTGACAGCACCTTGAATTATGGAAAGTGGTTTAACCAAGGTTAACCTAAAGTTTGTTACTTGTGGCCAGCCTAAGCCCAGTCTGCATTGCTATAAAAGGAGGAGCAGAAGCAAGGAAAAAGCAAGCACTCACATCAAGAAAAACCAGAGTGTAAAATAAAGGTCTAGGGTTTGAGAGTCCCTTGTGTGTAAGTCATCCTTTGTATCTTTTGATACATTGTGGTAGACATATTTGTGAGTGAAGAGTGTTACTCTTCACGTGTGTTTTGTGAGTGAAGAACTTTGTTCTTCAAGTGTGTCTAGGGATCTTAGGATTCCTTGTGTGCCAAGCAATTGTAGGTTGTATGATTGCTCTGGTTTATTGTATATGAACAAGTTTGTTCATTGTGCCACTCAAAGCTGTTAAGCAAGAGTGTGTCTCACTTAATCAAAGCTGTGAAGCAAGATCAAGGTGAGTTTTTAGAGTGAGTCTCCATAACTATTTTGTAACTGTGTGTTAATATCACTGAGGTGATTGAGGGGGATTGAGTGGGTATACTCAGGTCTAGAGTGTCTCTAGGCAGAAGTGTCATTGGGTAGGTTTTAAGTGAGGAGTGCAAACTGGGTTGTTTGACTCTAAATTAATTATGCTAATAGTGAATTTCCTCCCTGGCTTGGTAGCCCCCAGATGTAGGTGAAGTTGCACCGAGCTGGGTAAACAATTCATTGTGTTATTTATCTTTCAGCATTTACAATTATGCACAATTTAAATGTTTAGATAAATAGTATGTCAGCCTGCACATGTTACAACAGACGTCATGACGTTGGTCATGACATTGGTACAATTTAAAGAAATTTAAATTGGTCATGGTCTGTCCTTGTCCTTGTTGAGCACAGATCAATGTTCTTGGGACATATGAGATCTGCATACCAGAATTTCAATATAGGTCATTTTGTGGATTTAGTGAAAGTTGGCCTAAACTCAAGTGATATTTTCCTAACTTCCAAAGATCATAACTCTCTCAATTTTCAACTTTTGTGGGCAGCTCTTTTTGCCAACTATCCTATTTGATGCCCTCTACAAGTTTGTTTTAAGGATCAAAGGCCAATTATGCTTGGAAAGCCATAAAAAGTTTGAAGATATTATATGTCATTTTGGACATAGAATTTTCTTGACCTCTGATTACAGGTCATCGTGCCAACTTTGCAAGCTCATAAATTTCTACTCAAGCATCCAAGTGGAACCGCTCTATGATATGATGTTATCATTTGAAAAAAGGAATGGGGATCAAAGGTCAAGTATACACAATTTCCCAATGGTTTGAAGTTGACTCCATGGAACTGAATTTTGGTTATGACCAGTTTTGCAACTTCACTCAATTCTTAATTTGAAGCCAATGTTTGCACATGAATAGTACCTGATAATGTTAAGTGATTATTTGTAATGCAAAATGACCAAAAATTAGAGGGAATGAACTGTGTTTTAGTTGATTTCACATCCAAGAATGACCATACTTTATTTTCTTGTGATTCACACGTTTTGCAATGATTCTTCGCACGTATGAGATCTATTCACCTCAGCTATAAATAGAACTATCATTTAAACTAAATTCCAAGCTTAGAAAGCCCCCAGAACCTCTGCTCGAGCACCAAAATTTTGAGATTTTATTTTCAAATTCTAAGCTCTTTCAACCTTGTTTCTTGATTCCATTAGCACCTTCGGTCTCCTCTAAAGCTTCTACAACAAAAACCAAGCTCTAAGACTCATTGAAGTTCTCTAACCAGATCCAACTTTCAAAACCTCAGATCATCATTTGGACAAGAAAGTTATGAGCATCTTTTAGAATCAAACAAGTTACCACAATGTAGTCTGACTCTCCCTGATCCTTTCCCCTAACTTACCTTGAGTTGTTTGTTCATATTTGCCATTTAATTTATCTTCTCATGTTTTCATTTTCACTAAGTTTTCTTTAAAATTCTCTCTGCTCACTTTCAATCAATGGAAATGAAGCACGAGGTTGAGTTTGCATTGATGAAACAGTCACAATGGTGGTGATTTTGTGACCTAAGTTTGCGAAATGCCAAACTCCGGTGAGCAACTCACCGGAGAAGACGGTCAGAAGTGCTCTCGCTGTGGTCTAAGGTTGTTTTAATTTGAAATTGATCCAACGCACTATTTCATTTAAAGTCCACCGTGTTTCTATAGATCCTGACATTTAGATATGTTTTAAATCAGATCTGATGGCTACGCATGTGTTTGAATACCAGCCTTTGATCTAATCTGATGGTTGTGGTTTTTTGCAGCATTTTTATTTCATTTTATTTGTTTTTAATTTCTCATTTATTTTGAAAAATCATTAAAAAAATAGTCCCCTTACCCTTTTTCATTCAATTTTTTTTCATAATTTTCTAAAAATATTTTCTATCTTATGTGCATTTTTTCACATTTTTATTTCACAATTTGATATTTTTCATTTTTTTTCCTCATTTTTAATGCATTTTAATTTGTTTAAAAATACTTTTATGCATTTTAAAATTCTCAAAAAAATTATTATATGGTCTTTGACTTGTTTCTGACTTATCTTAATTTTCTTGAGCATTTAATTGTTTTTTAGTGGCTGCATCTTGATTTTCTCTTTTATTTCCATTTAAAAATCATTTTTAAAATCCTTTTTCATGTATTTTATTTGTTTAATATTGCATTTTAACTTGGTTACTGGTTGTTGCCTTTGGATCATGGTTTCTTGATCAAAATTTTTCTCAATTTCAATGGACTTTGGATTTTGACGAGGTTGGATGAATCTTCATCAATTCAAATCTATCATTAAATGAATAATTGATTCATTTTTGGTGTTTTGGGTTGATGATAGGTTTAGTGCCTTAATCCACCAAGAAAGGTGATTGAAATCGATGATAAATGGATCTCAAGTCTTGATTCAATTTGGTTTCTCTCTTCATCTTTCCTTCTCTTTCTTTTCCTTTTTTTTTTTCTCTTGATCAATTGGATGATTTGGTGCCCATCTTATTCATGATGTTTGGATTGATGCTTGATGAACTTTCATCATTTCAAATCTAGCATTCAATTGATCAAAGATCATTGAAGGTACTTTGGATTGATGCATAAGTTTGTCCTAAGTTGTCATGAAGGATGATTGATGTAATGGACCAATCTCATTGCCTTAGTGCTTGATCCCTCCTTGGTTTTTACTTGTGCTACATGTTTTTCAAAGTATGATTTCTATCATATCTCTAACATGTATGGTACATAAATTGTTATTGACCGGCCTCCCATAGAATGATCTTCCTAATAGATTGTGTTACGATTGCTTAACATAACGTTAAATTTGTCCCGAATCGAATCATTAATTCTAACATCAATTCTAAAAATATTATTGCGCTAACTTTTACTTTATGCCATTTACTATTCTTGCACATTTACTTTCTTGTTCCTTACATTATGCCTTTACTTTTAGCATTTACATTTCATATTGGTTATGTTTATGCTTTTGTTTCCTTTGTCCACTTGTACCTTTTCTTTTCTGTTAAAGATATTAATAAAGGAAAAATCCATAAAAAACTTTAATCTCTTTTGGACTATTGTTACTATCCTTTGCTTGACTTGGAGTTTTCATTGTTGTTGTTCACACTATTTGCCAACATTGTTGTCTCCATTGTTGTTGTTTACACCAACCAATGTTTTTTGTTTCGTTGAGACAAACAAATATTTAGATCTATCCTTTTTGATCTTTTTTTCTTTTTCCTATTTTCACTAAGTTTTATGCATGCATTTTTTTTAATCTCAGGATCGAACAAAAGTAGTTCAGCAGGTACCTTACCTCGCATAAACTAGTAAAAACATATTTAATTATAAAAGTTAATAAGTTAGTAATTATAAACAAAATATATAGACTATACACTTACACACATATATAAACATACTTAAAATAACAAAATGTGTTATGTCTTTAAAATTTAGAACCAGTCCCCAATAATGGCGTCATTTTGTTGCCTTATGCAACAAAGATATGTTTTACAATTATCGTATTCACAGAAACCGGTGGTTTTAAAGACATAGTAGCGGTGTTTTATTATTCTAAGTAAGAAAAGGTTTTTATTATTATTATTATTATTGTGATACGGAAAAGTATATGACAGAAAGTAAAGTTGAAGATTTCGATGTTAACAGTAAGAATGCTAGTTGAGGGTATATTTGATCATTACATATATATTATTCACATCCATAGGTCACTAATAGGCTTGTCTACTTAGTTTATAATACTCCCACGTGTTACCTCATTCGTATCTCCATTTGGTCTCCACGTCGTGAGATTAGTGTATTACACAATAGCTGATATATCAGACTATTAACCAACACAGAGCATTAAGTCCCAACACTCATAAAGTAGTAAGACTCCACATCGGTCATGCTACAATATGTGTGGATAATGATCGAATAAATATGTATAGGCTTAGTACTTTATTTTAGATCTATTAATAACAAGCACCTTTTGATGTCATGTCACACCATGAAAATATGTTTAGGTTGAAAAGCTAAAACAAGCATTAAGATTAAAGAGTCACAAATATTATAGCATGAGTAGATTTACATATAGTTCCATGACCTATATAGTACATGAATATAATGAATACATCTATGATCTAACCCCAACAATAGAAATTTTACCTACACTTACTCATGGTTAGCGTAACAACTCATCTTTCCAAAGAAGTTTACTTTGGAAGTGGTCTCTACCCTAGCATCCGAGAAGTTCTTCCGCCTTCAAACTTCCTTTATTTTTCTCCTGTTGTAGACCTGAGTTAACCTGCTCTAATTATGTACTCCTCTGATCCACTGAAACTCCCTTTTCACTAAACTGAAAACTCCTCTTTATATAAAAAATTCTAAGGCTCTCGCTAAATGCAGCGTCCTTGCTCCCAACGCACCTGCCCTACTATGCCACTCTGACCATTTAAGGTAAAGAGTCTTATATGCTTTAACCATCGCATCATCTGATATCTCATCTTCATCACTAACATTCCCATTATCATCACAAAAATCATTATCATTTGGTATCTTAAAGCGAGTAATAAGCGCCATAACTTTTTTTTTGATCGGACTCAATTTCCTCGCCTGAATCATCACCAAAGAAAGTGGCAATATAGATTTTTCTTTGTTTCCTTATGAAATTTAGACATACAACTTGGATGTGTCCTAACCTTTTGCATTCACGGCATTTGATACATTTTGCTTTGTTTGATTTTTCACCCTCTTTTCTTATACACTAAAGTTACCACCATTTGAACTATTTTGTTGATTGTATTTAACATTTTAAGAGACATTGTTCCCCGATCTTTAATCAATTCTTCTCTTGGTCTTGCTAAAGTTCTTAGCAAGCGTGGGAGTAAATTCAATTAAATTATCACTAGTATCATGGGATACTTGGTCTTTATGGAAAACAATGTCAACTTTGAATGTCACACCTTTATCTTTTTTAGGATTTGTCATCAATGACCTTCTCAAATGTGAGAAAAGAGCTAATCAATTCATCAACTTTCATTTTGGAGATATTTTTAGCTTACCTAATGGCAGTAAACTTCATTTCAAATCTCTTTGGGAGAGATATAATAATTTTTGTTGCAAGCTTCTAGTCTAACATCTTTTCACCAAAAGCGAATGAGTTATTAGCAATGTCACAAAGACAAACATTGATGCTAAGTGATAAAATGAACTTCAAGATGGGTCACTTGCCTTTCACATTTTTGGGAGCCCCCATTCTTAAAAGATAACCTATTACTAATAAGATTATAAGCAAGCTTGCCTCTTGGAAAGCTCATATTCTCTTGATACCTTACTTTTCAATTCTTGGCCTATCTCCATCCCCGTGGAGATTGAGAAATGGTGTCAAAATTTTATTTTGAATGGCGACATAACTAAGAGGAAAATGGTCATAATTTCTTGGAGGGATTGTTGTAAAAGTGTTGATGTTGGTGTCCTTGGGATAAGGTCCTTTAAATCTCTTATTGAGGAAGATAAGCTCATGAAATGATGAGACTTGGGAAATTCTCAAGATCATTGGGCTCTCATCTTAAGGTCCAGAGTTTTCAAAAGAGAATGCCATATCAAACACCACATCTCTTCCTCTCTTTCGACATGCATGAAATCAAAGTTTCTTTTGCTGTTTTAAATCATCAAAGTTTCTTCTCTTTATGGAAAACTTTGTTTGGAAGGTTGGTAAGGGTGACAAAATTAATCTCGGGATTAATAATTGGTTTGGAAAAACCCTGACTGCTCATACTCACTACAATTTGAGATTTATGCTTTTCCATTTCATTCATGGCCACATGATTATTCTCCCTCCTACTCCAACTGAGGTCTTCCCAGTGATGTTTTATCTTGCTCAGGATGTGGTCATAGCTAAGGACAAACAAGATTCTCTTGTTTGGTGCCATGAACTTGATGGTCAGCTCAGTTTCAAGAGAGTTTACTCTCTCATTGCTTTTTTTTATAAGCCAATAGTATATTAATGAAAGGTACTAGGGGTACCTCAACCCAACAATACAACCAACGAAACCGAACACTAAAACATCGTTTACAAAAAATCAAGCGGGTGCATATGCCATTCATAGAAATTACAAGGCATATGTCCGTTAGATAAAATTAAAATCCACCACCCAGAATAAAACTTAATACACAAGAAAATGATATTCGGATCCGCAATGTCATCTTTAAACATAAAGTTGTTTCTAACCCTCCAAAGATTCCAAAAAACCACCAACCACAAACTACAAGCTAGGAAATTTGAAATTCTCCCATTAAAACTTAAAATCAGCATAGGAGAAGTTTAGAAACCACCAATTCATAATCTTCCACAATTTCCACCCAATCTTAAACTTTACGCCATACCGCCAAATCCTTAGGACAAGTAGTGAATAAGTTACTTACATCCTCTAAATAATGGGGAAAAAGACACATACTATATCATGAGAGTTTGTCACAGATTCCCCCTCGTAACCAATCTATCCTGTAACAATCGTCAACCAAACAATTTCGCCTTTGACGGAATGGGAGGTTTCCAAACATATTTCAACGCTGCCAACAAATTTGCATCCTCCTGTGTAATTTCACCTGCATTACTCTCTCATTGCTAATTCTACTCAAACTGTACACTGGGGCAAGTGCATTTGGAGTCGTAGAATTCCTCCTTCAACCACTCGTTTGGTTTGGAGAATTTTACATAGGCAAGCTGCCCATTGATGATCTGCTAGTTCGTAAAGGCATTAATGTTCCTTCCAAGTGCAGTCTTTAGAGAAGCTCTTCAGATTCTATCACTCACATCTTCTTTGACTGTTCTTTTTCAATGATACTTTAGATAGATGGGAGTGCATTAATTGTAACTAAGATTTTCTCTCAAGTGGTTCTCACAGGTAAATGTTTGAAGTCTCATGCTATATTATAATAAATTAAACTAGAAAAATATAATTTTTGTTTCACAAAATTACATTAATAACATTATTAATATACTAACTGCAAATCCAATCTTAGCTGACAATGCAGATATTATTATATTGTACATATCAATTTTCAAAGGCGAGGTCTTAAAATTGTGTGAACAGTGGTTATTAGCATTTCTATTAAAAAAATAAATCATTTTAATTCATGAATGTTGTATATACTATAACAAAAAAAAATGTTGAATATAATAAGAAAAATAAATATTTTTGCTTCACAATTAAAAATTAGTTAAATTTAACATTTTATAATGATATTGATATCACAATGAGAAAAGTTATAATAAATCAACTATATTTCTTTACAACTTTAAATTAGAATTTTTAAAAAGAATTCATAAAAATCCGTAGGGTGTACCATTCATACATGACACAAATGTTTGTGGTTAATTAATTTTAATTAAATTAATATTTTTAATATTTACAAATAAAAAATAAAAATAAAAATAATAATAATAATATTAGTAATAATAATCTATAACTTATATAAAGGCAATACTTGGTTTTTGGTGTAACTTTTTTTTATACCAAATTTACCCTTATTTTAAAATATATAACTTACACAATAATTTTCATTGAACTACTACATCATTTTTCATATAACTCTCAACTAATAACTTCCCACATAACTTCCATGTAAAATTAATATTAAATAAAAGTATATCATTTATATTTATATGTGTGCAATAAAAAAGCGTGGACGCTAATAATAATAATAATAATAATAATAATAATAATAATAATAATAATAATAATAATAATAATAATAATAATAATAATAATAATAATAATAATAATAATAATAATAATAATAATAATAATAATAATAATAATAATATTATACTAATTTAAATTTATTAATAAAAATTTACATGGTATAACTGTTTCATAATTTTCTGTAATATTTTCTTATTAACTGTTTTTGTAAATCTATGATACATGGGAGAAATGCTTCTTACTAAAAATAAGTTAAAACGAAAACTATAATATTTTCATAAAACTTAGAACAATTTCAAAACACTAATATAAAAGAACATGAAATAAATATTTATTAGTGATACCAAAATAATAGAAAATAAATATTTGTTAGTGATACATAAAAAAACATTTGTTAATAATAAATAAATAAAATTAGACCAAAAAATAATTTTAAAAAGTATTATAAAAAAAACTCCCTCTTCGTACAAGATAGCTTTACTCAACTACATATACATCAAAATAAAATGCATATAATTAATATGAAAAACAAATAACACATATTTTTCATTAATAATCAAGAAAAGGGTTATTTTCCAATAATACATAAGAAGTGAGGCGAATATTTGTAACTAATAAGTACAAAAAAAAAACATGTTACAAATAAATAATATTGATACATATGGATCAATTAATATAAACAAAACACGAGAAAAATATGTGACATTATTATATAAATTAACAAGAGATAACTATTTATCATTGATAAATATAATATATATATATATATATATATATATATATATATATATATCATAGCAATGGAGCGGGTCGCGGTGATTTTTATTTCTTCAAACCTAAATCCTCAAATAATCCACGTTCCCAACCTCAAACCTAAATAAAAATGGAGAATTAAATCTCAAACTCGTCCCAAACTGTTTCGGGTATCCCTGTTCCGCCACCATTCATTTAATAAAATCAATTATTATAATAAAAATATTTTTTTTTCCAAATTTAAATTATATTTTAAATAATAAAATAAAACAATCTCAAAAAATTTCCTACATAATTTCAAATATTTTAAATAATTAATACAAATCAAAATATCAAAATATTGGCCACATAATAACTATTTCAAATTAACAAAACCAAATAATAATGTACATAATGAAATAAACAGAGCGGGTTCGGGGACGAGTTCAGAGTAAGTACTAGTATTCCCATTATCCGACGAAAACTCAAACTTAAACTCAGTCAAAACGAGTTTTTTCAATCAACTTCGGAGCGGATTCGGGTGTGTATCAGTGGGTATAAATTATGTTTCCGTGCCTAATTTAAGGTTGATTTATTAAAAAAATTACTGAACAAATATTTATAATTGATTAGTATAAAATAACTAATAAAATTTTGTCGTCAATAAATATTAAAAAATTGGACACATTTTTCATATTGATAAAATAGTAAGAGATAAATTTTGTCACTAATATATAAAATAAACACGGGACACCCTTGAATAAAAGTAACAATTTTACATCAAATTTATAAATGTCAACCCAAACCGTTTGATTTTTCTTCTTCTTTTTACAATGGAAGGACACAAGGCCCAAACAAGATAACTAGGCAACTTGCTTTAAATCCTACCTAATCAAACTCCTTATAGACAAAGGACACTCATTCAACCAGGACATTCTAAACGTGTTCGACAGTCCAAGTTTCACAAGAGAATCTGCACACTAATTAGCCTTTTTGAAAATATGCTGAAAACAAACTTCTTTAAAATAAGGAAGAAGGCGGGAAATCTGTCTTATCAAATTCAAACCCTTCCTAAGATGGCTAGAAACACCTTGAAGTGCATCCATCACATGTTTGTTATCAACTTGAACAATCACTTTCTTAAAGCCATGTTTCCAAGATAAATCAAACCCCAAGCACACACCCCAAAGCTCAACACAATCACTGCTACAATCACCCAGAAAGCTATGGAATCCATCCAACCAAATCCCAAGATTATCACGATAAATCCCTCTAAAAGCAGCACCTAAACTAACCTTAGCAGCCCCATCAGAGTTGAAATACACCCAATCTAAAGTCGGAGGCTGCCAATGCACAGCGATGAAAAATCTAGCAGTAGGAGTAATTTTAGCTAACAACCGCTTACTATTCCTATAAATCCAAACAGAATTACGGATATCCAGAATAGAATTAAGAGGCATTACAAAACAAGGATCATGAATACGATTGTTACGCCAAATCCAAATATGGTGGCAACTACAAGCCCAAATATCAGGCTAGTTGTCAGTGGAAGGCTGGTCGGGAGAAGGAATATTGGAAGTAATCCAATCCATCAAAGACGAAGAGAAAAAGTGAGCTTGCTTTTGACGACTAACATGCTGAGACCAAATCTGTTTAGCAAAACTACAATAATGCAGCGCATGGATAATAGTATCAACAACTATACCACGCAAGTCGCAAGTGTCATTTTGCAACTGAATGTGATGAAGATAAGTATTTATGATAATGCCCATGTGACACATTTTCCAGATAAAATTGAGCATCCTTTCAGGAACTTGAAGCTTCCAAACATGCTTCTAGTCAATGTTATCAACCCCATTCTGATTACGCTTAAGAATGTCATACATACTAGCGATCGTGAATTTCCCAGAATTGAAACCACTCCAATTACAGCTATCCACATAAGAAAGGTCAACAAAAGGAGGATAAATTAAAGGGAAACCTTTATCCAAAATGAATCAAAAATTAAAATTTTCTCTTTAGTGATCCTTACAAATGAGCATGATCAGTAATAGAAACTATTACCTCTTGTGGCGATAAAACCTTTGATGCTGAATCGAAGGAGTGATCATTAGCATTGAATGATGAACAATGCCTCTACTCGCTCCACACGAACAAATTCCTTCAGTCTCAGTGCTAACTGCTACAATTGAAGGCTTTGAGTGAGAGAGAGAGAGAGAGAAGGAAAATACGGTTAGGGTTTTATAGCCCGAATTTTCATCAAGAGTGAATGCTTATGCACAAGGGTTCTATTTATAGAACCACTTGTGTGGGCTGCAAGCTAAAAAGCCCACTTAAGTGCACGCGCACCATATCTTATGGTGTACCATATATCACTTAAGTGTGTAGTACCTTATCACATTTCGTATTCTACTTAAGTGCACTGCATTTTATGGTGTTCTACATTTACTTAAGTGCATTGTACCTTATGTTGTTCCTTATTTACTCTACCTCTTATCAATCTATCCTTATGTGTGTGACCATGTAGGTTTTCGCAACGTTGACACTACTACAAAATATACCTTTCGTAACACCAATTTCATAACGGCCATAGAGTTAACCGTGGTAATACTTTATTTATATGCGTTTTTTTTTGTATTTACTAGAGGACATGTCACAATGGTCAAGTGAAGCAACTGTGGTGAAAAGGTACACGGGGTGAAATGGTTCAAATCTCAACACCTACAATTAGCCATTTATCATGATAAAAATGTTATTTACCTTGTATATCACCACCGTTTTTATTACCAACTGTGATGAAAGGTGATACTTTATTTATATATAAGTGGATTTATCTATTAATTCAGTTCATTACAGTCGTCTCTCTCAAAACAAAACCCTAACAACTCTTTCACTCGTCTCTCTCAAAACAAAATCCTAACAACTCTCTTACTTTTTTCTCTCATATGGAAACCCCAAAACGAAACCATAACAACAAATCTTACTCAATGGACAGGTTCATTTTCTCTAAAGTTTTTTAAAAAAATAGTTTCAATAGATTTGTTTCATGATGTTTGAACTTCTTTCATGTTTTGACTTGTATGTATGGATGCTTCTTTAAATAAAAGGACAAAGATAAATTTAGCCTGATAAACTTGTGCCAAAGATCCAGAATGACATTCATTCAAATTTTACACAAGTTTGCTGGTCTAAATTTATCTTCATCCTTATTTGATTGACAACACGCCATTATGGGACATGTGTGGTATGTTTCTGAAGCATTTTATGACTTGATATGTTTGTTGTATCGTTTTTATTGTTGATCAATATTTTTAATGAATGTTATTGTTAATGTTTGTTTAAAAGACGAGTTTATTATATATTATGTGATTTGAGTGGTTTTCCAATCCATTACCGAATATAACTTTCTAAACTGTATTAGAAAATTATGATATGATAGATAAAATTGTATTAGAAAATAAGTACATGTTCAATTCTTGACAGGTATTTTTTACACTGTTAACTGCATGTTATTCCTTGACCGTTAGAACTTGGTTTAATGATCTTAGATCTTCCATCATCCCTCTCTCCACCTCTAATTTTGTATGCAAAGTAAATAATATTTTACAAAAAAAAATTAGAGGTAAAGTCAGGGGCAGTTGAAGAACTAGGATCATTAAACTAAGTTCTTACTGTCAAAGAACAAAATAGAGATAAGGTGTTGAAGATCGCTTGTCAAGCATTGAACGTGAACTTATTCTTTTAATATAACTTAATGTGTCATATTATAATGTTCTAGTGCATATTGGAACATTATATGTTTAGTGAGCATTGGCAAAACAAGCATTCCACATAATTTTTAATAAACTCAGGTCTATATTTAATCACGGTTGAGAAGAAAAACTGTGATTAAATATGTTGCATTAAATAATACCATAACTATTGACTAAAGTAACCGTTGTGGTAGGTAGCACGGTACATGGATACAATCACGGTTGCAAGACCATAGTGGAAATCATCATACATACAATCACATCTTACAACACAACGGTTGGACCCGTGTGGTGGTATTTCTTTTCCAACTATTGTGATATGTGTTTTCCCTAGTAGTGTGGAAATTATGTTAAATCACACATTTAACATAATAAACAGTGATCGGTACCTAACAACACATCATTGCTATCCAAGTCAAGAAAATGTCATGTGATTTGACAAAACCTTTTGTGATAATGCTTATGTGTATTATGTCTATATTGAACATAAGGCATATACCATGTCATCCTTGTCCAGTTCAACATTGGACCCTTAGACATTTATCCTATTACACAGGATGGACAAATTTCATCTAGTTCACTCATGTCCCTCAACATGATTTGTGGAGTATCCATCAACTGTCTTTATGGTCATCCAGTCACGGACAATGTTAAATCATTAATAAAGTAATCGACTCTGCATATAGGGGCTATAATAGTTTCAGATCGAAAGGTGGTATACATCACTATTACCATGAGAGTAACTTATGAAACTTTGCATAACATTCTATGTAGTACTCTCATAGCAGGTCAATCCAGTATAAATATTACTCCTAATATTCATACCTATGTTAAGACTTGATAACTTATTATCCATGATCCATGAGATTTGATCATCAGTCTATCTACATAATAGTCTTAATGCTTTATGTAACACCCCAAATTTAATTGGAATATTTATTTAATTTATTTAAATAAGAATATTTGCATTTTGATGATTTTCGGTGGTTTTGTAGAATATTAGGAATTAATGTAATTTGGGTTATTTATTTTGAATAATAATATATGATATGAATATATTAATATTATTATTAATTAAAATAAATATAAGTGAAATAAGGGCAAATTGGCCAATTAAGAGGAGTTAGTGAGGATAATATGGAAAAAGTTCAATTGTGAGTCCCAAGTCTAGGTTTAACAAAAAGGAAATTATGATGGAATTAGGATTCATTTGTTAGAATCTGAAGAGAATTGAGGCCAGAGCTCTGAGAAGGAAGATTAGAGGCAAAAGCTTCAGAAGGTTCCCAGAAAAATTTGAGAAGGCTTTGAATCGACAATTAAGGTATGAGGAGTATTTTCTTTCATGATTTTCAATGTGTAAATTCAACGTATTTAAGGTCGATTTAAGGTTTAAGGGATTTTGGGGTTGATTGTGAGAAAAAGAGATTTTGGCCTTCGTGGCCTAAATCTAGTATTGAGATGTTAACCATGGGAATTCATTGGAGTAAAAGGGAAACTAGGCCTTCGTGGCCAAAACTCTGATTTGACATTGGTCTAACCCTGTAGGGAAATTTGATAGTGAGAACTCTGATGGTTGTGGTATAGTGGTAAGTATTCCTGAGAGTTTGAGGGTAGATATGAGAAATAGTGATCTTTGTCCTTCGTGGCCTAAATCTATTATTAGTGAATCTAACCATGGTTCATTGGGGAAAAAGGAAAACTTAGGTCTTTGTGGCCAAAACCATGATTTGAACCTGTCTATCCCTGAAGGGATAGGAATATTAGACAGTGAATAACTTTGATGCCTTTGGGGCAATTGTAGAGAAATGTGTGATTTAGGGCGTAAATATGATACGAGATTGAACTTATATCCCTTAATTTTAAAGGTTTTAGGCATAATCTTAAAACAATGATTAGATGGTTTAATTGTGTTAAAATTGTAAATTTATTTGAGATAATTATATTAGAATATTAATAGTAATTCATATTTATTTAGTTGTACTATTTTCTTAGCCCCTAAGTTTGTTAGAGGGTATTTTAGTATTTTATCTTATTCTAGTAACCCTAGTTTTAGCTTATAAATAGGGTGACAATCATTGTAACTTTAATCATGTTTTGTAGCCGTCATTCTTAATAGAATATTTCCTTTGATCATCATTTATTCACCTTTGCACCAACAATTAGTATCTAGAGCTTCGGTTCAGATTCATTGGGAAACACGGGAAACACGAGTGAACGTGAGGTCTTGTGTGTTTGATTTTGATTCTTAGATTCGTGTTGAATCTTGAACAAAATCTGATCAGAATTTTAATTATGTGGGTTGGGAAACACTGTGTGAGAAATCTGAGTGTATTGTGCAAGGTGAAGATGAACGGAAACGGCAACATGAACACCAGGCTTTCAGTATTTGACGGTAAAAACTGGAATCGTTGGATGATCCAAATGCGTGTACTGTTTGGTGCTCAAGATGTTTTAGATCTTGTCACTGATGGTTATGTTCCGGTAGCAGCAGATGCAACGGATGAACAGAAAAACGCACAGAAGGAAGTAAGGAAGAAGGATCAGAAAGCATTATTCTTTATTCATCAATGTGTTGATGTAAATGTGTTTGAGAAGATTGCAGATTCAACGACAGCAAAGGCTGCATGGGACACACTGGTTAGATGTTATGGTGGTGACGCATCAGTGAAGAAGGTGAAGCTTCAGTCCTTGAGAAAGCAATATGAGAATCTCAACATGAAGAATAATGAGAAAGTTTATGAATACATCTCCAGAGTGATTCTGATCACTAATGAGATGAAGGCGTGTGGAGAAACTCTTTCTGAAGAAACAATCATGGAAAAGGTATTGAGATCACTTACCTCTCAATTTGATTACATTGTGGTAGCAATAGAACATTCCAAAGATCTGAGTACCATGAGAATTGAAGAGCTGCAGAGCAGTTTAGAAGCGCAAGAGTTGCGTTTGACTGAGAGAACTTCTGAAAGGGAAGTAGAGCAGCAGGCTCTGAAAGCAACTTTTGATAGGAGGTATCAGAAGCAGTCAGAAGCCAAGAGAAGATCTGATGGTGGTCAGAAGTCAGAAAGCTCAATCTCTGATAGGCAAAAGAATGCTCAGAAGGGAAAAGAGAAGTATGACAAGAAGAAGATCCAATGTTACCGTTGTAAGAAGTTTGGTCACTTTGCTAGAGATTGTTGGTCAAACAAGGAGAAGAAATCAGAAGAAGCAAATATAGCCAAAAGTTCTGATGACGAATCTGTGCTATTGATGGCTTCTGAATCTGATAATATGGATTTGATAGTCTGGTGGTATATGGACACTGGTTGTTCAAATCATCTTACTGGAAACAAGAAATGGCTGGTTGACTTTGACTCTAAAAAGAGGACAAAGATCAGATGTACTGATGACAAATATCTTAATGCAGAAGGTATGGGAAATGTCAGAGTGACTCTGAACAATGGGAAAACAGCATTGATTCAGAACGTGTGGTATGTACCTGGCATCAGAAGCAATCTGATGAGTGTGGGACAATTAATTGAGAAAGGTTTTTCAGTTACCATGAAGGACAATCTTCTGAAGCTGTATGACTGCAATCAGAAGTTGATTATGGAGTCAGAACAAGGAAGGAATAGAACATTCAAGGTGAATGTCAGAACTGCAGACTCAAAATGTCTTAGTGCAACATGTGCTGAGAAGGAGAGTGAGCTGTGGCACAGAAGATTTGGTCATTTGAATTTCAGAAGCCTAAAACATCTGAATTCAAAGAAGCTGGTACATGGAATTCCTGCAATTAAGAAGCCTGAGAAGTCATGCAAAGTTTGCATGGAAGGAAAACAACCACATTTGCCATTTGCGTCAGAAGTTGCTCCAAGAGCAAAACATGCCTTGGGAGTTGTACATTCTGATGTGTGTGGTCCATTTCCAGTAGGATCAATTGGAGGGAATAAATACTTTGTGTTGTTTGTTGATGAATTCACAAGAATGACATGGGTATCCCTTATTAAATTTAAACATGAGGTGTTTGATGAATTCAAGAAGTTCAGAATGAAGGCTGAGAATCAGAGTGGTCAGAAGTTGAAGATTCTTAGAACTGACGGTGGAGGTGAGTATAACTCCAAAGAGTTCCAGAAGTTCTGTGAGGAGAATGGAATTGAGCATGAGGTTACTGCTCCTTATACCCCTCAACACAATGGTCTTGCTGAAAGAAGAAACTGTACTTTGCTTGATATGGTGAGAAGCATGCTAAAGAAGAAGAAGCTTCCTCAGAAGCTCTAGGGAGAAGCTATTGCCACTGCAACGTATGTACTCAACAAATGTCCTACGAAGAAGTTGAAGGAAATAGTTCCTATGCAGAAGTGGACTGGAGACAAGCAAAGTGTTAGTCATCTGAAGGTGTTTGGTTCTGTTTGCTATAAACATGTTCCAGAAGCCAGAAGACAGAAGCTGGATGATAGAAGCAAAGTGATGATTATGATAGGGTACCACAGTACAGGTGCATACAAGCTCTATTGTCCAGAAACCAATAAAATTGAATTCAGCAGAGATGTGATTGTGAAGGAATCAGAAGTTTGGAATTGGGATAAGTCTCAATCTGATTTTGATGTTAGAACTTCTGAAGAAAGGTCAGAGTTAAGAATTTCTGAAGTTGAAGTAAACTCTGACATTGATTCTGACTCTGATAGTGATTCTGACTCTGGAGAAGACTCAGAAGATGAAGGTGACTCTGATGATCCAGACTCTGAAGATGGCCAAGGCTCTAGAGGAAGTCAAGCCTCTGAAGCTAGAAATTCTGAAGTTCAAGACTCTGAAAATATGCCAGATCTTGAAGATGGTCAAAGCTCTAGAGGAAGTCAACCATCTGAAGCTGGAAACTCTGAAGCTCAAGACTCTGAACAATTTCAGAGACCACAAAGAATCAGAAGCGTTCCCAGAAGATTTGCAGAATTTGACATGCTGCAAGACACTGAAGTAGACTCTGAAGGAGAAGTTATTCAGTGTGCCATGTTAGTAGACTCTGAACTTATAAGTACAGAGGAGGCTCTTAAGCAGAAGCTCTGGCTGAAGGCCATGAAAGAAGAACTTGATGCTGTAGAGAGAAACAAGACTTGGAAGCTGACAGAACTTCCAAAAGACAAGAAAGCCATCAGCGTCAGATGGGTTTTCAAGCAGAAGTTAAAGCCAGATGGCTCAATTGGCAAACATAAAGCAAGGTTGGTAGCCAGAGGATTTCTACAAAAACCTGGGCTGGATTACTCTGAAGTGTTTGCACCTGTAGCAAGACATGAAACAATCAGAATGGTGATTGCAATAGCTGCTAACAAGAATTGGTCTCTGATGCATTTAGATGTAAAATCTGCATTTCTGAACGGTCCATTAGAAGAAGAAGTTTACGTGTCACAACCTCCTGGATTTGTGAAAAAGAATCAGGAAGGGATGGTGTACAGATTATACAAAGCTCTATATGGATTGAAACAAGCGCCCAGAGCTTGGAATCAGAAGATTGATTCATTTTTCAAGAAGCAAGGCTTTCAGAAATGTGAGATAGAGTACGGTGTCTATGTTCAGCATACTTCTGAAGGCAATATGACTCTGGTATGTTTATATGTTGATGATATACTGCTGACTGGAAGCTCTGAATAGGAGGTAGCCAAGTTCAAGAAGGTTCTAATGAATGAATTTGAAATGACTGACCTAGGCAAAATGACATACTTTCTAGGGATGGAGTTCAGATATTCTGAGAAAGGTATCATTTTGCATCAGCTCAAGTATGAATTAGAACTTCTGAAGATATTTGATCTGAAGAATTGTAAGATGGCTGTCACACCTTCTGATATAAATCAGAAACTGGATTCAGACTCTGAAGGAAAGGATGAGGACGCTACAACCTTCAAACAGTTGGCTGGTTCTCTGAGGTATCTGTGCAATACCAGACCTGATATTTGCTACTCAGTTGGGATGGTTAGTAGGTTCATGAGTAAACCTAAGTGGTCCCATTACCAAGCTGCTATCAGGATTCTGAGGTATATCAAAGGAACTCTGAAGTATGGAGTGTTATTTCCCTCTGGAGGAAATAATGAGTCAGAACTTCTGAGTTATTCAGACTCTGATTGGTGTGGAGACAGAGTTGACAGAAGAAGTACATCTGGGTACTTGTTCAAATTTCTGGGAGGTTTCATTTCTTGGTGTTCCAAGAAGCAACCTGTTGTGGCATTGTCAACCTGTGAAGCTGAATACATTGCAGGTGATGTTACTGCATGCCAAGCTGTGTGGATTCTGAATCTGTTGCAGGATCTGAAGATTAAAGTAGACAAACCTCTGAAGTTGATGATTGACAACAAGTCTGCAATCAATCTTGCTAGAAACCCAGTGTTGCATGGGAGAAGCAAGCATATTGAGACCAAGTATCATTTTCTGAGACATCAAGTTCAGAGTGGAGTGTTAGAAGTTGTACACTGCAGCACTCAGAAGCAGTTGGCAGATGTTCTGACGAAAGCTATCAAGACTGATCAATTTCTTAGACTAAGGGATGGAATTGGTGTTATAAGTTTTGATGGAATATGAATTAAGGGATGGTATTAGAATATTAATAGTAATTCATATTTATTTAGTTGTACTATTTTCTTAGCCCCTAAGTTTGTTAGAGGGTATTTTAGTATTTTATCTTATTCTAGTAACCCTAGTTTTAGCTTATAAATAGGGTGACAATCATTGTAACTTTAATCATGTTTTGTAGCCGTCATTCTTAATAGAATATTTCCTTTGATCATCATTTATTCACCTTTGCACTAACAAATTATAGTGTTGAATGGGTTGTAATTTTATGAGACTTTGAGTTTTTACAGAATCGAAATCAGAGGTCCGGAAGGCCTTAAACGGTGAAAAGCGCAGAAAATTGCATGTTGTCCGTCACGACTGTCCATGTTTTCGGTCGAAATTGTTTTGGAAGTAACTTTTGATCTGTAAGTCTGTTTTAACCCCGTTCAAAGCGTTGGAAAGTTAATAAAATGGATATAACATAGTATAAATACGATAATTGATTGTCTAATATTTTTATGAGATTAAATACGTGATTGTATGATGAATTACCATGAGTATAACTATGATTCCAATGAGATTAATACATGATTGTATAATGATGATTCCTATGAGTAATGATGATGAGCTATGATGATATTTCCATGTGTTTTTGATGATTCTATGATGACATGATGTATGATGATGGTTATTATGATGAGATATGATGACATGATGTATGATGATTATTATTATGATGAGCTATGATGACATGACGTATGATGATGATTATTATGATAAGCTATAATGACACGATGTATGATGATGATTATGATGATGAGCTATGACGTTTGATGATGATGAATATGATGAATGATGATGATTATGATGATGAGTTATGACGTTTGATGATGATGAATATGATGAATGATGATGCACCTATGATTTTATTATGAGGATGATTTGTGACGTGTGCATCATGCATTCATGTGCATCCGGACTTCGGCTCAGGACCTCGATTACTTTGGCTTCAATCCCATTTTGTGGATGTGAACTATTTTGGTGTGCTCCGGTACTCTAGTAGAATCGATCCTATTGATGGGGATCTATGGAGGGTTGATGACCTAGTGTCTATCGCGCTGTGATGATTGGTACCACATGCATTGAATCTTGTTGCATTTGCATTTATGAGTCATTTGGAATAATTTATGATGTTGTGGCCTTCGAGGCCTATTGATGAATGTGAATGTGTTGAATATGATTATGACGCCATTTATATGTTGATTTTCATACATTGATTATTATGAACCGCTTTACTCACCCTGCCTGCTTGAATGTTACCTCCACGTGGGTAACGTGCAGATGACCAGGTTTAGCCGTGGATGTCGTCGAGGTTATTTTTTTGAAGTTTTGAGTTGTTAGCCTTTTTGGTTAACTTAGAGGGTCTTGCTCTGATATGTAACATCAGGTTGGGGTCTTTTAAGTTAAACTATGTTTTATTTGAGTTTATTTTGATTATCTTCCCGTATGAGGAAAACCTTGATTTATGCCTTTTGAGTTCCGCTGCTTTGTGCAATTTAATGTACTTTAGGGAAAACCCGTAGTTTACGGAGCCTTGACCTATTTTGAGGATTTGGGAAATGTACGCTCTTTTGTGGTGGCTTTTATTGAATTTAATAATTTAATCTGATATAAAATAAATGTGCCTTTTAATTCTGGGGTAGAAAAGGGTATTACATTAGTGGTATCAGAGCAGGTCGGTCCGTCCGGTCAAGTTGTCTAATGTTATTTGTTCCCTAGTATGCGACATGTGTGTAAAAACATTGTCGGTACACGTTTGTTTTCTAACCTGAAAATTCTAGCCTGCCCACGATGGATGTTCTAACAGAAGTTATAACATCCACTGTGACATTCACTACAGATCTACTATAATGCAGTAATAACAAAGCAGTAAATAACACAGTTAGTTGTTAACCCAGTTCAGTGCAACACACTTACATCTGGGGGCTACCAAGCCAGGGAGAAATTTCACTATCAGCAGTATCAATTCAGAGTCAAACCTCCAGTTTGCACTCCTCACTTAATCACTACCCAATGACAATTCAACCTAGAGACACTCTAGACCTGAGTATACCCACTCACTCTCTACAATCACACACCAGTGATAACAACAAGTTACAATTTAAACTGTAGTTTGAAGAGACACTTCAACTACATACACACCTTGATCTTGCTTCAAAGCTTTGATCAAGGAACTCACTCACTCTTGCTTCACAGTTGCTTGGATTACAAGAGTTCGTAAGACACAGTGGTAAAGAACAACTTCTTCACTTCTAAACCACTATGGTGATTTCTCTGTTTCTCTATCTTCAACAGCTGCCTTTTAGGATTGCCTCTCCTGGTATTTGTAGCAGCAGATCAGTCCTTGGGCCTGGGCACATACATTAGGTTTTATCCATCATAAAACCTTACTTATGTATTCTGCACGTTTGCCTCTTCAATCAGGTACACATTAGTTCCCCTAGGGCATCTAAAATGTCTCCTGCATTCCAGCATGAGTTGTTTCCTGAGTTATAGCTACTAGAAAAACAAACTTTCGCTTGATGTCATACGACCTATGTTATAACATTGAGTATGGCGTCCAGCTTAACTTATAGTTAGCTTAGTTAACTTACCCTGCACAGTCCATATTATGAATGTAATAACATCAAACATGACATTCATATGCCACAAAATGCAGCCAATCAAGAGCACTTACAAACTCCCCCTTTGGCAAAATTTTGGCTAAAACACTCTGTACTTACATTAGAGATTTCCTACACAGCAAAAGACTTAACAATGGTCCTGTTATGCAGGTAAGTCACTTGCTGCTCAAGCTCTCAGAATCCTCACAGTTGGCTTTCAGCCCTGTTAGCACTCACTTTGTTAACTCTCTGTAGACTTCTACTACAAATGTCACTCTTTGCTTGTTTGAGTAACAGAGTTACTCCCCCTCAACTGATGCACTTATCAGCTGGGCAATGTCACACATTTGTGCTACTCCCCCTGCAGGGATGCATTCTGTTCTTTGCACAGAATTCCTAAGCATCTTGTTAGGATCACCCATGTTAGTACCTACAACATGTTAGTCCTAGTTCTAACATATATGGCATACATATCATATCAGTAACATCCCAAACAGCTGTTATCACACACAAATCTCATTAGCATCACATGCACACTAATATCATAAGCACTATGGTGAATATAATAAGAAAAAAATGTTGAATATAATAAGAAAAATAAATATTTTTGCTTCACAATTAAAAATTAGTTAAATTTAACATTTTATAATGATATTGATATCACAATGAGAAAAGTTATAATAAATCAACTATATTTCTTTACAACTTTAAATTAGAATTTTTAAAAAGAATTCATAAAAATCCGTAGGGTGTACCATTCATACATGACACAAATGTTTGTGGTTAATTAATTTTAATTAAATTAATATTTTTAATATTTACAAATAAAAAATAAAAATAATAATAATAATAATAATATTAGTAATAATAATCTATAACTTATATAAAGGCAATACTTGGTTTTTGGTGTAGCTTTTTTTTATACCAAATTTACCCTTATTTTAAAATATATAACTTACACAATAATTTTCATTGAACTACTACATCATTTTTCATATAACTCTCAACTAATAACTTCCCACATAACTTCCATGTAAAATTAATATTAAATAAAAGTATATCATTTATATTTATATGTGTGCAATAAAAAAGCGTGGACGCTAGTAATAATAATAATAATAATAATAATAATAATAATAATAATAATAATAATAATAATAATAATAATAATAATAATAATAATAATAATAATAATATTATACTAATTTAAATTTATTAATAAAAATTTACATGGTATAACTGTTTCATAATTTTCTGTAATATTTTCTTATTAACTGTTTTTGTAAATCTATGATACATGGGAGAAATGCTTCTTACTAAAAATAAGTTAAAACGAAAACTATAATATTTTCATAAAACTTAGAACAATTTCAAAACACTAATATAAAAGAACATGAAATAAATATTTATTAGTGATACCAAAATAACAGAAAATAAATATTTGTTAGTGATACATAAAAAAACATTTGTTAATAATAAATAAATAAAATTAGACCAAAAAATAATTTTAAAAAGTATTATAAAAAAAACTCCCTCTTCGTACAAGATAGCTTTACTCAACTACATATACATCAAAATAAAATGCATATAATTAATATGAAAAACAAATAACACATATTTTTCATTAATAATCAAGAAAAGGGTTATTTTCCAATAATACATAAGAAGTGAGGCGAATATTTGTAACTAATAAGTACAAAAAAAAAACATGTTACAAATAAATAATATTGATACATATGGATCAATTAATATAAACAAAACACGAGAAAAATATGTGACATTATTATATAAATTAACAAGAGATAACTATTTATCATTGATATATATATATATATATATATATATATATATATATATATATATATATATATATATATATATATATATATATATATATATATATATATATATATATATATATATATATATATATATATATATATATATATATATATATATATATATATATATATATATATATATATATCATAGCAATGGAGCGGGTCGCGGTGATTTTTATTTCTTCAAACCTAAATCTCCAAATAATCCACGTTTCCAACCTCAAACCTAAATAAAAATGGAGAATTAAATCTCAAACTCGTCCCAAACTATTTCGGGTATCCCTGCTCCGCCACCATTCATTTAATAAAATCAATTATTATAATAAAAATATTTTTTTTTTCAAATTTAAATTATATTTTAAATAATAAAATAAAACAATCTCAAAAAATTTCCTACATAATTTCAAATATTTTAAATAATTAATACAAATCAAAATATCAAAATATTGGCCACATAATAACTATTTCAAATTAACAAAACCAAATAATAATGTACATAATGAAATAAACAGAGCGGGTTCGGGGACGAGTTCAGAGTAAGTACTAGTATTCCCATTATCCGACGAAAACTCAAACTTAAACTCAGTCAAAACGAGTTTTTTCAATCAACTTCGGAGCGGATTCGGGTGTGTATCAGTGGGTATAAATTATGTTTCCATGCCTAATTTAAGGTTGATTTATTAAAAAAATTACTGAACAAATATTTATAATTGATTAGTATAAAATAACTGATAAAATTTTGTCGTCAATAAATATTAAAAAATTGGACACATTTTTCATATTGATAAAATAGTAAGAGATAAATTTTGTCACTAATATATAAAATAAACACGGGACACCCTTGAATAAAAGTAACAATTTTACATCAAATTTATAAATGTCAACCCAAACCGTTTGATTTTTCTTCTTCTTTTTACAATGGAAGGACACAAGACCCAAACAAGATAACTAGGCAACTTGCTTTAAATCCTACCTAATCAAACTCCTTATAGACAAAGGACACTCATTCAACCAGGACATTCTAAACGTGTTCGACAGTCCAAGTTTCACAAGAGAATCTGCACACTAATTAGCCTTTTTGAAAATATGCTGAAAACAAACTTCTTTAAAATAAGGAAGAAGGCGGGAAATCTGTCTTATCAAATTCAAACCCTTCCTAAGATGGCTAGAAACACCTTGAAGTGCATCCATCACATGTTTGTTATCAACTTGAACAATCACTTTCTTAAAGCCATGTTTCCAAGATAAATCAAACCCCAAGCACACACCCCAAAGCTCAACACAATCACTGCTACAATCACCCAGAAAGCTATGGAATCCATCCAACCAAATCCCAAGATTATCACGATAAATCCCTCTAAAAGCAACACCTAAACTAACCTTAGCAGCCCCATCATAGTTGAAATACACCCAATCTAAAGTCGGAGGCTGCCAATGCACAGCGATGAAAAATCTAGCAGTAGGAGTAATTTTAGCTAACAACCGCTTACTATTCCTATAAATCCAAACAGAATTACGGATATCCAGAATAGAATTAAGAGGCATTACAAAACAAGGATCATGAATACGATTGTTACGCCAAATCCAAATATGGTGGCAACTACAAGCCCAAATATCAGGCTAGTTGTCAGTGGAAGGCTGGTCGGGAGAAGGAATATTGGAAGTAATCCAATCCATCAAAGACGAAGAGAAAAAGTGAGCTTGCTTTTGACGACTAACATGCTGAGACCAAATCTGTTTAGCAAAACTACAATAATGCAGCGCATGGATAATAGTATCAACAACTATACCACGCAAGTCGCAAGTGTCATTTTGCAACTGAATGTGATGAAGATAAGTATTTATGATAATGCCCATGTGACACATTTTCCAGATAAAATTGAGCATCCTTTCAGGAACTTGAAGCTTCCAAACATGCTTCCAGTCAATGTTATCAACCCCATTCTGATTACGCTTAAGAATGTCATACATACTAGCGATCGTGAATTTCCCAGAATTGAAACCACTCCAATTACAGCTATCCACATAAGAAAGGTCAACAAAAGGAGGATAAATTAAAGGGAAACCTTTATCCAAAATGAATCAAAAATTAAAATTTTCTCTTTAGTGATCCTTACAAATGAGCATGATCAGTAATAGAAACTATTACCTCTTGTGGCGATAAAACCTTTGATGCTGAATCGAAGGAGTGATCATTAGCATTGAATGATGAACAATGCCTCTACTCGCTCCACACGAACAAATTCCTTCAGTCTCAGTGCTAACTGCTACAATTGAAGGCTTTGAGTGAGAGAGAGAGAGAGAAGGAAAATACGGTTAGGGTTTTATAGCCCGAATTTTCATCAAGAGTGAATGCTTATGCACAAGGGTTCTATTTATAGAACCACTTGTGTGGGCTGCAAGCTAAAAAGCCCACTTAAGTGCACGCGCACCATATCTTATGGTGTACCATATATCACTTAAGTGTGTAGTACCTTATCACATTTCGTATTCTACTTAAGTGCACTGCATTTTATGGTGTTCTACATTTACTTAAGTGCATTGTACCTTATGTTGTTCCTTATTTACTCTACCTCTTATCAATCTATCCTTATGTGTGTGACCATGTAGGTTTTCGCAACATTGACACTACTACAAAATATACCTTTCGTAACACCAATTTCATAACGGCCATAGAGTTAACCGTGGTAATACTTTATTTATATGCGTTTTTTTTTGTATTTACTAGAGGACATGTCACAATGGTCAAGTGAAGCAACTGTGGTGAAAAGGTACACGGGGTGAAATGGTTCAAATCTCAACACCTACAATTAGCCATTTATCATGATAAAAATGTTATTTACCTTGTATATCACCACCGTTTTTATTACCAACTGTGATGAAAGGTGATACTTTATTTATATATAAGTGGATTTATCTATTAATTCAGTTCATTACAGTCGTCTCTCTCAAAACAAAACCCTAACAACTCTTTCACTCGTCTCTCTCAAAACAAAATCCTAACAACTCTCTTACTTTTTTCTCTCATATGGAAACCCCAAAACGAAACCATAACAACAAATCTTACTCAATGGACAGGTTCATTTTCTCTAAAGTTTTTTAAAAAAATAGTTTCAATAGATTTGTTTCATGATGTTTGAACTTCTTTCATGTTTTGACTTGTATGTATGGATGCTTCTTTAAATAAAAGGACAAAGATAAATTTAGCCTGATAAACTTGTGCCAAAGATCCAGAATGACATTCATTCAAATTTTACACAAGTTTGCTGGTCTAAATTTATCTTCATCCTTATTTGATTGACAACACGCCATTATGGGACATGTGTGGTATGTTTCTGAAGCATTTTATGACTTGATATGTTTGTTGTATCGTTTTTGTTGTTGATCAATATTTTTAATGAATGTTATTGTTAATGTTTGTTTAAAAGACGAGTTTATTATATATTATGTGATTTGAGTGGTTTTCCAATCCATTACCGAATATAACTTTCTAAACTGTATTAGAAAATTATGATATGATAGATAAAATTGTATTAGAAAATAAGTACATGTTCAATTCTTGACAGGTATTTTTTACACTGTTAACTGCATGTTATTCCTTGACCGTTAGAACTTGGTTTAATGATCTTAGATCTTCCATCATCCCTCTCTCCACCTCTAATTTTGTATGCAAAGTAAATAATATTTTACAAAAAAAAATTAGAGGTAAAGTCAGGGGCAGTTGAAGAACTAGGATCATTAAACTAAGTTCTTACTGTCAAAGAACAAAATAGAGATAAGGTGTTGAAGATCGCTTGTCAAGCATTGAACGTGAACTTATTCTTTTAATATAACTTAATGTGTCATATTATAATGTTCTAGTGCATATTGGAACATTATATGTTTAGTGAGCATTGGCAAAACAAGCATTCCACATAATTTTTAATAAACTCAGGTCTATATTTAATCACGGTTGAGAAGAAAAACTGTGATTAAATATGTTGCATTAAATAATACCATAACTATTGACTAAAGTAACCGTTGTGGTAGGTAGCACGGTACATGGATACAATCACGGTTGCAAGACCATAGTGGAAATCATCATACATACAATCACATCTTACAACACAACGGTTGGACCCGTGTGGTGGTATTTCTTTTCCAACTATTGTGATATGTGTTTTCCCTAGTAGTGTGGAAATTATGTTAAATCACACATTTAACATAATAAACAGTGATCGGTACCTAACAACACATCATTGCTATCCAAGTCAAGAAAATGTCATGTGATTTGACAAAACCTTTTGTGATAATGCTTATGTGTATTATGTCTATATTGAACATAAGGCATATACCATGTCATCCTTGTCCAGTTCAACATTGGACCCTTAGACATTTATCCTATTACACAGGATGGACAAATTTCATCTAGTTCACTCATGTCCCTCAACATGATTTGTGGAGTATCCATCAACTGTCTTTATGGTCATCCAGTCACGGACAATGTTAAATCATTAATAAAGTAATCGACTCTGCATATAGGGGCTATAATAGTTTCAGATCGAAAGGTGGTATACATCACTATTACCATGAGAGTAACTTATGAAACTTTGCATAACATTCTATGTAGTACTCTCATAGCAGGTCAATCCAGTATAAATATTACTCCTAATATTCATACCTATGTTAAGACTTGATAACTTATTATCCATGATCCATGAGATTTGATCATCAGTCTATCTACATAATAGTCTTAATGCTTTATGTAACACCCCAAATTTAATTGGAATATTTATTTAATTTATTTAAATAAGAATATTCGCATTTTGATGATTTTCGGTGGTTTTGTAGAATATTAGGAATTAATGTAATTTGGGTTATTTATTTTGAATAATAATATATGATATGAATATATTAATATTATTATTAATTAAAATAAATATAAGTGAAATAAGGGCAAATTGGCCAATTAAGAGGAGTTAGTGAGGATAATATGGAAAAAGTTCAATTGTGAGTCCCAAGTCTAGGTTTAACAAAAAGGAAATTATGATGGAATTAGGATTCATTTGTTAGAATCTGAAGAGAATTGAGGCCAGAGCTCTGAGAAGGAAGATTAGAGGCAAAAGCTTCAGAAGGTTCCCAGAAAAATTTGAGAAGACTTTGAATCGACAATTAAGGTATGAGGAGTATTTTCTTTCATGATTTTCAATGTGTAAATTCAACGTATTTAAGGTCGATTTAAGGTTTAAGGGATTTTGGGGTTGATTGTGAGAAAAAGAGATTTTGGCCTTCGTGGCCTAAATCTAGTATTGAGATGTTAACCATGGGAATTCATTGGAGTAAAAGGGAAACTAGGCCTTCATGGCCAAAACTCTGATTTGACATTGGTCTAACCCTGTAGGGAAATTTGATAGTGAGAACTCTGATGGTTGTGGTATAGTGGTAAGTATTCCTGAGAGTTTGAGGGTAGATATGAGAAATAGTGATCTTTGTCCTTCGTGGCCTAAATCTATTATTAGTGAATCTAACCATGGTTCATTGGGGAAAAAGGAAAACTTAGGTCTTTGTGGCCAAAACTATGATTTGAACCTGTCTATCCCTGAAGGGATAGGAATATTAGACAGTGAATAACTTTGATGCCTTTGGGGCAATTGTAGAGAAATGTGTGATTTAGGGCGTAAATATGATACGAGATTGAACTTATATCCCTTAATTTTAAAGGTTTTAGGCATAATCTTAAAACAATGATTAGATGGTTTAATTGTGTTAAAATTGTAAATTTATTTGAGATAATTATATTAGAATATTAATAGTAATTCATATTTATTTAGTTGTACTATTTTCTTAGCCCCTAAGTTTGTTAGAGGGTATTTTAGTATTTTATCTTATTCTAGTAACCCTAGTTTTAGCTTATAAATAGGGTGACAATCATTGTAACTTTAATCATGTTTTGTAGCCGTCATTCTTAATAGAATATTTCCTTTGATCATCATTTATTCACCTTTGCACCAACAATTGGTATCTAGAGCTCCGGTTCAGATTCATTGGGAAACACGGGAAACACGAGTGAACGTGAGGTCTTGTGTGTTTGATTTTGATTCTTAGATTCGTGTTGAATCTTGAACAAAATCTGATCAGAATTTTAATTATGTGGGTTGGGAAACACTGTGTGAGAAATTTGAGTGTATTGTGAAAGGTGAAGATGAACGGAAACGGCAACATGAACACCAGGCTTCCAGTATTTGACGGTAAAAACTGGAATCGTTGGATGATCCAAATGCGTGTACTGTTTGGTGCTCAAGATGTTTTAGATCTTGTCACTGATGGTTATGTTCCGGTAGCAGCAGATGCAACGGATGAACAGAAAAACGCACAGAAGGAAGTAAGGAAGAAGGATCAGAAAGCATTATTCTTTATTCATCAATGTGTTGATGTAAATGTGTTTGAGAAGATTGCAGATTCAACGACAGCAAAGGCTGCGTGGGACACACTGGTTAGATGTTATGGTGGTGACGCATCAGTGAAGAAGGTGAAGCTTCAGTCCTTGAGAAAGCAATATGAGAATCTCAACATGAAGAATAATGAGAAAGTTTCTGAATACATCTCCAGAGTGATTCTGATCACTAATGAGATGAAGGCGTGTGGAGAAACGCTTTCTGAAGAAACAATCATGGAAAAGGTATTGAGATCACTTACCTCTCAATTTGATTACATTGTGGTAGCAATAGAACATTCCAAAGATCTGAGTACCATGAGAATTGAAGAGCTGCAGAGCAGTTTAGAAGCGCAAGAGTTGCGTTTGACTGAGAGAACTTCTGAAAGGGAAGTAGAGCAGCAGGCTCTGAAAGCAACTTTTGATAGGAGGTATCAGAAGCAGTCAGAAGCCAAGAGAAGATCTGATGGTGGTCAGAAGTCAGAAAGCTCAATCTCTGATAGGCAAAAGAATGCTCATAAGGGAAAAGAGAAGTATGACAAGAAGAAGATCCAATGTTACTGTTGTAAGAAGTTTGGTCACTTTGCTAGAGATTGTTGGTCAAACAAGGAGAAGAAATCAGAAGAAGCAAATATAGCCAAAAGTTCTGATGACGAATCTGTGCTATTGATGGCTTCTGAATCTGATAATATGGATCTGATAGTCTGGTGGTATATGGACACTGGTTGTTCAAATCATCTTACTGGAAACAAGAAATGGCTGGTTGACTTTGACTCTAAAAAGAGGACAAAGATCAGATGTACAGATGACAAATATCTTAATGCAGAAGGTATGGGAAATGTCAGAGTGACTCTGAACAATGGGAAAACAGCATTGATTCAGAACGTGTGGTATGTACCTGGCATCAGAAGCAATCTGATGAGTGTGGGACAATTAATTGAGAAAGGTTTTTCAGTTACCATGAAGGACAATCTTCTGAAGCTGTATGACTGCAATCAGAAGTTGATTATGGAGTCAGAACAGGGAAGGAATAGAACATTCAAGGTGAATGTCAGAACTGCAGACTCAAAATGTCTTAGTGCAACATGTGCTGAGAAGGAGAGTGAGCTGTGGCACAGAAGATTTGGTCATTTGAATTTCAGAAGCCTAAAACATCTGAATTCAAAGAAGCTGGTACATGGAATTCCTGCAATTAAGAAGCCTGAGAAGTCATGCAAAGTTTGCATGGAAGTGTTGCACCCTAAAATTTGACCAACCGATTCTCCTATCTGACTCATGGTTTAAATTCATATTCGCAAATCAGACGGATGATTTTTGTGCACAGACAGGGGATATCAGGGTTACAGCTTGATTTTTGTCCATCAGATACGGCAGATCCAGTCCAGATCACCAGGGTTTTATTTTCGGGAAATTGTGCGCTCCTCGGTGATTTTTAGCTTGCACAGTAATTTTGGGGATATTCTGATGCCCGGGGATCTCTGTTTGATTCGATCTGGTCTCGTGCGCTCTTTTATGGGGGTCATTTGCATTCATCTGCATTTTTAGGATTTTTATAGACTTTTGTGAATTTTTAATAGGCTTTATAGATTTTTCTGGAATTTAAATAGGTTTATAGAATATTTTAATAGCTTAATCCTCTTTTTAGAATTTTATAGAATATTTTAAATAGGTTTTAATCATTTGTAGAATTTTTAATAGAGTTTAAATAGCTTTTATCTTTTTTAGAATATTAGTGAATTTTTCTTAGCATATTAAATAGAATGATAAAAACTAGGATTAATAGGTTTAATTGTTTTTAAATCATTTTTAAAATTTTGTATAGATTTTAAAATAGGTTTAGTTGTTTTAGATAATATAGAAAATAATATAGTTTTTCTTTTATTAATAATAGATTTACTAGTTTTAAATAATATTGGAATTTTAATAGAAAATTAGTAGGAGTTTAGAATTAATTAGAGCATTAATCTTTTTTTTTAGAGTTTAATTAGGTTAATTGTTTGTTTAGGTTTAATTAGGATAGTATAGAATTAATTAGACTTTTAATCATTTTTTAGAGTTTAATTAGGTTAATTGTTTGTTTAGGTTTAATTAGGATAGTATAGAATTAATTAGACTTTTAATCATTTTTTAGAGTTTAATTAGGTTAATTGAATTTTTAGAGTTAATTAGATCTTAATTGATTTTTAGATTTTATTAGGATTAATCATTAGTTAACTAGGTGTTAATTGTTTTGATTAGGTAATTAGGATTAATTGTTTTTTATTAAAATTCAGTTTTTTTTACAGTTTTTTTCATTCATTTTTCGTATGGGCCCAGGGGTGTTTTTTTGTTAAGGCCCAGATCTCATCAGCTCAGAAAAAGTCCAGAAAAATGATCCAGAAAAGGTCCAAATCTCCAGCGAATGTCCAGACTCTTCAGCAAGCTTCTAGAAAGTTCTAGCAGTCTCAGTGTCATAAATAGGCGCCACGTGTTGCGTCAGAAGAGGCCCCACGAGTTTCACGCACATCACGCCACGCCATCCCTCAGAATCTCTCTCTCTCTGACACTCGTCTCTCCACGTGGCCTCACCTCAGTCTCCCTCTCCCCGCGTGTCACTCCTACGTCCCACTCCACTTGCATGCACGCCACGTGACTCCGGTCACCTCCCCTTCGTCGCCGGCCACGCAGCCGCCACGATCCCTGCATCCAAGCGTCTCCGGTGCCCCTAACGACCTCCGGCCACCGTCATTTCCGCCGGAGATACCAAAAACCCAGAATCCTTCATCTTCTTTCTTCGACCTTCATCCTTTCTTCCGATCTTCGCCATCCAACGCCACCGGAAACCTCGCCGGAAGCTTCATCATCACCGGAAACTGCATTCAACACCTCTAACCGTCATCATCTTCACCAGACGTTCATCAGAAACCTCAAAGATTTCCAGAAATCCACCAGATTCAAGGATCTTCAACTTCATCGACCGATCCTAGTTCTTCTCGCGCGATTTTCCTCAAGGATCTTCAGAGTTCACCAAATCTTCAAGGAGATTCATCTGTTGTCAGAATCCCTCATAGGCGTTCATCAGCAAAACTCCAGATTCTGAGTTCTCTTCAAGACGACTCAAGATCTTCGTGTTAAAGGTTCCAGAAGATTCAATATCTGCTCGTATTCCACATCCAGGTGCGTTGTTCTTCGATCCTTGTTTGCGTCTTGTTTTGATTGTTGAAGCGTATGGATTCAATTCTGGGTTGAAGAGGATTTAGGTTGAATGTAGGACTGAGATGGGAAGGATGGTGAGGCGTATTAGGGTTCGGTTTCAGATTGTTGTGAGGGATTGTTTGATGTTTGAGAATTTCAGATAGGGTGAGGGAGAGGAGGAAGATGAACAGAGCGGCTAGGGTTAGAGGTGATGAACAGTGAATGGCATTTTGGGGAACGAGAGTAGTTTTGTTGTTTGATTAGTTAGGGTTTTCTGGTTAGGGTATTGGGCTTAGGCCCAAGCGTGTTCTGCTAACACTGCCCCCTCAATTGCTCGTCCCCCCCCCCTGGCGTGTGGGATCTGAGTATTAGGATATGGGCCTTAGGTCCTATTTGCTTTTCGCGCCCCCCTCGTCCAAGCCCATAGTAGATAATGACTGGAAAGTCTGCTAGCGGCACCCCCCATAGGTTTTTTTCTGATTGTTTGATTTCAAACATGGGCCCTGCGCCCTAGTGCTATCTGCACCCCCTCCTTCAGGGCCCAATGTAGAAATAACTCATAACTCCTTGCTGTTTAAACCCCCCCAGCTTTATTCCATTTTCTTTTATTTTGTTTTTTCTTTTATATTTTCATGTTTGTAAATAATTCATAATAAATTGAAAATAATTGTTTTTTTAATAATTCTTTTTTCTACCATTTCATGAAAATGTTAAGAAAATTAGATAAAAATAAAAATGACATTTTATTTTTGTTTGCTATTTTTTTGCATATTTTCCAATTAATTGATTTCTTTTTAATATTTTCAATGTATGCATATCATTAGAAAATTAATAAAAAATAGTAGATTTGGTCGAATAATTCCGTTCTTTTTTCTGTAGACTCGTGATTCAGTGTAGAATTTTATAGTGCAGAAACATTAGCCTAATCGTGCATTTTCATTTTAATTGCATTTTTTCATTGTTATTGATGTTGAATAAATTGGTTTGTGGACATGTCTGTGTCGCTGATTTTAGTTCTTTCATCTGGTATTGAATTTTGTTCTGATTTTTCAGTATGCTGTCATAGAGCCATGTAGGTTTCCCATTAGATTTTTGATAGATTTTCATAGGATATTCTGATAGGATTTGTCTGAGCCTGAAGATAGGGGAAGTCTTGGTGACTTCTGACTTTGAAGTTCAACTGTGGTTGAACTTCAGAGATAGTCTCCTGTGGTTTGTTAGCCTGTGGGTTCTTCTTGAAGGTGGGAGTTGGTTGAAGTCCTATTGGAGCTTGCAAGGATGCATTGGATTCAGGCTTAGTCTAGGAGCTTGTTGTCTGTTTGTGAGGTTCGAGATCCTGAAGTTTGAAAGGAGCTTATGGTACTTTCCTGAGGAAGGCACTATGAATGACTTTCATTCTTTCTTCTCACCTCTTTCGTAAGTATCCAATGATGTCGGAGCCGACTTGTGAGTTTAATTTCTCCTGAGGAGGAATGTAAACTGATCACAGTTGTTGAGCCACATGGGATACGATTCCTAAGTGGAAGTCCCCTAGTACTTTCCTGAGGAAGGTCCTATGGGTCTATTCACTTAGTTCCATTAGTTTGTCTAGGATTTCTCAAGTATCCAGTGATGTTGGAGCCAACTTGTGAGTTTAATTTCTCCTGAGGAGAAATGTAAACTGATCACAGTTGTTGAGCCACGTAGGGTACAATTCCTAAGTGTCAGCCTCCTAGTACTTTCCTGAGGAAGGTCCTATGAGCCTGCTCACTTAGTTCCCATAGTGCATATAGGTATTTCTCAAGTATCCAGTGATGCCGGAGCCTTCATGTGAGTTTAATTTCTCCTAAGGAGGAATGTAAACTGATCACAGTTGTCGAGCCGCATAGGATACGATTCCTGAGTAGTAACCCCCTGGTACTTTCCTGAGGAAAGCACTATGGGCATGTCTGCTTAGCTTCTTTTCTCTGGTAAGCTTGTTCTGAAGCTTGGAGACTGGGATTGATTCCTCTTGCTTAGGGTTTTTGATTAGAGTGTTGCTTAGATCTCTGCTTAGGGTCTTGTGTAGAGTTTTGTTTAGAGATAGATTAGGAAGCTTGTTTCAGGTTTGTTAGAGGCCCTGCTCAGGGTTAGTCTCTTTGTATTGTTTGACTTGTGTGATGTTATGTTGCATTAGACTTAGGTGTTCATCTAGATAGTTCTGAATAGGTGCATCTTAGAAGTAGACTTTGTGTGCATAAGAAGTTGAGGTGGTCCTCCTTCTGCTTGTTTGTTATTGCGTGGCTTTGCTTGTTGGTATTCGGTAGAGCTGAGCTCCCTTGCCTCTGTGGTTTGCGGCCTTTGTGCCTTGTGTGTCTAGTTGTTGCATTCATGCATATTTTTCAGTATTCCTTTACTTTGCAGTTTCTTGTTTGTAGTTTAGTCCTGTTGCCATGATCCCTTAGGAGCTCTGACTTCTCCGCTGCGGAGTTGTTATGATAGACATTAGGATGGTCAGCCAGGTGAGAGCAGTAGGTAGATTCCCCTGTTTCTCAGCTATAGTTTTAGGGTTTCCCCTTTCCTTTCTGTAGGAGCTTTTGAGTAGCTTGATCCGTAGTTAGCTGAACTACAGCTGCTCTGATTCTTCGTTCCAGACGAAGATATGTAGGCATAGGATGCGATGTCCTAGCGAGCACACTAACGACTGACCTTCTGTTCTCTCGCGGCTGTGCGATCGAGACTTTCCCGCTAACGACTAATTGTTACCCTTTTCCCTTGCCCGAGTGCATTTGAGACCAGATCGTATTTGTAGGTTCCCGAGCCTTAGAGACCAGTTTGTTTTCTCATTGCTGTGTGAGAGCCCCTGTTTACCCGTAGTTAGCCGAACTACGTTTGCTCTGATCTTTCATACCAGATGAAAGTACGTAGGCACAGGACGCGATGTCCTGGCGAGCAACCTTTCCCCCGTTTAGACGTAGGCAGTCGAACTACGTTGACTCTGACTTTCCCATTGCACGAGGGAATACGTAGGCCCAGAACACCGTATGTTCTGTCGAGTCCTGTCCTTTTCTTTTCTTTTCAGACCAGCCATTAGCGTAGATAGATAATACACCCTTTTACCTGTAAACACCAAGCGTGGATCCCATCGAGTACGATGGACGTGAGGGGTGCTAATACCTTCCCCTTGCGTAACCGACTCCCGAACCCAGGTTTTGGTTGCGACGACCATACCTTTTCCCGTCTTTGCGAGGTTTACTTCGAGCGTTTCCTTTCCCGCTCTGAGGGATAAATAACGCACGGTGGCGACTCTCCTGTCAAGCCGGCGCCGATTTTCGCAGTAGCGACAGCTGGCGACTCTGCTGGGGACTTATAGCATCTAGGGACTTTTCCCATCCCTTATGCTGGGACCGTTTCCCATCCCCTACGCGAGTCAATCCTAGCGCTTGGGTGTTTATTTGTTGGGTGTTGTGCATATTGTGTTTTACTTTTCTGCACTTTACTTTTTTGTACCTTTACCTTTCCGCATTTATTTTCCAGCATTATATTATTATGACTGCTGCTGTGGGAGAGGGATGTTACTGCGAGTGAAAAGCCGGACCTGGGCTTGAGTACACACCTAGATATAGTTGTGGAGAAGTAGTAGACGAACCTGTCTGCTGAGCAGGCACAGTTCCCTACGAAAATCTGCGCTCAGACGAGATTCTTGCAGAGGTGCTCCTTTCCGGTCCTGAGGATCTGAGGGGAGTCCAGACGTGAGGGTTGTCGACTCTGGGGACCGATCATTTGGAAGTCAGCTAAGTGAGGCCTCTTCATGACTTGATGATGCTACTCCTTCTGGGAATCGTATCGTCATCCATGAAAGTCTGTGACGCTGATAACCGCATAGGATGCCGTACCTTTGTCCGTGGATTAGGTCTATCCTACCTGTGAGAGGGATTGGGTTATTGCAGGAAAACTGGCCTTCAGAAACCATGATTCAGTAGTTATCAGATGGTGTTCTTGATTCATCTCCAGGTGTGTTGTCTGGGTCAGATGGGTTTCTTATCTGAGGTTGAGGCTATTGTCAGATGGTATTCTCGTCAGATACAGAGGTTCAGATGGTTTTCTTACCAGGGGATTGATATTTTGAGTATCAGATGGTAGTTAGTGGCATGAGATTCTGGTGACCGTGTTGGTTTTCTGTTCTTGATCACAGAGATATTCCTCTTTAGGCTACAGCATAGCCCCTGTGTTCACAGATTGCATTATTTATCATATTGCATCATTGCATTACCATCTGCATTCAACTAACGTGTGTGTATTGCAGGTACATATTTTCCCTTCCAGTTCTGGTGTTTGTTCCTAGCAAGACATGGAAAACCTGAAGAGAGTATTGCCCTATAAGTTTCCGTCGCCGAATATCAGTCTATTGTTAGAGTTGATTGCTATTGCTAAGAAGAGGGGAATGGGTGACTTCAGAAAGAGATATGGGAGGATTCTGACCTACGTTTATCAGCCTTCTTCCTACGAGACCAGCGGCATCTATACTCTGTTACAGTTTTACGACGCGGAGCTCAGGTGTTTTGTATTTCCCGACTTCGTTTTGGCTCCTACCCTGGAGGAGTACTCTGCACTTCTGGATATACCGATCCGTGAGCAGATGCCTTTTTATCATACGGACGCTGAGCCTAAGCTGGCTGAGCTTTCTGCCATCCTGTGTTTGAAAGAGTCTGAGCTGTCTGGGAAGATGATCAGAAGAGGAGACGTATGGGGATTTCCATTGGATGTCTTAGTGGAGAAGGCCCGAGAATATGCCCAGAAGGGTAACTGGGGTGTTTTTGACGTCATTCTTGCTGTATGTGTGTATGGCATCGTGTTGTTCCCGAACATTCCTGATTTTGTTGATTCTGATGCCTTCTATATTTTGGCTGCGGGAAACCCAGTTCCTACTTTGCTGGGAGATATCCACCATTCAACTCATTATCAGAATGAAAAGCGACGAGGAAGGAATGTGTCTTGCTGTGTACCTCTCCTATGCAGGTGGTTCACCAGTCATATGCCTAAGTCAGGCCCGTTTGTCACATCTATCAATTCTCTAGGGTGGCCCGAGCGCTTAATGGGATTGACTGCTGAGAACGTGGTATGGACCAATAAAGAGGTATTTGGAGCTGAAGTCATACTCAAAGGCGAAGGATTCCCGAATGTTCCGTTAATAGGAAGGAAAGGTTGTGTCAACTATAACCCTTCCTTATTGATCAAGCAATTTGGGTACATACCTCAAGGAGCGCCAAAGCCCGAGGAGATACAGGAATCTCTGTATCTCACCGGGGCAATAGGGAAAGAAATGCTGACCAAACTTGAGAGAGCCTGGAAAAACTTGCACAAGAGAGGGAAGCTTTCAGGTAGCAGAGGGGATACTCGAGGTCCTAGCCCATATATAGAATGGATTCGTGAGCGAGCTGTGAAGTTCCTTATGCCGTATCCAGCAGTTCAGCCATTGCATCCTCCTCCGGTAGAGGAGCCTACCACTGTGGACATTCAGGTCTACAAGCAGCTGATGGCGGAGAAAGAAGAGCTAGCCAGGGCTAAAGAGGCTTTAGAGCAGGAGAATGCCCAGCTTCGGCATGAAAAGATTGAAACAGGATATGTTTCTAAGCAACAGGCTGAAACTCTGAAACATCTGAAGACTACGCTATTGGAATTGACTGAAACCAAGAAGCGTCTGGAGTTAGATGTCGACTCAGTTAGTAGTGTGTTGGCCACCAAGAAGCAAGAGCTGGAAAGGGCCTACACCAAGCTAGCCAAGTTCAGAGAACACTGGGACTCACTATGACCAAGCGCAAGGAGCGAGAAGAAGAGCTGAAGACACAGATTGCTCAGTTAGAAGAACAGGTCAAAGGGAAGAATGAAGAGCTTGAAGAAGAAGCCTGTCGCCGATACGAAGCCGAGCGCAAGCTGGCAGATGCCATGAAGAATTTGGAAGATTTCCAGCATAGAGCAGATGCCAAGAGACCCAAACCTGGGGGCGGTGCCAATGATAAGGCTTGGGAAGACTTTGTCAGAGACATCCAGGGGACGGTCAGGAAGAGGGATCGACTGATAGAAGGTTTGATTTATCAACCAGATCATGCAGAGACAAAGAAGATGGTCGAGGACTTCCGCAACCGTACCCGTATTTGATTTCTCTTGTATTCTGTATGTTGAGATCACCACCAGGCATGTTGGCTGGGATCCTCTTTGTCATATCAGCTGTATGGAGCATAGTTATGTAACTTCCTGACAAGACTGTTATGCTAATCAATATATGAGGGTTTTTCCAAATATTGTCTTTATGGTTTGTCTCGTTTTGCTACCACTGACACTGGAATTGGAGGGAAAATATCTCCAATGCACACATGCACGTTAGCATTTTTGTATTTCTGTCTGCATAAATCATACTGCATAGCATTTCTCTAGCAGGTCAGAGCACTTATCCAGCCTTTGTTTTCACCAGAAAGTGACTCTCGGGGAATTGTTTAAGGCAAGAGTGGAGTGTTGAAGACGACCAAGGGGCTGAAGCAGATTCGAGCAGAATCAAGCAGCATAGTCCGTTACAGGTAATCGGTAGCTATGTCTGAAGGCAATTTCCAGGTTCCTAACACCTTGGCAAGGTTTACTGTGGCGTCCAACCATCAGTATGATTCTATGGGAGGCCTCCCGCAAGCAAACAATCTTACTGCAGCCCAAGTTGTGCAGCCCTCTGTTGAGAACCGAGATCGACATGAGCAGTTCGTTGCCCGAAATGAATGTTATCCGCCTGTTAACAATCAATGTGTTGCTTTCCCTGTGATGAATTACCGAAGAGATATTCCAATGACCGGGTTAGTAGATCCAAGAGCTCTTGACGATGGTAGAAGAGTCCGAGTGTTGGAAGAGCAAATGAAAGCCTTGGAAGCGAAAGATGCCGTTAACCTGGATGCTGTAGCCATGTGTTTGGTTCCTGACCTGGTGTTGCCGTACAAGTTCAAAGTGCCGGAATTTGAAAAATACAGGGGAGATAGCTGTCCAAAGCTGCATTTGATGATGTTCTGCCGAAGGATGACTTCGTTTGTGCGAAATGACAAATTGATGATCCATTGCTTCCAGTATAGCCTGACCGGGGCATCCTTGAGGTGGTATGTGCAATTGGAGAGTAATCAGATTCGATCATGGGTGGATTTAGCCAGAGCTTTCATGAAGCAGTACGATTACAACCTGGATTTGACTCCTAGTCTCGTAGATCTGCAAGAATTGTCTCAGGCGGAGAATGAATCATTCAGAGCGTATTTGCGAAGATGGAAGGAATTGGCTGCTAGTGTTCGACCACCGCTTCCGGAAAGAGAACTGGTTGACATCTTCTTGGGTACCCTGAAAGGCCATTATTTTGACAAATTGTTCAGTTGCACAAACTTTGTGGGCCTGATGAGGCTGGGAGAGATTGTTGAGCGAGGACTCAGGAGTGGAAAGTTTCGAGGTGTTCCTTACGTCCCAGTTAATAAGATTGAGTCAGTTGTTAGTTCTCAAGAAGAGTGGGAAGGAGATGACGCCACCTCAGAATCTCTAGCATCTCAGGATCAGTCTTCAGATACTTCAAGTCAACGGTCATCCTATCGCCGATCGCGTCAGCATGCTCCACGAAGACCAAGGAAGCCTGAAAGGCAGTTTACTCAGCTACCAGTGTCGTACAGTCAGTTGTTGCCAGATCTGGTCAAAAGTGGATTGATAGTGCCGAAAGAGACTAAGCCGGTGATTCCACCGTATCCTCCAGGTTTTGATGCCAGCGCCCGCTGTGAGTACCATGTTGGGGCACAGGGGCATTCCACCAATGATTGTAAGGTGCTTAGAAGCCAGGTTCAAGATCTGTTAGACTCTAGCCGTATTTGCATCACTCCTCAGGGTTTTGTCCAGATTAATGATTTTCCATCCTCCAGTTGTGCGGGTTCGTCAGTTAATGTCATGGAAGACTCCACAGAAAGTGTGTGCTCCGAATATTGTCAATCGGAGAGTTCAATTGAATATGGGGGAAGTTTCTAGAGGTTTCTAGGCCGGGTGTCGCATCTGTTTCTCTGCCTAACCCGTTTAGCTTTTGTGCATCAGTATTTGTCGACCACCACCAGGATTGTTGGCTGGGGTCATTGTATTCGTACTCATTTGTGATTACCTGCTGATTTTGTTGGTTGTACATGTGTGGGAGATGTTTGTCTGTGTGCTTATAGCTTGAGTTTCTCTTTATCTCGTTGTGAATACGTGTTTGCTTTCTGCGCTGCATTATCATTTAACAGGTATATCAGAACCGTGGGCCTTATTTCCTCATCGGCCAGTTTGTTGCAGGAACTCCTTCAGAGATATGGAACAGAATCAGTTTGAATTGATCGAAGTCCAAAGCCAGCTGGGGCAGATGATGAGAGATATGCAAGAGATGCGTCTAGAGCAGAAGATTCTCAAAGAGGAGAACAGTCAGCTAAAGACCCAAATGAGCTTGATCATGGAGGTAGTCAAGAATGTGCTTAGGAAAGAAGACGATCAGCTATTTGAAGCCGCAATGAAGAAGCTCGCGCCACCTGTGCATGTGGAACCTGAGCAGCATCAACAGAAGATACATCCAGCTCAGCGGAAGATCCAGGAAGGGAAGCCAAAGAGAATGTTTGAGGCACCACCTATGACCTATGCTGAGCTCTTGCAGACCTTACTGAGGTTTAATCTGGTTGAGAAGAGAACGTTGGCACCACCAACGAGAGTGTTTCCTCAAGGGTACGATGCCAGTAAGCAATGTGAGTTTCATTCCGGGGCATTCGGACATGACATCGAGGGTTGTCATGCTTTTAAGCACAATGTTCAAGACCTGATTGACTCGAACGATATTGAATTCACGCCGAGCGGCGTAGCTGTGCATATTGCTCCTATCTCAGTCGATGCTAAGATGACAGACGTTTCTAAAGCTGCAGTGGGTCAGAAGCGTATCCTGGACTCCATGGTGTCAGAATCTCCAGGCCCACAATTGTTGCCTATTCCTGGGGCAGATCTCAGAAAGAAAATGGCTAAGCATAAGGAGAGCGGTAATCAATACATTGAAGATCAAGAAACCGATGTTGCATTTGATACGAAGGGTGTTCAGGGGTCAACCCGATACCAGCAGCAGCAGCCTCAGCAACAGAATAATCGGGGGTATAAAAGAGGTCAGAATCAAGGTCCTTTGGCAAGCCGTCATTTGGAAACTCCTCCTATACCATACGCACAGCTTCTGCAGACATTGCTTCAGCTCCAATTGGTTCATAAAAGGACATTGGCTCCCTTAACGGGACCACCACCATCGGGGTATGATGCCAACGCTACTTGTGAGTTTCATACCGGGGCACCAGGCCATACGGTTGAGAACTGTAAAGCATTTAAGCACAAAGTGCAGGATCTGCTTGATAGTGCAGCAATCAACTTCGGGCCGGGAGGTCCCCAAATCATCTGAATGAAGAAGGAAGGGCTCTATAATTTGGTTGAGTCGTTGAAAGCAGATCAGGACAGCATCGGATTGCCTCTAATAAAGATAGCTGGTTCAGCAGCAGAGCAGATATGAAAACCCGGTTCTCGGAAGCTAGCATATTTTCTTTGTTTTAGCTTGTCATTTCTTTACATTTGTAGTTGCTTTCCTGTTTGAATTTGTAATCTTGTTTGTAAAACTTGTTGTTTTCATTTCAATTGATGATAATGAAATAAATATGCATGTTTTGATTGAATCCAGTCGTGTTCACTAACTGTTTTTTACAAATGTCCGACACTGGGTTAAGAAGAATTTGGGGAGGATGACGAAAATGACCGACATGCAACTACCGATATTGTATGCTTTTGAAATAAAACCTGCTGATGATGTACAGGCATTGTTTCAAATCCCTAAACACCAGAGTTATAAGGAAGATAATCCCTTGTCAACCCCTTTGAGCCTTGTAGTAGGAGTTCTTTCTGAAAACGAAAAACCCTCAATCTTAACCTGGGGCAGGGTAGGTGTTAGCTAATTTGACCGAGTGTCCAAATTGCAAAAGGAGTGTCCGTTCGAGGATCAATCGCGTCCCTAAAGGTCGTACCTAAAAGACCACAATGGTTCAATCAAGAGTGTGACGGCCACATTGTTTCCCAAAGAGTCAGACGACCAATGTCACACGACTTGTTCGAAAGGAAAAAATGAAAAAGAATCAAAAGCCTGCTAAGTCAAGAAAACTTCAAAACAAATGACTTAGGCAAAAATGAGGGCATCCCGCTGGACTTAAAAAAAAAAAAAAAAAAAAAAAAAAATCAAAAGAAACTCAAAAGGAGTCAGTCCAGGCAAAAGTTAGGGATATGACAAGAAAAAGATGGAAAAAAAGAAAAAGCTTCGACGAAAATACGAGTCGTGTGACCACAAATGTCAAAGACGAAAGAGTGAGTGGTGGTCACTCCAAAATCCAAAAGTTTCTCGAACTATCACTCCTATCTTTCAACCTCTGAGAGGTGAGCGCTAAGGTCAAATTAGCTGAACGTAGGATGGGAGAACATCAAGGAGAACTGGTGGGTTAAAGCAAACTTTGAGCCTTTATCCTTTCCTTTCAAAACCATGAACCTGACCATGTTACAACCTTCAAAAGTCCTAATTGAAGCAGGTTGTTTCGAAAGCATACTCCGGTAAAGGTCGCGTCGATTCTGACTCTTAAAAGGTTCCTCTTACCAGGTTGGTACTGATGTTGATGAACGTTTTGTGCATTATATGCTATAAACTGTTTTCCTTTTCCCAGTGAACAGATTGGATGTCAAAGCTGTCATATGTGTTGCATTAATACATCTTTTATGCAGAACGACTTGTTTTACTTGCAAGTAAGCGCTTGACAGCAGAAAAGCTCCCTACAATGGAAAGTATGGTCAAGATAGAATGCAGAACGCCCGAATGTTCCGAGAACAGGGGCAAGCTTTTATTGTAACCCCCAGTCAGGGACAGCCTTTCGAAGATAGCTATTCTGGGGCAATCAGGTTGAGATTCGGTGAACACGGCGTAGTCAGGAGGTACTACGCTGAATCAGCTAATCGGAGCAAAGTCATTGCGGTCAGGGGCAGACCATCTTAAGCGCGCAAAGGTTGTGCGAGAAGCAGGTGAGGTGAAGTATCTCTTGGAAGTTCAGAATACTGAGGCATGTCATATCAGACCATCAAGGAACAGATTGGCAGATTTCCTTTCAAGGAATATCCCCACGGAGATCCCGTAGGCTGGGGCACATCAGAAGCGAAAGGATTGGTCTTCTCCGCTTCAGCGGGGTCATTCAGAGTTATTCGAGCAGATACAGTCGATTTTCGAGAGCGAGATGAATGCGGGAGGTCGTGTCACTATCCCTTGACTCTTCACTAAAAGGCTGCGTATTCAGGAAGAATGTTTTCCAGCGGCAGTTGTATCTGACCCAATAAGATAAGCTTAAGAGCTCAAATCCATGTTCGCGATTACTGTGAAGCCCATCCGTGTTGGCGCATCAATTTCCAGATCCGAGCTTCGTCAGTACGCAGGAGGGCTCCCTCCATTTTCTCCAGCAAAGACCAATTTGTCATTGGTATGGATAAGCTATCCCTAGAGGAGTCCAATCATATTCAGCACGTCTGCCATTCTCCAGCGGAGCTATATTCCCCAGCAGGGTATTACTTCGTTGATGATGTTCGGTTAAGTTCCCAATAGCCCCAGCAGAGTTGATTTCACTCTCCCAGCATTTATTTTGCTAGGACGATTCAGTGATATCCAGTTTATCCCCAGCAGAGTTGGCCTCGCCTTCAGCATTTATTTTGCTGAAGTGGTTTTCTGTACCCGGCCTTCTCCGGCAGCTCGAGCCTGCTAGCATATTGCATACATCATCATACTTGCATCATACTTGCATATCACTGTCAAAATGCGTAGCATTTCTATCCGGAATGGAGCATTACGCTGTAGAAAGATTAAAGCATTTGCATATGCATACGAAGCATAAGTCAGGTTTTCTATCAGCCTCATATGGCGCGTGAATTACTCTGTGATCAGTTCAGGGGCATTTATCCAGCAACAGTATTCAGACAGTTCGGCAGATTATTTGTATCTCAGATCATACAACGATTATGCTTGGATCAAGCAGTCATCTGATGTCGACAAGCTTTTCTTCCCGTCAATTCATATTGGCGATGTGTTCCTTCGATAAGTGGATTTCTCCGTCTATCATTAGACGTCTGGAGTACGAGTGTGGTTTTCTTTCCGTCTATCCATAGACGATGTGAAATTGCGGGTGATCACAGTGGGGCTTCAAGAAGGGGTTTCCCCAGGATGTGCTTTTTCTTCCCGTCTATCAGTAGACGATGTGAAGTTTTGATGGATTTTCAATGGGGTTCAAAATAGAGTTTCTATAGCAAGTGGCTTTTCTTTCCGTCTGTCAGCAGACGATGTGAAGTTTCGAGTTACTGTCCAGCGGTTTTCTTATTGTCAGATCATACATATGATGAGGTGTTTCCCCAGCGAGCTTTCTCCGGCTATCTTTGGTTGTTGAGGGGTTTCAAAACGATATTTCCTATATTGGTTCTCTTTCTGGTTATTGGATATGATGACGTTTAAGAGGGACTTTTCTGACCATCAATCCTTATTGATGTCGAGGCTCTTCGAAGAATGTTCAGTTTTCGTGATTGTCGATTCTTATTGACGACATGATTCTTTAAAAGGTGGTTTTCTTCCCGTCAGTCCATACTGACGATGTGGCCCCTTCAAGGATGTTGATCTTTCCATCAATTCCCGTAAACAGAAGAATTCTGAAATTCAAAGGATGATGTTGAATTGCGCAATGGTGTCTTCCCGTCTACCCTTAGACGATGTGCATATGGAGATTATGAATGTCTTTCCGTCTATCCTTAGACGATGTGAGTATGGAGATTAAGAATTTCTTCCCGTCTACCCTTAGACGATGAGAATATTGATTTGTTCATCAATCAGGATGATCCCGTCTACCCGTAGACGATGGGAATTTGGAGATTATTTCTTCCCGTCTATCAGTAGACGATGTGAATTCGGAGATTATTTCTTCCCGTCTACCCTTAGACGATGAGAATATTGATTTGTTCATCAATCAGGATGATCCCGTCTACCCGTAGACGATGGGAATTTGGAGATTATTTCTTCCCGTCTATCTTTAGACGATGTGAATATAGAGATTATAAACTTCTTCCCGTCTACCCTTAAGATGATGTGAATATTGATTTGTTCATCGATCAGGATGATTCCGTCTACCCTTAGACGATGTGAATTGATTTGTCATTAATCAGGACGATCCCGTCTATCAGTAGACGATGTGAATTCGGAGATTATTTCTTCCCGTCTACCCTTAGACGATGAGAATATTGATTTGTTCATCAATCAGGATGATCCCGTCTACCCGTAGACGATGGGAATTTGGAGATTATTTCTTCCCGTCTATCTTTAGACGATGTGAATATAGAGATTATAAACTTCTTCCCGTCTACCCTTAAGATGATGTGAATATTGATTTGTTCATCGATCAGGATGATTCCGTCTACCCTTAGACGATGTGAATTGATTTGTCATTAATCAGGACGATCCCGTCTACCTTTAGACGATGTGAATATAGAGATTATAAACTTCTTCCCGTCTACCCTTAAGACGATGTGAATATTGATTTGTTCATCGATCAGGATGATTCCGTCTACCCTTAGACGATGTGAATTGATTTGTCATTAATCAGGACGATCCCGTCTACCCTTAGACGATGTGAATATGGAGATTATGGTGTCTTCCCGTCTATCTTTAGACGATGTGAATATTGATTTGTTTCATCAATCAGGATAATTCCGTCTACCCTCAGACGATGTGCATATGGAGATTTATGAATTTCTTTCCGTCTATCCTTAGACGATGAGAGTATTGATTTGTTTCATCAATCAGGATGATGCCGTCTACCCTTGGACGATGTGAGTATGGAGATTACTTCATCCCGTCTATCCTTAGACGATGTGAATTGGGAGATTAATGTTGTTTTTCCGTCTATCATTAGACGAGGTGAGTATCCAATCAGGGTGTCTTCCCGTCCATCTTTGGGCGATGTGAGTATATTTCTCTTCCTGCCTATCAGTAGGCAATGTGAAAGGATCAGGTGTTTTGTTGCAGCCCTCGGGTTCTGTTATATGGGGTATCACAGGCAACGGGTATTCAAATCAGGAGTTCTTTATCAGATGATTAATCAGCTTGGTGCCGCAATAACTGGACTCGGTTTTCTAGACTTTATTCCACAAGCAGTTGACAGTATATGCTCGCGGTTGGCAAATTTTCGGGTTTTATTTGTATTCAACCGTCTCGTACCTCTGAATGTTTGAAGGCTGAGCGCTCTTCAAACCCTTCAGGTCCAAGTCGCTTGAATAGGGGCAGCTGTTGCACCCTAAAATTTGACCAACCGATTCTCCTATCTGACTCATGGTTTAAATTCATATTCGCAAATCAGACGGATGATTTTTGTGCACAGACAGGGGATATCAGGGTTACAGCTTGATTTTTGTCCATCAGATACGGCAGATCCAGTCCAGATCACCAGGGTTTTATTTTCGGGAAATTGTGCGCTCCTCGGTGATTTTTAGCTTGCACAGTAATTTTGGGGATATTCTGATGCCCGGGGATCTCTGTTTGATTCGATCTGGTCTCGTGCGCTCTTTTATGGGGGTCATTTGCATTCATCTGCATTTTTAGGATTTTTATAGACTTTTGTGAATTTTTAATAGGCTTTATAGATTTTTCTGGAATTTAAATAGGTTTATAGAATATTTTAATAGCTTAATCCTCTTTTTAGAATTTTATAGAATATTTTAAATAGGTTTTAATCATTTGTAGAATTTTTAATAGAGTTTAAATAGCTTTTATCTTTTTTAGAATATTAGTGAATTTTTCTTAGCATATTAAATAGAATGATAAAAACTAGGATTAATAGGTTTAATTGTTTTTAAATCATTTTTAAAATTTTGTATAGATTTTAAAATAGGTTTAGTTGTTTTAGATAATATAGAAAATAATATAGTTTTTCTTTTATTAATAATAGATTTACTAGTTTTAAATAATATTGGAATTTTAATAGAAAATTAGTAGGAGTTTAGAATTAATTAGAGCATTAATCTTTTTTTTTAGAGTTTAATTAGGTTAATTGTTTGTTTAGGTTTAATTAGGATAGTATAGAATTAATTAGACTTTTAATCATTTTTTAGAGTTTAATTAGGTTAATTGTTTGTTTAGGTTTAATTAGGATAGTATAGAATTAATTAGACTTTTAATCATTTTTTAGAGTTTAATTAGGTTAATTGAATTTTTAGAGTTAATTAGATCTTAATTGATTTTTAGATTTTATTAGGATTAATCATTAGTTAACTAGGTGTTAATTGTTTTGATTAGGTAATTAGGATTAATTGTTTTTTATTAAAATTCAGTTTTTTTTACAGTTTTTTTCATTCATTTTTCGTATGGGCCCAGGGGTGTTTTTTTGTTAAGGCCCAGATCTCATCAGCTCAGAAAAAGTCCAGAAAAATGATCCAGAAAAGGTCCAAATCTCCAGCGAATGTCCAGACTCTTCAGCAAGCTTCTAGAAAGTTCTAGCAGTCTCAGTGTCATAAATAGGCGCCACGTGTTGCGTCAGAAGAGGCCCCACGAGTTTCACGCACATCACGCCACGCCATCCCTCAGAATCTCTCTCTCTCTGACACTCGTCTCTCCACGTGGCCTCACCTCAGTCTCCCTCTCCCCGCGTGTCACTCCTACGTCCCACTCCACTTGCATGCACGCCACGTGACTCCGGTCACCTCCCCTTCGTCGCCGGCCACGCAGCCGCCACGATCCCTGCATCCAAGCGTCTCCGGTGCCCCTAACGACCTCCGGCCACCGTCATTTCCGCCGGAGATACCAAAAACCCAGAATCCTTCATCTTCTTTCTTCGACCTTCATCCTTTCTTCCGATCTTCGCCATCCAACGCCACCGGAAACCTCGCCGGAAGCTTCATCATCACCGGAAACTGCATTCAACACCTCTAACCGTCATCATCTTCACCAGACGTTCATCAGAAACCTCAAAGATTTCCAGAAATCCACCAGATTCAAGGATCTTCAACTTCATCGACCGATCCTAGTTCTTCTCGCGCGATTTTCCTCAAGGATCTTCAGAGTTCACCAAATCTTCAAGGAGATTCATCTGTTGTCAGAATCCCTCATAGGCGTTCATCAGCAAAACTCCAGATTCTGAGTTCTCTTCAAGACGACTCAAGATCTTCGTGTTAAAGGTTCCAGAAGATTCAATATCTGCTCGTATTCCACATCCAGGTGCGTTGTTCTTCGATCCTTGTTTGCGTCTTGTTTTGATTGTTGAAGCGTATGGATTCAATTCTGGGTTGAAGAGGATTTAGGTTGAATGTAGGACTGAGATGGGAAGGATGGTGAGGCGTATTAGGGTTCGGTTTCAGATTGTTGTGAGGGATTGTTTGATGTTTGAGAATTTCAGATAGGGTGAGGGAGAGGAGGAAGATGAACAGAGCGGCTAGGGTTAGAGGTGATGAACAGTGAATGGCATTTTGGGGAACGAGAGTAGTTTTGTTGTTTGATTAGTTAGGGTTTTCTGGTTAGGGTATTGGGCTTAGGCCCAAGCGTGTTCTGCTAACACTGCCCCCTCAATTGCTCGTCCCCCCCCCCCTGGCGTGTGGGATCTGAGTATTAGGATATGGGCCTTAGGTCCTATTTGCTTTTCGCGCCCCCCTCGTCCAAGCCCATAGTAGATAATGACTGGAAAGTCTGCTAGCGGCACCCCCCATAGGTTTTTTTCTGATTGTTTGATTTCAAACATGGGCCCTGCGCCCTAGTGCTATCTGCACCCCCTCCTTCAGGGCCCAATGTAGAAATAACTCATAACTCCTTGCTGTTTAAACCCCCCCCCAGCTTTATTCCATTTTCTTTTATTTTGTTTTTTCTTTTATATTTTCATGTTTGTAAATAATTCATAATAAATTGAAAATAATTGTTTTTTTAATAATTCTTTTTTCTACCATTTCATGAAAATGTTAAGAAAATTAGATAAAAATAAAAATGACATTTTATTTTTGTTTGCTATTTTTTTGCATATTTTCCAATTAATTGATTTCTTTTTAATATTTTCAATGTATGCATATCATTAGAAAATTAATAAAAAATAGTAGATTTGGTCGAATAATTCCGTTCTTTTTTCTGTAGACTCGTGATTCAGTGTAGAATTTTATAGTGCAGAAACATTAGCCTAATCGTGCATTTTCATTTTAATTGCATTTTTTCATTGTTATTGATGTTGAATAAATTGGTTTGTGGACATGTCTGTGTCGCTGATTTTAGTTCTTTCATCTGGTATTGAATTTTGTTCTGATTTTTCAGTATGCTGTCATAGAGCCATGTAGGTTTCCCATTAGATTTTTGATAGATTTTCATAGGATATTCTGATAGGATTTGTCTGAGCCTGAAGATAGGGGAAGTCTTGGTGACTTCTGACTTTGAAGTTCAACTGTGGTTGAACTTCAGAGATAGTCTCCTGTGGTTTGTTAGCCTGTGGGTTCTTCTTGAAGGTGGGAGTTGGTTGAAGTCCTGTTGGAGCTTGCAAGGATGCATTGGATTCAGGCTTAGTCTAGGAGCTTGTTGTCTGTTTGTGAGGTTCGAGATCCTGAAGTTTGAAAGGAGCTTATGGTACTTTCCTGAGGAAGGCACTATGAATGACTTTCATTCTTTCTTCTCACCTCTTTCGTAAGTATCCAATGATGTCGGAGCCGACTTGTGAGTTTAATTTCTCCTGAGGAGGAATGTAAACTGATCACAGTTGTTGAGCCACATGGGATACGATTCCTAAGTGGAAGTCCCCTAGTACTTTCCTGAGGAAGGTCCTATGGGTCTATTCACTTAGTTCCATTAGTTTGTCTAGGATTTCTCAAGTATCCAGTGATGTTGGAGCCAACTTGTGAGTTTAATTTCTCCTGAGGAGAAATGTAAACTGATCACAGTTGTTGAGCCACGTAGGGTACAATTCCTAAGTGTCAGCCTCCTAGTACTTTCCTGAGGAAGGTCCTATGAGCCTGCTCACTTAGTTCCCATAGTGCATATAGGTATTTCTCAAGTATCCAGTGATGCCGGAGCCTTCATGTGAGTTTAATTTCTCCTGAGGAGGAATGTAAACTGATCACAGTTGTCGAGCCGCATAGGATACGATTCCTGAGTAGTAACCCCCTGGTACTTTCCTGAGGAAAGCACTATGGGCATGTCTGCTTAGCTTCTTTTCTCTGGTAAGCTTGTTCTGAAGCTTGGAGACTGGGATTGATTCCTCTTGCTTAGGGTTTTTGATTAGAGTGTTGCTTAGATCTCTGCTTAGGGTCTTGTGTAGAGTTTTGTTTAGAGATAGATTAGGAAGCTTGTTTCAGGTTTGTTAGAGGCCCTGCTCAGGGTTAGTCTCTTTGTATTGTTTGACTTGTGTGATGTTATGTTGCATTAGACTTAGGTGTTCATCTAGATAGTTCTGAATAGGTGCATCTTAGAAGTAGACTTTGTGTGCATAAGAAGTTGAGGTGGTCCTCCTTCTGCTTGTTTGTTATTGCGTGGCTTTGCTTGTTGGTATTCGGTAGAGCTGAGCTCCCTTGCCTCTGTGGTTTGCGGCCTTTGTGCCTTGTGTGTCTAGTTGTTGCATTCATGCATATTTTTCAGTATTCCTTTACTTTGCAGTTTCTTGTTTGTAGTTTAGTCCTGTTGCCATGATCCCTTAGGAGCTCTGACTTCTCCGCTGCGGAGTTGTTATGATAGACATTAGGATGGTCAGCCAGGTGAGAGCAGTAGGTAGATTCCCCTGTTTCTCAGCTATAGTTTTAGGGTTTCCCCTTTCCTTTCTGTAGGAGCTTTTGAGTAGCTTGATCCGTAGTTAGCTGAACTACAGCTGCTCTGATTCTTCGTTCCAGACGAAGATATGTAGGCATAGGATGCGATGTCCTAGCGAGCACACTAACGACTGACCTTCTGTTCTCTCGCGGCTGTGCGATCGAGACTTTCCCGCTAACGACTAATTGTTACCCTTTTCCCTTGCCCGAGTGCATTTGAGACCAGATCGTATTTGTAGGTTCCCGAGCCTTAGAGACCAGTTTGTTTTCTCATTGCTGTGTGAGAGCCCCTGTTTACCCGTAGTTAGCCGAACTACGTTTGCTCTGATCTTTCATACCAGATGAAAGTACGTAGGCACAGGACGCGATGTCCTGGCGAGCAACCTTTCCCCCGTTTAGACGTAGGCAGTCGAACTACGTTGACTCTGACTTTCCCATTGCACGAGGGAATACGTAGGCCCAGAACACCGTATGTTCTGTCGAGTCCTGTCCTTTTCTTTTCTTTTCAGACCAGCCATTAGCGTAGATAGATAATACACCCTTTTACCTGTAAACACCAAGCGTGGATCCCATCGAGTACGATGGACGTGAGGGGTGCTAATACCTTCCCCTTGCGTAACCGACTCCCGAACCCAGGTTTTGGTTGCGACGACCATACCTTTTCCCGTCTTTGCGAGGTTTACTTCGAGCGTTTCCTTTCCCGCTCTGAGGGATAAATAACGCACGGTGGCGACTCTCCTGTCAAGCCGGCGCCGATTTTCGCAGTAGCGACAGGAAGGAAAACAACCACATTTGCCATTTGCATCAGAAGTTGCTCCAAGAGCAAAACATGCCTTGGGAGTTGTACATTCTGATGTGTGTGGTCCATTTCCAGTAGCATCAATTGGAGGGAATAAATACTTTGTGTTGTTTGTTGATGAATTCACAAGAATGACATGGGTATCCCTTATTAAATTTAAACATGAGGTGTTTGATGAATTCAAGAAGTTCAGAATGAAGGCTGAGAATCAGAGTGGTCAGAAGTTGAAGATTCTTAAAACTGACGGTGGAGGTGAGTATAACTCCAAAGAGTTCCAGAAGTTCTGTGAGGAGAATGGAATTGAGCATGAGGTTACTGCTCCTTATACCCCTCAACACAATGGTCTTGCTGAAAGAAGAAACTGTACTTTGCTTGATATGGTGAGAAGCATGCTAAAGGAGAAGAAGCTTCCTCAGAAGCTCTAGGGAGAAGCTATTGCCACTGCAACGTATGTACTCAACAAATGTCCTACGAAGAAGTTGAAGGAAATAGTTCCTATGCAGAAGTGGACTGGAGACAAGCAAAGTGTTAGTCATCTGAAGGTGTTTGGTTCTGTTTGCTATAAACATGTTCCAGAAGCCAGAAGACAGAAGCTGGATGATAGAAGCAAAGTGATGATTATGATAGGGTACCACAGTACAGGTGCATACAAGCTCTATTGTCCAGAAACCAATAAAATTGAATTCAGCAGAGATGTGATTGTGAAGGAATCAGAAGTTTGGAATTGGGATAAGTCTCAATCTGATTTTGATGTTAGAACTTCTGAAGAAAGGTCAGAGTTAAGAATTTCTGAAGTTGAAGTAAACTCTGACATTGATTCTGACTCTGATAGTGATTCTGACTCTGGAGAAGACTCAGAAGATGAAGGTGACTCTGATGATCCAGACTCTGAAGATGGCCAAGGCTCTGGAGGAAGTCAAGCCTCTGAAGCTAGAAATTCTGAAGTTCAAGACTCTGAAAATATGCCAGATCTTGAAGATGGTCAAAGCTCTAGAGGAAGTCAACCATCTGAAGCTGGAAACTCTGAAGCTCAAGACTCTGAACAATTTCAGAGACCACAAAGAATCAGAAGCGTTCCCAGAAGATTTGCAGAATTTGACATGCTGCAAGACACTGAAGTAGACTCTGAAGGAGAAGTTATTCAGTGTGCCATGTTAGTAGACTCTGAACTTATAAGTACAGAGGAGGCTCTTAAGCAGAAGCTCTGGCTGAAGGCCATGAAAGAAGAACTTGATGCTGTAGAGAGAAACAAGACTTGGAAGCTGACAGAACTTCCAAAAGACAAGAAAGCCATCAGCGTCAGATGGGTTTTCAAGCAGAAGTTAAAGCCAGATGACTCAATTGGCAAACATAAAGCAAGGTTGGTAGCCAGAGGATTTCTACAAAAACCTGGGCTGGATTACTCTGAAGTGTTTGCACCTGTAGCAAGACATGAAACAATCAGAATGGTGATTGCAATAGCTGCTAACAGGAATTGGTCTCTGATGCATTTAGATGTAAAATCTGCATTTCTGAACGGTCCATTAGAAGAAGAAGTTTACGTGTCACAACCTCCTGGATTTGTGAAAAAGAATCAGGAAGGGATGGTGTACAGATTATACAAAGCTCTATATGGATTGAAACAAGCGCCCAGAGCTTGGAATCAGAAGATTGATTCATTTTTCAAGAAGCAAGGCTTTCAGAAATGTGAGATAGAGTACAGTGTCTATGTTCAGCATACTTCTGAAGGCAATATGACTCTGGTATGTTTATATGTTGATGATATACTGCTGACTGGAAGCTCTGAACAGGAGGTAGCCAAGTTCAAGAAGGTTATAATGAATGAATTTGAAATGACTGACCTAGGCAAAATGACATACTTTCTAGGGATGGAGTTCAGATATTCTGAGAAAGGTATCATTTTGCATCAGCTCAAGTATGAATTAGAACTTCTGAAGAGATTTGATCTGAAGAATTGTAAGATGGCTGTCACACCTTCTGATATAAATCAGAAACTGGATTCAGACTCTGAAGGAAAGGATGTGGACGCTACAACCTTCAAACAGTTGGCTGGTTCTCTGAGGTATCTGTGCAATACCAGACCTGATATTTGCTACTCAGTTGGGATGGTTAGTAGGTTCATGAGTAAACCTAAGTGGTCCCATTACCAAGCTGCTATCAGGATTCTGAGGTATATCAAAGGAACTCTGAAGTATGGAGTGTTATTTCCCTCTGGAGGAAATAATGAGTCAGAACTTCTGAGTTATTCAGACTCTGATTGGTGTGGAGACAGAGTTGACAGAAGAAGTACATCTGGGTACTTGTTCAAATTTCTGGGAGGTTTCATTTCTTGGTGTTCCAAGAAGCAACCTGTTGTGGCATTGTCAACCTGTGAAGCTGAATACATTGCAGGTGATGTTACTGCATGCCAAGCTGTGTGGATTCTGAATCTGTTGCAGGATCTGAAGATTAAAGTAGACAAACCTCTGAAGTTGATGATTGACAACAAGTCTGCAATCAATCTTGCTAGAAACCCAGTGTTGCATGGGAGAAGCAAGCATATTGAGACCAAGTATCATTTTCTGAGACATCAAGTTCAGAGTGGAGTGTTAGAAGTTGTACACTGCAGCACTCAGAAGCAGTTGGCAGATGTTCTGACGAAAGCTATCAAGACTGATCAATTTCTTAGACTAAGGGATGGAATTGGTGTTATAAGTTTTGATGGAATATGAATTAAGGGATGGTATTAGAATATTAATAGTAATTCATATTTATTTAGTTGTACTATTTTCTTAGCCCCTAAGTTTGTTAGAGGGTATTTTAGTATTTTATCTTATTCTAGTAACCCTAGTTTTAGCTTATAAATAGGGTGACAATCATTGTAACTTTAATCATGTTTTGTAGCCGTCATTCTTAATAGAATATTTCCTTTGATCATCATTTATTCACCTTTGCACTAACAAATTATAGTGTTGAATGGGTTGTAATTTTATGAGACTTTGAGTTTTTACAGAATCGAAATCAGAGGTCCGAAAGGCCTTAAACGGTGAAAAGCGCAGAAAATTGCATGTTGTCCGTCACGACTGTCCATGTTTTCGGTCGAAATTGTTTTGGAAGTAACTTTTGATCTGTAAGTCTGTTTTAACCCCGTTCAAAGCGTTGGAAAGTTAATAAAATGGATATAACATAGTATAAATACGATAATTGATTGTCTAATATTTTTATGAGATTAAATACGTGATTGTATGATGAATTACCATGAGTATAACTATGATTCCAATGAGATTAATACATGATTGTATAATGATGATTCCTATGAGTAATGATGATGAGCTATGATGATATTTCCATGCGTTTTTGATGATTCTATGATGACATGATGTATGATGATGGTTATTATGATGAGATATGATGACATGATGTATGATGATTATTATTATGATGAGCTATGATGACATGACGTATGATGATGATTATTATGATAAGCTATAATGACACGATGTATGATGATGATTATGATGATGAGCTATGACGTTTGATGATGATGAATATGATGAATGATGATGATTATGATGATGAGTTATGACGTTTGATGATGATGAATATGATGAATGATGATGCACCTATGATTTTATTATGAGGATGATTTGTGACGTGTGCATCATGCATTCATGTGCATCCGGACTTCGGCTCAGGACCTCGATTACTTTGGCTTCAATCCCATTTTGTGGATGTGAACTATTTTGGTGTGCTCCGGTACTCTAGTAGAATCGATCCTATTGATGGGGATCTATGGAGGGTTGATGACCTAGTGTCTATCGCGCTGTGATGATTGGTACCACATGCATTGAATCTTGTTGCATTTGCATTTATGAGTCATTTGGAATAATTTATGATGTTGTGGCCTTCGAGGCCTATTGATGAATGTGAATGTGTTGAATATGATTATGACGCCATTTATATGTTGATTTTCATACATTGATTATTATGAACCGCTTTACTCACCCTGCCTGCTTGAATGTTACCTCCACGTGGGTAACGTGCAGATGACCAGGTTTAGCCGTGGATGTCGTCGAGGTTATTTTTTTGAAGTTTTGAGTTGTTAGCCTTTTTGGTTAACTTAGAGGGTCTTGCTCTGATATGTAACATCAGGTTGGGGTCTTTTAAGTTAAACTATGTTTTATTTGAGTTTATTTTGATTATCTTCCCGTATGAGGAAAACCTTGATTTATGCCTTTTGAGTTCCGCTGCTTTGTGCAATTTAATGTACTTTAGGGAAAACCCGTAGTTTACGGAGCCTTGACCTATTTTGAGGATTTGGGAAATGTACGCTCTTTTGTGGTGGCTTTTATTGAATTTAATAATTTACTCTGATATAAAATAAATGTGCCTTTTAATTCTGGGGTAGAAAAGGGTATTACATTAGTGGTATCAGAGCAGGTCGGTCCGTCCGGTCAAGTTGTCTAATGTTATTTGTTCCCTAGTATGCGACATGTGTGTAAAAACATTGTCGGTACACGTTTGTTTTCTAACCTGAAAATTCTAGCCTGCCCACGATGGATGTTCTAACAGAAGTTATAACATCCACTGTGACATTCACTACAGATCTACTATAATGCAGTAATAACAAAGCAGTAAATAACACAGTTAGTTGTTAACTCAGTTCAGTGCAACACACTTACATCTGGGGGCTACCAAGCCAGGGAGAAATTTCACTATCAGCAGTATCAATTTAGAGTCAAACCTCCAGTTTGCACTCCTCACTTAATCACTACCCAATGACAATTCAACCTAGAGACACTCTAGACCTTAATCACTTCAACTACATACACACCTTGATCTTGCTTCAAAGCTTTGATCAAGGAACTCACTCACTCTTGCTTCACAGTTGCTTGGATTACAAGAGTTCGTAAGACACAGTGGTAAAGAACAACTTCTTCACTTCTAAACCACTATGGTGATTTCTCTGTTTCTCTATCTTCAACAGCTGCCTTTTAGGATTGCCTCTCCTGGTATTTGTAGCAGCAGATCAGTCCTTGGGCCTGGGCACATACATTAGGTTTTATCCATCATAAAACCTTACTTATGTATTCTGCACGTTTGCCTCTTCAATCAGGTACACATTAGTTCCCCTAGGGCATCTAAAATGTCTCCTGCATTCCAGCATGAGTTGTTTCCTGAGTTATAGCTACTAGAAAAACAAACTTTCGCTTGATGTCATACGACCTATGTTATAACATTGAGTATGGCGTCCAGCTTAACTTATAGTTAGCTTAGTTAACTTACCCTGCACAGTCCATATTATGAATGTAATAACATCAAACATGACATTCATATGCCACAAAATGCAGCCAATCAAGAGCACTTACAAACTCCCCCTTTGGAAAATTTTTGGCTAAAACACTTTGTACTTACATTAGAGATTTCCTACACAGCAAAAGACTTAACAATGGTCCTGTTATGCAGGTAAGTCACTTGCTGCTCAAGCTCTCAGAATCCTCACAGTTGGCTTTCAGCCCTGTTAGCACTCACTTTGTTAACTCTCTGTAGACTTCTACTACAAATGTCACTCTTTGCTTGTTTGAGTAACAGAGTTACTCCCCCTCAACTGATGCACTTATCAGCTGGGCAATGTCACACATTTGTGCTACTCCCCCTGCAGGGATGCATTCTGTTCTTTGCACAGAATTCCTAAGCATCTTGTTAGGATCACCCATGTTAGTACCTACAACATGTTAGTCCTAGTTCTAACATACATGGCATACATATCATATCAGTAACATCCCAAACAGCTGTTATCACACACAAATCTCATTAGCATCACATGCACACTAATATCATAAGCACTATGGTGCCGTACAAAATCACACTCACTACTCATGGCAGTCTTGTTCTTCCACCTGCATCTGATGTACCTGCTGTTATTTATCTAACACTCTCTCCCCCTTTTTAGCCACAAATTTAGATCCAACTAACAGCTAGCATAGATCATAAATTGTACCAATACATGTGTTTGGGGTTACAAAAAAAATTGCTCAGATAGAGCATAACAAAAACATATTGTCTTAACAGTTCTCACACAAGACTAACAAAACAAATCAAACCAATACATCAACAACCCTGCTTCCTGCACCACCTCAGCCAGCGGTGGTTTGAGCTATAAGGCATTAGTCTTCTTCTGCAGCTGAGCTGGACATGTCTTCCTCAGTCTCTCCAGAGCCTTCTTCCTCAGCATCAGTGTCTTCCTCAGCAGCATCTTCCGAGCCTACTTCATGACTTTCCTCTTCCCTAGTACCATCATCGTCCTTTGTGGCACCTTCTTCCCATGTAGCATCCTCTGAGCTGTCAGTATCCTCATCTAGCTCAAGAGATTGCAACAATTTTTCAAGTGTTTGCTTTCTTGCATCCAGTTCCTTGCATGTTTCTTTAATGATGGTTATTACTTCAGCCTTTTTGGCTTTGGAACCCCTTTTTGATGTCTCAGTGGATGTCATGGCAATGTCTGAAACATGGGTTCCTTGAAATAGTTTGTGATGAAAGGCTAAGGGAGTTTCTCTTTTGCTTGCTACATCATTGGTCTTGAGGATATTTGGAAACTGTGCTAACATTATTCCACAGATGAGGGAAGGAAATGCTATAGGCCCTTTGATGCTATAACTGCCAGCATGCTTCATTGTTTAATCAAAGATGTATGTGCCATAATCCATTTTGGTCCTGGTTCCCACATCATAGATGACCCTCCCCAGGATGGTGGACAATGATGATTTGTGATTGGTTGGGACCCATTTTGCAGCACCAATCTTGTGAAGCAAGGCATATTTCATGCTCAGCTTACTGGCAGCAAGCTTCCCTTTTGATGGCCATTTCCTGACTTGATTTCCAGTTATCACTTGACATATTCTGTTGTCATAGATGGTTAACTCAGGCACATCCTCATTTGCTCTCTCAAGGAAGTTGTTGATGATGGTGGGAGTGAAGAAAACACCATTCCCCTGACAAAAAGTTTCCCAAACTCAAACGATTTTATATCATCACATTTATCAGATAAGTTAACTATGAATTCTTTGACCAGAATTTCATAGCATTGGGAGAACTGAGTGACAGTTTTCATCAAGCCAGCTTCACATATAAGGTTCACAATCTCCTTGTTATCCAGAGCATTTTGAGCAAGCTCTCTCTCTAGGGCCAATCTCTTTTGGTATACATACTTCCACCTGATGACACCTGAGGGATAGTGGAAGGAGATGTTGTCCAGGGGCACTTCAGGAACATTTTCAGCCAGCTTGCTTGAAGCAGGTTTCCTCTTTGCTGTGATGTCAGTGACATCCATATCAACATCCGAATCTGTTTCTTGTTCTGGTCTCGATTCAATCTTTTTCTTCTTGATGGTCACCTTGCTCCACCCTTTGGAGGGTCCAACCTGAGTCCTTTTAGTTTCAATCTTCTTGGTGGTATCTCTTTGCTCAGTAGTCTTTTCAGCATTCCTTTTCTTGGGTGAGTTTTGGTCAAGTATCTTTTTCCCTTTTCTTTTCATCAATCTTTTGGCAATGTCTGGATTGATCGTTGCTATAAGTTCATTGTCAGAGTACTCGTCTAAGTTGCCTACCTCCGCATCTTTGGCTTCATGCAAATCATCATCCCTTTTTTCAGACCCTTCATCCTTATTCTTCTCTTCTGGGGGGTTGCTTTCCAATGCTTTGACATTGTATGGGACATTACTTTGATCACCTTGATTAGGCTCAGTCCCCTTAATGGGAATTTTGAGGGTACTAGCAACCATTGCAGCAGTTTCAAGGTGTGTTCGTCTTGCTTCTTCAGTATTTAGGTCACTAGAAGTAGTCGTGGGAGTATCTTGCCTTGAGCCAAGGGTTTTTGCTAGTTTTACATGCTTCCTATTAGGTTTCTTTACCAGCACTCCTTCAGGAGTCATCATCCGCAGTGGAGCAATCTCTAGAGCCTCATTAGGGTTCGCTTTATCTGGACTGATGTTCATTCTGGAGGTTGGTTGTGCCATAGTCGTTGTCGTTGAAGACGATGAGGGAACCCTTTTGTGCTTGTTTGAGATGGTATGGAAGCTAGAGCGTTTGTGAAGGCACCAAGAATAGAGAGAGTTTGTTATGTACGTGAGAGTGAGGTATGATTGCCCACTAGGAGGGAACGTACCGTTTTGACTTATCATTAAATGACTTAGTATCAAAATGTAATTCCCCATTTCCCTTAATTGTTATAACTCATCAGTACTAGAGGAACTTAATTTTTTACATTGAGGTTCCTTGATGTTTCTTGACTTCTCATCCGCAATATTTAGGATATGGCCACTAGGTGTTGCACATGCTTTTTGCCCTTTCCACACGTTACCCTCAGGCATGTCTCTCTTGACCTCAGCCGATTTTGTTAGAATGGTGCCCTTAATGTTACAGAACAAAGTCATGACATTGGGAATGACATTGCTTCTTTTATGCAGAGTGTCCTCCATGGACTCCATTAGGTTCCAATATAGCATATCTAGCTTTACCTGATGGTTAATCTTAGGGTATCCCTTGTTGTTTGGCCTTCCTACCTGACTTTTCTTACACCCAGCCCTTCTTTCTGAAGCATATTTTGAGAATCCTTTTGCTGATGATTTAGACCTGGTTCTTTTCTCTAGTCCTAGGTGATCCTTTTCTTCATTTACCAGTCCATTTATGTTACTTTTGGGCTCCCATATGTAACAATTATTTTTGGATCTAGATCCTCTCATTTCTTCCTTACCCTCTTCATTGGTCACCACACACTTGTCTTTGGAAAAGTGTACTTTTAAACCTTGATCACATAACTGACTTATGCTTATTAGATTGACAGTTAGTTCTTTAACTAACAGAACATCTCTCAATTCTGGAGCTTTAAGATTGTCAAGTTGTCAAGCACCTATGATTTCTCCTCTAGCCCCATCCCCAAAAGTTACATGGCTAGATGAATGTGGCTTGAGTTTGATCAACAGATCCTCAATTCCAGTCATATGCCTGGAGCAGCCACTGTCAAAGTACCAATCCTCATTGTTTGTCATTCTTAGGGAAATGTTAGTTGTTAGAGCTACAGTCTTGACAGCCCGTTGTTCTTGCTTCTTAGGCACTTCCTTCTTCTTGGGTTTGGCTTGATGCTGCCTCCAGCTCTGGTTGGCATGATGTTGCCTTTGTCCATGATGCTGCCTTTTTCCATGCTTACCCTGGTTATCACTTCTTTGGCTAGGAAATCCATGCAACCAGAAGCACACGGCACGAATGTGTCCAAGCTTTCCACAGTGGTAGCATCTATGCCTTTGGAATTGTCTCTTGACTTGATTCCAATTTCTGTGGAGAGGATGTTGTAACTTTGGCTATGACATCCTTTGTAACTTTTGAATGTCAGGCTGCAACCTCTTGAGTTTCAAGACAGGATTTTGTTTTTCAACAAATCCTAGACCAGACATATTTCCTGCAGTCTGACCACTCTGAAGAATCTCCTCTAGAATGTCAGATCCAGAGTTGAGCATCCTTATGGATTTTGTCATTTGCTCCTTTTCTCCTTTCAACTCCTTTACCTCTCCTTGGAGTGAGTTTATAGTATCTAGATGCTCTCTCTTTTCAGCTTCTAGCTCTTTGATGAGCTTCTTCAGATGCTCTCCTTGCTGGTACAATGTTGTGCTTTGGATGGATAACTTCGTATATGATTCAGCTAGTTCATCATAAGTTAGCTCCTCTTCACTTGAGTCTCCATCAGATACACACACACACACACACACACACACACACACTGTTGAGAACAGTTACATGTTTGGATGATTCCCCTTCTGATCCACTGTCAGAATCTTCATCAGACCAAGTGACTGTTAGACCTTTTCCCTTCTTTTTGAGGTATGTGGGACATTCCTTCCTAACATGTCCATACTCACACTCATGGCACTGTACTTCTCTGCTTTGGTTGGCTTTATCTTCAGTTTTTTCTTTGTCAGCAGGGAACATCTTGAAATAGGGCTTAGACTTAGTATCTATCCTTTTGGCCAGTTTGTTGAACTGTTTCCCAAGCATGGATATTGCCTCTGATAGATCTTCCTCCCTTTCATGCTCTGAAGTCTCAGCAGTGTTTGAGACAAGAGCTATACTCTTGCTCTTTTTCTCCACAGCCTGATCACACATCCCCATCTCAAAAGTTTGAAGAGATCCAATGAGTTCATCCACTTTCATGAGGCATATGTCTTGAGCTTCTTCAATGGTTGTTACCTTCATTGTGAATCTTTTAGGTAGTGACCTTAGTATCTTCCTTACAAGCTTTTCTTCAGCCATATTTTCTCCCAAAGCTCCTGAGGTGTTAGCTAGTTCCGAAACATTCATGTAGAAGTCATGAATGGTCTCATCTTCCTTCATTCTTAGACTTTCAAATTTTGTGGTCAGCATTTGAAGTCTTGACATTTTGACCTTGGAAGTTCCTTCATGAGTAGTTCTGAGAGTGTCCCAAACATCCTTTGCTAGTTCACAGTGGTGGACCAGTCTAAAGATGTTTTTGTCTATACCATTAAAGAGTGCATTCAATGCTTTAGAGTTTCCAAGAGTCAATGCCTCTTGCTCTTTGGTCCATTCCTCTTTAGGAATTTGCACAGACATTCCATCCTTGTCAGTGTTCACAGGATGTTCTCAGCCAGAGTTTGCAGCTCTCCAAGCATTGTTGTCTAAGGACCTTAGGAAGGCAATCATCCTAGGCTTCCAATAGTCATAATTTGAACCATCCAGAATTGGAGGTCTATTGGTGAATCCAATATCTTTATCCATAGTACCAGAATTTTGTTTCCCTAGATCTCACCCAGTAATAAACAGGCAGGGTGCCTGCTCTGATGCCAATTGAAAATTTTGGCCTGCCCATGATGGATGTTCTAATAGAAGTTATAACATCCATTGTGACATTCACTACAGGTCTACTATAATGCAGTAATAACAAAGCAGTAAATAACACAGTTAGTTGTTGACCCAGTTCAGTGCAACACACTTACATCTGGGGGCTACCAAGCCATGGAGAAATTTCAATATCAGCAGTATCAATTCAGAGTCAAACCTCTAGTTTGCACTCCTCACTTAATTACTACCCAATGACAATTTAACCTAGAGACACTCTAGACCTGAGTATACCCACTCACTCCCTACAATCACACACCAGTGATAACAACAAGTTACAATTTAAACTGTAGTTTGAAGAGACACTTCAACTACACACACACCTTGATCTTGCTTCAAAGCTTTGATCAAAGAACTCACTCACTCTTGCTTCACAACTTCGAGTGAGACACAACCTAGAAACTACCTAACCAATGCAAACACCAGTTGCTTGGATTACAAGAGTTCCTAAGATACAGTCGTAAAGAACAACTTCTTCACTTCTAAACCACTATGGTGATTTCTCTGTTTCTCTATCTTCAACAGTTGCCTTCCAGGATTGCCTCTCCTGGTATTTGTAGCAGCAGATCAGTCTTTGGTCCTGGGCGCATACATTAGGTTTTATCCATCATAAAACCTCACTTATGTATTCTGCATATTTGCCTCTTCAATCAGGTACACATTAGTTCCCCTAGGGCGTCTAAAATGTCTCCTGCATTCCAGCATGAGTTTCTGAGTTGTTTCCTGAGTTATAGCTACCAGAAAAACAAAATTTCGCTTGATGTCATACGACCTATGTTATAACATTGAGTATGACATCCAGCTTAACTTGTAGTTAGCTTAGTTAACTTACCCTGCACAGTCCATATTATGAATGTAATAACATCAAACATGACATTCATATGCCATAAAATGCAGCCAATCAAGAGCACTTACATAACCTTTGCCTGTAGAAGTGGGAATGAAACAAGTGGGGGAGAAGCTTGTGCTTCTCCAGGATGCTTCAAGTGTAGAGTGGTGGCTCAGTGTGTCAGTGAACGCTATTTTAGTTTGGTAAAGATGGTTTGTACCATATCGTGATTTTCGGCTGTCTATCGACAAATTGAGGAACTGATCACCCTTAATATCTTGTTAATAGTGGACGGAGTCATGTTGGATGGGATAGACGTGTCTTGCAAGGTTAGATGGCGTGTCTAGTGAATTATTTTGAGTTAAGCTAAGTGCTTACCGATTGTTTTGGTGAGTCGATGCATGATGGTGCTGAGATGTTTATCTTGATGGAAACTTTGAGTGTTAATGAAAGTGGGGAAGTTGGTGGTTTGCCAATTAATTGTGATTGTCCGAAAGTTTTTCCTGATGAGATAAGTGATTTACAGCCAGAACGGGAAAGGGAGCTTACGATCGACTTAATTCCTAGAACTAGTTTGGTAGCGATGACTCCATTTCGTATGTCCACACCAGAATTGAAGAAGTTGAAGAATCAACTTGAAGATCTGCTTGAGGAAAGGTTCTTCTGTCTGAGTGTGTCACCGTGGGGTGCACCAATTTTGTTAGTTAAGGAGAAAGAAGGTTCCATGAGGATGGGGGTCGATTATAGACAAGTGAACAAGGTGACTATCAAGAATAAGTATCCACTTCTAAGGATTGATGATTTGATGGATCAGTCAGTTGTTGCAAGTGTGTTCAGTAAGATAGATTTGAGATCTGGGTATCATCAAATTCGTGTAAAGGCTGAAGATATTCAGGAGACTACTTTTAAAATAAGGTATGGACATTGTGAGTATTTTGTGATGCCAATTGGTGTGACTAATGCACCATGTGTATTTATGGAGTATATGAACATGATTTTCCATAATTATTTGGGCAAGTTTGTGGCTGTGTTCGTTGATGATATTTTGATATATTCGAAGAGTAAAGAGGATCGTACTGAGCATCCGAAAATTGTGTTATCAGCGTTGAAAGAGAAGTAGTTATATGCAAAACTGTCGAAGTGTGAGTTTTGGTTGAAAGAAGTGAGTACCTTGGTCATATGATCTCGAGTAGAGTTATTGCAGTTGATATGTCGAAGGTTAAAGTTGTATCGCAATGGGAAGCTTCAAAACCTAATTTTGAGATTAGAAGTTTACTTGGGTTGGCAGATTATTATCGAAAAATTCGTTGAAGGATTTTTTCCAAGTTATCTTTTCCATTGACGCAGTGGACTAGGAAGGTTCAAGATTTTGTTTTGGATGCAAAGTGTAAAGAAATTTTCAAGAGCTCAGCAACTCATGTTTTGATTTTTCCGAATCCGGCAGAACCATTTGTTGTATAGTGTGATGCTTCGTTGATGGGATTGGTAGGTGTGTTAGGGCAACATTAGCAAGTTTAGCTTATTCTTTAAGGCAACTTAAAGTGGATAAGAGGAATTATCTGACACATGATTTAAGGTTGGTTGTTGTTGTGGTTGTGTCGAAGCTTTGGAAGCTTGATTTGTTTGGTTCGAGATTTGAGATGTTTAGTGATCATAAGAGCTTAAAGTATTTGGTTGATTAGAAAGAGTTGAATATGAGGCAGAGGAGATGATTGGGACTTCTGAAGGATTATGGTTTTGTTTTGAATTACCATTCGAATAAAGCAAACATGGTAGTTGATGCATCAATTTGGAAACCTTTGCATATACTGATGATGATGGTAAAAGAGTTAGAACTGATTGAGCAATTTCGTGATATGAGTTTGGTTTGCAAAGATACTTCTTATGGAGTTAAGTTTTGTATGTTGAGGCTTACTAGTGGTATTCTTGATGAGATTCAAGGAGGTCGAAAATCTGATTTGAGTTGGTAGATCGGTTGAATTTGATGAATCAAAGTCGAAGAGCTGATTTTCGAATTAATGGGAATAGTATCATGAGACGTCGTGATAGAGTTTGTGTTTCAGATATTGTTGAGTTGAAAAAGAGTAATTCTTGAGGAAGGACATTTAAGTGGATTGAGTATCCATATCGGTGCTATGAAGAGGTACTAGGATTTGAGGAAATTGTTTTGGTGGCCAGGGATGAAGAAAGAAGTGGCTGAGTTTGTGTATGATGGTTAGACTTGTCAGAAGTCGAAGAGTGAACATTAGAGACCGTTGGGTCTGATGCAATCATTGAATATTCTAGAGTGGAAATGGGATAGTATTTCCATGGATTTTGTGTCGGGTTTGCCGAAGACTGTGAGAGGGACATGATTCGATTTAGGTGATTATGGATGGATTAACTAGATCAGCTCATTTCTTACCAATGAGGATTAATCATTCTATGTTGAAGCTAGCTGAGATGTATATTGAGGAAGTTGTGGAGTTGTATGAGATACCGTAGAGTATTGTGTCTGATAGAGATCTGAGATCTTCATTGAGGTTTTGGGAAAGTTTGCAGACGCTTTGGATACCAGGTTGAGATTGAGTTCTGCTTATCATCCATAGACGGATGGACAGAAAGAGAGGGCTATTCAGTCTTTAGAGGATTTGTTGAGAGATTGTGTGTTGGATCAAGGTGGACCGTGGGATAGTCATTTTTTGTTTGTTGAGTTTACCTACAATAACAATTACCATTCTAGTATCAAAATTACACCGTATGAGGGTTTATATGGTAGGAGGTGTAGGACTCCTTTGTGTTGGTATGAGTCAGGAGAGAGTGATGTTGAAATTCTAGGTACCCAATAGTGGATGTTATCACAGATGTTATAACATCCACTGTAACACAGACTACAAAACTTAATGACAAACTGTAAATGAAAACAGTAAATAACACAAGTAATTGTTTACCCAGTTCAGTGCAAACCACACCTACATCTGGGGGCTACCAAGCCAGGGAGGAAATTCACTATTAGTAGAATTAATTCAGAGTCAAACACCCAGTTTGCACTCTTCACTTAAGACCTATCCAATGACACTTCAGCCTAACACTAGACTAGAGTTACCAACTCACTCCCCCTCAATCACAACAGTGATATCAACCAATTTAAAGTTACAAATGGAAATGAAGTCACACTTAAAACACACCTTGATCTTTCTTCACAGCTTTGATCAAGTCACACTTAAAACACACCTTGATCTTTCTTCACAGCTTTGATCAAGTCACACAACACTCTTGCTTAAAAGCTTTAGAGTGACACACATAACAGACAACTTAAGACCTCTAGACCAATGCAATCATACAACAGATAATTGCTTGGTTTACAAGTATTCCTAAGACACACAAAAACACGTGAAGAACAAAATTCTTCACTCACAAATACACGTTCTCTAAAACCCTGTCAAGAACCATCTTCAAATAGGATTGCTCCTTCTGTATATATAGGCAGCATACAGTCCTTGGGCCTTTGTACTGAAGTTAGGTTTACCCAAGACAAACCTCTCTTCATGAAACTGCGCACGTCCAATTGAGTCAGGGGCATTCCATGTTATCCTTAGCAATGTCTGATATGTCGCCTTAGATAACTAGGCTTCCTAACATGTTTCCTGAAGTATAGCCTGAGCTAATACTAGAAACTAATACCTGCACGCCCTGATGTCATACACTTGATGTCATAACATTCAGCATGACATCCAACTTAAGTTGCCCTTAGCTATTAAACTTATCCTGCAGAACACTCATTATGTATGTCATAACATAAGTCATGACATTCATACATCCATCAATGTTTTGCCACAAAATGCAGCCAATCAAAAGCATCTACAGATGTACTCAAACTTGAGATTGTGCAAGAGACGACTGAAAAGATCAAGAGGATCCAAGAAAAGATAAAAGTTTCGCAGAGTCGTCAAAAGAGTTACCATGATAAGAGGAGTAAAGCACTTGAATATCAAGAGGGAGATCATGTGTTTTTGATAGTTACGCCGGTAACTGGTGTTGACCGAGCTTCGAAGTCCAGAAAGCTCACACCGCGTTTTGTTGGTCTGTATCAGAGTGTCGTAGCAGAGCGTGGGAGAAGTATCATGTTAGGTTATTTTACTGTTGTCGCTTGTGAAATTGCATGATGTGTTTTATGAGTTTCAGTTGAGGAAGTACATTCTAGATTCGTCGCATGTGATTCAGATGGATGATGTACAAGTGAGAGGTGATTTGACCGTTGAGGCATTGCTAGTTCGGATTGATGAACGAGAAGCAACTTCGAGGTGAAGAGCTTTCCTTGGTAAAAGTAGTTTTGGGAGGACCAGCTGGAGAAAGTTGGACTTGGGAACGTGAAGATCAGATGAGGGAGTCGTATACGGCTCTGTTTTCTTGAGGTAATTTTCGAGGGCGAAAATTCTTTTAAGTGGGGGCGTTGTAACACCCCAAATTTAATTGGAATATTTATTTAATTTATTTAAATAAGAATATTCACATTTTGGTGATTTTTGGTGGTTTTGTGGAATACTGGGAATTAATGGAATTTGGATTATTTATTTTGAATAATAATATATAATATGAATATATTAATATTATTATTAATTAAAATAAATATAAGTAAAATAAGGGCAAATTGGACAATTAAGAGGAGTTAGTGAGGATAATATGGGAAAAGCCCAATTGTGAGGCCCAACTCTAGGTTTAACAAAAAGGAAATTATGATGGAATTAGGATTCATTTGTTAGACTGTGAAGAGAATTGAGGCCAGAGCTCTGAGAAGGAAGATTGGAGGCAAAAGCTTCAAAAGGTTCCCGAAAAGATTTGAGAAGGATTTGAATTGACAATTAAGGTATGGGGAGTATTGCCTTCCATGATTTTCAATGTATAAATTCAACATATTTAAGGTCGATTTAAGGTTTAAGGGATTTTGGGGTTGATTGTGAGAAAAAGAGATTTTGGCCTTCGTGGCCTAAATCTAGTATTGAGATGTTAACCATGGGAATTCATTGGAGTAAAAGGGAAACTAGGCCTTCGTGGCCAAAACTCTGATTTGACATTGGTCTAACCCTGTAGGGAAATTTGATAGTGAGTGTAACGCCCCGATTTCGATTATTTCATTTTATTGTGTGTGCTATTTGAATTGAGTAATAATTGTTTTAATTGTGAATTTGATGTGTTAATTTGGTATGTTTTAATATTTTACCGTTTCAGAGAGTTTCGGGTAAACATTAGGCTGGAGGGTATTTTGGTCTTTTGGTAGAAATAGAATTGAGGGGAAAAGATATAAGAGGAAATAGAAAGAAAGAAAATAGAGTTAGAGAGAAAGAAAAGAGAAAGAAAGAAGAAGAGAAGAGAAAGAGGAGGAAGAAGAGCAAAACCTAGAATCATCAAGAATCAACATCCAAGCTTTCGATTAATCGGGTAAGGGTGTAAACTTTATTATTCTATCCATATGTATGATCATGTATGTGTTGTGGATTGTTTGATAGTTTTCTACACTTTCCATTTCTAGGTTGAATTTGATTTAATTGGTAGAATCGAGTTTTAACGGTTGGAAATGAGAATAAGTGGTAAAGTTTAAGTCGAGGGATGTTGGGTGGTGTTGCTGAGACGAGTTGGAATAGAATCAGTTAGATTCGGTGAGTTTCAGAGTTTTTGGACAGTTAGGGATTTCTGAGTTTGCAGGTTCCCAGGCGAGTGGCAGCGAAGCTTCGCCAGGCGAAGCCTAGCGAGCGGTCAGCGAACCAAGTCAGTAGCCAAATTCAGTCTTCACTAGCAAGTTCGCCGGGCGAAGGCTAGTGGCGAGGGTTCGCCAGACGAATAAATCCAGCGAGTGGTAGCGAATACTTCCAGTAGCTTCTGACTGCCTTCGCTAGCGAGTTCTCCAAGTGAAGGAGGTAGCGAGCATTCGCCAGAGGCTTCTCCAGGCGAAGGTCAGCGAATGTGATAGCATTTTTCCAGTTCTTGTGTTTTCTTTTCCAATGTTAATTGTTTGCTTCGGTTACGTTAATCCTTATCTGAATGGACGATTTGTGTGCATTTGTGATATGTTATGCGGTGGGTAGTCGTACGGCGTGAATCCTAGGTTATGGATCAATTGTGAGTATGGCCGTTGGGCAAATTATATGCATTGTTAGAATTGAATATAAATGCATGGTAATTATGATGAATGTGGAGAATGCATGATAATATATTTGCGAATATGTATGCATTTTGTGTTAATTGATCCCGCGTAGGATCTGCAGAACCTCGTGTGAGTGATGGTTTATAGTTGATTGAGTCATGTTTGCATGTGAAGCATCATGATATGCATTTGTGTTAATTGATCTCGTGTAGGGTCTGCAGAACCTCGTATGATGCGATGGTTATATTTGATTCCGCGTAGAATCTGCAGAACGATTGTGTGCCCATGTGGGGTGTGAGCAATCGGATTGTGTGCCCATGAGAGGTGTGAGCAATCCTAAAACATCGTGTGCCCATGTGGGGTGTGAGCGATGGGTGAACATCGTAGGCCCGGCGGGGAGTTACTTCGGTAACGAGCGATGGTTCCATTTTGGTTCTTCAATTGAACCTGCTGAATTGAGTCGGTATTGCATTTGCATCTGCATAGAGTCGTGAGTCGGTCTCTATGAGTTGCATTATCATCTTTATATGATGCATTGGTGAAATAAACATGTATGTGGATGTTTATGTGAAATGGTGATGATATAAACATATTGTGTATGTTTATGTGAATTAATGCAAATTGTGATAATGGCATGAGTGAGTATGCTTGAAAATATGTATATATATATATATATATATATATATATATATATATATATATATATATATATATATATATATATATATATATATATATATATATATATATATGTGTGTGTGTGTGTGTGTGTGTGTGTGTGTGTGTGTGTGTGTGTGTGTGTGTGTGTGTGTGTGTGTGTGTGTGTGTGTGTGTGTGTGTGAATATATGTATATATGTAGGTTTATCTGGATTGATATAAACATTGGTGATTACATATTGTATATGCTTGATGTTCTATTTTTATATAGATACTTATATGGATACATTGCGATGTATAAAATGATTGAGGTGAGTTATGGTGTGAATGCGGAAGATGCGTAAACTAATGATATGTATATATATGATTTATGAATTGTATATTATGATATTATTTCTCACCCTTCTGCTATTTTATGATGCTCTATGAGGCATTGCAAATTAGGTGCTGGTGATCCCTTTTTGTGAAGCGCGTCTTCATTAGTTTTGGTCAGATGACTCTGATATGTAACACCGGGTAGCATAGGAAGCCTTGGGCTATTTTTGATGAATACATTTGTATATGTATTATTGGTGTTGCATGTTTTGTAAACATGAATGTTGTGGATGAATTACATTGAATGATGTGAATATGTATATATGTGAATACATGTCAGTTGTGATTCAAATGTTTAGATTTCCGCTTTTATTCTAAATATTTGAGATGTGGGTATAAGGACTAAGATCCTCTGATTGTGTTTGTTGCCCATTGTTGCATATCTATTATGAGAAGGTGTTGTTTGTGTTTTAATCCAAGCATAATGTGACATGTTACTTTTATACCATATTTAAATAATACTCTAATGAAAATTTGAATTCGTGCCTAAATGATTCGTTTGATTATTTAGGGGGGTATAGAAAGAGGGTGTTACATTAAGTGGTATCAGAGCCAGTGTTGAGTCTATTGTGTCTGTCTTATTGTTGTTGACGGTTAAGCTGTGGTTTAACCTGGTTGTTGTTTCTGGGTTGCTCAGAATATGGATGGTAGGAATGATGTTGCGATGGCTGCTGCCATGGAAGCAATGGCTAGAGCAGTGCAGGGTGCTCCGAATGCGAATGAGAATGATGAGTTCAGGAAGAATCAACCGCCGATCTTTAAAGGAAGATTCGATCCTGACGGTGCTCAGATTTTGCTGAAAGAGATCGAAAGAGTTTTCAGAGTTATGAATTGTGCTGAAGGAAACAAGGTGAGACTTGGGACTCACATGCTAAGGGAAGAAGCCGACGACTGGTGGGTCGGTATGCGACAAGTTATTGAGGTGAATGAAGAAACAATCACTTGGGATTTGTTTCGTACAAAATTCTTGAGGAAGTATTATCCCGAAAGTGTGAAGGGGAAGAAAGAAATGGAATTTCTTGAGTTGAAACAAGGCAACATGTCTGTGGTAGACTACACGGCGAAGTTTGTAGAATTGGTTCAATTTCATCCTCATTATGTGGCAGTGACGGCGGAATTTTCTAAATGTATTAAGTATGAGAATGGATTACGCCCTGAGATTAAGCAAGCGGTGGGGTATCAAAGAATTCGGAGGTTCTCAGATTTGGTCGAATGTGTAAGAACACAGATTGTTTCTTAGTAATATCTCTAAGTTTTGATGATAACACTTATGAATTTTGTATTCAAGAATTATATACTCTAAATTTGTTCTAGACTGTTTGCTATAGGTACTAAAGAAAATATTCTTAAAGAGCAAATTTGGATCTGAACAATGATATTATGAAAGGCTTCAAAGGTTCAAGAGCATCTTAAATAAAGATCTGAACGCTGTCTCCAGAAGAATCTGAGTGCTGTCTACTGAAGATTCTAAAGCAGAAGCCTCTAAAGAATAGAAGACTCTGAGAGTTCAGAAGCTTAGTCATCAGAAGACTTTGAAGATACTGCGCTGCATAGTATTGAGAATTTGATATAGAAGACTCTGCTCTGACAGAACTACACGCTCAAGCACACAAGCTGCATATACTCTGATTCAGCATAATCTGAATAACATCCCAAGACTCTGAAGATCCAGAAGATCTCTACTCTGGAGATTCTGAAGATCCAGACTCTGATGTTGATAGCTGAACTTACTTAGTGAAGAAGATTTGAATATGTCCGTTGGCATATCTCAACGGCTCTTTCCTCTTTTGTGCTAGACACAAGAACACAGACAAAAAGGTTTTATCTGTGCATTCCATTCTAAGGAAAGATTCTGCAACGTGAAGACAAAAGGCACCAGGCTTTTTCAGCACAGCCTCCAACGTAAAGACAAAAGGCACCAGGCTTTTTCAGCACAGCCTCCAACGTTGAGAAGACTTCATGGATCTAAGTGCCTATATAAAGAAGTCCACTCCATCTTCTTCAGAGAAGAATCTCTAGCAAAAATCACTTATCAAAGCTAATCTCTCAAAAAGCTCTTATATTCTATTTGTTGTAACATTGTTCTTAAATTAAAGAGAAATATCACAGTTGTGATAATAGCTTTTTAGAAGCATTCTTACTCTTGTAATAGTTTTACATTGATTGTAAAAGGTTTCCTTAAGAGGATCCAGTTGGGATCAGTAGCTCTTGAGAAGACTAAGAACAGTTGTTCTTAGGTGTTACTATTGTAATCTGTTTGATTAAATAGTGGATTAAGTCCTTGACTGAGAAAGGAAAATCACTCTTGAGAGGGTGGACTGGAGTAGTTGAGTTCAACGAACCAGGATAAAAATAAATGTGTTTGAATCTTTGTTTAAATGTCATACTTATTCAACCCCCCTTCTAAGTATTTTCTCACCTTCAGTTGGCATCAGAGCTCCGGTTCTGCGTGTGCTACCACTTAACCGTGTCAGTAAAGATCCAGTGAGAAAAGTTACTTTGATATATATTTGTTTGTCATTATGGGTGATGCTTCTACATCCAATTGTAACAAATATGAAGGGGATAGAATCAGCACAAAGCCTCCTATGTTTGATGGAGAGAAATTTGATTACTGGAAGGACAGGATAGAAAGTTTTTTCCTTGGTTATGATGCTGATTTGTGGGACTTAGTCATTGATGGCTATGAACATCCTACAAATGAGGATGGCAAGAAAATTGATATCAAATCAATGACAGAAGCCCAGAAGAAGGATTTCAAAAATCACCATAAGGCTAGGAAAATATTGCTTAATGCAATCTCTCATACTGAGTATGAAAAGATTACTAACAGAGAAACAGCTCATGGAATGTTTGAGTCACTTAAAATGACTCATGAGGGAAATTCTCAAGTGAAGGAGACCAAGGCTCTGGCGCTTATACAGAAGTATGAAGCGTTCAAAATGGAAGAATCTGAAAATATAGAAACTATGTTTTCTAGATTTCAGATCCTCACAGCTGGTCTAAAAGTTCTGGACAAGGGATACTCCACATCAGATCATGTAAAGAAAATCATCAGAAGTCTACCTACCAGATGGAGACCAATGGTGACTGCCTTAAAGATGGCTAAAGATCTGAACAAGATTTCTTTAGAAGAACTCATCAACTCATTGAGGAGCCATGAAATTGAGCTTGAGGAAGATGAACCTCAAAAGAAAGAGAAAGGTAAATCTATTGCTTTAAAATCTAATAAATTTGCTAAAGCTTTGTAGATTATTGAAGAAAGCTCTGAAGGATCTTCTTCTGAAGAAGAAGATGAATTATCCATGTTGTCCAAAAGGATCAACAAACTCTGGAAGCACAAGGGAAAGAAGTTCAACAACTTCAGAAAATCTGATCATAGAAAGGAATCTTCTGGGCACAGAAGATCTGGAAAGAAAGAAGTTGTATGCTATGAGTGCAAAGAACCTGGGCATTACAAGAATGATTGCCCCAAACTTCAAAGATAAAAACCCAAGAAGAAGTTTGACAAAAAGAAGAAGGTTCTGATGGCAACATGGGATGACTCAGATGAATCTGAATCATCTTCTGAATCAGAAGAAGAATGTGTCAATGTAGCTTTGATGGCAGACATAGAAGATCAAGAGGAAGGAACTTCAGGATCTGAATCTGATTCTGAATCTGACTCTGACGCTGAAGAGGTAATGGCTAAACTTACTAAAGAAGAACTTATCAAAGTGTTATCAGAAGTTCTGAAAAGCTATAACAATATTAAACTCAAATACAAGAAGCTAAAAAGCAGTCTTGAATCTGAGATTGATCTTCTGAAGACAGAACTTGTTGAGCAAAAAGAAATTAATCTGAAAATAAAAAATGACTTTGAAATAGCTCAACAAGAATCTAAATCTGAGACTAAGTCATGTGAAAACATTTTAGAAAAATATGACTCTAGCTTTCAGAGATTCCTTATTAAGAGCATAGACAGAAGCAAGATGGCTTCTATGATCTATGGTGTTAGTGGGAACAACAAAAGGGGTATTGGATATGAATCTTCCTCTGGAAGTAATCCAAAATCTGTTGACAAACTCTTCATCAAGAAGACACCTATGTACTCTCAATTTAAGTTTGGTCACTTAAATGACATTAAACACACAAGCTCTGAGAAGAATACTTATGTGTTTAAACCCAAGGCAAGTCAGAATAAACATTATGTTGAAAAACAGAAGTTTAGACAAACCTACAAACCAACTAACCCTAAAGGACCCAAGAAGATCTGGGTACCTAAGAGCAAAATAATCCCTGTTGCAGATGTTCTTAGCAGCAAGGTCAGGACGCCAGTCATGGTACTTGGACTCTGGATGCTCACGACACATGACAGGAGAAAGTTCTATGTTCCAAAGCCTAGAACTTAGATCTGGAGGTGACGTGAAGTTTGGAGGGAACCAGAAAGGCAAGATCATTGGATCTGGCACTATTAGAAATGGTAAACTTCCCTCTATAGCTAATGTTTTACTTGTTGGAGACTTAAAGCATAATCTATTGTCCATAAGTCAATTAAGTGACAATGGTTATGATATTACCTTCAATCAACAATGTTGCAAAGCTATTAGTCAGAAGGATGGCTCTATCCTATTTAGTGGTAAGAGGAAAAACAACATTTATAAAATAAATCTTTCAGAACTTAAAGTTCAGAATGTTAAATGCCTCTTGTCTATTAATGAAGAGCAATGGGTCTGGCACAGAAGATTGGGGCATATTAATATGAGACGTATATCTCAGATTAATAAACTTAATCTTGTCAGAGGACTTCCTAATCTGAAGTTCACCTCAGATGCTCTTTGTGAAGCATGCCAAAAAGGGAAGTTTTCAAAATCATCTTTTAAATAAAAAAATGTTGTTTCTACTTCCAGACCACTAGAATTACTTCATATTGATCTGTTTGGGCCAGTGAAAACTGCATCCATCAGAGGCAAGAAGTATGGATTAGTCATTGTTGATGACTATACTAGATGGACATGGGTAAAGTTCTTAAAACACAAGGATGAGTCACATTCTGTGTTCTTTGACTTCTGCAAGCAAGTCCAGAATGAAAAAGATTTCAAAATTATAAAAGTCAGAAGTGATCATGGTGGTGAATTTGAAAATAAATATTTTGAAAAATATTTTTCTGAAAATGGCATTGCTCATGATTTTTCCTGTCCTAGAACTCCACAACAAAATGGGGTTGTAGAGAGGAAAAACAGAACTCTGCAAGAAATGGCCAGAACCATGATCAATGAGACAAATCTGGCAAAACACTTTTGGGCAGAAGCAATCAACACAACCTGTTACATTCAGAACAGTGTCTGTAAGACCTCTTCTAGAGAAGACTTCATATGAACTGTGGAAGAACAGAAAGCCCAACATTTCATATTTTCATCCTTTTGGATGTATTTGTTATATGTTAAATACTAAAGAAAATCTGAACAAGTTTGATTCCAAAGCACAGAAGTGTTTCATGCTTGGATATTCTGAACGCTCTAAAGGCTACAGAGTATACAACACTGAGACACAGATTGTGGAAGAATCTATTCATGTCAGATTTGATGATAAGCTTGGCTCTGAAAAGCCAAAGCAGTTTGAAAGTTCTGCAAATAGAAAATTGATTCTCACAGACTCTGAAGGCTCAGAGGCAGAAAAGGCTAAAGAGAAGGAATCTGAAGCAACTCCAGATGATATTCCCTTATCTTCTCAATTGGACAACTTACACATTTCTGAAAGATCAAATGTCAGAGGATCTTCTTCCAGAATCAAGGCATCTCACCCAGAAGATGTGATTATTGGAAAGAAATATGATCCAATCAGGACAAGATCCTATCTCAGAACATCTGAATCTTCATTGTTTGGCTTAGTGTCAATAATTGAACCAACATCTGTGGATGAGGCTCTGAAAGATAATGAATGGATTATTGCCATGCAAGAAGAGCTAAATCAATTCACCAGAAATGAAGTTTGGGATCTGGTTTCTAGACCTAAAGGATTCAACATTATTGGAACAAAATGGGTCTTCAGGAATAAGTTGAATGAAAAGGGAGAAGTTGAAAGGAATAAGGCAAGGCTGGTTGCTCAAGGTTACAGTCAGCAAGAAGGAATTGACTATACAGAGACTTATGCTCCTGTTGCCAGGTTAGAGTCTATACGTTTACTCAATTCTTTTGCTGCACAGAATAACATCACTCTATATCAGATGGATGTTAAAAGTGCCTTTCTTAATGGTATTATAGAAGAGGAAGTATATGTCCACCAACCTCCTGGTTTTGAAAGTGAAAACTTTCCAGATCATGTTTTTAAACTAAAGAAATCTCTTTATGGTTTAAAACAAGCTCCCAGAGCTTGGTATGAGAGGTTGAGCAATTTTCTTCTGGAGAAAAATTTTATCAGAGGAAAAGTGGATACAACTTTATTCTGTAAAACTCTTAAGAAAGATCTGTTGATTTGTCAAATATATGTAGATGATATTATTTTTGGATCAACAAATATTATGCTTGGAAAGGAGTTTGCTAAATGTATGCAGGCAGAGTTTGAGATGAGCATGATGGGAGAATTGAGATTCTTTTTGGGAATCCAAGTCAACCAGACTCCAGAGTGCACCTACATACATCAGACCAAATATGTTAAAGAGCTTCTGAAGAAGTTCAACATGGTTGATAGTAAGATGGCAAAGACTCCAATGCACCCTACAAGCACTCTTGGTAAGGAAGAGGTAAGTAAGAGGGTAGATCAGAAACTCTACAGAGGTATGATAGGATCTCTTCTATACTTGACTGCTTCTAGACCTGATATTCTGTTTAGTGTCTGCTTATGTGCAAGATTCTAATCAGATCCCAGAGAATCACACTTAACAGCTGTTAAGAGGATTCTAAGGTATCTGAAAGGTACTACTAACATGGGTCTGTGTTACAGAAGATCTGATGAATTTTCATTAGTTGGATTCTGTGATGCTGATTATGTTGGAGACAGAGTTGAACGTAAAAGCACTTCTGGAAGCTGTCAGTTTCTTGGAAGTCATCTGATCTTATGGTACAGCAAGAAGCAACCCACTATTGCACTATCAACTACAGAGGCAGAATACATTGCTGCTGCTGGATGTTGTACGCAGATGCTCTGGATGAAGAGTCAGCTAGAAGACTATCAGATTTATGAGAGTAATCTTTCTATCTTCTGTGATAATACTTCTGCTATATGTTTGTCAAAAAATCCAATCTTACACTCTAAGGCTAAACATATAGAAATTAAACATCACTTCATCAGAGACTATGTTCAGAAGGGTGTAATAAATCTAGCTTTTGTTGATACAGATCATCAATGGGCTGATATTTTCATAAAACCCCTTTCTGAAGATAGGTTTAAGTTCATTCTGAAAAATATTTGTATGGATTTTTGTCCAGAGTAATATTTATCAGAGGCAACTTATCAGATGCAAAATGTTTAATGATCTGAAGTATTTCATCTGATTATTTGTTCATTTATCTTTGATTGATTTATTTGTGTGAAACTATAAACTAACAAACTCAGAAGATCTGAACGTTGGAAACGTTTCATTTCTTGAGAGACATCAGATGCAAATACAAGCAAACACGTGTCACTCAGAATCTGAAAAGATGGAGTGCTCTACTGAATTGACGTTTGAGGTACTGCTTTGAAAATCTCATTTTTCTTGGATTTCCCCCATTTGTCATATCTTTAAATTGAAATGATTATTTTCATTAAATGCTATGTGTAAACGTGCATATGTGTCTATTGATGTGCCCAATGTTTGATTTTTTTTGGTTTTCTATAAATACCACTTATCACACTATTTTCACACTTTTCACACTCACTACACTTATGAATTTTTGCTTACTCTTCAAACTCCACCAAAACCCTAAACCCAAATCAAAATCTTCATCTTCATCAATGGCTTCTTCATCAAATGCTGCTGAAATATCCAACAACAATATAATGTACAAGAAACCAGTACGCACTCTATTTAATCCAGTTGTGGATCTTGAGGTTCTGTGCGAAAGTTTCATTGATCTTGAATCAATAGAAGAAAATGGGTTTGACCTAACAACTGCCATTAAAGCTCAAGGCTGGGAGAAGTATTTTGATAGACTGATTGGTCCTGTGTACCCAACTATTGTGAAGGAATTCTGGATTCACGCTCATGCTGGTCCTAAGTTCATTCACTCATCTGTCCTTGGGAAGGAGATAGTGATCACTGAGAAACTGATCAGGCAGCTGTTTAGTTATAAAGAATCTGATGGTGTTACAAACCTAGCCTCTGCACGTATTGATATGGCTAAGGTGTATGAAGAGACTACCGTTTCTGGAACACAAACAAGCAAGGTTAAAGATCTGAAACCTATCTATAGGATCTGGGCGAAGATATTTATGAGTACAATCTTTCACAGAAAGTCATCCAACTCACCAGACTATGTGAGTACAGAGCATCTGTACTTCATGTACTGCATCAGCAAGAATATTAAGGTGGATCTGCCCTATCTGATTTTCAGTCATCTTCTGACTCATGTCAAAGAGACTAGAGAAGAGGTCAGAGCTAAAGCTGGGAAAGTTAGAACTTGGATACCTCTGGGAAGACTTATTTCAGACATCCTTACAGAGAATCAGTTGGTGAAGCATCTGACAGATGCAAAAGTGACAGAGGATCTGTCCTACATCATTGGATCTGAGATAAACGGACTTACTCTGAAAAGAATGAAGATCATTTTAGAGCTGAATGGTAATCTAAGGAAGATAAACTCTGAGGAGGTCAATGGCAGAGGGATACTAATAGAAGATTTTCCAATGTTCAGCGCAGATGAACCAAAAGGTATTGTCTGGGCTTACATTGCAGATTGTCTGAAGAATGGAATTCCTCTACCTGCTAACCTTGTTCAGAAACAAAGAGAAAAATTGTCCAATCTGATGAAGGAAAGGCGTAGTAAGAGAAAAGCTGAAGAAGGCTCTGTTCAGAAGAAAAGGAAAGAATCTGAAGTTCCAAGGAAGAAGAAGAAAGGCGTAAAGAAAGTCAGAATCAATTTTAGAGATGCTACTCTGGAAGAGATAAGACACATTATTCATCAGGTATTAACATCTGATCCTACCCCTGATGTTCATTCACCCCTTCCATCTCCAACCATTAGACATAGAACTTCTAAACCCCAACCATCTGCAAACCTTTCATCTGAACCACCTTCATCTCCCCCAGTACATTCACAACCATCTTCTGTACTAACAACCTCTGACCCCCAACCTCATATTACATCTGAACCCCCTCAACCTACTTCACCAGAAATTCCACAACCAGAAATTCCACAACCAGAAATTCCCCAACCAGATATAATCATCTCAGAACCAAACCAACCAGAGACTGTTCAATCTGAACACTCTGAACAACCAGCTCCACCAGAAGATTCAAATCTTTCTGAAGATATTCTGGATATCCAACCCCTGAATCAATCCATTAACATTTCTTCAACATCTGTTCACTCAGAAGAATCTTCTGATTGTGAATCATCTGATTTTGAACCAGAGTCTCTCAAACAAGCTCGTTCTGACATTGCTATGAAGGAACACGTTAACATTTCTATGTTTCATACTCCACCCAACTCCCCACCTCAGATAACCATCCCTCAACCATCTGAAACCCAAACCATTCCTCAACCAACTGAACTCCCTCAGTCTGACACCCAAACATCTCAACCAACACCACCTCAACCACAACCATCTGAACCTACTCCTGTTAACACTCCTAATCCTAAACCCTCTGAACAGTCAGATCTAGGATCATGTGTTAATACTATGTTTGAAATATTCAAGAAGGAGATAGATTCTGAGTATGCTCGTGTTAAGGAAGTGTGCTTGTCAAGTGTGGATCCGGTTGTTTCAAATGCTTCTTGGAAACGTTTCATTTGGATGTTCAACAAAGTTGCTTTAAAAGTTAGAGCTAAATGTTCTAAGCTTGCAAAGACTCAGTTTGCAGAGTTAATCAAGATAACTCTGATGAACATTCCTCCTCTTCCTCCTGTGTTGCTTCTGGAAGCTGCTCCTCCAGAGGCTCCTGCATCTGAATTGGTTGAACAAGCTTCTGAAGAGAACCAGTCTGACAAGAACACTGTTGCTACTGCATCTGCTTCTTCTTCATCCGTGGTCACAGAGCTTGTGAATGATGTCAAGGAAATAAAAGATTGGATGGTACAGCAAGAGAAGACAACTGATGAGATCAAGACCTGGATGTCTAAGCAAGAAGAGTCAACAGCCAAAATGACAAAGCATCTGACCCTTATTGCCTCACGCCAGACTTAGTTTTATTTGATGTTTTTGCACATGTTATTGCTTCTGTTGTTTTCTTATTGTTTTGTTATGCTTTTTGGCATCTATCTGTTCTTTTGTGACTCTGTTTGATTGTGAACTCTGATCTGTTTAAATTTAAGTTGATGTTTTTGCTTCTATATGCTTCTTTTCTTTTGTATCTTTATGTCTTTAAAAATCTTTTTGATTATGACAAAAAGGGGGAGAAAAAGAGAATCTGATTGTTCAACCTATAAGCAATTACTAAAACTGAAATTCAGACATTTTATTAACTTACTTTGAATTTAAGTCTTTCAGATTACATTGATATATCTGACATAATTCATTGAAGTTACCCTGAGACTTTTCCAACCAGAACCTAATCTTCCAAAGCAAATCTGAGTATTCAATCAACTCTGATATCTTACTCTGATACCTTTACTCTGAAAGATAATTCAAGTAAGATGATAACCAGGCGCTTTGACTGAAGGAAGTCATAATTATCTAGCATCAAGATTTGATTCTGAAAGTCAAACCTCTTGCATCAGGCTCTGAATCTGAAATATACTTAATTAAAAAGGGAAGTGTTTTCTTCTATTAGAGTATTCATTTCAGGGGGAGATTGTTAATCTCAGAGGGAGTTATAATTCATACTTTTTATTGAACAAAATTTCTCATGTTTTGTCATCATCAAAAAGGGGGAGATTGTAAGAACACAGATTGTTTCTTAGTAATATCTCTATGTTTTGATGATAACACTTATGAATTTTGTATTCAAGAATTATATACTCTAAATTTGTTCTAGACTGTTTGCTACAGGTACTAAAGAAAATATTCTTAAAGAGCAAATTTGGATCTGAACAATGATATTATGAAAGGCTTCAAAGGTTCAAGAGCATCTTAAATAAAGATCTGAACGCTGTCTCCAGAAGAATCTGAGTGCTGTCTACTGAAGATTCTAAAGCAGAAGCCTCTAAAGAATAGAAGACTCTGAGAGTTCAAAAGCTTAGTCATCAGAAGACTCTGAAGATACTGCACTGCATAGTATTGAGAATCTGATATAGAAGACTCTTCTCTGACAGAACTACACACTCAAGCACACAAGCTGCATATACTCTGATTCAGCATAATCTGAATAACATCCCAACACTCTGAAGATCCAGAAGATCTCTACTCTGGAGATTCTGAAGATCCAGACTCTGATGTTGATAGCTGAACTTACTTAGTGAAGAAGATTTGAATATGTCTGTTGGCATATCTCAACAGCTCTTTCCTCTTTTGTGCTAGACACAAGAACACAGACAAAAAGGTTTTATCTGTGCATTCCATTCTAAGGAAAGATTCTGCAACGTGAAGACAAAAGGCACCAGGCTTTTTCAGCACAGCCTCCAACGTAAAGACAAAAGGCACCAGGCTTTTTCAGCACAGCCTCCAACGTTGAGAAGACTTCATGGATCTAAGTGCCTATATAAAGAAGTCCACTCCATCTTCTTCAGAGACGAATCTCTAGCAAAAATCACTTATCAAAGCTAATCTCTCAAAAATCTCTTATATTCTATTTGCTGTAACATTGTTCTTAAACTAAAGAGAAATATCACAGTTGTGATAATAGCTTTTTAGAAGCATTCTTACTCTTGTAATAGTTTTACATTGATTGTAAAAGGTTTCCTTAAGAGGATCCAGTTGGGATCAGTAGCTCTTGAGAAGACTAAGAAAAGTTGTTCTTAGGTGTTACTATTGTAATCTGTTTGATTAAATAGTGGATTAAGTCCTTGACTGAGAAAGGCAAATCACTCTTGAGAGGGTGGACTGGAGTAGTTCAGTTCAACGAACTAGGATAAAAATAACTGTGTTTGAATCTTTGTTTATTTTTCATACTTATTCAACCCCCCCTTCTAAGTATTTTCTCACCTTCAGAATGTTGTAGGATTTTTGAAGAAGATAGCAAAGCTCGTTCCATACATTATAAAAGTGTGAATGAGAGGAAAGGGAAACAACAAGTAAGGAGTGGACCGTATGTGACGCCTGTTGATAAGGGCAAACATAGGGGAAACTTCAATAGGAGATCCAGAGGTGGGGTTTCCGGTATGATTAAGTGCTTCAAGTGTGGTGAGATAGGACATAAGTCTTTTGATTGCAGAAAGACCATTGCAAAGTGTTTTAACTATGGAGGTATTGGTCATGCTACAACTGATTGTAGAAGGAATACGGTGAAATGTTTTAATTGTGGAGAAGTGGGCATATTAGTACTAAGTGTACTAAGCCGAAGCAAGCTCAGGCAGGAGGTAAAGTGTTTGCTTTAGCTGGGAAGGAT